>JALPQD010000101.1:2946599-3546599 GCA_023101885.1 Typhlomys cinereus | reverse complement strand
GAGTAAGTTCTATGATCCGCCTAATTAAACACTAATCTAGAGTTGCTGCTGAAGATATGGCTAGCATCATGACAGATGGAATGGCTCAAAGCTGCATCAGCACTCAGGAAGCTGAGACGAGATTGCCCTAAGTTCAAGGCCAGCCTGGGCTACAGAGTAAGAACCTGCTTGAAAAAATATATATGTACACACACACACACACACACACACACACACACACACACACACAGAGAGAGAGGATACACCAGGCCAGGGCCTGGGTGCTCTTCGGAAACCTTGTATGTGGTGCTGAACAATGCAAGCCAGGGTGACTTGTTCACATTTGAATTTGGGATCCATCCTGCTCTAGATGCCCCTTGATCTTGGGTCAGTTCCTATGTTCTTGAAACTTTAGTACAATGGAAATTTTTCTCTCTCCCAGGGCTATTGCAAGGGACCGTGCCTTGCTCGTGAGTGCATGCCTGACAATCTCCAGTCTCCACTGTGCCTTGCCCCTCCCACTCTACCATACAGCTTGCTGTCACTTGGGATATGTACTCTGTAATGTCTGTCTGCAGACAGCCATGCATTGCTGCATGCTTGCCTCTGCTGACAGAGAAGCCGCTGGTCTCTGTAACTTTGACCTAACCTGAAGGTCTCACTCCAGGTCTGCACAGTGCAGCCTCAGCCCATCTCAGACCTAGAGTGCTCATCCCTGATCCCCCAACCCTGACCACCTGCGAATCCTAGCTTCACTGTGTCCTTCCAGATGACCCTGGGAATGCTATGGACCTTTCAGCCTCAGTCTTCCAAGAAATTAAATGGAGGGGTTTGGTGAGATTGTTGTAGGACACCTGTTCCTCTGGGCAGCCATCTTGAACTGTGCCCCAGTCTCAGTCCTTAAACAATTCATGGGGCACAGGAAGTTCCCGAAACTGACAAGCTTGGGAGGGGGAGGGGCTCCTTCTAGGATGAAAATAACAGCTGGGGGGAGGGGCCTCTCCTGTCAGCCAAGCAGATAAAAGGCGGGCTACTGAGCAGATAGAGTTCAGTTAGAAGACTCCCCAGTAGTTGTTCGAAGAAGAGCCAGAGCAACCAATAAGTGTGTGTGTGTGTGTGTCCCCTACAGCAGTAGAGAGCTCCAGGAGTGCAGCTTCTGAGAGTCTCACCAATGCTGCGGGGGGGGGGGGGGAATTTTCTAGCAATGTAGCGGCCTTTGAATCGTCCCTGTTTCTGTTAGTAAGCCAAATAAACTGGCTGGTTATTGGTTATCGTTACTTTGGTCTGTCTTGGACCCCTATCTGGGGTGGATAGAGGGTCATGTGGCATCTCTCCAGAAAAACATTCACACAACAGAGATGAGGAAGGAAGACACAAAGCACACATAGTCCCTGTGTCTCTGTATCTCCAGTTTCTACTTTGGCACCCACTACACATAGTTAGGTATTTAACTGTATGAATCCAAGTAGTTTTGTACTCTACTTAGTCATTAAGCACCTATCACTCATTACAGTGTTCTTAATTTCAGGACAGGAGATAGTTTGTCCACTCCCTATAAAACAAGTAATTTGGCTACTATAGTATCATAGCTGTTTCAAGTACATCACACGTTGGTGTACTGCCATCTACTGGCCTATGTGCACAAGCTACACGCACAAGGAGGGACCAGAAGACCAGTGGATAGCATCGCAGGATTCCAACAACTATCTGAGAAGGACAAAAAACAAAATGTGTTCCAGCTGTGCATTAGATCAGAAACAAGCACTTAGGAAGTTACCAGCTCATAACCTCAGGGTCTCTGTGAAGATGTCTAGAGGACTGAGATTCTGTAGTAGGCCTTAAAAAAAAAAAAAAAAAGGCCACACCTCATGCTAAAGTTTCACAAGACCTGGCCAACTAGTAGCTACGACCCTTCAAGAAATCAGGGAGGGAGGTAAGAGCTGGCCCCAGACAACAGACAGGAATTTACAAAGGGAAACAACACTTACAAAGGGAATCAACCAATCCATTTTATGTTATTTCCTTTGGCTTCTGGTCACCAATATACTGGTCATGTGACCCAGAAGCAATCTGAGTCTCTTCTCATTCTGAGGGTTCCACAATTATAAACCATTCTTTTTGCTTAAATAAAATGCTAAGCTTATGCTACCGATGAGTTTATCACTTCTAACTTGCTCTAAACAAGGAATTAAAATTAGCATTCTTCCCATAACCAGCTGCTTCGCTCCATTCAGACGCTCCCTGCCATGGGTCATGCTGGAGACCGAACAGAGTCACACGCCTCTGATTTTCTATCCTCTGATTCTTCTGATTAAATGATCACTCACCAGGGGTAACTGTGGGCTTGGGACTACAGGACCATTTTAAATGAGCTATTGCATTGAATCCTCATGAACTAGCACCCCCCGCACACACACCCCAAGAACTTAAGCATCCATGGGCAAGGCCTCATCTGTAAACACAGAAGCACCTTGCTTAAAGTGCAAGCCAGGATGGAGAGACAAATCCTGATAGGCCTGATCAAGAACAAGTTGGATGTGATTACAGTCCACTGATACCAGTAGCTCCTGCATCAGGTTGGGGAATACACATGGTCCTCTGTAAGCACTGTGAATTGTTCAGTGCTACCTGCAGTACCACCTGCTTTCTGATTTTAATGTCCTTTATCTTTGTTGTCCTTCTGGTCTGGCTAAAATTTTGCCAGCCTACAGATCCTGCTAGAGTCAAATGGATTTCACTGATTTTCTTTGATGGTTTGTCTAACCACTTACTTCCTATCTAAACACTGGGGAGAGCTGGTTCTTGTAGGTAGTGCTATGTTGCAGTTCTATGTTCACAAACCTCAATGCATCTCCTAATCTCCCTGTGGTTTCTGCTTTGGCATTATGCTATTTAATTCCCACTTCCCTTCCATTACTGATACCATATTTAACTCCATTGTGGTCAAAGAACAGCTCCAGAAGTCAGTCTTTTCTGGGCTGGATGCCTCCAGGAAGCAAGGGCAGTTGAGTGGAAACCTCAGCTATAATCCAGGATGCAGGAAGCACAGAAGGGTCTAAAGATAACTGTGCTGGCCCCACTCCTATGCGACAGGAGGGCATCTTGTGATTTGCACAGACCTTGATTCCATGGCCCGTGGCCAGGCTGTGTTCTCACTTTCATCTCACCCTATCACAGTGGCAGAGCAGCCTCACCAAGGGCTAGTGTTCTAGAAAATGCTAGAACAGAAAGATGGCAACATCACAACCTGGATGGTAGGGCCAGGCCAGTTTCCTGGCTTTCCTTGCTCCCCAGAAACAAGATTTCCACAAATGTAGTTATTCTGCATCATACATAGATGTCATGAGAATTCATAATTCATTGTGCATCCAATGAAGTATCACTAGCTCTCACCAATCATGGTATTAGCCAACCCTTCCCTCACCAAATTACAGAAATGCCATCTGCCCAGGTGGTACAAACCCCATGAGAACTAGTCTCTGGATAGTCTAAGCCCAAAATTCCTTAATCACATTCAACAGAGTTTCATATTGAGTTCAGCGCCTTCACCGTCATAGAATTTGTTTATCAATGCCCAGCATGGTGGTACACATCTGGAATCCCAGCTGCTCAGGAGGCTGAGGCAGGAGGATCACTTCAGCTAGAAGTTCTGAGTCTATCAAGTATCTACAACTAAATTCAGCATCCATATAGTGATGTCCTGGGAATGAGGAATTATTAGGTTTGCCTAAGAAGGGGTGAACCTACCCAGGTCAGAAACAGCAGGTAAAAACTCCCATGCTGATCAGAATTAACTTACCAAGTTAAACTGTTATTGTTACCATTACATGAAAAACTATCTTTAAAAAAGAAAAATCGGGGGGCTGGAGAGGTGGCTCAGGGGTTAAGCCTCTGCCTTACAGACAGAAGGTCCTGAGTTTGGATCCTAGACCCCACATATAGATAGATGCCGGGTGGAAGCGGGAGCGGCCTGTGTTTCTGGTCCTGGTAGGGCGGAGCCGGGGCAGAGTAAACAAGGAGGAAGTGGAGGCCGCCCATGGTGGTTCCCGAATTCACCCGTGGTTCTACACACACACGCACGCACACACACACGCACAATTGAATAAATAAAATTTTTTAAAAGGAAAAAACAAAAAAAGAAAAATAGGGCTAGAGAAATGGCTCAGTGGTTAAAATTCTGTCTTGCAAGCAGAAAGACCTGAATTCCGATTCCAGGTCCCATGTAAAAATGTCAGGCAGAAATGGCAGCAGCCTGCATTTTCAGCCCTGGAAAATTCCAGAGTGAAGCAAAAAAGGAGGTAGAAGCAATCCAGACGACTCCCAAAGTCACCCTTGGTCGTCTACAGGGACATGCAGTGCCCGCTGATAGTCACATACAGACAGATGATGGACAGATAGACAGACAGACAGATGATAGTGATAGATGACAGACACAGACAGGGCAGACAGACAGACAGATAGAAACAGCTGTCACGATAGAAGGCACTGGAAATATTAGCCATCAAGCACCTGTTATCTCCTCCATAGTCACATGTGAGAAGTATGTGGGGTGCTGCTATTCGTCCCCTCTTTCTCCTGACTTAATCAACAGAAGCTTTTATTCAAGGCAACAATGTGCTACTATATATGTTTTCCCACAACGCTTTGTATCTGGATGATAAAAATCATTCCTATCAGGCGACAAAAGGAGAAACAAAGTCTACTGATTTCTAAAAAGCTTCTTCCTCGGATGTGATTAGAATCACCGTGTTTCTTACAAACGAATGTGCTATTTCCAGTTTTGACAGAGATCTTGTGATCAGCAGACAGGCAGAGGGACAAAAGCCAGCTCAGTAAGGGAGGCAGAGCATCAGGGCTTCGGAACAGCTGCAAATCCAGGAACTGACTTCTCTGTCCTTTTCTGCTTAGTCACTTAGTAAGACTTTCTGTAACTTGCAACTGAACCAATTCCAGAGAAAAGCTGATGGAGAAAATCCACAGAAACCTGACTAAATACATTTGTAGAAACCCTTTACTATAATCAGCTGAACAAAAACAATTCTGTTTCCCTACTGCATACAACCAAAATCTTATGTAGGCAAAACGTTTGAATTCAATCACTTTGCTATCTATCAGTATGTACTGTGCATGTGTGTCCCTGTGGGTACAATGCAGTGCACGCATGTAAAGGCCTGAGGACCACCTCTGATATCACCCTCAGAACAATATCTACCCCTTTTGAGACTCTAATCTCTTACTGCCCTGGGGCTAAGTAGGCTAAGCTGGCAGGGCAGTGAGCCCCAAGGGCCCTGTGTGCACACCACCTTGCTGATGGAAACCCACACGATTAGTACCGTGTGCACCGTAGTTAGTGGTAGCTACCACCGTAGTTAGTGGTAGCTACCCCAAATTACAAAAACAGCAGCAGTTAGCATGTTTGTCCTGGGACTAGAACTAAGAATGGTATATCTGTTTTCCTTTCACGCTCTTCCAAGCTGTTTGACTTCTGCAGCACAAGTCTTTCTTGTACTAACCCCAGGATGGAGGAAACTATACATGTGACCACTCACTCTCAAGGATACACTATGCCGTTTCCTTCTTGCTAAGAACAAGATTCCAACGGGTGCTTCCTGCTTCTCTCAAGAATAGATTATCTTTCAGTTCTATTTTTAAATGACAAACATTTCACCTGCCACCTTGGAGTATGCTCCTCAGCCAGGGCTAGACTCTAGCTTTACTCCTTACCAGAGCTTTTCAAGCAAACAGGCCCTGAAGCCCCTTGGAATCTGCTGGCAAGGAGACCAGTGATTCCAGACCTTCTACCCTCCCTCAGTCCACTCTGCTTTATTCCAGGTGCCCAGCTTCAGCTCAAAAAAACTTAGAAAAAAAAGTTCAACTTTGCAAATCATTACACTATGGCAAAAGTTAACATGAATTTAGGCTGCAAACATTTTAATTTGGCTTTGCCCTGCCCCTTCTAAATCTATAAGCATTTAAAGATCAGACTGCATATAAACATACAGATTTTCCATCTCTTGAAAAACTGAAAGACCTAACCACACAGGGTCCACGGTCATGAGTGGCAATGAGTGCTTGATGAGACTAGACTGGGGACTCACATCATTCACTCTATCAACCTTTTTTATAGACAGTGTAGTCCCACCAGATTTGACCTTCCACTAAGGGATAAGAAATCCAACTTTTATTTTTATAGCCACCAAAGAGTAATCTAGAAATGACTGAATTGAGGCTTTAGAAATAAATTTTCTATTATCATGTCAGTTGTGCAATTGTGTTAGTCTAAATGGGTTGTCACTTGCACAAGTATGTTTGCACAAGTATACTTGTACAAGTATGTTTGTCACACTGCATCACCAACTAGCCAGGAAGTCAAATGGCTTTACTGGAACAGGTAGGGGGGAACACTGTCATGCGAGTCTCCACTGACTGGGGAACTCCAGGGTACTGCAAAGGGGTCAAAGACAGAAGAACCACACAAGGGGCTTACTTCTCCACACAGAAAAAGTCACTTTCACTCACATTTCAGTAGTCACAGCTAACACATGACCGTGTAAGGGACATGCAAAATGCAGTACAGGATCGGAAAGAACCAGTGTCTCTGCCACATGCAGCCTTCGATGGATCATTTCAACCCTACATTACACACTTGTAGTGTAAGTCGTCTACCCCCCTCTTGAGGTCACAGGAAGAGATCATTTATAAGACAATGTCAACAAGCTCTAGCACACAGGCTCAAAGGAACCACTGTACCTACCCCGTGGTGGAATCCACCTGCCCTTCATCCCTTACTCAGATGGGCACCCCTCTGGCAGCCGTGCAGTCTGGTACTGCTATTGTTTTGATTGTACCAGCCAGCCAGTACCTCTAGAGGCTGGCCAGGAGGATGCAAAGGAAACCTACGTACCCTCAACCTCCCACAATCACTCTTTCCAGCGTATACAAGGACGAGAGAGCGACTGTTCTTCCAACATGACAGCACCGTGTCTCCTACCCCTCGTTCTCCACCTACCTCGGAACCTCAGCCCTCGGAGTTACATCAGTGGGACCTGTGTACTTTCCCTTGTTCTGGGTTGACCGTGCTGTGCTGACTGCTTCGTCCACCAAAAACTATAGCAGAAGAGCTGGGAAGTAGATTCAGAATAACCGTAAAAATGCCACACACCCCTGCTCTCTAGGGAAGCTCTGCCAGAACCCCAGGCTTGGCTCTGAAGTGCACAGACCTCAGGGAGAAGCTACAGGGAAATCACAATGCTGATGTTCCCATCACAGCTGCACTGGAATCCTAGATAACACCAGTAACAACCTCCAGATCTGTGGCTGAAAACATGTCGTGTTTCCCACCCAGCATCATGTGGCACCTTGCAGTCTTCACAGCTGAGCCCTGGGCACTAGTCAGCAAAGAACAGCTCTCTCTCCACTGTGTGCCTCTCAAATTCCTATTCTCCAGACTTTCTGAGCATAACAAAAATCACTAACTTTATACCACCATTTTATACTAACTTTAAGGTTCAATTCTTATGCAATGACAGCCTCAGGAACAATACTCAGTTACTGAACAAAGAAAACGTTACGTGTACAGTTACTACATCTCAAATACGAATGGGAACAGGTTCTGGATGAGGATCGAAGTACACTGTGCTGCTGAGAATTCAGTTACATCTTGAGCAACAAAAAAACCAGAACAAAAATATTGAGGCCAGATGACAGTCCGCTTCTCTCCCACTTCAGACGGGCGGTTAAGGAGGCAGTGCTCAGCAGACAGGACTCAGACCATCTCTACCTCATTTCTCCATCACTCACTGTTCAAGGTCACTCAGCTCCTGCTGCTGTGCCTGGATTTCAGCCAGCAGGAAGGAAAAGATGAAAGAGACAAGATGCCCCACCCTCTTCCCTAGAAGTGTATCCACTGCCCGAAACTTCGTCACAGGGTGGCACCAATATGCAGTCAGTGGTGACTCTAGGAAAAGTCACCTTTGCCTCAGGCGGCCACGCTCCAGCCCTGAAGAGGAATAAACTGTTAGACTAAGTGGCAGATCCTGCCACATGAACAGTCCACAACTAAATTTAGATTTGGTTTAGGATTTCAGGTTCAAAAAACAACGTGGTTACCCCAAGAGCGATACCAATGTATACCCGTTACACTTCCAAGCCTAAAGATTGAGAGGTTACCAATTAAATAAAAATATATCTCTAATAGAGTACCAATGTTTTTTCACAAGACAGAATTAAGAGCTGAACACAGAAAGTCAAATGAGAAGCATTTAAGTTAATAATTTCAAAGAAAGGAAAAGCATTCAGAGCAAATATCTCCTCTAAAAATAGCAACTCTTTACATTCTACAGATATTCCTATAAACTATTTCCTTGAGCCAGTCTTTCAATAGCCAAAGGTCAGCTTCACCAATGGAATCATATAATTAAACGAGACTACACACATCTAATGCTTTGAACTCTTTTATACAAATATAAAGTTAAACACTTTCCAAGCTACCACTGTTGGACACTTACTCAATTTAACAAAACATCTTTAAAAATATTTAACAATACACAAATACATTCCCAACATACTCTGTTAACTAAGAGGTTCTAACAAAATTTACAGTACCTACAAAGAATTCTGATACCTACAACAGTTTACAGATTGGTTTAGTTTGTAATTACACATATTGCTTTGTCTTAGGAAATACCATTAATACAAATGTATGATTTATAATAGTCCCATTATAACAAGAAAAAATAGATTCATGTTTTATAGGAATTTATTATGCCAAGTATTTAAATTATTTTTCTCATTATTACATAAGAATAAGTTATTTTAGTGGCAAAAGGTAAACTAAACTAAAGACCACTGAAAAGCTCTCAGGAAATGTCAAAGGTGTAATTTGACTATTCTTTCCATAAAATAAATAAAACAGCAGCAATCTCTGAGTGTCCATTAAACACCACTAAGAAAACTCCACTTTGACATTAACTGGACCTTAAATAAAATAAATGACATGTTACAGAGTAAAATAAAACTTTAGAAACTAGTTATTATGATTGGCCCAAATTTGCCTTTTATTTGTTTATACATGTCAAAGATAAGAAGTTTTATCTTAAACATAAAAGTTAACTTACTTCTAGCTCATACACAAATCAAAGCACTCACCCTGACCACTGTTTCAGACTTTCCTCTGAAAATAATCTACAGAAATAATCTGGAAACACAGAGCTCTTGAGATAGACTTAGAAAATCTTCCTATGCTCCGTGGATGAAAATGCAAAGATCTGTTTCATATACAAATGAAGATATTAATTTGGGATTTACTGATTCTATAAGTCTGTGCGCATATACATATATATCATAAAACAAATCTTGACAGTGTTTCTAATAATGCCATATTGTCTAGCGCCTGTTAAAAAGGAAATAATTTGAATGAAAACTGCTTCCTTTTTTGAAATTAAGTTTTTAAGTCAAAAAAAAAAAAAAAAGACTGAGCTTTAAACCAGTTGAGCATCTCTTCTATTGTTCCTCAGAGTAACAGAACATAAAAACTTTTGCCTCATTCAGGATGTTTGATCATCTCCAGGGCTCTGTAATAAAGAAAAAATAACTCCTTAATATATTACAATTTCTTTCACTTCATATACCATTGGAACTCAAGTATCAGACCTAGTTTATAAAAAATGTCAGCTACTATATTACTTTATTTTACAGCATACATTTGTTTAAAAAGTAACCACACTACTAAGTTAAACCTTTGGATACCATCATCCACTCAGATGTAAAACATAACTCCATCCATGTTACACCAGACCCAAGATACAAATGAACCTTTAACTAAAAAAATCCTATGGGGGGCCTGAGATGGCTCAGAGGTTAAGCTTCTGCCTCACAAGCAGGACCTGAGTTCAGATCCTGGACCCTACATAGAAACGCCAGGCTGAAATGGTGGCAGCTTACACTTCGGGCTCTGGAAGGAAGAGTCTGGGAG
The DNA here is from genome assembly GCA_023101885.1 of Typhlomys cinereus. Taxonomy (NCBI): domain Eukaryota; kingdom Metazoa; phylum Chordata; class Mammalia; order Rodentia; family Platacanthomyidae; genus Typhlomys; species Typhlomys cinereus. Next base: position 3,536,647 of record JALPQD010000101.1, on the reverse strand, counting down.
ACTCCAGAGCAGAGCAAAGAGGAAGTAGACGCAATCTGGGATGATTTCCAAAGTCACCCTTGGGCCTCCACAGGCACACACAGTGTCCCCCACCTCTCTCTCTCTCTCTCTTTCTCTCTCTCTCTCTCACACACACACACACACAAAATAATACATTTTTTTAAAATCCTATGGGAAGAACTCTAATAAGCACACACAAGATAATTACTCAAAAGCAGACCATGGCATAGAGTCATGTAAAAATGCTACAGTGAAAATCATGTCCTTCCACAAAAATTATTTGTTTCGGAGGCTGGCAACATAGCTCAGCAGGTGAGGCCCCTGCTCACAAATCTGGGAATCTGAGTCTGATCCCCACAGGCCCACATGGTGGAAGGAGAGACCTGACTTCCAAAACCTGTCCTTTGACTCACACCTGTGTGGCATGGCATGCATGCATGAGCCTTCCGTGTCTCTCTCTCTCTCTAATAAATCTACATATAATAAATCTAATAAGTAAGTGTGTGTGTGTGTGTGTGTGTGTGTGTGTGTCTTCTCTACCTTTTATCTTCTGTAAGAGAAACCATGCAGTAGAATGAAGAAAACAACAAATCTCTAGTAAAGATGGAGCTGGAGCCTAGGCTATGTCCTACCTACACGTTGTGTTCTTCAGTCCATCAGTCTCTTAGGAATTGGTCTAGAAACTTGTTAGAAATGCTAACTGTGACATCTTACCTGTAGACCTACTAAATAAGAAACCTCAGGGATGAAGCCCAGCAACCTTCAGCCTTCTGAGGGATTCTGACTCATGCTGGCATCAGAAAACCACTGTCCTATGTACATTACTTAGTTAACTTCTTACACTAAACAAAGCTGAGGCATTATTTACATAAAGACTCATTTGATTTTCCTGTACCTGTAACTACACCACTATCTCACAGAAAACCTGATTTAAATTCTCATGCTGGAGACTTAATACACACACACACACACACACACACACACACACACACACACACACACACACACCTACCTTTATGTATGTTCTGGATGGGAAGGATATCAAAGTACCTTAAAACAATCCTAACAATAAGAGCTTATGTTTCGATTTGTTCCTACTATAACAGGAACAAATCTGTAAAGCAATCTGTTTCAATTTGTTTCACACAATATACCACTATTCAAAAGCATTCCTTTAAAGTCACCATAATTAATGAAAAGTAACCAAACTTAAGGGTATTTTTTTTAAAAGTAGTTGCTAATGAGTTTCTCTTGCTTTCAAAATAATTTCAAGACACTGATAATCCATTTCTGAAATATTCTAAAGTCTTTGAAGAGCAAGTAAAGCATCTTTATCAGCTTATGCTTAAATAATCGGAGTTTAAAAAAAAGTACTTCATAAAAAGTAAATTCTGGAGCTGAAGAGATGACTCGGGGGTTAAGACTCTGCCTTATAAGCAGAAGGACCTGAGTTCGGATCCTGATTCCCACATAAAATGCCAAATGGAAATGGAGGTGGCCTGTACTTTCAGCCCTGAAAGGCAGTCTGGGAAACTCCAGAGCAAAGCAAAAAGGAGATAAAACAATCCAGAATGATTTCTAGGATGATGTCCCTTAGACCTCCAACAGGAACACACAGTATCCTCTCTCTCTCTTTCTCTTTCTCTCTCTCTCTCTCTCTCACACACACAACACACACACACACACACACACACACACACACACACACACACACTTGCAAAAGGAGGTAACTCTTTTGTTTCTAAAAAAAAAAAAGAACTAGGAATCAACTCCCAACACAAACAGACCACTCAGACACAAAAGGACTAAATATACCTATTTAAAGAAACTAAAACTAACCAGCAGAAAAAGCTACTTTTGAAGCCTGCCTAGCCCTATAAATCCTCCCCTTCTGGAGGCTTCCTTGCCCCTCTAGATGCTCAATCGTCCCTTTTTTATTGTTAGCAACAAATCCTGCTGTAAAAATCTAAAAAAAAAAAGAAGGTAAATTCTGTTTACTTGCTATAAACAGGCATTCATGCTTAAGCAGTCACATTTATTTCTAATTAAACTTAAGAAAAGTAGTTAGTGTTTATGGGCATTTACTTTACTTGCTGGATCTTGCCAAGCTCATATATTCTGCCCTATGGACAGAGTATCTTCATGCCAAAATAAAGATGGTTTTAAATATAAAAGTAAATTCTCAGGGAGTCAGAAACCACTGCATAGCCACAGGTCATATCCAGAAAACACTTACTTGTCTTAAAAACTGTTTTCCAAGATAGGAGGTAGCCATGCTGGTCAAATTCTTCCTGCTGCCCACTTTACACCTGATGTAGCCATACAGGTTGGCACCTTGCAGCACCACACCCATGATAACCACAGCCTGGGAAGAGGGAAAATAATCACTGGTTACTAACCTAAAATTGACTTTATGCCAATAAGTGAGATAAAAGGAAAAGGAAGTTGTGCAGGATTGTGCCAATGAGATTCCCTAAGCTTCCAGAAGAGACCCACTGATCTAATGTCTGCACCGTACAAAGCACCAGTCAGCCACCAGGGATATCATATTCACGCATATTCTTCCCCGCCCAGATCCAAGCAGATCAAATTAAGTAATCTGAGAGCAGGCAAAGATGACCCATGACTTCTGGAAAGGTGACAGGGTTTGCCCTCCTTGAGAAGAGCTGTGTTTTTACAGAGCTGTTTGCTCCTTGTGGCCACATTAGGGACCTCACAGGCAATCCTAATGGGGTCACGAAGAACTAGGAATAAGAAACTCAAGCCCACTCTTTAATATGATGTGAGAAAAATTAACTAGGACAATGTCCCACAATTAAATATTCTAGAAAAGAAATCAGCAAACATTCTCCACAAAGAACCAGGTAATATCTTAGACTTCATGGGCAAATACAGTGTCTGCTACAACTATTCAATGCTACCGTTCTGGTTCCAAAGCAGCCACAAACAACACACAAACAAATGGACCAGACTGTGTTCCAACAGCAATTTACAAAAACAAGTGCTGGACTGCCCTGGTCCTAGTCTGCCAAGCCCTACCCCACAATGAATAGCTCAGACTTTTCTGCCATCATAGTCTATTAGAAAACATTTTCATCCACGAAAAACAAAGCAGTTACACAGAATGTCTTTTTCCAGTCAATGATTATTCTCTTTAACCTTAAAAACATGAATAACTTAATTTTAAGTCAGAAAATTTTAAAGGTTTAACAGAACTGGTTTAAATCCTAGGAAAAGAAGCCAAGGAAATAGAGGAAAGGAAGAAGCAGAAAATGAACACCATCAAAGTACAAGATACAATCAATTAAAACATCTTCATGAAACGCATCACTATGACGAGTGAATATAAGTCAATATGTGGGCTAGCAAGAAGTTCAATGAGCAAAGGGGCTAACCGCCAAGACTGATGACCTATGTTCACACAGTAGGCGAATTTATGTATCTTTCTGTGTTGTATTTTCTGGAACCCCTGTGCCCTTTTGATTTGCAGACTCATGTCTTGCTGGAGTCAGGAAGTTGGCTTCTGTTAAATCGTTAAATTCACTTTCTAGTTTTTCACTTGAGCTACCAGTTATCTCTGTGTTGGCTCATTTATTTGTTCATTTATATTTGTTTTCACCCACTGTCTTTTAATTGCTTTAAGTGTTCATCTTTTTCTCTCTATTCATTCAGCAAGTCTTTTAAGAGTTCATTGCTTGTCAGAGCTGTTTGGGGCTCTGGAGACACAGTTAGGGACCAGACAAACAAGAGGACTGTTCCTGTTTTCCCTAAGTCGTCCTTTGACCTCTACATGCGTAATACAAGCTAAATAAGATGTTTAATGGGGCTGGAGAGGTGGCTCAGGGGTTAAGCCTCTGCCTTGCAGGCGGAAAGTCCTGAATTCGGATCCTAGACTCCACGTATGGATGCCAGGCGGAAGCAGGGGCGGCCTGCGTTTCTGGTCCTGGTAGGGCGGAGCCTGAGAGTCCCCCGGCAGAGTAAATAAGGAGGAGATGGAGGTGTCCATGGTGGTTCCCGAATTCGTCCGTGGTTCTACACGTGCGCACACACACACAATTGAATAAATAATTTAAAAAAATTTAAAAAAAAGATGTTTAAAAAATGCATACATATGGGAAATGTTATAAAATGATCTTATCTCAAATATTTTTCAAAAGTCATCTAAAATTAAAAATCAGTATTATACTTTTGTCTTGATCAGAGAAGATGGCTAGTTACCTAAGTAAACATACGATTGTATTTCTATTTCGGCAGACCTCCTGTACCCTCCCAGGCTCCTCAGACTGGGATGCCCAGAGGATAACTTCATTTGCAAACTGAGCGTGGATCCTGCTGAGGTACCAATTTTGTCTACTGAAAACAAATTTTAAAACATATTTATAGGTCTAAAATGATATGCTAATGTTACAAATGATTTCCCTCCACCCCTTCCTCTTAAGAGACAGACACTAGTAAGGTTTTTTAAGAAAGGTAAATAGGGCTGATGAGATACCTTAGAAGGAAAAGATACCTGTGGGCAAATCTGGCAACCGGAGTTTGAACCATGGAATCCACATAGTGGGGAAGAGGACCAGCTTCAGAAAGCTGTTTTCTGACCTACACACACAGACCATGCCACAATAGTGCCTGCTCACATGCATTCGTTCTCTCTCAGAAGGCAAGTAAGTCAGTACCAATAGACACGAAAAGAGCTACTGCCTAGAGAAAGAGACACAGTACACAGACACTCCAAGAGAAATTACATACTAACTGCCATCCCACAACTCAGAAAGAAATAGAAGGCCAAAGGATATACACAGCCCTAAGGAAAAACAATGCAGAAAATGGGGGGCCGAGGAGATAGCTCAGTAGTTAAAGCATCTGCTGCATAAGCAAAAGAACTGGAGTTTCGATCCCTAGATTCCAGGTACATGACAGGTGGGTGGAACAGGCCACCTGTAATTTCAGTCTCAGAAGATGAAGACATAAAATCCCAGAGAAGCTGGCTAGCCAGACTAGTCATGTGCATGAGCTCTGGGTTTGACTGAGAGACCCAGACATTGACTTTTGAATTTCCACAGGTGTGCACGCACATGTGCTAATGTACCCTTTCATACGTACACATACACACACACAGAGGAAAGCATCCCAACCAAGGAGGAAAATCCTGCAGCCAGCAGCCAGAGAGACTACAGGTTGGTAGGAAGGGAGCAGAGGAAGAAGGACCAACCATCATGAGCGCTATCTTAGGACTGCACAGTGGGTGGAGTTCCTGGGCCTGCCTGAGTGAAGCCCCTTCTCACTCTGTAATCTTACTAGAGAATCTTTCCTACTATCCTCTCCTTTTCTGCTTTGGGGGAGAAGTTCTACAGAAGGCTGAAGTTTCGGGCTCTAGGTCTAAAAATGAGTGAAACATGGACCACGGAATCAGACAAGGGTTCAGTCACCCTGAAGTCAAGAACTCTACTTTTTGACAACAGACAAGATATGCAAGCCAGCCAAGAGAGCAGAGCCCGGCTGACTCTCTTGCGGCCACCAACCATTCAAACTCAGCCACATGGGAGTGGCCATATGCCTCAGACATCTCAGGAAGATCAGGAAGAATTCCCCACACTAACCCAGCATCGAATGAGAAGGTCTAAACAAGAGCTGCTGATGTGAGCATCAGCAAAATAGATGGAATAAAGGGAAATGTGCTTTTGTAGAAATAGGGGAATTTAAAAAAAAGACAGTAACAATGTACACACTATGCAACAGTGTACACACTCCGCTTAAAGAGGTAGGAGCACCAAAACAAGAGTCTCTCTGGAATACTCCATTCTCCAGAAGAACCTACAGACAATAACAAGAGGAGACAAGCATGAGGCTGTCGGTCAAGAAAGCACAAGCCTCAGCTAAGCCCTGATCTAATGCAGCTGCCCCCAGCATCACCTGTAGCTCCCCAGTGCTCCTGTTCATTGACTGTCACACCCTCCAAGAGAACATAGGCCCTAGGGAAACAGTCCCCTTGTTTGTCTGGTCCCTAACTGTGTTTCTAGAGCCCCAAACAGCTCTGACAAGCAATGAACTCTTAAAATACTTGCTGAATGAATACAGAGAAAAAGATGAACGCTTAAAGCAATTAAAAGACAGTGGGTGAAAACAAATATAAATGAACAAATAAATGAGCCAACACAGAGATAACTGATAGCTCAAAATTAGACAAGTGAAAAACTAGAACGTGAATTTAACGATTTAACAGAAGCCAACTTCCTGACTCCAGCAAAACATGAGTCTGCAAATCAAAAGGGCACAGGGGTTCCAGAAAATGCAGCACAAAAAGATAAATATAGACATAAGACATATCCTGGCTGCAATATTTAAAGCTGCAAGCAAAAAAAAAAAAAAAAAAAAAAAAACACTTATTCACATGGAGGTTATTTTTCTAGGATATGTTTCTAGAATATTCTACAACATGAAAAAATATAGAATAATCTACCCAGCTCATCATTCAAGAGTAAACAGACTCACTTTTAACCTGAAAGAGTTAAAATCAACCTACAAGTTCTTTTTGACACATACACAACAATGGAATGCAGCCAACCAAGCAATACAAGAACCTGAAGTAAAAGAACTTATGGTAAGCTGAGTCCATCCATTTGAAAAATTGATCAAGTGTACAGAAGACAGTTCAGATGGTACAGTCCTTGCCACACAAGCACAAAGACCTGAGCCCAATCCCCAAAGCTATGTAAAAGAGCCAGGTGAGGCAGACAGGTAGGTCCCTAGAGTTCACTGGCCAGCCAGGGTCGCTTACTTGGAGAGCTGCAAGGGAACAAGGGATCCTGTCTCTAAAAACAAGGTGGGTGCCTTCAGATGAACAGCACTACAGGTTGTCTCTGGCCTCCATATGCATGCACCTGCAAACACACATGAACTCCCTTCACACACAAATACGTGCACATGTGTACACATACGAACACACACAAAAGGAAAAAAAAAAGATCATGACCAAGCAATCAGAAAGAAATGTTATTTTAAGGGTGATTGATCCCAATCATAAAAGAAACACACACACACACACAATATAAGGAAAAAGATGAGGGATACGGAGGTGTTGATTTTCACCTGTATCTACTCTAAATATATTATTCAATCTTCTAAAGAAAAGTGCTAAAAGAATTAAAATGAAAACAACAAACAAAAATCCAGAAGTAAAGAAACCATGAGTGCTTTACTTTCCTCCTGTTATAGCAGGAAATTCGTAAAAACTGAATAAATTTCCTAATTCACGAAAAGGATTGAGATATAAAGACATAAGAATAACTACTAAAATAAATGAAAATAGAGCTTCCAAATCCTGAGCAGAAAAGTAAGAATGCCTGGGCACAGAAGAAAAGCAAATCTATCCAGCGAAACAAATACAGGAAATACTAAAAACTAGGGGAAAGGAAGGATAATTAAGGCCAAAATATCTTTAACATCAATAAATGTTAAATGGAATAAACTCAGCTATTATAAAAACAGAACAAAGTTTGAATCATGTGACAGACTATGTCTTCCAAAACAGCAGCAAAATTATTTGACACACTCTTCTAGATCCTTCTTATTCCCAACCATCAACACAAAGAACCTCATTTCCACTCCCTTGAAGGCAGGTGGTGGCAGCAGTGCTGCTATGAAGTGAAAAGCATTTCAGTGTGAACTGGGCCCCCACACTAAGCCACTGGGGAGGACATCATCCGGCAACATCCCTGCCGTTAGCTAGATCTTCAAGGGAGTTCTTCCCCACGATCCCTCCCACAGAAACTGCTGTTGTTCTAAGCCACTAAGTTATGGGGTGAGCTAACTTAATCTAACAATGAGTTATCAACCAATATTTTCAGTCAAGATCACTCTGCAGCAGGGCTGAGACCCGTGGGAACTTGTGACACGCCTGCTGCCCAGGGTGCAGAGAAAAGAAGAGGAACAGAGATCACATGAACACAGAGCATGCAGTGTAAGGCAGACACTGACTAGTTGTGATTACCCACCAGATGCCTCAAGAAACAGTAATATCCCGCACTAATACTCACCAGCCACTTCACTCTGAAGGAGAAGAGTGCACTAAAGGCAAATATCACCCAGAGAATCGGACAGGCAATGAGTCCTAACCAAAAGATTCTTGACTCAGCTTCTGAAACAGTTTTACTGTCTTGAGGCGTTGACTACGAAAAGGAATAAACACAAAAATCAATTTGATCATTATTAATGTAAGATTTACCAGGAAGAGTTTAACATTTTTAACAGAAAACACGTGACTTTAAAAAAAAAAAAGGCTAATATAAACAAGTTTCCAGTCCCACGACCTTAGTAAATGAGTTTTAGCTCATTTGGTTTTAGTTGAAAATCCTGATCTTTCAGGGCAGAGGAGGAAAACACCATCTTTGAAGACATCTTCTCACGGCTTCTCCATGAGGAAGCCTCGAATGACACTGGGACTCAGGTCTCAGGTGTGAGTCAAGGAATTTAAGCAATGAGGGCTACAGTTATCCGGCAGACTTAACATGCAAGCAAACCCCAGAGACTCACAAGGGCGCTGAGCTGCTTGCCAGGGAGACTTTACAATGTTAAGAACAACAGGCTCACTAAGCACAGCGCGCTCCTTCCCCACAAGTATTACTTAGCAAGAACTTTCCAAACACAGGGCCAACAACTACACTGTACTTTTGCCAAGATCTCTATCCTCTGTCTCCCAAATCAGTCTACACAGGGAAATGAAATACTCACTAAAGGAAATCAGGTAACCCAAACAAATTAGTTTCTCCAAGGCACAGCACTTGGAGTTTCTTGAGGGCACAAGCATTCTTTCTGTCTAGCTGCAACTTTTTTCTCTGCCACAGGAACAAATGGCTATGGGAACAAAGACAGAAGACATCGTGGAAATAGGCATCTGCCGGACCCTAGGATTCAAGATGATACCCAGCAAGACAACAAAGCTGGGGGTCACCAAAATGATCCTATGTCATAATCCCAATAATCAGGTATCATGGAATATTCTGGCCTGCATAGGCCTTGCTTCCAATCTCAAGCAGTCAGACAAATGCATTGGGTTCAGAAGGGCTTCTGACCTGCCCACAGAGCAAGTGTTTTGCAGTAGTGCTTTCCACCGTAATCTACACATAACTTATCACTTTTATCACTTTACCTTTCTTGACTCAAACACCCAGTGGCTCTTTCCATCCTCATCAATGTGATTCCACCAACGTAAGCCAACCATCAGTCTACCTGTGACATTCTATGAAAGATTAACATAAGCACAAGAATTTTAAAGCATTAGTTAAGGCATTATAAATTCTTGTCTTAATATACTACATCACACAATTCCTCAGCTCTTCCTTCGTAACAATTAACCACTAAATGCCAAGGATGATTAAAGACTAAACAAAGCCACAGAGAGTGACTTTTATCTGTTGTTACCATGTGGGCCACAAAGGCAAGTTCCAACATGAGTTCATGGAGTTTGAATTCCTACCTGATGGGAAACTGAGATATGCCAACAGCAACTGCAAAAATGATGTCATGATCAGAAGAGGCATATGGACATAAAAGTGTGATTCTAGGATTATTAATGACAGTGAAATTACCAAAGAAGATGATGTTTGTGGCCTCCTTCTGACACAGTAGGCCACAAGAACTTGAAATCATCATTGGACATGAACACATTTCTTTCACAATGTCAAAAATTGATTCCCTTATTGTGTCAATCAATCCAAGGATCCAGAAGGTTTACACATATTTTATTATCTTGTCCAGGACCTGAAATGCTTAGTCTTCAGTCTTACTTGGATTACACTTCAAGATTAAACCAATATAGATTTTATAGACATGAAGGGGACGGGAGTAGTTTTTAGTTACCAGGATTATAAAATTTTTTGTGTATATTGGAGCAATTTTAAAAAAAATCTAATACTTGTGTACTAAGTTCTTTTCTTTAATTATTTATTTTATGTGTGCGTGCCTGTGTGTGTGTTTATCAGAGGAAACTGTATGTTCCTGTGGAGGACCAAGGTGGCTTTTCGGAAATCATCTTGGATTGCTTCTACTTCCTTGCTTCACTCTGGGATTTCCCAAGCTCTGCCCACTAGGGCCAGAAGTGCAGGCTGCCACAGTTTCTACCTGGCACTTTTATGTGGGACATGGGATCCAAACTCAGGACCTTCTGTTTACAAGGTAGAGTCTTAATCCCTGAGCAATCTCTCCAGCCCTGGAATAAATTTTTTAATCAATGAATGAATGCATTTTTAAAAGTGATAAAATCTGCACACACAAAAAAAGGAAAAAAGACTAACAAAACAGCTAGGCCAAGACCAGCATGAACCAAGCTTCCAGGATGAGCAACAAGCATCACTCTGAACAACATTTGTCCTTTCTCTGATTCTATCATTTCTTCCTAGCTCTTCTTTTTCTCCTGTCTTACCCCTCTTTTCTCCCATTTTTTATTTTTTCCTTCCCTACCCCCTTCTTCTTCTTTTCTTCTTTCTTGCCCCCTTTCATTTTTAATTTTTTGAGATGGGACCTCATCCTGTAGCCCTAGCTGGCCTGGAGCTCGTGGCAATCCTGTGCTTACCTCCCGAGTGCTGCAGTCATGAGCAATTAACAGCATACCTATTGTAGGCTTCTTCCTTTTTGGCCACTGCAACCAACCAGCCTACCTTTTCTCACATACCCTGACTGAAGCGACATACACTTTACATCCCTGTACACGTCTACAAAAAATCATAGGCATTGAACTCCATTCATCTATCAAATGTACCAAGCCCTTCCTGCTTATAAATGTAACGAATTCCCAACAGTTTTCTCAATATTTATTCTTTCAAATAATACTGTGTAAATACAATGCAATGGTCAATAAAATGGTAGCTAGCAGCCTGAAGTGCAGTGGAAAGGTTAACAAACTACCAACTGTAAAAAGTTCTATCAGCATAACGTATGAGATACTTTTAATATAGGACGAAGAGGTAATTTAGTCTAGGTATTAGAGAATGATTTTAAGAACTAAAATTGGAATGAAACTTAAAGGATAAACAGGAACTAATCATATAGGGATGATTAATTAGTAGTGCCCATCAACAGATTCAGTTCAGGGGCTGTGACAATTTCAATGTGGAAAACTTTATTTTTGATTATTATTTATTTTCATTAGCCTCTGCTTAGCATATGTTTAGTTTATGAATTGAGTCAACAGACTATGAATACAGGCCGAATTAACAGAACTTTGCACTTATTACAACAGATACTTTCATTTTGTACTACACTTGTTACACATATCTCAAAATACTGTGTATGCTCATCATTAATTTGACAGTCATGAGACCTATTAGACCTGTGATCATATAAAACTACATTACTAAGTCAGAGATTTACTTTTTAATATTTTTAATTATAGAGGTTAATTATTTTAACCCTTCACAAACACACACCCGAAAATCTGAGCTGTTTCAGTTTTATAAAACAGCACGGCATTTGCATAAAATCTACATCATGCTCCTGCTTACTTTAAATCAGCTCATGTGCTATAACCCTTTGCAAATATATTTATTACATGGCAATGACAATATAAAAGTTCACACATGTTCTGTTGTTTACCTAGATGTTTTCAATCCAGTTAGTTGAATACACAGAAGTGGACCCAACAGATGTAGGGCGCGGGAACACAGAGGGATGACTAAATCTCGCTAAGTGAATTCCTTTGCAGCCCTATGTATTTAAAAACATTCTTCGTGGTTTCATGAGAGCATGAAAGGGGTCCAATGGCACAAAAATGACTAAGGTGAAGTGGGAGTAAGAGGAGCATTCCAGAGCACTGGACACAGGAAACCTAAGGAACAAAGTCAAGGGCTTGGATTTACAGACTGAGTGATTACTGGCTAGGGTATATGAATGAAGCAACTGAACAGAAGGCAAGGAACAGGAAGAAGAAGGAAAGGAGGGCTTTTAGTGATCATTGTAAGCTATAAAGAACCTGTATTTATAACTTTAGTTTCCTTCTTAAATCAAGATATTTAGCAAGCTGGCTATTTTTAAAATTTTCAATTTGATAAAGCATTTCAAAGTTGACTTCTACATTATGCACTACATTGGAGAATTGCTCTGGCAATTTATTTGGATTTTCTTCTACTGATATTTGATACTAACAAATGCTATCATCTTTGAACACAGAAACTTCCAATAGTGCCAATAGGCTAGGGATGTGGCTCAGTTGGTGGAGTGCTTACATGGCAAGCATAAAGCCTTGGATCTTACCCCAAATAAACCAAACATAGTGGTATATAATCCTAGCAAGTGAGGTAGGGACAGGAGGATCAAGAGTCCAAGGTCATCTTCAGTTATATAGCAATTTCGAGGTAGGCTGAGAATCTTGAGACCCAGACTCAGGAAAAGAAAGGAAAAACTCCTATGATACCCACCTTGTTAATTATTTCTTTCAGATCCTTTAGGACATATTGTCTACTTGATCTGACAAGGCTGGTTTGCTAAACTACCAATGTTTTTTACTGTTCATATTTTACTGTATTTCACTATACAGTTTGATAGGACATTCTGTGGTGCTTTCATGGTCTGATGTTAGTTTCTTCTATTAGACTGATGCCACCTCTGTCATCTTTCATTTTCTCTAATGTCACTGTTACAGTTAGATCTTTTTGGTTAGACTTTGATTCTTGGCCCAGTCTCTGAATCCTTACCTTTACAATGGAAGTTTAATCAACTTAAGTTTAATACACTGTTGTGTATTTAAACAACAGCATTATATTTACTATTAGAAACAAATTTGCCTTTCTTCCACCAGTTCATCCTCGGTTCCTTGGCACTACCTGTGTCTTCCTTCTTTTGCCATATAAACTGTTGCTCTGAATCCTTTCCGTCAGTACTCCAGAATATACACAACTTGTTTTAACTTTACTAATAGTTGCCATTAAACTGTTAAGACTATTTTTATTCTACCTGTCAGAATGGAAAAGAAGATAAAGATCCTATATAAGTTGTAAATTTAAAAGTATTTTTGAGAGTTGAAGAGACAGCTCATTAAGCAAGATCACTTGCTGCACAAACATGAGGGCCTGAGTTCAAGTCCCCAGCATTCACATAAAAGCTGAGCATGGCTACGCATGCTTGTCACCCAGAGTTGGGGAACAGACAGGCAGATCCTGGGAGTTTTCTGGCCAGCCAGGTCTAGCCAAGTTTCAGGTTCAACAAGAAACTGTCTCAAGGAAATAAAGCAGAGTATAACAGAGCAGGAATATTTCCTCTAGTCTCAATGTATGGAAAAGAGCACACACCCATCCAAGCGCCTGCACACACCTTGCACACATACCAACTCTACACATGTACACACACACATACACACAAATACACACATAATCCTCCATCTCTTAGTCTTTGCTAAAGCCACATAATTTTTTAATTATTATTTTAAGTCTTAACTGCATCAAGATTTAAAATAACTATGACATATGTCTCAACCTGTTTCAGAACCATCCTAAAAAAGAATTTACTTACAAGTTGAGCATCTCTGATCTAAAAATGCAAAATCAGACTTTCTTGCTACTTTTAGATTTGGAATTTTTCAGGATTTTTGCATTTCAGGATTAGGAACAGAAAACAGGTAAACTGTTTATAAATATCCCAAAATTTAGAAAAAAAAAATCTGAAACCTGAAGCACTTTTTGGTCTCAATTTGGATGGATACTAATCTGTGTAAAAGTTGAGAAATTACCAAGAACTGGGCCAGAGAGATGGCTCAGGGGTTAAGTCTCTGTCTTGAAGGCAGAAATTCCTGAGTTCAGATCTTAGATCCCATATTTAAAAAAAAAAAAAAAAAAAAAAAACCCACCAGCCTTCTGATACATACAAGACACATATACAAAAATAGAAAATAAATTAAAAAGAATCAGCAACTAGAAATTATCAAGAACTGACTGAAGATCACATACTATTTGGATGAATGCAAACAGTATGCAAAACAAAGAGAAACATCAATCAAGACAAAACCATTACCAGGATAAACACTTTGCAGTATAATGCAACAGAAGGAATTCAAAGAAATAAAAATCAGAGAAGAGAGCACAGAAGAAAAAAGACTGAAGAAAGCAGACCTCAGCATTACACAGCCTACAGAGACCAACCACTGCTGAGCCCACTACTGACATCTGTCAGAGATCTGAAAATGACTGGGTTGGTGAGAGCGAGCAGACCCCCAATGTCTTATTGGTCTTTGGATCAGTACATGTGCCTCTTAATTCCAATAGCATGTGACTATTATTTAGGACTGTTGTTTTGCTTTTTCCTCTCCTCCTAATTCCCTATGAAAATTTGAAACACACAGAAAGGTAAAATTTTATGATGAATACCAAAGTACCTACACCTAGAGTTTACGTAATTATATTTCACTCATATTTATCTGTTTATATACTTGTCTATCATCCACTCCTCTGCCTCCCTACTCATCAGATCGTTTCTCACAATCCTTCCTGTTCCACACACAGCAGTTCCCACTTGTCACAATGGACACTTTGAGCCAAGTACTCCTTCCTGTGGCTCTCCTGTGCATCACCAGACCAGATGTTTTCAGGCCCACCTTACCTCTAGGTACTGGAGTCGGTCCCCTTGCCTTCAGATGGGACTATCGAAAAGATATGGGACACTGACAAACATCCCACTTGTGGGAGAAAGATGCAACTGACTTGCCCCTGGTTGAGAAACACTGTCCCAGATCACCCTCAGGAACGTTTACAAAAGATAGCTACTTCTTAAACATTTGTAGACAAAACTACATTGGAGCTTTATAACAAAATTATACATGGAACAACTACAAATGCCATTCAAGTAAAATCAGTGAATGGACTAAAAGTATTATGTAAAGACTTTCCTAGCCTAATATAAGGCACAAACTCAATGGTAGTTATGTGGTCAAATATATCCAGCACTGTGCCACAGAGAAGGCCTCAAGTAACAAAATGGCACTAGCAACAATCTAAAACACTGTCATATGTTTTCAGTTTACACATGATTTGAAGTTGTATTAAGCATGATTTTAAAATAAAAACAAAAAACCTACCTTCACTGCCCAAAAGTCACAGGACAACAACAAGATAATTGTCACCATGCAGGCAATAAAGCTGCTGCTGAGCAGTTCACAGAGAAGATAGACTACAATTGCACTGACTCGAAAGAACAAATGGAAAAATGATGCCACTGGATGTCTGAAAATCAAAACAAAGCAAGAGAAATGCAATTACATGTCACTACAAGTACAGCAGATGTGGACGAAGACAGTTTAGCCAAGCAGAACTACAAATGTCTTGTCAACATAAAAGACATAACTTGAGTAAGAAGCAACCCACTTCCTTTCTCATAAGTCCCCAGTCCTCACTTCTTAACCAGATCCTAGAAAATATATTATGTAAACTGATTTTGACACCTTGTTGAATAAAACTTTCGCAAAATATCTAATAAACTACCTAGCGTAGGGGCTGGAGAGATGGCTCAGGGGTTAAGCCTCTGGCTCACAAGCAGAAGGACCTGAGTTCAAATCACATGGCCCACATAAAGAAACACCAAGTGAAAATGGCCTGCACTTCTGGCCCCGAAAGGCAGAGCTTTGGGAAACCCCACAGCAAAGCAATAAGAAGTAGAGCAATCCAGTATGATTCCCGATGTCATCCTTGGGCCTCCACAGGTACACACAGTGCCCTCTTCCACACATACCCATGTATCCATATACATCCATACCTAGACATTAAAAAAATATTTACCTAGTTTAATTGTCACATAATATCTAAACAATTCCCAGATTCTAAGAAATCACTTCTGACATTAAGACCAAGTCATCGTAAGTTTTGGGGAATTGTTTTTTCTTCTACTTTTTAGACAGGGTATCACTAGCCCAGGCTGGCCTAAAATTCAGTCTTTCTACTTCTTAAGTGCTGGGGTGACAAGTATCGCACCTGCCTGGTTTATTTTTCAACAGTATGACAGGAGTTAAACACCGCACAGTTCACCCCCTTAAAGAGTGTACAAATGAATGGTCATTGGTTGTAACACAATCAATGTTACAACTACTTATTACTCCACAAAGAAGCTCTGTACTCACTGACAATCATCCTTCATTTGTCCCCAAGTCCCTCAGTCCTAAGCAATCTGTCTCCATAATTTGCCTACTCTTAATATTTCATATAAATGAAATTGCACAATAATTGGTCTTTTGTAACCAGTATTTTACACTTAGAATAGTGTTTCAAGGTTCAAGCAGAATTTTATTTCACTAAGTGAATTTCTTTAAGATGAAACTAAATTTAAAATAGAAATTTATTTGTTTAAAATTTGTGTGCTACTCACACAAGATATAATTCTGAAATTTGCACAACAGATTAAAATGCACTGTTAACTACAGAAGACATATAAAGAAATGGTGAATCTTGGGTTAGTGAGAAAGGTCAACTCCTCGCAAACCTGGCAACCTGAGCTTGACCCCAGAAGCCCGCATGGTGGAAGGAAAGAACTGATTTGTACAGACTGTCCCCTGACTTTCACCTGTGCATCATGGCATGCATATACTCTCCACTTCTCCCTCCCCCTTCCCCCTACCTCTCTCTCTCTCTTTCAAGTAAATATTTTTTAAAAGTTCAGTAAAAAAAAAAAAGATAAATCTCTCAGAAACACCAGCTATCATAGAATTTAAAACACTGTTTAAATAACCAGATTTGTTCATTTGAAAACTTGGTGCTCAATATTTTTCTATGCACTTATTACTCCTGAGAAAATCTTCTTCCTCATACTAATACCTATGTGCACCTTACAATTCACAAGCATGCTGCACATGCTCTGCCTTGAATCCTGTGTGATCATGTAATGTCCCCATGGTTCCTGCTGAAGCCTAGGTCTCCAGCAGAAAGCAGGGGCAGTGAAGGTGCTGGAAGCTTTCGGAGGTGGGCCCTAGCTGCAGGCAGGTCACTTAGGCATGTCCTTAGAACTGCATCTTGTTCCTTATATCCTCACATATTTTTCTCCGCTTCTAGGGTGCAATGAGAGGGCAGTTCTCTACTATACCACTCACCCATGGTATCCTGTACCGGTGTCAGGCCCAGAAACAGAGCTAAGTGACGACTTCCTAAAATCTCTAAATACATTAAAACAAAAGAAAACTTTTCTTCCCTTTG
This sequence comes from Typhlomys cinereus, assembly GCA_023101885.1. Classification (NCBI taxonomy): domain Eukaryota; kingdom Metazoa; phylum Chordata; class Mammalia; order Rodentia; family Platacanthomyidae; genus Typhlomys; species Typhlomys cinereus. The sequence continues at coordinate 3,519,491 of JALPQD010000101.1, read as the reverse complement.
TTTTGTCAGACACTTTCTTAGGAACAAAACATTTACCACAAATCCCATAGTTGGCAAATAGAATAGACTGGATGCTAACATGTAAACCCAACCTTGTACCTGATTTTGGACCTTTTCGGTCTATTGGTTGTTTCCTCTTCTGCATCAAATAATGAAACATCTTCAGTATCATCATTACTGTCCTATTAGAAAAATTAAAACATCCATGAGGAAAATGAAATCCAGTATTACATGCCTACCACATACAAACCTGCACTGATCCGCAAATGGAAAATGAAAGCATTACAGTCATGGCCAATGGGAACTCACAACCTGCACAGTCACTTGCAGACCTTCCACCTCCACTACAATATAGTAGTTTAAAAGCAGAGGTCCCCAGTCCCTGGACTCCTGAGCCCTGAAAAGTCAATAGCGAGGAGAAAGGAGACAATGCTCTTGCAAGCTGGCATCTATTCTCCCAAGTCACAGAGAAAGCTAAAGCTACTGGAGATAACTTGACATGTTTGGATGCTAACAAAACCATCTGACCATGTCTTGTTTCCATAACTCCTCACAATGCCTTCTCTTCTCATCTGAGGTTAAACCAACTATCATGCATCCAAAGCATGTTCCATTCTCATCTTCCGTATTTATTCCCTCTTTGGAATCTTTCTAATCAGCATATAAAATTCTTCAAATCTCAGTAATGTTCTGGAAGGCTCAAAATATTTCAAAGAGGATAATCCCAGTAATTGTCAAATGCTGCTCACAGTAAGATGAAGACCGAGAGATTATTGTGCTTCTAACAGATCTGTGATCTCAAGAACTGCAGGGAAAGGGGGGAAAAAAGTCTGCCTAGAACTGATGAGAGAAGAGAATTAACAAGTATGGACAAGTCTTTCAGGAACAAAGAATGGAGTGACAGTGAAGAGGACATGTGGGGAGAGATTTTTACTTTTTTAAGATAGGAACCATTACAGTAATGATGGCTCATGGCAGTACTACCAAGATTTGGAAGGCTGAGGCAGGTCATTACTACCAGCTGGAGACCAGCCTGGGCTACAGAGTAAGACTGCCTCAAATAAACAAACAAAAAGATTAAAGTATGTCCATATACTAATAACAAAACTTTTCACAACAAAATTTTGAAACACTGATGATGTGGGCTGGGAAGACAGCTCAAGGATTAAAGCCTTTGCATCACAACTAAAGGGACCTGAGTTCAGATCTCAGATCCCATGTAAAAATGCCAGGAAATGGCAGCTACTTATAATTTCTAGCCCTAGAAGGCAGAGCCTGAGAAACCCCAGAGCAAAGCAATATGGAAATAGAACAATCCAGGATGATTCCCAATGTCAACATGGGCTTCCACACACACTCAAATGCCCCCTAGTACACACAAAACATGTGCATGTGTGCACACGCAAAAAAAGAAAACAAAAACATGATGATGTTAACAATTACTCAATGTTTTCCACAAAACAAGGGGGGGATAAGTCAGTACTTAGAGAATGGGGCACAGATCCATTACTGATAAACACAGACAGACAGATGCTCGGATCCAGATGAAACATAGTTCAATCTTCAATAGCATGTCCTGACTCAATCCAGCCTGCGTGTCTGCAGAAATCTAGAATCCATGGAAAGCAGCAGTCATAGTTCTTGTCTTAGTGGATTGTGAAACGCTACTAGTCCCAGATAAGGTTAAACCTCCAATTAACAGACTGTAAGGAATCAGGAAAAAGCTTAGTATGAACCTAGTTTGCAATAAGGCTGATGTTGAGAAACTGCACATACTAGTTCTTGCCTTGCTGTTCTTTAACTAGTCAAGCCCTATATAGTCACCCCAATTAAAAAAATAAATGGTTCTTCCTCCCAAAAGATCTCAGCAAGTTCACGTCTCTGGGCATTCACTGCTCCCCCCAGGTTCCTTTGCCATCACTGTCCAGATGGCTGCAACAGATAGGATGGATGGATCGATGGATAGACAGACAATAGACTGACAGACATAAACAGACAGATAGTGATGGATAAACATGGGCAGGAAGGTGGAATGAAAATTCCTTTCTCATGGCTTCTGTTTCTCAGTGAAACAGGAAGCAAGACTTATCAGCAGCTGATAAAGCAGAGAGAATAAATTTCAAGGTTCAGTTAAGTTCTAACACACAGGTGTTACCTGGAAGAGGGTGGGGAGTTAGAGGAAATGCAAAGATTGTCTAACTGATGGACGGGTTCATGGAACAATTGGCACGACAGTGTCTTTCCCTTCAGTCTGGGTGTCCATTCCCAAGGGCTGACTTTAAGTCACTGGATTTTCTCACTCTGTTCACTTCCTCACAGTGGACTTTTCTGATCATGAACTGCAGCTGTTCCCATGCTCTGGCACCTGGTATATCATCACCGTGTCTTTGCTATTATAACCTGGAAAACACATTTTGTTCCCCCATTTAACGTCTCCTCTCTCTCCCTATGGAAACAAACACTTCACCCCCAACCTGACCATGCCGGGCCAGTCGTATTCTGGTACTGTAATGGGATCTGTGTAAATCACCCATCAGTCAATTACTTGTGACTTGAAAAACAACATAAACTACATGACAGCTCACGGTTAATTTTTACAGGAAGAAACTACTACATTACATTTGCTAGTGTCTAGTGGAAAGTCAAGGGGCTACCACAGGCACAAACGTGAGGATCATCACCAAGGATAAGGGCATGGATCAGGATCTCCCTATAGGCTCCCATCGGTGCCAGGCACCCAGGAACTAAGCAAGGCCTGCAGGCCGTCCCCCCTCACCCTGCTGCGTGCAGGATGGACAGAGGTCCGCGGCGCCGAGCTCACGCCCAGGGCATTCTTGCAACTGCATCTGGCGGACCACCATCTAATCCACAGCCCCAAGCTTCCCGCACTCAAGTTTCCGGGCTCACCCGTCCACTGGGGGCCTCGGGACGCCCGGCAGCCTGTTAAGAGGAACTAGCCGGGGCCGCCCGCTCCTGCCGACCTCAGGCAGGGGACAGAGACGCGGACACAACAGTCCCGGAGCACGCCACCCTCGCCCCACGACCCCCAGGCCCGAAATTCCAGTTCCACGGTCATCGCCCGCCGCCCGCGGCTCCTCACCTGCGACAACATGGCGGCCCACGCCCACCTCCCACTTCCGGGAGCCACGTCAGCGCAGCAGCCGCGGGGTCCGGTCTGCAACCAACGCCTGCACGTCACTAGAGGCCCGGAGTGCTGGCGCCCAAGCCCCGGCTGGACCTTCTTCCGGGTCACACTTCCTCCTCGAGGACCGCCCCCGAGGAGGAGGAGCAACTGGGGTAATGGGCGGGGCCACACTGCGGACTAGCCGGGGGAATGGGCGGGTCGAGAGAGACTCTGTTCAGGCAGGTTCCAAGACAAAGCAGAAAAACGGTTGCCCGGAAACTAGCAGGTTTCGTGGTTTCTTAAGGGAAAATGGTTTTTGCTGTCCATGGGATGCACAGTCAGCCATTCCCGAGAGCGTGGATGTTCTGAGTGCAAGAAGCAAGGCGTTATTCCATAATTCAACTTTTAAATGTTTTACAACTTGATTATGTACAGACTTTATTTAGCCTTTTAAATTTTAAGAAGCACTTAAAAAGGAATATGGCTTCGGGAAGTGGATAAGAACCAAACGAGAGTTGAGAATGAGGGGTCACTATTATGAAGGGACTAACCTCAGACCAGGACTCCTGAAGAGAGGTTGTACTCTATGATCTGAGGTGGAATATAGTCCCATCTCTCTATTAACCTCTGTGTTACAGTGTAACTGTAACTGCTAATTCAGTAACTGCTAATTTGGTGGCCTAAACCTAAAATTCAGAGAATTTAAAGGCATCTTTGAAACTATGATAGCTATATTCTATCCGCTCATGAAATGTATATTCCCATATTTTCTTAATTGAAGGGATTCTTTCCATTGAAACCCAGATTATATATACCTGGCTCTTTGCTAACACCATTTCAAACCAATATCCAAAAAGTTTAGAAATACACACACACACACACACACACACACACACACACTTCCCAAAGGAGAGAAAGTTTGGCATAGTAGATAGGTGGACCTGTGCATCTAACTTGCCTGGGGTATGTTTTTGGTGGCTCACCTAGTGTTGTGGGGTTTCTGGAAGTTGTCTTTTGACAATTTTTTTACTTTTGAGATACATTCAGTTTAAATTCATTCCCATCTTTTATATTTTTAGAGCATTTGAAAAGAAAGTGACTCTCCAACCTTTGGTTTTGGTTTTGGTTTTTGGTGTTCTAGCTTTTGGGAGTTGTTCATCTTTAAGTTTTGGTTTGTGGATTTGATTTTAAACAGGGTGTTGCTACATAGAGCACATTGACGTGAAACACACTATGAATAGCCCAAGTTGGCCTCAAACTTTCAGTCTTCCTGACTTAAACCACGTGCTGGGACAGGAAGAAAACAAAGATCTGGATGTGTCGAGCCTCTGAATAGGAGCTATCCATCTGCTTTGCAGGAAACTCAAGCCCTTCAGGAAGACGTAATACCTGTGGTAGCTCACATATTCTAAATTACTTGCTTTGTCTCTAATACACTCCTCCCCCCAAAGATTTAAGAAAGAACTTCAATACAATTGACATAGTGGCTTATTTTTTAATAGAGAGCATGAATTCACTTAATTTTCTTCAAAAGGAGTTTATTCTAAGCAGGAAAAACACATAAAATGTTCTTAATTGCAAGTAGTCAAACTGTTGAGCACCTGCCCCTTGTGTTCTTACCTGAACTGAGTTTTTGTTCTATGCAAAAATACCAGGAAACTCCAGTGAATTATTCTGATCATCCCAGTGTTGAATTTGCTGGAAGCAATGACAGCTCTAAATTGGTAGTGGTGAGTGACATCTAATTTTTAGTGATTACTGCCTTATACACACATCCGCTGATGAACTTGGACTTGCCTACATCTCACTGAGTGGCTGCAATGACAATCTCTTCCACCTCCTGGAATCCTATCAGTTCTTTGCCTCATACGAAGCTTCCATACTAACTGCCAAGAACATGTCCAAAAATAAAAAATAAATAAAAAGCCCAAACATGGACACCTACTTAGTTTTCTTTTTGGTTGTAATTTCTCAAGCCTGGTTTAGATAAACACATTTGGTCCCAGTTCGGGCGCCGCTGTTTTCCCTTCCTTCAAGAAATTATCGATAGGCAACCCTTTGATCTTGCGGATCCATGCAGCTTTGCTGGCTTTGCCTGGATCGACCACTTTAGTGGACTCGCTGGCCTGATACTCCTTCATCTTGGCTTCCCCGTACTCTTTCTCCTCCTTCACCGTCAGGAGCATGAACTCTGTATTCATTCGAAGGGGATCAAGGGTTGTGTAGAACCGAGGCCGTTCCTTCTTGAGAGACAGGGAGGCTGTGCCTACTCGGGGAGCTAGCATACGGTTTGGCTTAATAACCTGCATGCTGGTCAGGGGACCTAGACTATGCATCGCTCCATGAATTGAACTAGTCAAGTGCTCTTCTCCCCTTAAGCTACTAGGGACCCTGGAGCGGATAAGCATCGGCTGGGGTATGGTAGACTGCACGTTGGGACCATGCAAAGAATTTCTCAAGTTGGGCTGCAACCTCTGGATTTCCAGGGGAATACTGGTTTGTTTCACATCCATGGGAGAATTGTTCATTCGCAACCGATCAGCTGCTTCTTGGATTGATTTTCCTTTGAAAGTTAGGACTTTCCTTGGATATGAAATTGAAGGTCCCCAGGCATCAATGACTTGGGCATGGGGCTTGTGGGGATGAGCAAGTTCCTCAGAATGACGCGTTTGTTGCAAGGTATTGAGAGTCAGAAGGAACCGGTCAGGTGACATAGGGACTTTCCAGGACCTTTTCTTTGGATGACTGCTAACTTTTACAGGCGTTTTCACCTCATCTGATTTTTTTCAAAAGAAAACAAAAACAGATCAGCATTTCCATAAAAAAAGTTAAGGCAGTCTAAGAAATATGAAGCCATTCTAGCCATTCTAGCTGCTAGGCATACTGAGGTTTTGTTGCCCAACTGGTATGCCTTTAACTATCCCTAATGACATCAGAGATGCTGATGTCACACATAATTTGTTCCTAACAGATGTACTAGAAATGGTTGGGCAAAGTGTTCTGTTTTGAAGACAATGTGCATCATCCCAATGTTCCACATAAAACAGGCTTCCAAGATTTTTACATACCCATATTGTCAACGCTAATGGTCTACAACAACTGTATCACAAAAACTGATTCTTATTTTTATCAATCAGCCTTAACCCCAGTGGACCTCATATTTCCCCAAATCATTTCTGGCTATGCATTATCCCATAGCATGACTCAAATTAAGTTCCTAAAGAAGAGTTTCCAGAATGTTTTAGAAAACAGCTTTGAACCCAAAGTCATTCTCCAGAACAAGACATCACTTTATGGTCAAAGCTTCTGATAGTTTCCTGATTACCTCTCTCCCATTTATACTTTTTCAATTCCTAAAATTTCTCATAGAAATTATTTTAAAATTGCCCTCATTTTCAAAATAACTGAGTTAAGGAAAACAGAAATCACTTGCTTGGTCTGGAACCTCACAAGAAAATGAACCCTGAGCTCTACTAATCAATACAGGACAAAGGTGAATTCATTTTCCTGTGGCCATTCATTAGCTTGTATCCCAAAAGGGATAGATTAGAGTGGAATGAAATTCAGATCCCTGATCTTTACTTTGTTAAGCAATGTTTTATTAAAACATATAAATCTAGTTGGAGAGATGGCTCATGAATTAAACTCTGCCTTGAAAGCAAAAGGTCCTGAGTTCAGATCCCAGGTTCCACATAAAAACGCCCATAAAAACACCAGATGAAACAAACAGCAGCAGTCTGCACTTCTGGCCTGGTGGGCAGAGCCTGGGGAATCCCAGAGTGAAGCAAGAAGGAGGTGGAAGCAATTCAGAATGACTCCAATGGCCTCCCTCTCTCTCTCCCTCTCCCCCCACTCCCCTTACACACACAGGCTAAATAAACAAATACACATAAATCTGAGGGAATTAAGATGTCAGCACCTTTCCTTCTTCCAATTTCTTCTTTTATAAAAGGAATTATGATAAACTCATTGTTCATTAACTTATCTGACTTTTTAATGTTTATTTTTATGGCGTGACACTGTATATATATATATATATATATATGGATCTCTTTCCAAGTCAATACACCTATAGAACCTCACTGCACAAATTTTGGCTGTTATGTAATATTCCATAATATAGGTGTTTTTATTGTCTGCCTAACCACTTAATGCTTGATGGAGATTTCATTTATTAATGATCAACCTGAAAAAAGTACAAACACCACTTTCACTCATCACATAAGCAAGTACAAGAGGATAGACAATATCCAGTGCTGGAATGGCTGTGGCCAAATTGCTCCTGTATGCTAATGAAGTGTAAGCTAAGTGTATGTTTTTAACTTGCATGGGAGTGTAAATACATAAATTTTAACTTGCATGTTAAAGAATTTCAAAATCCTTTTTACTCTAATATTTTATTTATATTCATTCATTCATTTATTTATTTGAGAAAGAGAGAGAAAAAGAGAGGATAGGCCCATATGTGTCACGGTGGGCATGTCGAGGTCAGAGGACAATTTTTGAAAGTCTGTTCTTTCTTTCCATTATATGTTCTCCAGGGATCAAACTCAGATCCTTGGGTTTGAATGCAAATGCCTTTGCTCACTGAGCCATATCACCTGTCCCTGATTCCACATTTTAAAGGCCAGGCATGGCGATAGTTTTCTAGTCTGTAAGTATCCTTAGCCTTTGGCTCAGCACTTTCACTCCTAAGATTCCCTGCTGTAAGGAGACTCGTAAATGTGCATTCCTACAGTTAGGGCAACCTTCATAAAACTGAGTCATTTTGATCTCACTCTTAAATCCATCTGTGCGGGGAATTGCTTTCAAAGAAACACTAGTACAAGTCAAAAAAATAATTGAAAAAGCATTTGGAATGTTTACCACCGTTCTTTTGAAAACAAAAGGGACTGTAGCTATGAGGCCTTAGCATCTCATTCCCATTGCCAATTCCCTCTGCCCCACTTCTCTCCTTATCACACATCCCCAGCACTCTGTCCTCTCCCTGCTACTAGCAGAAGCTTACAGTTTGTCTTCTGCTGTGCCCATTGCTCGCACAGATGACACAGCAGGGCAAGAGGTGAGAGACCATGCGCTGCATGGCAGGAAAGGAGCCCACGGAGAGCCAGAGGCAGGAACCTCAGAGCTCAGAAGGGTTTCGCTCTGAAGCTTCCAGCCAGCAAGGGGACGAGGAACTAGTCACTATTAGTAGAAGCCAATGAAAAGCGACTAACTCCTTTTCTTACTTTTTTGTTTACGTGTGTGTGTGTGTGTGTGTGTGTGTGTGTGTGTGTGTGCACGCACACTTCACATGTAGGTAGGTAGGTATACGTGGAGAGGGGGTGGGATGTGTATACAAGAGGGCATTTGAGTGTGTGTGCCTGTGGAGGCCCAAAGAAGACATTGGGAATCATCCTGAATTGCTCTATCTCTGAATTGCTTTGCTCTGGGATTTCCCCAGCTCTGCCTTCCAGGGACCAGAATTGCAGACCACCGCCATATCAGCCTGGCACTTTTACATTGTATCTGGGGATAGGAACTCAGGTCCTTTTGCTTGTGAGGCAAAGGCTTTAACCGCAGAGACATCTCCCCAGCCCAAGTCAGTCTGTCTTGGATGAAAGCAGGCTTGTGTACATTTTCAAAGAAGCAAAACTGAAAAACAAAACTAACCCAGAGAAACCAGGAGGGGGATCAGACCTCACCACTAATTCAGAATAAAATATCCCCATTCATTTACCTTCAATGTCGCATTTTATTTCCAAATGCTCTTGCCTACCATCCATGTCCTCTTGGTCCTTTTGAGTAGCACCAGTTTTCTTCTTGCTATCTTTTCGGGGTGACTTTGGTTTTCTTTGACTCTCAGGTCCCTCTGTTAATAGGAGTAAATGAAAAATCAAAAAAAAAACTAATCATTATATAATTCAATCTACTCTGAATGATGGAGGGCACAGTGAAAATTCAATTGATTTCCATCCAGAATATCAATGTGTTGTGACAGTCACATGAAACTAAGCAGTGACCTGACTTCTAACGCTAGTTCCTGGAAAGAAGCTGCACCTGCAAGACCGACTGGCTGATATGAGCCTCGGTAATGTGGAGAGGTCAGCAAGTTGCAATCCAGAGTATGTGAACTAACATCTTCACAGCCAAGAATGTCACTAGATAGCATCTAAGGCTTGTAGCAGCAATCTCCCTGCTTTTTTGCCTATCTGATGCTTTCACTAGTGTATATGAAAAAAAGTCTTGACTTAGGATTTTTGTTTGCTGTAACTACAAAACTTGAAGAAAGAAACTGTTATCACAGCAGAACTCATGGAATTTGAGGCAAACTGAATTTGTGTTCTCAGGCCATGGTCACTCCAAATAAACCAACTTTTTTTTTTTCTTTAAGCATGACAGCTGTGTCTCTTGCATTAACATATTACATACTGACTTCCCTCTCACATATTTTCCCTACTGACTATCAAGCTATAAGCATTCTCTGAAACTCTTGGCTTCTCCAGAAGTAGCTGAGCACTTTCGTGTCCTTTATACTGAGGGTAACCTGTTGGTGCTCTGTAGGGATCGTGGATCCAATTTCATGCCACACAGACATTAAGTCAGGGAAAGGAATCTTGCAGACTAATTTATTAGTGGGCATAAATGCTATATGTTGTGTCTGTACCTCCACCTGTGTGTGTATTCACACACGCCTGCTTCACAAATAACATTTTTTAGTTAGGCAAATTCTCTCTTAGAGTTCTGAAGATAATACTTTCTGCATAGACCATAAAGGTTGGTTCTCATCTTCCTAAAGGGTTAGGTTTTATACCATCAAGAAACCCTTGGCCAAAATAACTAATGTTTCCACCCCACTCTCTCCCTATTTCTCTCTCTCTCTCTCTCTCTCTCTCTCTCTCTCTCTCTCTCTCTCTCTCTCACACACACACACACACACACACACACACAAAATCAAGCAACCCCTTCCCACCTCTATTACCACTGAAATCACTCGCTGCAGTTTTGCGCTTTTACCTAATGATCCCTTAGGTCCCTTGGCAGGAAAACGAGACTTAGCAGGTTTAGTTCCCAGGGAGTCCTGGGTCACGGTTTGTTTACTAGACCCAGAGTCTCGCAGACTGTGAGCCTGCATGCTGGACTTGGAAACAACTTCGCCCACGCTGCTTTCCTCCTTTTCTTCCTCTTTATCCTTCTTCTTGGCTCTGCTCTTGTCCGTGGAGTACTGCCACTTGACATTCTCAAACTGGAACATGATGATACTGCTGTCCGTGTTCACCACTATCCTGGAACGGAAACAAGCGTGTCCACGAGGGACACATGGACGGCACCAGAAGATGCACTGAACTTGCCGTCCCAACTGCTCCTTTGGCTGGGGAAATTTGCTCCTTTGGCTGAGTCTATTGCTATGCTGGGTTATATAACTCCAAACTAAGGCAGGATTAGAACAGCTATGCTGGGATGGGACTCTAAAGGTCTTTGAAGGTCTTTGAAATTCCCGAAGGCCATCCCCCCACTGTTGGGATCACCCTGAAGCAACACCCCTGCTGAGGAACTGACTCCAATCCTATGAAAGGATTATGGAGATGAGTTCTCCATATCCAACAAACAACTTCATCTCAAGCCCCACCTGGCCCAGGAGCAACTGGATTGGGTCCCCAAGGGAGCTAACCAATAAGAAAAAGCCAGTTTCGAGGCTTGCCTAAGTCTACAAATATGCCTAACCCTGACAGCCATCTTCAGCGCCCTAGGCCCTCATGGTACTCAGAGTGCCACAAGTTCTTTTCCAGTTCCTTGTGTTTTATGGATTCCATGCCTGGATCCATGAGTTCTCCAGGGCGCCCTATCCCCTTATGGCATTCCACGTCTGAAGTCCAAGAGTTCCAGCCTTTCTCTCCGCTAATAAACTCCACCTTAATCCTCTACATGTGGGACAGTCATTCTTGCAACATTTGACTCCCGAACAGGGACCCTGTAACAAAACCACTCTCCAGGGACTCTGGATACATTGGAGATGTACACATATCTGTAACCTCATCCAGCAGATTCTTGGTCTCTACCCCACACAGCCCAAGTTAACAAAGAGGCTTGAAAGTTGCATTCCCTGCCCTCAGCACTATGGCCCACCTCACACTTGTTTCTTCGCCTTATCATTTACACAAACCAAGCTGCTTTCCTTCTGTCTGTCCAGGTCTCCTAGAACTGTAAGCCACAAATCAAAATGCCATATGGAGAGTCCTTTCCTCTCCAAAGGCTATAAATTCAAGATTTTCTAACTTCTAGTGTAAACTCTAGAAAGTGACTCATTTGAACAGGAAATGCTGAAACAATTTGGGGAACCACATTCCACTAAGAAATCTCTCCCACGTGTCTTTTTACTCAAATTCAGAGGAAACCGGCTAAACTGGATGGAGGCACACAGTTGTAATCTCAGTGATCGAATTTTAGCATTTGGGAAGTAGAGTCAGGAGGATTAGAGCTTCAAGGCAGCCTGAGGTTACATAGAGACCCCAGACCCTGCATAAAAAAAAAAAAAAAAAAAGATGAAAGGAAACTCTCTTTTGAGTCCATGACTAAGATCAAAAGCAGATTTTTGGCTATTGTTTTTGTTTGGTTTGGTTGCCAGGGGATCAGACCCTGGGCCTACACATGCTAAACACAACTTCTAGCACTAAGAAATATCCCACTTTTAGAGCATCATTAGCTTTTATCTAAGAAAATATTAATTTGCTAAACCAGTAAATAGCATTAGTGAACTTCCGTTGTAAGGTAATACTGGTCAGGGAGATTAAACGGTGTCTCAGGTGAGCCTGGGGCAGAATCTGTAAGATACTTCTGTGTGGTTATTTGCACATACTGTCACCCTGCACCCTGAGGTTACATAAAGCAAGCACGGTGCCACCTGCAGTGGGCCAGCCTGCAATGGGCCGGAACACCAGCCTCTGTGACCCCATCAATTCAGCTGTTTCAGCACCCAGAACCACTGAGGAGTAAGAATAAGCCCTCATTGCTTCCTGGTCACTAAGTTCAGGGTGAAGTTCAGTTAGGTTTTTGTAAGGACACTCTTCCACCACAGTCACGATTGGAAGGAAACTGCCTACTTTTTCCTCCTGCCAATCAATAAATGCCAAGCTAATGTCCCGGAGGAGAAAGAAATCAGACTGGCTGAAGCTTCAAAGTTCTGCCCACCACACCCGCCACATACCTGTTGGCAGTATGAAAGAAGGTCTGCACAGGGTCACCTCGCGCATCGACTTTTATCACCTTCAGACAATTGCCACTGAGGAAATTGTAGATGCGGATCTTGCCATCTCCACAGGCACTGATGACTCGGAGGTAGAGAAGGGATACCTGGAGCACCTCCCTGGAAGAGAACAGAACAGGGAGTGCCCTCCTGCTGGTAAACTCTTGGGTCGGCAGTATCTTGTGTGTGCTTGGGAGGCAAGGGCCGTGACCGTCTTCAAAGTGCTGTTTCCATCCTTTTATAAATCTAGATGTAAACTGTTTACCATCAGATGTACCTCTGTCATTTTACAGTAACTTTGCAATTTGGTCACATGATCACAAAACAGCAAACCAAAGTGATAATAACACATTTTATTTTTGGTGGGGAAGATGAAAGGGACCATGTATTTTTTTCTCATAATTTGATTCCTAGTTATTTACTTATACAAAAAAAATTGCTTACTAATGCTTTGATTCCTTTTAAAATATTACTGTTATATGAAGGGCTGGGGAGATGGATTGCCAGTTGAAGTGCTTGTCATATAATCAAAATGACCAGAGTTCAGATCTCAGATCACATGTAAAATATTGGGTGGTTATAGTAGTGTGTCTATAATCTACCCCCAGACTGTGTTAACTAGAAATCCCAAGAGAAAACTGACTAGCCAGACTAGGTCTGAGTTTGATTAGAGACCCTGTCTCAAAAAGGAATAGCAATTGAGGATGTTTCCTGTATCAGACCACAAGAGCACACACACACTACACACAGACAGATTAAACCGTAATTCAAGCATTTAAACACCCAACAAAATTATAGTATTTTTTCTAAGATAGAAACACATCAACTTCATTGGTACCTTAAATATGGCTTAGTACGCCCCAGAGGTAATCCAGACTAGGAGAGAGATGCCTGTATTTAGGATGTGTGTGTGTCTCTTGACTTTGCTGAGCTGGACCTGTACTTCCCCCAGCTTCTTATGACAGCTGAGAGTTCAATTTATACCACTATAATCTAAAGATTAAAATACAGGTTGCGGGACTAGAAAACCTAGTATCAAAACCTGATTCTACTATCTACTCGTTATGTAATTCTGAGAAAGTAATACAGCCCCCCGCCCCCAGTCTTCTGTTTTCTCTTTGATAGAAAGGAATGGTAATTTCTGTCTCATATGATTGGCTGCCATGATTACATTAAGATACTTTAAAACTGAGCCTCGTAATAGACACCCTGGTGGCTACTGCAGTCTAGGAACAACCCATTCTCCTTTCACATTTTCTCTCTTCCCTATAAATAAATCATCTGTGCCCTGTTTTGCTCTTTCTTAATGAAAGACACTACAGAAAATGAAGTCATTGAAAATGGCGGCACAAGGAGCTACAAATTTCTGCCTTTCCATAACAGCCACAAACTGAAAAAAACTGTCAGAATCAACTGTTTCAGGATTCTGTAAAATCACTAATGGCCTATAGCAACACAAGGAGCATTCGGATAAGAAAGATGGTCTTAGATAAGATGTTGTGTGATTCGTCAACTGACCCTAGTCCCTAGTCCCATTCTCCACTCCCAGCTCAGTTGGAGAAATGAAAATAATAACCATATGGCAGATCCATGCTGTTGGTCCTGCCTGGTGGCTTCTTGGGAAAGTTTCTCAAAAGGCTTGGTTTTATCTTGCTTAAGAATTTAACCAGCATTGGGGCTGGAGAGGTGGCTCAGGGGTTAAGCCTCTGCCTTGAGGGCAGAAGGTTCTGAGTTCGGATCCTAGACCCCTTGTATAGACACAGGCGGAAGCCGGGGCGGCCTGCGTTTCTGGTCCTGGTAGGGCAGAGCCTGTGAATCCCAGAGCAGAGTAAACAAGGAGGAGGTGGAGGTGTCCAGCGTTAAAGGCACTATTTGAGGAGCATTTGTTGTAAAAGACCCTGTGTGGTGGTTAGTTTTTGGTGTCAGCTCGACATCTGAGAACTGAGCTGTGAAGAATTATTTAGTGAAGGCAAGCCACTGAGAAAGTCTGTAACAGATTATCTGGCTGATGAAGACCCCATCATGGTGGGTGGGACTATTTCCTGGGTAGGTGGATAAATGGTGAAAACTGGTTCAGTATTTGGCAGACTGGCAAACAAGAAAATATGCCCCTCTCTCAGCTCTTCCTAAAGATGTTGTATGCTCAGTTCCTTCAGCTCCTGATGTCGGTATGAACTCTCCAACCATCAAAATGGATGGGGACGTTGAACCATGAACATAAACAAACCTTTGTTTCCCTAAATTGTTTAGACCATATACTTATCACAGCAACTAAAAAATAAGGAACTGAGAAGTCCTGCTACCTGAAGTAACCGAAATCAACTGGGGCATGTAATACTAACTAAAAAGCCTTGGGGGATATGCTAGAGACTGAGGGATCCCTAGGAGCCTTGAAAATTCCAGGCATATTCCTAAAAATCAAAATGGCCATATGCAGGCCCAAGGCAGTGCACACACTTGGAAAAGATCCAAGTAGGCCTGAAGTTCTCAGCCCTGACTAACTTTGATGCTCTATGCAGGCAGGAAGCAAGGATCAAGGCAGGGCAAAGAAGAAATGAAAAAGGAAATCAGCAAGGGCTTTCAGATGAACGAAAATTAAATACAGTGAATCAAACCCTTTGGATACCTGTAATCCCAGCACTCGGGAGGCTGAAATATAAGGATTATGAGTTTGAGGCTAGCCTGAACTTCACGGCAAGAACCTGTCTTTTTTTTAGTAGTGTGTGTGTGCGCGCGCGCGCACACGCGCGCATGTGTGTGTGTGTAACGTGTGTGTGTGTGTACAGAGGGCACTTGAATTTATGTGCTTTTTGAGGCCCAAGAGTGACTTTGGGAATTATTCTGGATTGTTCTACCTTCTTATTGTTTTGCTCTGGGATTTCTCATGCTCCACTCTCCAGGGCCAGACATTTTTATGTGGGATCTTCTAATCCCAGCCTGAGAACCCATTTTATAGAAAATAGCAGAAGTATTTCTGGAGGGAAGTGGTTATAGCTCTAATTGTGTACAACTTTCCAATCAACAACCTAACCTTTTACCAAAAAAAAAAAAAAAAATCCTAGGAAAAGATAATCCGAACCCAAATCAGGCGCAAGACAAGAAATGATAAGTAAGGATTATAGCTGGAGCTACTTGGGTCGAAAACTGGAAAACAATACAAAAAAATTAGCAAAATAAAAGTTGGCTGCTTGAAAAGATTGATAGATCTATAGTTAGACAACTGGCAAATCTTTAACTGATCAAGAAAATAAGAGGAGAAAAGCTCAGGGTGTCACTCAGAGGTAGACTGCTTGCTTGCCCAGTGTGTGTGAAGTTCTAGATTCAATCCATAGCTCTGAGACAAAACAAAACAACAAAAAATGCAAATAGAAAAAGGAATAAAAAATGATTAAAATGTCCAGAAAAAAAGGAAATATGTCTATTGATAGATCAAAACATTCTCTAAGCAGATAATGATAATGGTTGTACAACATTTTGAGAATACTAAAAACTCCTGTATACTAATTAGTAATTTTTGTTATGAAAGCTTTATTTCAAATTATATGAAGTATGAAAAAATTAAAGAGAAATTTTTTAAAATGACACCAGCTTTTCCAAAGATCATCATTCTGTTGAACCAACAGACAGCCTCACATCCCCTCTCTCATATTCTTTCTCTTACACTATATGCAAAACCAGAGTTTTAGCTGGAAAAAAACATTTATCCAAAAAGGAGACTCTTTTCCCCAGGTCCTCTTCCACCAAAGGACAAAGAATAAGTGTTGCAGTCTATCTGCATGGTTGCTGATAAATGACCATCAAACGACTTAAGGGAACAAGGGGTTTATTTTCTTACTGATAGTCCAGTTACAGTCTATAGTCCAGATTGATGGGAGAGCATGCACCAACACCAGGGCCAAAGGAACTGGCCACACCATCACCACATAAAGGCTGAGAGAGGGACAATCCTTACTTGCCAGACCAGCTACAGTCAAGTGTACAGAAGGATACCAACTCTCTCAACCAGCAATCCATGATTTATTCCAGGGCCTAATCCCACCCACCATGGGCTAGGTCTGCCCCATCAACTAGACAATCTCCTTCAGGTTTGCTCTGGGCTTAACTCAACTACTAATTCTCCACAAATGTGCCCAGAGCTCAAATCCTCAGCTGTCAAGTTGACACCTGTGCCTAACCATGACAGTAAGTACCATATTTAAAAAACAAGTATCAGTTCAGACATCAGAACTCTGCAGAAAGGCAAATGTATGCTTGTTAACAATCAAACATCTGCTGATCACTTATCTGCAGCCAGCACCACATTGGAAGAGTGGGTCTGTGGAGGGTCCTACAACCAAAGGCATCAGCCAGGTCCTCCAGATGGCTGTTTTTTCTATGTTCATGTCAGGTATACAGAACCAATATGAATGGTTATTGTGAGACAGTACTCCAAGACAACCAGAAAGGGAGAAAAGTGGGTATTTATTTGACTTTTGGCTCTAGAAAAGATTATAGTCCATAATGATAGGAATAGCATAGCAGAAGGCATGGCTGTAGGCAGGAGCAGGAGAGTAGTCTGAGTCACAGCAGCCATCAGGAAGGCAGAGAGAGCAAAAGAAAAGGAAGCAGGGCCTAGCCACCAATTCTCAAGGCCCACCCCCTGTGAATGCCCTCCTCCAATTAGGTTTCACCTGTCAACGCTGCCGCAAACATTATCACCAGCTAAGGATTCAAACACATGAGCCTGGAGAAAGTAGGGTCAGAGGGTAAATCACAGTGACTTCCAATGAGACTTTCTGAAATGAGATTGTAACCAAACTGCCAGGTTTACTAGGAACCAAATTATTTTCCAGCAACTAAATCCTATTGAATCCTGCTCAGAAGGTTTTTTAAATATATAGCAAGAGCTGGAGAGATGACTCAGGGCTTAAAGCTTGTACCTCACAAGCAAAGGACCTGAGTTCAAATCCCCAGAGCAAATGTAAAAGTGGTGGTGGCCTTTAATTCCAGCCCTGGAAGGCGGAGCATGAGAAACCGCAGAGCAAAGCAATAAGGAAGTAGAGCAATCCAGGATGATTCCCGATGTCACTCTTGGGCCTCCACAGGTATACGTATTCAAGTGCCTTCTGGTACACACACACACACACACACACACACACACACACACACACACAAAACACACACACATTCAAAAACAAATACATGAAATACACAGTTAACATCATAAAGTTGAGCTTATGATGATCAAAGTTTGATGGGTCCAGGGGACTTGCTTAAGGGCTTGCTGATAATTATTTAAGGGTGTAGGAGTTGTTTAAGGGTGTAGAGGTTGGTTGAATCACGGAATATTGGTGTCTCCTAGTCCCACCTGTTGATAAAGCAGTCATATGCCACAGGCAAAAAACAGATCCATATAGGTCCATATATGATACCCACACATTTCACACAGCCAGTGTGCCTGCCTAGAAGTTTATTTGGGAGAATATAAGGAAATGAGAGCCTAACTTATATTTTAATATTCTGTTTATTAATTTGAGGGAGAGGGAAAGAGAGAAGTGCACGTGCATACACCATGTTATGCTCGGGGGTTAAACTCGGGTCTCCATGTGTCTTACTACTTGAGTTTTTCTCACTGGTCCAGATCCCTAGCTTATTAAACAGTGCTCCTTAAATCAGCTCCCTGGGAAATACACTCACTCATTTAATCAATTGACATAACATTCAGTTTCCTGGAACTTTTTACTATGTACTCAGAGTAAGAATCATTACTAATGTAGCATAAGAATGGCATAAAGCAGTCTATAAGACTGTGGCAGAACCATTAATCAACCACAATACCCCTTCCAACAAGCCTATGGTGACCCTGGAATAATTCTTAACAGGCAGTCAACAGCACTAAACTGGAATCGGAATGGAAAAGGAAACCCATTTGCCATCCTGAAATAGACTAGAAGCACACACTTTTTAAATGTCTTGCATTATTTTTAAGCCTTTGGCACATGGATCATTTTAAGATTTTGTGAGCTCAAATTTCCTGGTATGAAGACCAAGTTCAAGAATTCTAAGTTTAGAGTTGGCATTGCTTGGGATACTTCTGTTGATATGTGCAGACTAGGTAACAGATATGACTATATCATGTGTCACAACTAAAATCTCAGTAACTTTTCTGTAATTTCAGCACTTGGGGGAGAGTTCAAAACCAGCCTTGGCTACACAGCAAGACCCAGTCTCACTCCTCCTGGGTTGTTTGCTTGCTTGCTTGCTTGCTTGCTTGGGCAACTTCTCAAGGGTCATAACTAGCATTGTTATTTCTCAAAAGAAACAAGTGATGGTGGGAGAGAGGACGGACAGGACAGAGGATAGTGGTGGGTATATGGTAACAGACAAGGAAAACAGGAATGGGTGAAGAACAGAAAGGCCAGGATAGCAGCAGGGAGCAGAGACCCACTGCCAGAGACAGCAGTCCAGACCATACTGGGAAAAGAAGGAGCCCCAGTTTGCAAGTGCCCCCCCACCCCCACCCCATCCCTACCACCTACTTGGGATGCTTGAAGGCCATCAGGCAGCGCTCGTACTTTCCTATCATGCTCCAAGCCATGACCAGGCCATCCACACCTCCCGAGACGAGATGCCACTGGTCAAAGAACACGCACTTCACAGGTCCCTCGTGCCCGATCAGAGTCTGCGAGAAAAGATACTCAGGAGCAATGTGACCCTCTGTGGGGGTCTGTGGCTGGGAAGGCCCCATCTTCCAGGAGCACAGAGGGACCCAAAGTTATTTTTCTTTCTTGTCCCCCTCAGCAACTTGCCCTGCAGGTCTCAGAGAGAAACAACCTTGTGAGTGCAACTAAGGTTCAAGCTCAGGGACAGGAGCAGGAAAAAAATACAGAAACCAAGCTGATAACTGTCCACTGTGGTCCTGTGTTCCTGACACTACTACCCATTACAACTAGTGAGACCCAATACAGCAAGAACAAGTTTTGTGTGCATATGTGATGGTGCCCTATGAAATTGATATCTTAGCAGTTTGATCCCCAAAATTCATATGCTAATGGTAGGGACTTTGGGAGATGGTTGTCTTAGCAGCTCTAATCTCATGAAGGTATTAATGCTTCTGAGGATTTGTGACTTCACTATGAAAGCATTGCTTCTGGCACACCTGATGCTTTCCATGACACGACCCCCCACAAAGCCTCAGATGCCAAGCTGTTGGACTTCTCAGCTTGAGCCTAGAAAACTCCCGTTCTTTATAAATTATCTAATCTGGGATAAGAAAATGGTCTCGAGACAACTTCCAGTCTCTTTATTTCAAGACATCCAGTGTTCTCACATCATTAGAGAACAAGGACAAAAATTATTTTTTTTCAGGCTTTGTTCATCCATTCACAAGCTAAGGAAAGGATATAATATTCTGGAAGAGATAAAAAAAGGGACTTTGCCTTGGCCTTTGTTACAAGTCTCTGGGACACATATACCAGGATTGTGCCGAGTCAGCATGCAGCCAACATGGGTCATGGTATAGAGTTGGAACATTGAACCAAGTCAGAATGGGGAGCCTTCCCTTGAGTGTTTCCAGGCTGTCTTTGCTGGCTGTAGCTCAATTGCCCAAGGGTGATCAAGGAAGCTACACTAGGTGGCAGACCTCCACACCCTTTAACCATTTCTTGTCCCCAGCTCCCACCCCCTGCCCACTCACTTTTAGCAGCTGGGCTGAGGCAATGTGCCACACTTTGACTAGCCCTCGCTCGCAGCTGCTCACAATGTAGGTGTCACTGATCTTGGTGGCCAAGATGGGGTCTTTGTGTTTAAATGTCTTCAGGCACTTCCCTGTATCTATATCCCATTCTACAAGAGGGAGGGAAAGAGGTGAGACAAGAGGCAAAAGAAGGTTACAGTGGAGTTGTGTCCACATCGCAGAGCAGGGCAGAGCCCACCACGCCTCCCCAGAAACCTTCATCTGTTCACTACCCCTGCAGGCTCACCAGCAATCCCACATACTTGCAGTAAAAAAGGTCCCTCATCACAGATTCTTGGGAATACTAGTGAGGCAAAGGACCTTGATTGTGATCCTAGAACTTAGCCAAGAGACTCAAGCACTGGACAGTTTGTGTCCAGTAAACCTGAATTATGCTTCCTTCTCTACTGATCCAAACCTAATATCAACAAAAGATGAGATGTTCATCCTTACTTTTCTTAGTAGTTCTGAATGTGATTTCTGGAGTCATTTTCATGGCTGAGAGTGAGTTTGGTGCTGGTTCTACACAAACTACTAGAGTGACTGCCCTGGCAACTTTAAGGTGTTGAGAGAGGATAGGTGTATGGGACGACAGGGGTGTAATGGGGCCACAAATCTTGGGATGAATATATAGAAGCCTACTTTGTCAGCCCCTAAAACTAAACAGGGCAAGTTGTCTAAGACTAAATAACAGTCAGAGCTGGGACAGCTAAGCAGCAACAATGAACAAGGAGCTAACATGCCAACCGTGTATTCTCTCACCTTCACAAGACAGGCACTGCTACCATTCCTTGCTATAAAGGGGAAAACTGAAGCACAGAGTTCAGTAATGTTCTCAAGTTCACCCAGGAATGAGTAGCAGAGCTGAGATTTGAATCCAGGGAAACTGATGCCTCTGGTTCCGTTGCTTATTTCCAGTGAGAATCAAAAAGTGGAACAGATTTATTGATAAAGTGCTCTGTTTTAAGTATTTTTTTTTAAAGCAAGACACTGCCATCCATGAATTCACTGCAGCTCTGGGTATGTCCACAAGACCTGAACAGGATTTGACTTGCCAACATTTCACCATGGAAGGGGAAGGATCTCGTGAGGCCTCTCGCCTCCCTGAGAGTCTGTAAATGCTGACGGGGAGAAGAGGTGCTCTCCTCAATTGCACACCCACTGATACATGATTCATGCTCTAGCAAGTGCTCAGGCACATGCCATCAAAGGCACCCCAGATGAACCTCAGTGGGCCACACATGCAAGAAAGCATGAGAACAGGAAGGAGATTGGTAGGGTAGGATGCAATGTGAGAGTGAGAGGAGATGGGGATTAAGGGGTGCAAAAAACATAAATTCCCTGTAAGTATGAAACACTAAAAAATAAAAGAGAATGGAAATTATTATATATATATATATATATATATATATATATATATATGAGAGAGAGAATGTGCGTGTGTGTGTGTGTGTGTGTGTGTGTGTGTGTGTGTGTGTGTGTGTGTAAAATAAAAAGTAGAGCATTACCTTTTAGGACTCTAACAGTGTCCTTGTCTATTCTAGTTTGGTAGCCCAGACAGATGAGAAATCTCTTAGAAAAAGCAGTCAGCTGCCAGAGTCAAAGCCCAAATTAGAGCGAAGCAAGTGATATTTTGCTAAGCATGGACTTGTGCGTTAATCTGGCCTTTGAAAATATTGCATTCGGTATGTATCTTTATCACTGAGTTGTCTTGGTGCCCCTCAAGTTTTTCACTTGAGATGAGGGCCTAATACCTCTCTCCTCAGGCCTGACTTTCCTTTGAATCAGTGTTTTAGTTTCATTACCCATTGTCACAACTAAATACCTGACCTGAGCAACCCAGGCTATGAAGGGGTTTATTGGCTAACAATTTCAGGTTCCAGTCCATCATTGTGGGGAAATTACAACTGGTCACATGACATCCACAATGAGCGCAGGAGAGAAAAAACCAGTGCATGCACATTTGCCTGCCTAGGCTCAATTCCCCCTCATTCTCATGCAGTTCTGAATCCTCCATCTATGGAATCTCCCTCCCCACAATGATCTAGTCACCATTTGCCTGCATGCCGCTTGGGGAAACAAGAGTGCTTTTTTCTTTCTGTGATTCTGGTTACAGTTTAGCCCAATTTGGCAGGAGAGTTTATACCAACATCAGGAGTCAAGGAAACTAGCCATTCCATATCCACAGGATTACTGAGAGAGGGACAAACCTCACTTGCCAGATAGCAACACTGTCAAAGCTGAAGTATACCAATATAGTAAACCAGCTTCCCCCATCCTATCCATCTGCCCAGAGAATGGTCCCACCCACTATGCGATGGGTCATTCCATATCAATCAGACAGTCTTTTGTAGGCTTAATCAAGGGTTTGCCTTAACTAGTAATTCTTCACAGATGTGCCTAGAACTTAGCCTTCTATTGTCAAGGTGTCAGCGAGGACCATGTATCCTCATGCTAGCCCAGAGGACCTCCATTTCTTGTCCTTCTGTGAGACCTCACCCCACCCCATCCCACCCCCACCCTCCCCACTCATGACCCAGTCCTCCACTTTACATCCAACAACCTTCCATTTCTCCAATCCTTCTTCCACAGTCACATTGGGTTATAGATTAAAAAATAAAGTTTCTATTTTTAAGGACTCATGGGACTACACTGACCCATCAATAATCCAGAATAATCTCCACATTCCAAAGTCCATAACTTAATCACTTTTTGCAAAATATTCTTTGCTGTCCAAACCTGTAGGCTGTTGCTGTACCAAAATGTCTGAAGCTGTGTACTGTACAAACAAAAGCTACTTATTCAGTTCAAAAATCCAAAGGTTCAATACAATGATGCTGGGGTTGGAGAGGTGGCTCAGGGGTTAATCCTCTGCCTTGCAGGCGGAAGGTCCTGAGTTTGGATCCTAGACCCCATGTATAGATGCCAGCGGAAGCAGGGGCAGCCTGCATTTCCAGTCCTGGTAGGGCGGAGCCTGTGATTCCTGGGGGCAGAGTAAACAAGGAGGAGGTGGAGGCGTCCATGGTGGTTCCCGAATTCGTCCGTGGTTCTACATCCACACACACACACACACACACACACACACACACACACATACACATACACACATACATACACACATGCGCACACACGTATACATGCACAATTGAATAAATAATAAATAAATAAAATTTTTTTTAAAAATTCAAAACAATGATCCTGATACTGGTTCAGCTCTGGTGAGGGTCTCCTAATAGCGTGTATAGGGGTAGATGAGAGCACACTGCCAAACTGGAAGCCAGACAGTAACTGGGGTTCTAACATCTCTTCTGAGGGCAGTCCTCTCAGTGAACCCAAAGACTTCTCACAAGGCCCCCTTCATGTCCCACACTGAGGACCAAGCTTCCACAAGCTTTTTAGGGGGGAAAAGCAACCTAGCACAAGATCATATTCTCACCAGTCTCATGGATTAGGATGTAAACACATGCTTGCTTAGTCGGTCTCCTGCCTGCCACACTCAACATGTCTGAATCTGAAGGCATGACCTTCTCCCTATGGTTCTCCCTACTGTGCTCTTCCCCTGCAGTGGTTATTTCCACAGTCTGGTAGCCTGAGTCTTCAATGGCCTTAGCTCTTGCTTCTGTAGCCCCCTTACTTTTCACACTCAAATGATGATGAAGTCCTGTTTCTTCTTTGGAAGTCTCTCTTTAGCCTGTTGAATATGAAGTTGCATCCAACTGAGTTTCCTCACACTTGCTTTGTCCGGTGTTCTGAAGACAAGGTGGAGGCCCTCTAGATAGAGGTTTCTTATCTCATCTTCCGTGTCCACAGACTCACTCTCCTTCCAAACTTTCAGTGAAACGTGCACCGATTGTGTAGATTCTAAACTTCAAGCATATGTACGGTTTTTAAAGTTCAGCTTTCCTCCATGATGGAAGCATTCCATGATGTGATCCCTAATAAGTTTGGCAGTCTAATCACAATGCCACACACCCTACTCCAGCCACAGCAAACCATGGGAGTCCCCTTCATGCATTGTCTTCACCCTTCTGCACATCTTCCTGTCCCGTGCATACCACTTGGGATATCTGTGATTCTGTCCACCAAACTTCTCATCCTTTAACTTGTGTTCAAATGGTGTCCTGCCCACAGAACTTTGCCTGAGTCATGCTTACTCATATGATCCCTTAGACTTTTGCGTGTCAGGAATAGGGAGATGGTTCAGGGGCTAAAGTCTTTGCCTTTTAAGCAAAAGACCTGAGTTTAGATCCCCAGATCTCACATAAAAATGCCAGGTGGATATGGCAGTGATCTTGGAGGTAGAATCTGGGAAACCCCAGAGCAAAGCAATAAGGAGGCAGAGCAACCCAGGATGATTCCCATTATCACCCTTGGAGCTGCACAGACACACGCAAATGCCCTCTTGTACACACATGTGCACACATGCACACATACACACACACACACGAAAAACTAAAACATAAATTTTAAAAATATATTTTTAAAAAGAACTCTGCATGTGGTTAGGAACACATGAACAAAAGCCAGGAAACCTTAGGTTCAATTCACCCCTCCTTCTTCTTGCTTAAACAGCTTTGGTTTGGGCATGTTACTTTTCTCTCTCAGTTGTCAATTTTTCATCTGCATCTTCTTCATAAGGTCCTTGGGAAGACTAAAAAAGATCTATATATGAATGAATATCTATTCATATGTTTATATGAATATATTGGTTTATATATCAATATACTATAAATTATATGATTATAATTGAATATAATCAATGTAAATGAATTGGTACTCATGCATATATGCATAAGGATATATATATGTGTATATATAAATGAAACAGCTATCACAGTATCTGCCACAAAATTGATACTGGATAAATGATAATTGTTATTATTCACAAAGTTTCTGTATCCCCCATTATACAGTTATATACATTTTAAAATTTTTTACCAGTTCCCTCTCTCCCCCCTCTTCCCCCTCCCCTTCCCCCAGTGCCTCCCCCCCAATTCCCAGAGAGTCCTTTTTTGTGTACGCCTAACTCTCCACTGGGTCCTCCTCTCCGATGACATATAAGGACCCAGTGGCATTTCCATAAGCCCTTTCTCTTGTTCCCCTTAAGCATAAGATCACTACTATGGCTGTCAATCCCTTGCCTCCAGGGGTCTCGGTGCCCTTAACAGATGCTAGACTTTATGAGGGCAACAGTGCGCTGGACATGCGCAGGGCATGCAAAGTTCCATTATGATTGCTTTGGCCCCAACTATTGTTGAGAATCTTGCAAATCGTTGCTCCTCCCATCCTTTTGCTCTTACAATCTTACCGCCCCCTCTTCCGCAAATGTCCCTGAGCTCCAGGATGGGGAGAGATTAGGCTGTCCTAGTTCTATATGATTGATACAGAGTCTCTGAAGTTCTGGATTGTGGTTTGTTGACTTCTATTAAATTCTGTGAGCCTTTTAGAAAATAAAAATCTGAGCTGGGAGGTGATTCAGTGGATAGAGGCACCTGTGTGCAAGCCCGGTGACCTGGGCACTATTCTCCAGTGTCCACTTGGTGAAAGGAGAGAACCAGGTCTCAAAAACTGCTCTCTGACCTCCACGCACATACTATGGCATACACACTTGCTTGCTCTCTCTCGCTCTCGCTCTCTCTCTGTCTCTCTCTCTCTCTCTCTCTCTCTCACACACACACACACACACACACACACACACACAATCTCTCTCATCTCTCTCCTCCCAAATAAGTAAAAAATTAGGATGAATACAAAAAAAAACCTAGGTATATTGGATTTTATCATATTTATTTTTCCCACTGACATCTAACCTCGCACATTGCCTAGCATACTGGACAATTTAAACAGTTGTTGTATGGATGGATTGCTAGATATGTAGGTGAATGAACAAATAAGAGAATAAAGACCATCAATGGAAACAACTGAACACAGGCTGAGTGCAGTGGAGCTGCCTGAAATGTCAGCACTTGGAAGCTGAGATAGGAGGGTTGTGAGTTCAAAGTAGCTTGTGGGAGAGAAGAGGAGGGGAGGGAAAGAGAGGAGGAGGAGAAAACAAGAAAGGGGAGGAGGGATAAAGAAAGGGAAGGGAAGAAAATCAGAAGTTTAACGCAATCCTCTCACCTTTCACCTGGGCGTCTTTTGCTCCAGACACAAGCCTGTGCTTATATAGATCCATGCAAGTGATTGTCCCCTGGTGGCCATAGAAGATGCGAATGCAAACACCACTTTTTAGATCCCAGTATCTGCAGGAATATGGCCAATAAATAAATAAATAAATAGTCTGAGATTTTTGAGGGCTGGGGATCCTACTGCATAGAGTTCTTCTGGACCAGTAAGTGGCCAGCAGGCAGCAGGCCTCAGCTCTGCTCATTCATAAGATCATCTATGTAGAAAATCAGATCCACACAGGATATTCTCTCAGAAGAGAGAAAGTTTCTTAAGCCCACCTCAACATATGAAATTCAAAAGTTCTTCCCTTTCAATCAGTAACCAATAGGAAAACACAAAGATATGACATCATTGAGAATATAAATAGAATTATGAGGTCATAGGCACTTAATAAAAATATACAAGCCTTCTATAAAGAAAACTTTAAAACTCTAAGGAAAAAAAAATAACAAAGACTAGAGCTGGGGTGATGGCTCATTCCATACAGGGCTTTTTGCAAGCACAAGGTCCTGACTTCAACTCCCAGAACCATGTTAAAAAATAATGGTGGTGCATGCTTATAATCCCAGAGCCGGGAAGGTGGGGACAGGCAGACCCCTGGGGTCTGATGACCAGCTTTCCTAGCCTAATCACTGAATTCCAGGCCAGTAAAAGCTCCTAGCTCACAAAGTAAAAGGCGTATGACACAGGAAGACTAATGTCCAAGGTTGTCCTCTGACTTCCACACATACACATGCACATGCACATGTACATACACGTACAGGTAGTCACACACATATGTGTGCCACACATGCATGCACATACATTCATGCAAAAACAAAAAAACAAAGATAATCTACAATGAATGTGTTCCACAAATTAACCTATGTAGTTTAACCCCAATGAAAAATCCACTTAGAATTTTTTATTCAATAAGCTTATTTCAAAGACTCAAAACAGGGATGGGGAGATGGCTGAGGGGTTAAAGCCTTTGGCTCAAAAGCAAAAGGACCTGAGTTCAAATCCCCAGGTCCCATGCAAAAATTCTGACCTTGGAAGATAAAGCCTGAGAAACCCCAGAGCAAAGTAGTAAGAAGCTAGAGCAATCCAGGGTGATTGCTGATATCACCTTTGGGCCTCACAGACACACTGAACTGCCCTCTTGTAAACACACCCACACCCTCTGCACCCATATCCACATACACGTATACACACAAAAAAACTCAAAACATATATACTATAGATGTTAACTTAGAAAAGAATAGAACTTGTCCCATCATGACGCATTAAAATACATAATAGTGAAAAATATGTGATATTTAATAACAAATAGTAATAAATTGCATTAACCACATTTAAAAATTAGGTAATTTTGTGGGAAAAAACCAGAGGAATGGACTAGAATGAGTGTATCTGGGAAATGACCACGTGATGACTGATGATGGTCCCCAGAACAATGGAAGCCACAGCCTGTTCCTCATCATTGCTAGGGGAAGGGGTTGGGGGGGGGACAGCAGCTGCTCGCTGCACTTCTAAATGAATACACAGAATGGAAGCCCTCCACAGGGTTTCACATGACATTGGACTACCAGTGGATCGGCTGGATTCAAAAAGTAAAAAAAGTAAAGCACTATAAAGTTTATTAAAACAGGTATAGGAAAATATCCTTCTAACCAAAAAGGTGACAAGGACCACAGGTTACAAACACTGCCAAACTAATACAATTTATCACATCGACATTAAGAATTTTTGCTCATTAAGGGCACCGAGACCCCTGGAGGCAAGGGATTGACAGCCATAGTAGTGATCTTATGCTTAAGGGGAACAAGAGAAAGGGCTTATGGAAATGCCACTGGGTCCTTATATGTCATCGGAGAGGAGGACCCAGTGGAGAGTTAGGCGCACACAATAAAGGACTCTCTGGGAATTGGGGGGGAGACACTGGGGGAAGGGGAGGGGGGAGGGAGGGAACTGGTAAAAAATTTTAAAATGTATAATTAAATTTTTAATAAAAAAAAAAAATAAAAGAGCAAAAAAAAAAAAAAAGAATTTTTGCTCAATGAAGACCCTTTGAACAACGCTAATACATGAAAAAACAGGAAATGATACTTGTATTTTATTTCTTGTGTGTGTGTGTGTGTGTGTGTGTGTGTGTGTGTGTATGTGGTGTGTATATGGACATGTGGAGGCCAGAGGAGGATGCCAAATGTCTCCCTCTATTTTTTCCTTTACATAAAAAGTTTATTTTGTAAAAAAAAAAAAAAAAAAGTTTATTTTGTGTGCGCGTGTGTGTGTGTGTGTGTCTGTCTGTCTGTCTGTCCATCCGTCCATCCATCCATCTGTCTGTTTATCTATCTGTGTCTGTGTGTGTCTATATATATCAAAAGTACTGTGTGCCTGTAGAGGCCCAATGGTGACATCAGGAATCATCCAAAGGTTGCTCTGCCTCCTTATTGTTTTGCTCTGAAGTTTCCCAGGCTTCACCTTCAAGGGCTAAAAGTGCAAACCATCACCATTTCTACCACTCAATTTTTTTTTATGTGGGATCTGGACTCCAAACTCAGATTGTTCTGCTTGTGAGGCAGGGGCCTCACCCTTGAGCCATCTCTCCAATCCGATACTTGCCATTTTAAAACCAAGGCTTCATCCAGCAAGTGCTCAGACACATGTCATCAAGAGCAAACCAGATGAAACCCAGTGGGCCACACATACGAAAAGACTTGAAAATAGGAGGGAGTCTGGCAGGGGAGAAAAAAGGAGTTGAAAGAGAAAGAGATAGGGGAATGGGATTGGGGACTGAGAAGTGAAAATATATATTCACTATATCCATGTATGTAAAATGAAAAGAATTAAAAACAAAAAAATACAGAAAAAAAACCTGACAAGAGACTAATTCCTGAAAGGAAGCATAAGAAATTACACCTCAATAGGAAAAATTAGACCCACTGAAATGGAAAAGTAGATGGAAGGACATTGGAAGTGGTAACTTACAAAAGTCACAAAAGATAACAAGAAAACCCATCAGTGACCATGAAAGATTACCATGGAAAGGATTTTGCACATTTTTTTCTGGCAAAAATTTTTGAAAATTTGATGGCGCCCAGTGTCAGTGAGACACAGGAGCTGTGCTGATGAGCGCATGAATTGGGACAATTGTTCTAGACTTCCAGCTAGGGTTTCCAGGGCAATCATGTGCTGCCCAATGAGTATCCATACAAGCCTATCCCTGGATGCAGACCCCTAAAAATAACAACTCACAGTGTCCACCAAGACTCGCATATAAAGATGTTCAATGCAGCATTGGTCAAAGCAAATTGCAGAAGCAAGAGGATAAAATCTGTGTTCAGACCCAGATTCTGGGGTACTTCAAACAGCCCCCAAGCAACTGGCTGATGGTGACATGGACAAAAGTCAGAAGCCAAAAGTTTAATACAGTGTCCTGGAGATGAATTGCAAATACATGTCCAAAACACAACAGCAAGCATGTTGAAAGAACACACATGAAGATATACTTTAAGAACAACTAGGTGGCACCATGAGAGATAATTTAGTGAGTAAAGCCCTTGCCAAATAAGCAAAAGAACCTGAGTTCAGATCCCCAGATCACATATAAAAATGCCATGCAGTTGTGGTGGCCAGCCTGTAATTCTATCCCTGAAAGGTAGACGTACTAGTTTGAAACTGTCATAGTTACATACAGGCATCAACTTGACTGTTAAGATTTCAAGTTCTGGGCACATTAGTAAAGAACCAGGGATTGAGTCCGGCCTATAATAAGCCTGCAGTAAATTGTCTGGTTGATGGAGAGGTAGATGGGGCTAGACCTTGGGCAGGTAGATAAGGTGGAAGGAGCTTGTTAGGGAAATTGCTATCTGTTGGTATTTGGTCAGATATGCGCTCTCTCTCTCTCTCTCTCTCTGTCTCTTTCTCTCTCTCTCTCTGTCCTGTGGATATACGGATATGGTGTGACCAGTTTCCTCAGCTCCTGGTGTTGGTATGGACTCTCTTGCCAAACTGGATTAAGAACTGTAACTGGACTATTGCAAACTGTCATAGCTGGATACAGGTGTCAACTTGATGGTTGAGAGTTTGAGCCTGGGCATATTTGTAAAGAATTAGTTGAGTTGAGCTCTGAGCAAGCCTGCAGGAGATCATCTGGGAGGGCCCAGCCTATGGTAGGTGGAACTAGGCTCTAGGTAGGTGGTTAAGGTGGAAGGAATTGGTTAAGGAAGTAGTATCCTTTCTTATAATTGGCCAGACATGCTGCACCAGCAAGTGACGACTGTGTCTCTCTACAATCATGTAGATTTGGTGTGGCCAGTTTCCTTGGTCCTTGGTGTTGGTGTGAACTCTCTGGCCGAGCTGGACAAGGAACCTTAACCAGACTGTTGAAAGAGAAAACAAAATTCCTTGTTCCCTTAAGCTATTTGGTCATGCAAAGTAACTGCAACAAAAACATAGGACAACTTGACAATTGAAGGCTGAGCTCTGGGCGTATTTGTGAAGAATTAGTTAAGGCAAGTCCTGAGCGGGCCTGCCAGAGACTGCTTGATTGACAGAAGACCCAGCCCATAGTGGATAGGACCATTCCCTGGCCAGGCGGATAACACGGGAGGAGCTGGCTCAATCGTTCTGGTTTCTTCAGCATTCTTGGGTGTACTTAGGGTCTGGTACTTGAGGTTTGCCTCTCTTTCAGCAATCATGTGGATACAGTATGGCCAGTTCTCTCGGCTCCCGGTGTCAGTATGAACTATCCTTCCAAACTAGACTAAGAACTGTAGCCAAGAATCATAAGAAAAAAGTAAAACCCCTTTCTTCCCCTAAGCTTTTGGGTCATGGATTTATTGACAACATGCAGTTAGTATTGCTATCAGTAACAAATGACAGCAACAAAAAGATTAGGTGAACCAGTGAGATGGCTCAGCGCAGAACCCTGATGAACGAAGCTCAATCCCCAGAGCCTACAGGTAAAAGGAGAGAACTGGGTTGGAGAAATGGCTCAGGGGTTAGGATTCAGTCTTCCAACAAAAGGTCTGAGTTGGGATCCCAGGTCCCACATAAAATGCCAGGTGGAAACGGTGGCAGTCTTCCAGCCCTGGTGGGCGGATCCTGGAAAAATCCCAGAGCAAAGCAAAAGGGAGGTAGAAGTGATCCAGGATGATTCCTGAAATCACCCTTGGTCCTCCACAGGGTCACACAGTGCCCTCTGATACACACACAATAAATAAAGTTTTAAAAAGAGAGAACTGACTCCCGAAAGTTACCCTCTGGTTTCCACAAGTGCCATGATATGTGCATACACACACTGATTAATTAATTTATTAGTTAATGAATAATTTTTGAAAAGGTGAGGGCTGATGTTACTTCAGTGTTTGAGAAACACTGGGAAACACTAGCATTTGGGAAACACTGGGTTCTCCAGTAGTGGAGAGAGGGAGGAAGAAAGGGATGGAATGAGGAAGTGGAGAGAGAGAGACAGAGATCAAGAAAGATAGACACACAGAGAGATTAGTTAATACTTTGGGAATGGAGAAATGAAGTGTAAAAAATAAAGACAGAAATCAAATAGAATAAATTAATAGATAAATAGAAATGGGGATGAAGCCTTTATAGGCCACTAACAATAATAACAAGACACAAACTGAAGTGTGTGTCTGGTTCATTTCTCTTTACCTAATGTCCAAAACAGAAAAAAAAAGCAAGCCAAAGCAAACAAGAAAGACTCAGATAGAAATGCAAAGTTCAAGAATAGCCAAAACCCCCTAAAGAATGAATGGAAGCCAGCAGGAATCTCACCACACACAACGCTTCAAAAATAAACGTGATTAAAACAGTGTGGTATTTAACCAAGCAGAGCAAAATAGACGAAGGACAGCCCAGAAATGGAAAGCCATAAATACTTGTTGTGTGACCAAGCTAGTCATACAAAACAATGGCAGTCCTTCTCTGAGTAGTGAAATGGGGAACCTTCCCCACTGTAAAAGATACCATAGCAAAAGTCAGTTTTAGGCAGAGGGAAGACCCGGATATGAAGCAATAAAATTGAGCAAGAAATATGTCTCATTTATTTATTTTACTCTGTGTGTGTGTGTGTGTGTGTGTGTGAGAGAGAGAGAGAGAGAGAGAGAGGAGGGCACCATGTGTCCCATGTGGAGGACCAAGGATGACTTTAGGAATCATAGAAACCTAGAAGACCCCCTACTTGCTTTGTTCTGGGATTTCTCAGGCTACGCCCACCAGAGCTGAAAATACAAGCTGCTGCTGTTTCTCCTGGTGTTTTTACGTAGGACCTGGGATCTGAACTCAGGACCTTCTACTTGCGAGGCAGAGTTTTAACCCCTGAGCCATCTCTCCAGCTGAAAATATGCATCGGAAAAAGATACCACAGACCTGGAGAGATGGCTTAGGGATTAAAGCCTTTGCCTCACAAGCAAAAGGGAACTGAATTTGGATCCCCAGATCCCATATAAAAATGCCGGGTAGAAATGGAGGTAGCCTACAATTCTGGCCCTGGAATACAGAGTCGTGGAAACCCCAGAGTAAAGCAACAAGGAGGCAGAGCAATCCATGATGATTTCCAATGTCATTCTTGGGCTACCATAGGCACACACATTCAAGTGCCCTCTTTCACACACAAACAGACACACAGAGACATGTGAAAAAAAAAGAAGATGACACCACGGGCACAGCTATATGTGCCTGTAATCCCAGCACCCAGGAGGCTAAGGCAGGAAGATTACTACGAGCTCAGGTCCTACGTGGGCTACATAGTCAGTTAGAGGCCAGTCAGAGCTACATAGTGAAACTCTGTCTCAGGAAAACAAAACAACTTCATGCTCATGGGCACCAGGTAACATGATAAGACCATCTCTGGCAGCATTTTGGAAAGAATAAAAACTGCAAATAATGCAGATGTCCATCCAATTAAATGTTGCATCTCTACAAAAGTGAGCCTGTCACTGCTACCTTCATCATATAGCAGGTTCTCAAAAACAGACCAGGATAAGTGAATGTGTGTGCCTATGGTAGCCCAAGAATGACATTGGAAATCATCACTTATGTTTAAAGTACAATTGCTGTGTTCAAAATCAGGCAAAATAGTTAATATACTTAAAATTATATGAACAAAAGCAATAAAGGAATACAGGAGAACAAGGTTGTGGAGATGGCTCAGTGGTTAAAGTTCTTATCAGTAGGACCAAAGTTCAGATCCCCAGATAACATGTAAAATACCAGTTGGGGGTAGCAGCTATCCTGTGATTCCAGCCCTAGAAGGCAAAACCTGGAAATCCTCAGAGCAAGTCAGCTAGCCAGACTAGCACTATTGTTGTTATCTGAGTTTATTAGAGACATAACCTCAAAGAATAAGGAAGAAGAACCATCAAGAATGATTCTTGATAATACCCTTAGGTCTCCACACACATGTTCCCTCTTGTGCATGTGCACCTGTGCACATCCATACACACATGCATACATCCCCCACCCTTCACACATACACACACACACACACACACACACACACACACACACACACACACAAACCCAAGAAATACAAGAGAACAATCAGTATAAACTTTAGGATAGTTGTCATAGCTAAGTACAGGTGTCAACTTGATGGCTAAGGGTTCAAGCTCTGGGCACATTTGTAGAGAATCAGTAGTTGAGTTAAGCCTAGAGCAAATCAGCAGGAGATTGTATAGTTGATGGGGAAAGCCCAATCCATGGTGGGTGGGACTAGACCCTTGGATAAGTGAATAAAATAGCAAGAACTGGTTGAAAAAGTTGGCATCCTTATGTAGACTTGGCCAGACATGCTGGTCTGGCAAGTAAGGATTGTCCCTCTTTCAATCATCACATGGAAATGGTGTGTCCAGTTTTCTCAGCCCTTGATGTTGCAGTGGGCTCTCCTACCAAGTTGGACTGAGAACTGTAACTGGACTATCACAAGAGAATAAACTTCATGTTCCCTTAAGCCATTTGATGGTGATTTTATCAGCAACCATGCAGATGAACTGCTACAATAGTATTAATGCTGGACAGACAAACAAAACAAACCACAAGCAGCAAGAATAGGACACAGGGTGGGGGGAGGGAATAGGGCTTTCTTTCCTGGTCTGAACTGTGGGCATGAGCCCTTATGCATTCTTTAAAATACATGACTACATGCATTTCAAACATTATGTTGCTTTTATATTTTAATTCCTACCCATAAAAACTACTTAAGCCTTGAAGGAACCTATACAAAAAAATATAAACTACTTGTTCATCTAAGAACACTGAAACCATACAGTTTTTTTGTGGTGCATGCACCAATCACTGATACCCATTATAATCTATCTCATTCAAAGTTTAAATGGTATCTATCATCTTGGCTTTCACCTTACCTTGCTCCCTCCCCCAAAAAAGATAGATGTTTCCTGAAGTAATATCATTTAAGATAGCTTGTAGATAAATATAAAAAGACATGCCCACAGCTCTCAGGGGCTGCCTTATTACACTAATAGGAACTTGGATGTCTATGACCAACTATATGTCTGTGACATCATTGTACATCCATGACCTCATTTGTACGTTTTACCTGATGCTCAGGTCGTAGCTCCCACTCAAGAGAAGGTTCTCCTCCTCACACAAGAAGACAGCCTTGACGCTGCCGGCATGGCCTCGGAACTCGGTGGATAGCTCCTTGCCTTGTGAGATGTCCAGAAGGTGGATCTTCCGATTGGATGACACAGCCACCAAATCTCCGCCATTATAATGGATGATTCTAGTTTGGTCCCACCTGAGTTTCAAGATGGAGTGGGGGATGGATTGTGCATGGAAAAGAAAAAGTAAGCAACCTTCCCGGAACTTACTTCATGACGACCTGCAATTCCAACCCTGAAGGCAGAGCCTGGGAAACTCCAGAGCAAAGCAGTAAGGTGGAAGAATAATCCAGGGTGATTCCTGATATCACCCTTGAACCTCCACGGCACATACGCTCAAGTGCACTCATGTACATACACACACACACACACACACACACACACACACAAGAAAAGAAAATCCTGATACCTTGTCTGTTTCCAAGATGAATCTGTAACTAAGATTCGTGGCCAAAAAAGGAAACAGAGGTGGCCTCTACAAAACCCTGTGTATGGCAAAAAGTAGATGGTTAAAGTCCTCCCAAGGGCCGAGGTTGTGACTTAGGGGCACAGTGCCCTCCTTGCCTAGTGTGTGTGAGCACCTGGGTTTCATTCTTTATAGTACCGGGAACAAAGGGTTTTGTTGTTTTTTTTTTAGTATACTCAAATAATGTTGCCCAATGCAATCATTATGAATCCTATTTAAAATGGAAAAGTGTCAGAGTCTTGGGTTACAGAAATATATGTTATCAGTCCATTTCCTTAAGTGTGTGCTAAGTCTGCAAAGAAACAATCCCAGAGGGTGGATTTCAACATTAATGATGGTTATCTCCAAGTAATCTGATTATGAATTTCTGTGTTTCTCTCTACACTTTCTGGCATTGGTGAGGATATGTTTTTGCCAATCGACATGTATTAATCATCAAATTGGAATAAAGCAATAACAATATTTTAAAGAAAAGATTTCATGCATGTGACACGTAGAGTTGTCAGTCAAACTCTCCAAAACTCATAAAGGCAGAGAATGGTATAAACTAAACACCTGTCATCCAAACGAGACCTCGATAGCTTGGGCCTGGAGTCTGGAGCAGGGCAGGGAAGGTGGTGAGGGACATTTTTCCAAGTCAGCGGAGGACTGGTGAATCCTGAAGTGCCAGCAGGGGTAATTCAGTGGTCCTCGAAGATGTAACTTCTGAGGCCCATACTCACGTGTCTGAGAGAATGCGGATGTTGTAGGTGCCGCAGAAAACATTTCTCTCTTCCATCTGGACCTGCTGAGTCTCGTGGTTTTGGTACGCTGCCCACAGGTTGTAGTCGTTCTAAAGAGAGGATACTTGGGAGTCAGAGCTTGACATCAATTTTACCCAGGGTTCCAGATGCTGGCCCTCTAATCTGCTCTGCGGGGTACACGACCCCAAGGCACCTCTCTTCATGGATGTGACAGATGTTTGGGGCAATGGAGAGGAGCCAAGGAGCAGGCACCAAAGGCTCAGCACTGAGATAAGGGTCCTAATTCATCTTACACCTCTGTAGCTCCTGCGGCTCTATGAGCTTTCAGGACTGGATTTTAAGTATTGCCCAGAGCACGCAGTATGACGCTTAGCTACTTGCCCAAGATGCCACTAAAACCCACCTTCGTTCTCAATTTCCACTTCTGGCTCTTCGAACGCATTCGCTTCCCATCATCTATAATTTTAGGAACCGGGATTGACACCTTGCTGGCATAATTAGGATCTATTCCTCTCGTATAGGACCCCTGCAGGAGGATAGGGAACGGAAGTCACAAAATGATCACACCCGGACAGCTGCACTCTCAGGAACATTGCAGCCCAGATTTAAAAAAAAAAAAAAAAATCAGGGTAAGTGTCTATTAACAGAAATATTGATCCTATCATTATTATATCATGGTAAGTGAAGTGAGCCAGACTTAGAGAGACAG
Source organism: Typhlomys cinereus (assembly GCA_023101885.1). Lineage (NCBI taxonomy): Eukaryota > Metazoa > Chordata > Mammalia > Rodentia > Platacanthomyidae > Typhlomys > Typhlomys cinereus. The sequence continues at coordinate 3,482,723 of JALPQD010000101.1, read as the reverse complement.
ATGGTACATCATAATTTCACTTGTACAAAATCTAACAAAGTTGTCTCCTCTAAGTGGAGTCTAGGATAATCATTAGCAGAGGCTGGGGTGGTTACCGGTGAGCGGGAAATGAAGTGTTGGTCAAATGATACATATTTATAATTAGATAGGAGGAATAAATTCAAGATATTTATTGTAAGATCACTTTTGCTAATATTTATATTCTTTAAACACAAAGTCAGTGCTCTTTCCACAAAAATGAAAACTATATGAGTGCTGTGTTTATATATTCATATGCATGTAAATATATTTTGAAACATCATAATGTATATGATAAATATATACAATGTTATTCACCTATTTGAAGAAAAAAAATATTGTGGTGCTAGAAGTTGAACCCAGAGCCTTGTGCATACTAGGCAAGCATTATACATACTCCTCAGCTACATCCCCAGCCCTCAATTTTTAAATTTTTTTTATTCTTTTAGAGTTTCACACATGAATACAGTGAAAGTATGATAGTTCTATGCCTGATTCACCATTCCATCTTCCTTCCTTTTCCCATTACACCCTTCTTCTTCCTGGCCAGTCTCCCTCCTGTTTTCATGTCTTTTCACATGTGTGTCCCACTGAGTTTCTTCCGAGTTGCTTTTGCTGACGTGTGTCTTAGTGCTTGCTGGGACATGAATCACATATCAGAGGGCACACACTGAGGAACGCATCTCCCCCCCCCCATGAGCATTAGGCCTCATCAGATTCTCAATGAGGTACGAGGCCTCCTGAGATCCTTCCCCTTCCACGGGGAAATGCTTGACTTTTTTTTAAAACAATAACAACAATGGACTATTCTGAAAGAAAGCAGAGAAAAATTAGTTCTGGGCAAAAATCCAAAGATGGGCAACTCCTGGCTAAGGACAGAAGGCCCAGGCACAACCACTTATACCAAGTCTGCACATGGGTAAATCAGGGAAGAAAATAAGTAACAAATGCCTAAGGAGACCATCAGGAGATGGTCGGCAGTTCCAGATGATGGCTGTCTTACTGCACCTGCTTCTCTTCCTTTGCCATCTAACCTACTTACAGAAAAAGAAATGACTCTGAACTACCAAGATTGCATGGTTCAGGGTTAGGTCTCAGGCAAGAAACAGAATAAAAATGCTAGAGATGCTTATTGTTAACTGAACACATGTACTTTGACCTTGTAAACTTCAGGGTAATCTTGAGCCTTATTCTGAAACCCATTCATGGCTTTTGATTTATGTAAGCCACTATAACTCCTTATGAAGAGGAGTGAGAAGCCTCTGCCTCTATCTGTTTGGGTTTTGCAGTTCTAGAGAAACACAGCCCAGGGCCCTGGACATACTTAGCAAATGCTCCCCCACTGGGTCACAGTCCCAGTTCTGCAAGGGTTAGAAATGGCTCTGCCTCTGTGTTCCTGAGAGATTTCTACATGTGTTGCACCATCCAGAGATACTGGTGGAGGGAGGGCAGATCGTGACCCCTAGGGGAGTCCACAGCGCACAGAAGTGACTGTTAAATGTGGGTGGGAAACCAGCTGTGGCTCTACCAAGGAGGCACAAAGGCTCAGACTCAGCATGGAAATGAAGTCGGTCTGCAGACAGGCCCCTCTCACACCCAAAATACCTGCAAGATGGAAATCTGGTTCTGAATGAAGGTGTTCATAGACAGGTCCATCTTGACCTGCTGGGCTAGAGTAGCCCAGTGCTGGCTCACAGACGCACACTTGTTCAGGCTGTTCTTATCCAGCATTCCTGGTAGGGGCGGAGCGAGAAGAAAGATGGACCACAAACCCCCTGAACTGGGCCCACATGGGAGTCTCTCAGAAGTCCCTTAGTCAACCCAGCATACTTAGAATGTGCTTGGAGAGGTGGAGGGGCAGGTAACGGATGAAGTCCCGATATTTGCTGAACCCACAGGACAGAGCTCTGACTTCATCCATGCTCAGCAATAGGTTGCAGGGGTCACTGGCCACCTTGGTTTTGCCTGCTTTTCCAGAAAGCATCTTGTTCATCTCAGAAATACACTGCAGAGAACGCTTCCCTTTTACCTCTAGAGTAACAGAAAGGTCAATAATTGAGTCATAAGTCCAGCCCCAGAACAAATACTCAATAAAGCTCTACCCTAAAGGTCTCCTCTGTGTCCATGAAGTGCTCACCATGCAAGCATGGTTTTAACCTCCAGCACCCACCTACAAGAAAGGCATCATGGTGTAATTTGCAGCCTCAGCACTAGGGAGGCAAGAATGGAAGGATCCTTAAAGCTCACTAGCTAATCAGTCTAGCTAGGTGGTGAGCTCCAGATTCAGTAAGAGAATATATCTCAAAAAAAAATGGGTAGAGAGCAATTGAAGAAAACACCTGATGTCAACCTCCGATCTCTATGCCCATGCTCACATCTGTCTACATCTCCATACAATATCAATGTCCCAATGAGGAAAAAAATTAAACCAATTTAAAAGTATGGAGGGAAAATAAATGAAATAAGAGTGGCAGAATGTAGGTGATGTAGGTCTGTGGTAGAGCACTTACTTAATAAGTGTGTTAAAGGGGTGAGGTCCTGGATTCAAAGCTAGTGATTGAGGGCTGGGGTGATACTCAGCAATTAAAGTACTTATCACATAAGCAAAAGGACCAGAGATTGGATCCAAAGATCCCATGTCAAAACATTGGGTGAGTATAACAACCTGCCCACAATTTCAACCCAGAAGGCAGAGGCCAAGAAGCCCCAGAATAAGCTGACTAGCCAGACTGGCCCTATCAGTGAGTTCTGAGTTTGATTAGAGACCCTGTCTTAAAAAGAATGAGGTAGAAGATGGATAGAGGATGATTCTTGATGTCAGTTTGGGGCCTACATTCACATGCATACATGCCTACATTCACATGCATACATGCCTACATTCACATGCATACATACCTCCTCACATACACATGTACCCTCCCACAGGTAAACACATATAATCACACACACACACATATATATATGAAAATGGAAAATATAAAAAAAATGGTAGAACATTGATAATTGTCAGCGCTAGATGGTGGTTATGAAAGTAGTTATTACACTGCTCAGTCTACATTCAAAAGCTGAGTTTTCTATTTACAAAAACGTCTTAGTATATATACTTTAGATTTCATGTATAATCATGAGTCACATGATATTTAAAACAACCATAATCAGCTACAGGCCAGGTCATGTAGTTTTATATGAGTTTGCATTATGATGTTTACACACTAACAGAATCAGATGCTAACACACTTCTCAAAGTGCATCCTTAGCTGGGTGTGGTACCGCACACTCGTGATCTCAGCACTGAGGAGGTTCAGGCAAGAGGGCCACAAGTTCAAGGCCAACATGAAGAACATAGCTAGTTTCAGGCAAGCCTGGACTAAGTAACTATGAGAGTGCTTCAAAAAGCAACTTCAGTAAGGCCTTGAGGTCAGGACCCACAATTCTCACTGCATTCACTTCTCCTCAAAACTGAATCCCATGCTGCAAACATAAGCCACAATGATCTTGACCTCCACGGATGCTCCTCGTGGGTCATGCCAGAGCTCAGGGGCTAGAGTGTGGACTGGGATGAGGGGAGAAGAAGACATCAAAGAAAGCTTTGGAAAATTTGTTTTTTGATCTCTATGTTCAGGTACATCTCAGAAACACCATAGAAGAGAGATGAAAATAGGGACCTTGGGGGTCATACTGACCAATTTTTATTGTTTCTCTCCTTACTGACAGTGAGAATTAAATCTTTAAAAATCTAAGACCCCCAACATGTTGCAGATGCTAAATGAAAGTTAGTTTCTAATATCTGCCATGCTGGGTTCAGCGGGTGAGGCCGTAACTCCACAAGCCTGACAATCTGAATTGGAAGCCCTGAAAACCACACAGAAACCAGATTAGTGGCCTGAGCATCTGTTTATCCCTTTGAGTTTATGGAAAGTGGGAGACGAAGACCTGGGAATCTCCAGAATTTCAGAGGCCAGCCAGACTGCATTCCACAGCAGCAGTGAAGAAACCTGGTCTCAAGATGATGGGATAGCCATGCAGGCAGCAATTCATGTATTTTCAACTAATTAGTAATAGTTACTCTGGAAACATGCAGCTACTGAAGAAATGCAGCTTGGCGCTTTTGTTAAGTGTCACGTTGAAGGCAGCCCCACAGCTGTGGATTCATTCTGTCTCAAGAGATAAAACACACAGGCCAGGTCCCAAATAAACCAGCCAAAGATTAGGAGAATAGATTAGGGTACAGCTGTGAGCTGTAATTCATGTGAAATACACACACGGTCCCATATCATCCCAGCTTGTACAATAACACCTCACCTCAAAGATTGTGAAAAAGCAAGAACTGCCATCTTTTTCCTTATTAGACTTTGCTCACCTCTGCCCACCCTTTAGTCCCCAACATCTGTATAAAGCCTGTAATTCCCTTGTTCAGAGCCTATGATGTTCCTTACATTGGTTGGCTCGTGAGACCAGACCAGCTGAATAAAACTTGCTCAAAGAGATTCTAAGTGGCGTCTTGTCTGATCTCACTTGAGCGGATTACATCAACAGAAAGGTGAGCAGTGACACTCAAAGGTTGTTCTCTACCTCCACACATGCGCGCACACATATTCCCCATGCACATGCATGTACCCACACAAAGCTACATCCCCAGAGGCTCGCTACTGCCCCACCGGTGCCTCCAACTCCACCAAAACTTCCCAATCACATGTGTCCTGAAGCTCTTTGACTCACATCCTTAAAAAAAATCACAAGTCAAAAATGACCATAAGTTGAAAGGACATTTGCATTTAGTCTCTGAGTGGCATGTGTCTGCAACTGTGGCAGGAGACTGAGGCAAGATGATTCCAAATCCAAGGCCAGATAGAGTCACAAAATAAAGCGCTCTCTCTCTCTCTCTCTCTCTCTCTCTCTCTCTCTCTCTTTCGCATGCACGTGCACAAACACACACACACTCACACACTCACACACACAAAGGCTGGAGAGATAGTTCAGGAGTTAAAGCCTTTGCCTAGCAAGCAAAAAGATCTGAGTTGGGATCCCCAGATCCCATGTAAAAATTCTGGATAGAAATAGCCTTGGCCTGAAATTCTGGCCTTGGAAGACCTAGCCTGGGAAACTGGCCCAGAGCAGCCCTTGGGCTTCCACCGGCACACACAAATGCATTCAGTGCTCCATAAGCTATAGGAAAAAGATCCCAAGTCGAGTTATCTTAAATCCAGATGTTTTCTAATTTAGGATAGGATTATGTCCAGGAGACCCATCCTGAATTAAAAAAAAGAAGAAACAACAACTAAGTTAAATCGGTATGTCAGCTTCCTAGTAAAGACTCTGAGAATCAATCCTTACATAATATACAGAGATAATGATAATACACAAAACTGCACAAGGGTTTATTTTGTGGTGACTTACCAGCTTTAGTCTTGTTTCCCACTTTATTTCCTGAAGGTCTGGACAAAGGGAAAGACATGGGCTTGGGTCTAGCCTCCCAGGAAATATATGAGGTGTCAGACACAGGATCATAGTTTTTCTCAGGAAAAAACAGTATATCAGAAGAGTCTTCATGCCGCCCTGAAGAACAAAAGACCCAGATATGTTTACTCTTGGAGCAGATGTGTGGAAGGACACAAGATGGAAACGGTTTTATTTTTCCTTATTTAAGTATAGCCAGTCCTCTATACCCGCAGGCTCTGTAATCCCAGATTCAACCAATTGAAAATATTAATCAATATTGTCATTATCAGTTAAGATGGCTATCATGTGTCTAATTGCCAATAAATCTTCACCGCATGTATGTAAGTATAGGAGAAAAAAACATTATGTAATGTTTGATCAAGATCCACAAGGTTCTTGAGCTATACTTATCTTCATGGATAAGTGGGGATATTACAACTTCATATTTCTTCTTCACTAAACATGTCCAGACTTTCTTCAGCCATTATCTCTAACCAATACAACCTAACAACAATTATAATATTCATGCTCAGCTCAATATTCTGAACTAGAAATAATTTAAATCTCACAGGAGAGCTGCTTAGGTGTTTTGCAAATGCTGCATTCTTTTATAGAAAATAACTGACCATCCATAAATTTTGATATCCAAATAGGGTCTGAGAATCAATCCCTCACATAATATACGGAGATAATGATAATACACAAAACTGCACAAGGATTTATTATTTTGATTTGAGAACTCTGTACTTCTATACAGAAGTCTCAGAAAGCTTCCTCATAAGACTTTATCAACAAATATGTGAGGCAACATTTATTAGAGTTCTATACACAGGGAGAGAAAGCAAGAAAGTCAGGGAGGAGACTTTCAAGCAAAGCTGCTTTTCCAAAGTTCTTGCCGATTACTTTCAATGACACGAGGAACTGGCATTGTATCAACTGAGAAGTTTTTCAGTTTTAAAGAGAGATCTTTGTCCTAGAACAAGAAGAGTGCCATAAGCTATCCCTGGGCTTTTGCCAGTCCAATTGCAAACAGCCAATTCGTACAGCATGTGCTGAAGCCTTGAAAAAGAACCACAGGTCTTGGCATGTGTGTGCTGCCCAGCAGAACCCCATTTGCAACAGGAGATTCTGGGGGGAGGTTACTGGTTTTTGACCCCAGGTTGAGTGATCAAGCCCAGTGGCTTGGTGTCTCTGCATTTCAGTTTTCTCATATAGAGAAAACTGGGTCACTGTGTGGCCCAGGCTGACCTCTGATCTGAATCATAGTTGTGATACACTAGGACACTCTCATTTCTATCCCTCCTATCTCATCTTTTTTAGTCCCATGACACTAAAAAAATCCAAGCAACATATAAAAGGCTTTCATAGTATAAAGGTCATCTACCTTTAAAACTCTTTTTGGAAGTCACATATGGTAGTGCACGAAAATCAAAATAAGTTCTTTGAGTTCCCTTGGTTTACAAACATGAGTACAATTCAAGAAACCTTTGGATGTAAAGAGTTACCCAAACTCCACATTCCCCCCAAGAGACCACTTCTTCCAGTCTTTCCTGTAGCCATGGTTAAAACTGCCTTCTCCTTTGCTGAACCCGGACCCCCTTCCTAATTGCAGGTCTCTGACTTCTCTTCTGGTTTCTATTACTCCCCAGAACACTTTCAAACACTTTCAATTCTCTTGTCAGTACCAAGGGATACTCCCCAGCAATATCTGCATCAGCCAGAAACTTGACAGTAACAGACATTCGTGCCCACCCTGAAGTCCACTGGGTCAGGTTCCAGTAGACAGGCGGACCTTCTATATTTTAACAAGCCCCAAAGCAAACTACAGCTGGAGGACATGTGCTCCTTCTGGTGGGGGGCCGGGGAAGTAGGGAAGGGAGGGAGGGTCTGGTCTTACCTGAAATAGTACTCCACTCTCTCAAGAACAAGACTCTGATCACTTCGGAGGCAATGAACAGTAATTTGGGGTCACACATCTGCAGTAGCAAGAGTGTGTATTGTGCCTTGGTCCGATGTGTACTGTTGCCGAACCAGTACAAGATCTCCTTCATCTTCTGCTCCGCCATCTTGTCCAACAGCTGGTTCAAAGAGTTCTTCACCACCTCCTCCTTCCCCTCCTTCTTGCTAATGTCAATCCGGGACCGGTAGTAGACGAAATCCTTCCCTTGGGTGGGCTGCAGGATGTTTTGGAAGTAGTACAACAAATACAAATTGTTCAACTGCCCAAGAATGCTGACCAGAAATCTCTTCTGGGATGCATCATTGACTCTCCGGAACCACTCTTTGGTACAAAAGACCTTCCATGCTAAGACACAGGTTTCACAATGCTGACACAGGGGTACCCAGTCATGTCCTTTTTCACAGCGAAAATAAGGGGCATGCTTGAACCTCAGTTCCAAGTTTTCCATGACTCCAGTTCATTTTAACCTGGCCCTTTAGCCACATCACCAAACGCCAGAAGAACAGGATAAGCAGAGAATTATCCCAAGTCGAGCCTTTTCTATGATACACATCTGGAGAAAAAGGTGGCCACTCCAGCCGGTGGAAAAGGTTTCTGTCCCAGAAACTGCCTGTAGAAGTCTGGCTTTTTTGTACTGAACTCCTTGGAAACATGGCTGTACCGTAAATCTCCTAAAGCTGGCACAGCATCAGGTAGAGGCAGTTGCTATATATTCTGAAAGAGCTGGTCATCTCCTTTCTGGAACAAGAATGCTGTCGGTCTAACGCAGACAAAAAAATCATGGAGCCTAGTTTAAGTTCAGGGTGCTGTGAATACTGACTTCTAAATATGCATGGATGTAGACTCAGAAGTAATCTTTTTATGTTTATAAGATATTATAAGTAGCTGTTCCTATGTCTCAAATATCGTATTTGGTTTCTTTTTTAATTTATATTTCTACTTTTATATGGATATTGACTATTCATCCCAGCTTCCCTCCCTTTTTCCTCCCTCCCATTTCCTCCCTTCCCTTCATCATTCCCTCCCCACTCACTCTTCTGCCTATACTCTTCTATTGACCTCTGGTGGGGGCTCAGGCTTCCGTGGTATATCAAGTTACCTCTCTTCAGGCCACCCCACTGAGATGTGCATTTCTTTTCACTTATCCAGCTTTAGACCCAAAGATTCCCACTATGAGTTCCCATTCTATGAGTATAATAACAGCTACCTACAGAGCACTTTGATGTACTGTTTCCCTTCCTATCGGTTTATTGGCTGTCTTCCCTATTGACCTATCTCCTTCCTTTTTTTTTTTTTTTTTTTTAGGTTCTTGTTCTAGTTTACAGTAACAGGGATGAATAGCATTCTGACGAGCGGATTTTTTTTTTAATTTAATTATACATTTTAAAATTTTTTACCAGTTCCCTCCCTCCCCCCTCCTCCCCCTCCCCTTCCCCCAGTGCCTCCCCCCCAATTCCCAGAGAGTCCTTTATTGTGTACGCCTAACTCTCCACTGGGTCCTCCTCTCCGATGACATATAAGGACCCAGTGGCATTTCCATAAGCCCTTTCTCTTGTTCCCCTTAAGCATAAGATCACTACTATGGCTGTCAATCCCTTGCCTCCAGGGATCTCGGTGCCCTTAACAGATGCTAGACTTTATGAGGGCAACAGTGCGCTGGACATTGCGCAGGGCATGCAAAGTCCCATTATGATTGTGACAAGCGGATCTTAAGTCCCATCAGAAAGCTGTTGGTTTTCTCCTTGGTACTCATGCCATTATTACAATGGTGGTCACCTGTTGCCATTGGTGACTTATATTACAGCTTACAGATCTCCTGCCATTGATGGGGCTTGTGATTATTTCTCTCCTCCAGCAGCTTCTACAATATTCCTTGGTACATATTCAGTTTCTTAAGTCACCACCAAAGAACTAGGCATCCTAATCTTAGAGAAAGCTGGACTAAAGAGGAGTGAACATCCACTCACAAGGCACCTAAGCCAGTCTAGATTTCCCATCCCATCTGACTTCATCCAGCATCCAGCAAAAGGTTAGGGTTTCGTGGCAGAGTTGAAACACAAACCACCCCAACGTTATTGACTCGGTAGCTAACACAACATAAAACCTGGGGTATCCAACAGTAAAATAAAATTTCACATTAAAATTAAGCTGTTGATTGGAAGGGAAATGGAGAAGATGAAGGAACAGGAGGGAGGATGGGCCTGAAGAAAGAAGACAAGATTTTATGTAAACTTAGTCTTTGTTTTTAAATATTTTATTTATATATCCATTTATTTAGGAAGGAGAGAAAGATTCCTGTGGGCTCTGAAGATTGAACTCTGATCACTAGATTTGCACACAGGCACCTTACCTGCTGAGCCATCTCATCAGCCCTTACATAAACTTCTTGAGAACATGTTCTTATTTGAAAAGACAACGGTGAGTTCCTGCTGCTAGAAGCCACGAAGATGTAAAAGGAGCAAGTTGAATTTGGCTGTGACAGCCTGGAGCAAGCTTAGAAAACTGCTTTTGTATACAAAACTCTGTGGGATTCTTTCATGCTTGTGGCCAGACACCATCAAGAAGTGATGTCTTTGTGAAGGAAGGATTTATTTGGGCTCTTGGATTGAGAGACTTCAGTGCACGGTCAATGGTCAACTGACTCCTTTGTTTCTGGGGTACAGGGAGGCAGAGCATCACAGTGGAGGACTATGGAGTTAGTAAAGTTACTTATCTCATGGCAGCAGGAAAGGAGAGCGCCGGATATGGGGGGGGGGTGAACCTGTAACAAGTGATCCACTTGTTACATTATACCCTGCTTCCTAAAGTTGATACTACCTCCTAAAATAACATCACATACTAAGACTAAACATTTCACACATGACCCTGGAGGGGATATTGCATTTTAAAATTCATAACAGTCCCAAAAAATGGATTGCTTGGGATACACAAACACCTTTTCTCAGGTCATCATTGCCTTGAAATTATTAATATGAGGGAAAGGATTTTAACACTAAATGACTAAATACTACTACACAGTAAGGGAGACAGAGGAAGGGGAGTCAGTGGTAAGATGTAAGAGAAAGATGGCACCATCCCTGGATGGGAGGAGAAAAGCAGGACATGTCTACACCCATCCCATTATCTTCTGTTTGTGGCTAACGGTTTGGAGACTCTGGAAGGAAACTACCAGCTATTGAGATGTGAAACAAGCAAAGAAGATTAATCACCAACGTGATATAGATCTCAATCAGTGAAGATGGCTGAAAATAATGCTAAATGATAAGCAAGTGCACCTAGACACAGACATGGGGATCTGTTTAGTATTGTCATGAATAGGGGATTTCAGTTAACAATTTGTATGTGAACAGTTTCCACTTCAGTTCAAAAGATTATCTTTCAACTTATCTGCAATGGAAAGCTCATCTCTATATCATAAACAGAGAGTTACAGGAAATTAGTCACCTTAACTCTGTGGGGGATTAAAACCAGTTCCTCCAGATTAAAAGGCTGTGTTCCTTCAGGATAATCCCAGCAGTGGGGGATGAACTTCAAAGACCTTCCCAGCCTGCTTACTCTGTTCTAAAACTGCCTAATAGAAGCTATTCTCTCTCTCAGAGGGCACTGGCAGGATATTTGAGGAACTGGAGAGAAAGGTAGTGAATGAACACAAAGATATCCTGATGGTTTTCAAATAGTGAGCCAAGTTTGGAGGCACACACCTAGATTCTCAAATTTTTTGGTAAGACTGAGGTGAGAAAGTACCACAAGATGCAAGCCAGCTTGGACTAGGGAGGAGACCCTGTTTCAAGAAAAAAAAAAAAAAAAGGCCCCTGGGGAAGGCCTGGGGTGCTGGAGTGCATGGATCCCTGGGTTTAATCCACTGCATAAACCAGGCCTCATGGTTCAGGCCCATAATCCCAGCACTTGAGAAACTGAGGCAAAAGGATTTTGAGTTTGAGGTTCAGCTATGTAGTGAGTGTCAGGCCAGTTTAGGCTACACAGTGAGACTACCTCAAACACAAGAAAGAGAAAAGGAGAGAACAGAACAGGAGAGGAGAAGGGAGGAGAAGGTAGAGAGAAGTGGAGGAGAGGAGAGTTGGGGGAGGAGAAAGGAGAGGACAGAATAGAGAGGGGAAGGAAGGGAGAGTGGAGAGGAGAGAGAGGGAAGGGAGAGAAAAAGAAGGGAAGAGGGGAGGAGAAGTCTTATGTCCAGTGCAAAAGGAGGCACAAGATGGACCACATCTCTGCAGTTCTACCAATGAGAGGCTTGTATAGAACTAAATCCAGAAGGATTATATCTGTATCTATCAACAAGGTTTAGCCTTAGAAGAAAAGGCCACTGATTTTGCTGGTGACACTCACTAGTGTAGAAAGGAGTTGAAGATCATGAGTCAATAGTGCACGGCAGTGATATGAGGAAATTAAGTTTAAAAAAACATTTAAGTTGTAGACTGCATAAAGTTATAGACTGTGATACTGATAGAGGGAGAGTCTCTGGAAGCAAGTCAAGTAACATTAAAGTAACATGCTGCTGACGTGGGGTCCCCAGACTGGCTGAACAGGAAGAGATTTGCTTGATACGGGTCACAGGAAGAGACACGGAAGTAAGTGCTAATATCGCTGGTAAATCCCATCAGGGACCTCAGGCTGTGTCCTTAGAAACCCATTTTAAGAGGTGTTTGTCATTAGTCAGGAGAACGACGAAATCATCCAGGGGATGGGGGGTAGAAGTGGGGACCATAAAAGACAATGAGAAATTAGCATGGAAATATTAATAGCTGGGGGTGAGGGCTGCCCTCAAATACCTGAAGAACTGTTCCTTCGCATAAGAAACCAGACAAGCCCTTGAAGTCCAAAAGATCCCTTCTTAGATGACGTCCCGTTGCCATCTGTTCTAGTCCTCTTCATCCAAAAGGAGGAGCTACTGCTGTGTGGGGGATGATCACTTGGCCAGTGTGCACAGCTGGATGCACTCGCAAAGACACCAGCAACCTCTACAAGCATATTTAAGACACTGTTTCTCTGCTTTGCAGTTCATTGTGTGGTTTATTCCCCTAATGTACCATTGTCATGATTAATAAGAAAAGTGATACCAGGTAGTGGTCACAGGTTCAGCAACAGCCTGTCTGGATTTGAATTACTGAGTGACCCGAGAGACCTAGTGCAAGTTAGCTACCTACTGTGGGCCTCAGTTTCCCTATTTGAAATACAAGAATAATAAAAAGATCAACCTCCAAGGCTGGGGAGATGGCAAAAGGGTTAAAGTCTTTGCCTTGCACTGAAAAGGACCTGAGTTCAGATATCCAGATACCAAGTAAAAATGCTAGGAAGATATGGCAGTGGCCTGCAATTCTGGTCCTGGAAGGCAGAGCCTGGAAACTACCCAGAGCAAAGCGATAAGGAAGTAGAGCAATCCAGGATGCTTCCCACAGAGGCATGCACATTCAAGTGCCCTCTTGTATACACACACACACACACACACACACACATCAACCCCATCAGAAAGAAGTGAGTAAAAAGTCTAGAGGCACTGAGACTGCTCAACACATAGACAGTGCACAGCAAGAACATTTGCAATTTATTACGATTCCTCTGCAGTCTTATTAGCATTTTGAAGAGTCTTGCTCACATGTTCTCAGCAAAGGGTGACAGTCACACACAGGAGACTGTGGCTCTAAGATGATGGGAGAGACATTGGCATCTTGAAATTTCCGACTATAGAAAACAAGGGGAACAGTTGCAGACCTTCGCCTCATTCGCAGATCTACACATTTTTTTTTTATTAGAGCCAATGGCCACAGCAGACACTTGTGCGGCCAAGTCAGCCTTCATAAGTCTTGGATACAGACCTCTAGGGAGTGGCCTCCCTTAGGATGGTGCTGGCTTCTCGGGTTCTTCTCCCAGATCCACAATTCTGATGGTGTTTTCTTTCTTTGAAAGCCAGAAGGCGGCATAGACCGGCTCAGAAAACTTGCAGTCAAACTTGTGGATGAGAGTCATGGCACCATACTCCACGCCATAGAAAGAAAGGACCCCTCCCGGGAAGTCCACGTAGAGCCCCAGTCTCCGGAAAGGGCCAACTTTGAGCGGGGTCTCCGTGTCACTGTGCCAAGCTGTGAACTCCTTCCCATTCCAATGGACACTCCAGGAGAAGTTGTTTCCAGAAATACAACTGTTGCGTTCCTCCCCTTTCCGGTCAATTCCTTTGCATGTCAGGCCAACGTAGATGCCTCCCCCTGAGATCTCCACTTCGAAGTAGTACCTGTGCAGGTAGAGACTTTGCTGGGATAGCACCTGCCGCCAGTACACAAACCTGCTGGGGAGGTCTGGGTAGGAGTGCTCCCAGGGGCTTGTGTTGGTGACTTTGCGGTTGTCTTCTTGCAGCCGGAGATACCTATGTGCCGTATCTGGATCGAACGTGATGTCACATGCATCTGAGGAAGGACAGAAGGCAAGGAGATAGTTCAGGGTCTGACAACTGCTTGAAACCCAACTGGCCACCAAGAAATGGGTGTATGAGAAAACACCCATCGCTCTCTGCACTGCTTATCCAGCTCTTAGTCACTAGGAAAGAGATGGGTGAAGACCAGAGGATGAGCGAGCACGCTCCTTCCTCAAGCCCAAGTCCACCAGCTCTTATTGAAATACTGGGGGAGCTGAATAAAGAAATTAATTTATTCATCTATTCCTTCCTTCATTATTAATTCATTCATTAAGAAGCAGATGCATTGATTGAGTAGGCTGACTAGACTTTCAATGAACCTGGAGAGGATTGGAATGTTGCAGGTTCAGGGCCTAATTACACTTTATCTTGTGATCTCTGTATTCCTTTGATGGCCCTTCCTCTGTGTCTGTCTCAACATCCTGTGACTATCAGGTAAGACCTTTGAAATGTATTAACTTAACAGACCCCTGCTTTTCACCAGCCAAAAGGCTAAGTATCATTAGATAGGCTGTAGCCAAGACTTCTCCAATTCACTATAAGCTGCTGATCTGATGTTTACACCAATGAATTTTAAAAGTGTCTTGACTAATGGCTTTGTTCGTTCAGTGGTTATAAAATCCTAAGGAACTGTTACACAGTGTGACGTAGAGTTTGAGGCAGCCGGCACTTGTGTTCCTGGGTCATGGTCACTTATATTTGACTCCATAATAAACCAGTTCTTATCCCTTTAAGGTGAGATTTGTAACTTTTTTTTCTATTTACAGAAATTTGAGGCAGGATAATTAGGTCTTTGAAGCCAGCTTGATCTACATAGTAATAGCCTGAATCTAAATAAATGAATAAACAAACAAACAAAAACAAATAAATAAATAGCACTACCAGACCAGGCCACCAGCCCTGAGTAAGGACAGCACAAAGAGATCTTGTCACGGCGCCATCCTGCAACTGACAAGGTCATGAAAGTAAAAGCCCCAGATGGACCCAGACTGGTAGAGACTAAGGAAACAGAAAACATCTGTGTTCCTGGATTAGACACTAAGCAGGGGGAAAAGAAATCTGTAGATCAGTTAATAGTATTGCAACAATGTTAATTTCCATAAGAATGTCATCATTGGGAGGAAAGGAGGGGCACAGGAATTCTTTGTCTGATTTTTAAAAATGTATGTATTTTTTAGCTTTACAAGCATATTGAGTACTAATCCCTGCTTCCCTCCATTCACTCTTTTCCCCCACTCCTTCCCATCTCCCTCCCTTCTCCTTATCAATCCATTCAATTCTCTTCCACCCTCCTCCTGCATGACCACGTCTATGGACCACAGTGTTCCCTCTGGCTTGTCTACTCTTGTGGGGGTTCAGGCCTCTGTGGCATACCAAGTTGCCCCTTCTCTGGTCACCTCACTAGTAGAGCCATTTCTCTGCACACATCCAGCTCCAATCCCTAAGGTTTGAACTGTGTATTCTTATCTCTCTTCAGTTCATCATATTCTATGGGGGCATGTTGGTATGTCAGTCATTATGTAAGTCTGGTAAGGACAAGTCTCAGTGCAGTGAGTTCTTTGTCTGATTTTGGTACTACATCTAAGCTTTAATTGGTTTCAGAAAGAAAAACTTTTAATCGAAGGTGTTATAAATGTGTACCATTAAGGGTAGGGCAGATGCTGTGAGAACACGAATCCTCTACAAGACACCAAGGCTCTTGCTGACACGAGCATGACATTGGCATCAGCACATCTGGGAGGGGAAGCCACACACGACTTACACTGGAGGAACTCCTCTCTGGTTCTGGGCTCAGGCTTCGAGGTCCGATACTTGCGCTGAACAACGGCGGACACTTGCGTTCGGATGTCATACTCCTCTGGAAAATCAGAGTTGTGAGTGCACACTTGTCCAGGTGATCAGGACAACCCGAGATACAGGCCGTCCTTCCCCAAACTTCCTTGGCTAGAAAGGGCTGGCACCCAGGAGGCTGGGTCACTCTGGATGGGCTAAACAAGATCTACTGAAAAAGACTCCAAGCTGACTTGAAACCTGAGAAGATAGGCTATGAAACATGGCATTACTAGCTTGTATCCTTCAGATCTCAATTATAATATAAAATCATGGACTGGAGAGATGGCTCAGGGATTAAAGTAGAAGGTCCTGAGTTCAGTTCCCAGATCCCACATAAAAATGCCAGGCAGAAATGGCTTGCACTTCTGAGTATGGAAGATGGAGTCTAGGAAACTCCAGAGCAAAGAAAAGAGGAGATAGAACAATCCAGGGTAATTCACAAAATAACCCTTAGGCCTCCACAGGTCCCTGATTCACAAAGACACACAAAGAGACACACATGCAAAAAAAATTTTTTTAATTAAAATAAAATCAAGGTAAGGGTCTATTAGTGACATGCTCTAGCAGAATGGCATTTGGAATGGGCTATTTGGGAACACTGAGATGGCTCAGTGGGTAAGGCACTGGCATAAAAACCTAGAGACCTGAGTTCTATCCCTGGAAGTCCACATGATTGAAGGAAAGAACTGATTTTGGAAAGTTGTCCTCTGATCTCCACCTATGCAGCATGGAATATATATTCTCTGTCTCTGTCTCTCTCTCTCTCTCTCTCTTTTAAGTTATATATGCATTTAAAAACATGGGCCATTTGCCTGGATGCCCCCTCCCTCCCTGGCTCTCCTGTTTCCATCATCGACCATCCCTGGACATCCTCCCAGCCGCCAGAGCTCCTCACCTTCCTTGGAGAACTCCTGGAGCTTTTCCTTATAGTTCTCCAGCAACTGGATTAAGTTCTGGGTGGAGTCCATGATGACTTTGCGGATGCCTGAGAGTTTATCCTTCAGCCCTATGTAAACACTAGGGAAGGCCGTGTCTTCAGTCTTCTTGAACTTGCAGTATTCCTGCAGAAAAGGAAAATGACAGAACATGCTTTGACTTTAAGATGCCCTAAATCCAACCACTCTCCTCATTGCATCTCTTTCTGCATCTATAAAATGGGCTGATAGTAATGTATGCTTTGCAAAGAAAGCATATGTGAAGCGTCCAGTTCGGAATCTAACATAGAAAAAATCTTTCCCATGCTTCTAGACCCAGACTAAGAACTGGATCTTCTCAAAAGCAAAAGGGAAAGTGGACTCTTTTAAAAGGTTAAAAAAAAAAAATAGGGGGTGGCAAGATGGCTCAGGAGGTGAAATGCATACTTATAAACCTGGCAACCTGAGACCTGAGTTTGGTTCTTGGAAGGACATATGGCAGAAGGGGAGAACTGACTCTGAGAGTTGTTCGCTGACATCCACACACGTGCTGTTGAAAGCATGCTCTCTCTCTCTCTCTCTCTCTCTCTCTCTCTCTCTCTCTCTCTCTCTCTCTTCTCTTTCTCTCTCTCTCTCCCCCTCCCCCCTCCCCCGGTCTCTCCCAAATAAATACTTTTTAAAAATTTAAAAATAAGCTGGAGAGATTGTTCAGGGGTTAAGATTCTGCCTCACAAGCAGAAGGTCCTGAGTTCAGATCCCAAGTCCCTTGTAAAAATGCCAGGTGAAAACAGTGGCCTGCACTTCCAGCCCTGGTGGGGAGAGCCTGGGAAATCCCAGAGCAAAGTAAAAAGGAGATAGAAGCAATCTAGGGTGATTCCCTAAATCACCTTAGTCCTCCACAGGGACACACACACACACACACACACACACACAAAATTTTTTAAAAACCTAAAAATGTAGGTCCATGATCAGCTCCAAAACATAGATGGGGAACCAAAATATAAGAAGATTCTTTCCCTGATTACTCTCTCAAATCTTTTTCTTGTTTTATAATTTAAACAGAAACTATAGTAGAAAATGGAAGAGTTAGTTGCTTATGCATTCTGGAGAATCTCAAGCAAGTCCCTTGTCATTTAATCCAATGTGTTTGTCACTCTTACACTTCACATTAGGTTGTTTAAAGTCCCAGTATCAGAAGCAGAGAAGATAGCTTTTACATGTGAAAGGTTATCAGAACTCAGGTGCAAATGAAGCATGGAAGAGCAAACTGGAAGGAACAAGAATGAAACTGAAGCAGAGCTATAGAAGGATAGAAAAATCCAAACCTGAGCTTCGACAGAGAAACATTTTCATAATGGGTACTGATGTGGTTCCATGCATGATAGATTAGCATCTTAAATCAACAAGGGAAAAAATTAGATTATCAGCATGACATATAACACATGCCAGTGGTCTCCATATGCCTAAGATAGGAGGAAACTGGGTTTGAGGTCAGCCTGGACTAAGGAGAGCTGTCCAAATAAATAAATAAATAAACAAATGAACAAATAAATAAATAATTGTTTGGTTTCCAACTTATGGAAAAAAATAACTTTTCTTTCACTGAAGTTTATAATTAAGTTACCTTGTACTAAAATATATTTTAAGCATATTAAATTTTTATCTTGCTGCATCCAGGAACTCACAGCAGTGAGACTTGTCCTTATCAGACTTGCATAATGTCTGATATATCAACATGCCTCCATAGACTATGATGAACTGAAGAGAGATAAAAACACACAGTAGAGGGGCTGGAGAGGTGGCTCAGGGGTTAAGCCTCTGCCTTGCAGGCAGAAGGTCCTGAGTTCGGATCCTAGACCCCACATATAGATGCTGGACGGAAGTGAGGGTCGGCCTGCGTTTCTGGTCCTGGTAGGGCGGAGCCTGTGAATCCCAGGGCAGAGTAAACAAGGAGGAGGTGGAGGCGTCCATGGTGGTTCCTGAATTAGCCCGTGGTCCTACACACACACACACACACACACACACACACACGCACACACGCACACACGCACAATTGAATAGAAATAAAAAAATTTAAATACACACACACACAGTAGAAACCTTAGGGATTAGAGCTGGATGAGTGAAGGAAAATGCACCTATTAGTGGGGTGGCCCAAGGAGGGACAACTTGGTATGCCACAGAGGCCTGAACCCCACAAGAGTAGACAAGCCAGAGGGAACACTGTGGTCCATAGACGTGGTCATGCAGGAGGAGGGTGGAAGAGAATTGAATGGATTGATAAGGAGAAGGGAGGGAGATGGGAAGGAGTGGGGGAAAAGAGTGAATGGAGGGAAGCAGGGATTAGTACTCAATATGCTTGTAAAGCTAAAAAATACATACATTTTTAAAAATCAGACAAAGAATTCCTGTGCCCCTCCTTTCCTCCCAATGATGACATTCTTATGGAAATTAACATTGTTGCAATACTATTAACTGATCTACAGATTTCTTTTCCCCCTGCTTAGTGTCTAATCCAGGAACACAGATGTTTTCTGTTTCCTTAGTCTCTACCAGTCTGGGTCCATCTGGGGCTTTTACTTTCATGACCTTGTCAGTTGCAGGATGGCGTGACAAGATCTCTTTGTGCTGTCCTTACTCAGGGCTGGTGGCCTGGTCTGGTAGTGCTATTTATTCATTTGTTTGTTTGTTTGTTCGTTTATTTCAGGGTCTCAGATTCAGGATCTCTCTGTATAGCTCAAATTGGCTTCAAACACCAAATCATTCTGCCTCAAATTTCAGTAAACAGATAGGGATTAAAAAGGGGGGGGGGTGATAAAAGGTGGTTTATTATGGAGCAACTTGGCAACTTGATATACCACAGAGGCCTGAATCCCCACAAGAGTAGACAAGCCAGAGGGAGCCTTGGGGTCCATAAAAGAAGTCAGGCAGGAGGTGGGAGGGAGTGAAATGGCATGGGCAGGAGGGGAGACAGAAAAAATCAGGGATAAGCACTCAATATGCTTCTAAAACTAAAAACTAAAACTAAATAAAGCTACAGGGGCCAGAGATGCAGCTCAGTTGGTAGTGTTTGCATAACGTGCACAAAGCCGTAGGTTCAATCCCCAGCACTGCATAAACCAGGCACTTGAGAAGTGAAGGCAGGAGGGTCAAGGTCATTCTCAGCTACACTAGTTTGAAGGCAGCCCAGGATACACAAGACCTTGTCTCAAAACAAAACAAGATGAATTAAACTAAATTAAATTTAAAATTAAGTTACAAAAGGAGAAAAGAAAAGAAAATTCTTTTTATACTTTTGGGGGGAGAGATGTTGGGAGAAACTCATGACATAGGTGGTCAGATATTTTCTTTGTGGGATTGAACCGTAAATGAATGGAAAGAAAATGAGATGCTGTCCATATTCTTATGTGTTTCTTGGTATATTTATTTCTGTATCATTCACCAAAAGATTAACTACAGTTGTCTTTGAGTGCTAGGACCTATGGGTGATTTTTATTTTTACATGTTTCTCTTTTTCACAATAAACATTTAGTTCACCATGAATAGAAAAGAGTTGCTTTAAAAGAAGAGACCAAAAAAAGGTTATTCATATTTCAAAATATTAGAGCTGAAAGAAACTTTGCAAATTTTTTTGCTCCAACCTGTTCATCTGATAAGTGAGCAATTTGATATCTGGAGAGATTGGGCGGCTCCATTAAAAGCTATATGGTGGTGTCTAATAGCAGATTTAAGGGTAATGACATTCACCCAATTTCTTCCACCTGGCTGTATTCTCTGCAGAGACGTTCGCAACTACCCCAGTGCACACAGTTCGAAAGCAGCAGGTCTCCAGTCTCAGCCTGCCAGACAGGCTGCCTCACAACCTTCTCTGCTCCCATTGCGTCCCTATGGCCACAGTCAGCTACAGGTGTCAACTAGACAGTTAAAGGCTCAAGCTCTGTTGTGAAGAGTCAGTAGTTGAGTCAAGCCCTGAGCAAACCTGCAGGAGATTGTCTAACTGATGGGGAAGAGCCAGCCTATGATGGGTGGGACTAGTCCCTGAGAAGAGGGACAAGTTGAAGGGAGCTGGTTATGGAAGTGGGCATTGTTTGGTATACATGACTAGTCACACCGGTCTGACAAGTGAGGATTGTCCCTCTCTCAGCAGTCCTGTGGATGTATGGATATGGTGTAACCAGTTCCCTTGGCTACTGGTGTGAGCTCTCCTGCCAAGCTAGACCAAGAGATGTGGCTGGACAATAACTCGTGAGAAAGAATAAAACCTCTTGTTCAATCTTAAACCACTTAATCATGATTTATCAGCAGCATGCAGGCAAACTGCAACACCCATCTGCAGCCCTTTGCAATAGGATGCCTGCCAGATCTGGCCAACCTCAGTCACATCACTGTGAGCCCAGCATCCCCTCTGCCATCTTTGTCAAAATGCCCTGCACGGCTGTGTTTCTTCACACTTATCTGCCTCTGTACATGCTGCTTCCTCCACCTGGATCACACAGCACCTTGAACTTGACCCCCCCCTTTCCAGAATGTTCTCTGACCATTTCACCCTAACCCTTCTGTACTCCTTCACCCTGATGATCAGAGATCTACTTCTCCCTGTACCCGAAGCTCCCCACGCACCCTATTTATGAAAGAGCAGTCCCGTTCGCAGGTGGATCTCGGGCCAGGTGCTCCGCATGTGGTTGTGGGTACCCCACCTTCCCCAGCCTCTGTACCTCCAGGAAGAGCACGGTGTTGCTGATGGCCGCCAAATTCTCCAGCTCCTGCTTGCTTTTCTCCATCTCTGCACTCCTGTACTCCAGGTGGCTCTTGATGCCGTTGACCTGGTTCAGAGCAGCTTGTTCCTTCTCCTCCAGGAAGAGCATGACGTCAGCCTGGGCCTTCCTGACCGCCGCCAGGAGTTCCCCAAACTGCTCTTCCGCCACCACCTTCACCTCCGACACAGAAACCTGGCGGGATGAAGTGGGAGGTAGTCAAGACTCTGTTATCTGGGGCATCTAATTTGGTTGAAGTTCAACACAGAGAAACAGGAATCTGAGAAAATCCTAGATGAAAGAGCGATGCTCAATTGTAAAAGCTAGTTTTTGTGAGGGCACAGAGAGGAGGGTAGCTGCAATGAAGTAGGATTAGAAGAGGAACGGTTAGCATCGGCACACTCATGCTGGGAAACTGATATAAGAAAAGCCATGTCATAACAGAGCTGGACCAGCAATGCCAAATCCAGAATCTGGCCAAGTACCTGGCCCTGTCTTGCTCGTTCCTCAGTTAAGAGTTCTTTATGAAGAAAATGACTTTGTATAGAAATACCTGATAGGCTCCTAAAAAGTGTCAACATCCTCATTCTTCATGTCCCATGATGCCTGCTAATTCGAGGTTGCTATTGGTTTATCTACATAAACCACTTGGGCTGATCTGGGAGTCACTGTGTCTCCATTGAACCAGTTTGCCCACCCGCTCCCACCTTTTCTTTCTGTATGTCTTGTCTTTTTCTTCATTATTGCTTCACCTCAACAAAGCAACTCTATGTGGGTCACAGCATATGTGTTTGGGTATATGCATGCATGTGTGTGTGTGTGTGTGTGTGTGTGTGTGTACTCTAAGTATATGAGTGTGTGAATACAGTTAAGCATGTACCACAGCACACATGTGGAGGTCAGAGGACAACCTTAAGAAGTCTGCCCTCACCTTTCCAGCTTACAAACATCAGGCTGGCTGGCCTCTGAACTGCTGGAGATTCTCAGGCCTTCTGTGCCCATATTCTACAGGCTTGCCAGGAGCATTGCTCTTACACCATTGCGTCCACTGTTTACACGGGATTGGAGATCCAAATTCCAGTCCGCGGGCTCACCCAGGAGGCACCTTACCCACCGAGCCATCTCCCCAGTCTTCCCATGGGAATCCTGAGTCCCTGGGGAAATAGATGTACTCTCTCCTAGGTGTGTACTTCATCTACTGATCCATCTGATAAATACTGTATAATCACTGAGATTTCCTTCTGCTCTGACAATTCTGAGGTTCATTAAATTTCTGAATTTCCAGGACAATGCCTGTGTTCAGTATACTAAATAACTGCATTTCAAGAGTTAAAAGAACAATGACCTTTTTCCAGTGTCTTACTGAAGACAGACTCCCCAAGAAAGAATTAGGCTATGTGCAGATGACTGTGGCACCCCAATAATGGCATATTTCCACATGCATTTCCTGTGAAAGTCTTCGGTACAATTTCTTTTGCGCTTATAACCCAGACTCATTCTCTGCCAGTTTGCCTCCCCATTCCCTCCCGCCCACACACTGGCAATCTCTCTGGGAAGTCCTTCCACTTGCTGATTTCGGTTCCTCTCCCTAAGAATAAGAACCAGGCCCAGACTCCAAGGGAAGTGAAAGCTGCAGATCTCAGGGTAGAGGTATAGGGGCACCTCTCTCTCACTCCAGCAACTCCAAAAAGGGAAACTGGAAAAGAGAGAACTTAGAAAAGAAAGGCGTATAGCTCAGTGCATGTGGGGAGAAATGGAACTGCACGTTTAGAGACAGTTGGCAAGGCCGGATGATGATACTAGCTAGCTAGGAGGACTTGTGCCTGGCTGGAGACCCTGCTTCTTTGGTCCCAAGAGAACACCTCATCTCTCTAGTCAGCTTTTGATCCGATGGTTGATGGAGGAAGGAGGAAAGAAAACAAGTGGTCTCCTTCCTGGAAAGGGTCTCAGAATGATATGCATGAGCTCCATGTTTTCCTTTGCACATCAGCTTCCCCAGGTTGGGGCAGCTGGACAGAGCCAAAGCAAATGCATCATGTTGACAGGATTACAAAAGAGGATCAACCATCTCCAAATTCCTCCAGTCCAGATTTCCAAGCTGCATGAGGGGCAGCTTGGAAAACCTCTGGAGCTGGGACACTCAGAGCTGACTCTTGCTCTGGAAAGAAACAGCAGGGCCAAAACAGACAGCACAGAGCTCTTGGGTGGAACAGGGCTGGGGGGAGACAGTGGTGGAGACTTAGGCAGGTAGAACATGAGCTCAGGGCTGTAGGGTGGGAACAGTTATATGCTGTATGATGAAGAATAAAGACCCGAGAAGCAGGAAAGTTATGCCAGGGATCCTCAAGCAATCCCTTTGCTCCCTCTTCCCACTCACCTGGGAATCAGGATCGTTTGTTGCCTATTTGGCTACTTGTTCAAGGACATGAAATTATAGTTCTTCACAACCAAAATATATAAGTGTTGGGGCAGTAAACATCTTACTCTTGTTATCTCATGACATCCTAACCAGAAGGTGCTTTAATTCTCCCTGTGTCTCAGATAAGGAAAACAAAACACCAACATATTCAGTGATTTGCTCCCAATCACACAGCTAAAATCAAGACCCATGTGTTCGACTACTGACTGTTATGACTCAGACACAGTTTGTCAGGTGCTTGGTACTTAGTGTTAAGTCAACGAGGAGAGGGAATGAGAAACAACTCCAACCATGTGCAGACACCATGTGCGATGCCATGAATAAAGAGAAATTGACATGAGGAGAGACTTAAAAAAGAGGAATTGATTTATTCATTTAAGAGTTGAAGGCCTGGTGGCCAAGGAAGCAATATTTTAGCCTTAAGGTAAGAGAGCATTAGAACAGAAGAGATAGCTTAAGATCAGAAAGGAGAGGGAGAGAGCCGCCGTGATGGCATGGCAGGAGAAGGAAGAGAGGAGGGGACAGGTGGAAAGACTTGGGGGCTTGGAGAGCAGCAGAAGAGGGAGACCCTGAATGGAGTGATAATCTTTTATAGTTCTCAGATAGGTGTTGCTAAGGAATTACCTGGGAGTTACTAAGGAAGTGAGGCACAAAGACCATAAGTGTGGCCTTTATAAAAGGTGGCGGCTTTACAAAATAGCCCTTGTAGCTAACATTCCTGACTCTTATTTGTACTAGATCACAATGAAGGGTACCTTGTTGAGGGAGTATGGGGTGGATAAGAGGATGGGTTTAGAAAAGAACTTGCTAGCCATAGCTACCACTTAGTTCCTAGCATGCCAGACTTCAAAGCTCCTTTAAGAGGTGAGGCCTGGAGGGGAGCAGATGGTCATGGAGTGTTATGCTGCACCCTTAGAAGGAAGAGAGCTAGGTTGGGGATTTAGCTCAGTGGTAGAGTGCTTGCCTAGCAAGCGCAAGGCCCTGGGTTCGGTCCCCAGCACCAAAAAAAAAAAAACTGTTTTACGTGAGAACTGGATGGCCCTGTTGCCTTGGCGACAGCTATCACTGGACTCCACAGCTGCCACCAGCAGGCAGGCCTTGCTCGAGAGATACTCAGGGGCCAGACACCGCAGTAATGGCCATGTCCCGTGGCGCTTCCTTCTCCATTGCCTCGTCCACCGTCGCATCGGAAGCGCTGCTCAATGTCGACAAGAATTTGGCGGAGCCAGAAAACACCTATATCCTGAGGCCTAACTTCCAGCAAAGGTTCCGACCTTCCATGGTTAAAGACTGCATCCATGCTGTGCTCAAGAAAGAACTGACAAATGTTGAATATGTTCCAGAAGAAATGCCTCCGCTCACAAAACGCTTATCAGAAACCATTAAAGATAAACTGAAAAATTGGGATATGACCCGTACAAAATGGTGGTACAAGTTGTGATTGGAGAACAAAGGAGTGAAGGAGTATTCATGACTGCTCGATGTTTCTGGGATGCAGACACTGACAACTACACTTATGATGTTTTCATGAATGATAGCTTATTCTGTGTTGTAGCAGCATTTCGTTGTTTTTACTATTGAATATTTGGAAAAGCTGAGGAAAGCTATGACTATGAAGAAATATGAGCCTTTTTATACTGTTAAATATCTTGACAAAATAAAAGAAAAATAAGCTGTTGCTTTAGTAATCTGGTATGTCTCAATCTTTATTTAATGGTTAGATATATTATGATATATTCTTACTACATTTGAAAAGTAGAAAAAATAGGGGAATAGTCATTTCAAATTTTCAAACAGCTATTTTTGGTGTATTTTATATTGTATCTACATTTATTTACATTTTATTTAACTCATGTCATGAACAGTTTTTTAACATTTTATCTTTATTGGGGAGAACAACATGTATGGAGGCAACCTATTATCTGTTATTTCCATGTGAGTTCTGGGAATGGAACTCAAACTGTCAAGCTTGGCGGTGAGCCCTTTTACCAGTTAAGTCATCTCACTAGCTCCAAGAACAGTTTTTATGCTGTTTTGTTATAAATATTATATCTGTATTTATGTCATTAAATTATACCATTTTTACTTTTGTCTTTGTTAATTTCCAATTCTGTGACATAAAAATATATAGAGATGATCTTATCTGTGCATAAACTTTAAAAAAAAAAAAAAAAAGAAGGAAGAGAGCTAGTTCTACTGGTACCCAAGCCTAGTTAGCTCTTATGAGACGGTCATTGCTTCTCCCTGGCCTCTTGGCCTCCTGCCTTACCCTGTGATCTTCCTTCTCCTGCACGACACTCGCCAGAAGCCAACAACTGCCCAGATCCTGCTTTTGAACTGTGTGAGTTAAGCAAACTTCTTTTCCTATCCGAAGTACTCAGTTTAATAGGATAATTTCTGTTGGACAGCTAGCAAAGTTAGGAATTTCCAGTCCTGTCCACTCCCACCATCCCTCTAGTCTTTACTGCCTCACTTTCCTAGTAACTCCTGGGCCACTCCTTACTTAGCATTGCCAGACTGTAAAAGATGGTGGCTCCGCCCACCACCCTGTTCTGCCTGCTCTCCCATTGGTCGCATCATGACAGTTTTTCCTCTCCTCTCGCCATGAGGTTGTGGTGATTCTTTCCCTTTCCTCTCTGACTTTATCTTCTCCGCCCTAATACTCTCCCACCTTAAGGCTATGGCTTCCTTCTTGCCTCTCCAGACAGAGTCTGAGAGTTTCTTCCCTTTTCTCTTGTTTTTTGATGCAGAAAAAGAATTAAAACTGCGGCTCACCAGAAGCGGCTAAGTAAGGGAGGTCAGTTCCCCCTCCACTCTCACTCAGCCTTTGGGGTTAGAACACTCTTGGTGGTGCCAAGATGTCCGAAGGACTCCCCATAACTGTGAGATAACAGGGAGGTTACATCTGGGAACCATGGTAACCACATCAATCTTGGTTGTAAATAGTTGGAAATGTAAACCTGCTCCTCCCATCCTTGGTGTATAAAATAAACTGAAACTTGAAAAACATTGATAAACTCAATGGACCTTTTCCGGAGTTAGCTCATGTACACATATTTCAATAAAATTATCCTTATTCTTTATACCCAAATGGACTCAGTTTTTCCATTTGGGGTGAAGGAAATTTTCCCCTAGCATTTTCAATAAAATTCCTGCTTTAATCTCTCAATGTATTCTGGCTTCAATCTTTTGCTCAGGAACATTAGACCCTTCCCCCAAAAGAAATCTGGATTCAAGTTTAAGCAGCTTGTGATAACAACAGAATATGAACTAATACAACTGCTAATCTACAGGGTCTCAAAACAGAGCCTGTGATGGGAATCCCAGACAGCTGCTGTTGCAGTCACTCTGCCTTGTTGCAAAAAAAAACAAAAAAAAAAACAAAAAAACACTTCACTACCAATCAGTTTAAGGGAACGAGGAGGTTTATTCTCTCTTACAATAGTCTAGTTGCAGTTCCTTGTCCAGCATGGCAGAAAAGCCCACACTAACACTAAGGACCAAGGGAACCGGCCACGCCATATCCCCACATCCATGGGACTTTTGAGAGAGGGACGATCCTTATTTGATAGACCAGCATGTCTAGCCAAGTACACCAAAGGATGCCAACTTCCTTAACCAGTTCCCTCTGTCCTAACCACCTTCCCAGGAACTGGTCCCGCCCACCACGGTCTGAGTCTATCCCATCAGTTAGACAATCTCCTGCAGGCCTGCTCAAGGCTTAAGTCAACTACTAATTTCTCACAATTGTGCTGCCTAGCTGACAGCAGTATCTGTGACAGCTGCCCTATAACCGGTCAGCTAGCAAAACCAACCCCTCCCCCTGGAGATACCAACACACCCATGACAAGGGGATTCTGGTCCATAGGATTCTGGTCCTGTGGGAGTTGCACAAAAACCTTTAGGGCTCAACTCCATAAACCACCAACACCCTCCCAAGACCAGACAGGACTTTAAGGCATTGTGGGCACCATCTCTACACCCAGTAGACCAAATGCACTGGCTGCTGCAGACCACCAATCCTCCCCAGCAGGCCCACAATCAGCTGCATATGCATGTAGCCTCATTGTAAATATTGTGAGTTTGGAGAAAATTACTCAGAGTTGGATTTATTTTTTTTTTATTTCCACTCATACAAACTTAACAGGTACACCGGTCCCCTCCCTCCCTCCAACCTCCCACCTGCCCTGTGCCCCCCTCCCCTCCCCTTTCCCTCCCCATCCCCTAGTGCTTCCCCCTCCCATCCCCAGAGCATCCTTTAATGTGCATGCCAGACTCTCCGATGAGATGCAAGGACCCAGTGGCATTTCCCAGAACCCTTTCCTGTGTTCCCCTTAAGCATGGGAACACTACTGTGGCTGTCAATCCCTTGCCTCCAAGGATCTTAGCGCCTTTAGCAAATGCTAGACTTTGTGGGGTCAATAGTGTGCTGGACATTGCGCAGGGCATGCAAAGTCCAATTATGATTGCTTCGGCCCTAACTTGTGTGGAGTATCTTGCATATCATTGTTCCTCCCATCCTTGTGCTCTTACAATCTTACCGCCCCCTCTTCCGCAAATTTCCCTGAGCTTCTGGATAGTGAGAGATTAGGCTGGCCTAGTTCCAGGTGATTGATATAGAGTCTCTGAAGTTCTGGATTATGGTTTTGACCCAGAAAATTAAGCGCCGTGTGTACTCCCTAATAGGTGGCTCCTAGTACCAAATCCACCTAGCCCACCTAGAGACACTCAAGGATAAATCTCTGTAATACCTACAGTAATTGCAAGGATTATGAACAGGAGGGATGGGGTAGGAGGGCCACACCAGAAACAAGGAGAGAAGGGACCATGTTACAGCAGAGAAAATAGGCCACCATCAAGGACTGCAGGTAAGTAATGAGACATCTGGTTAAGTTCACAGACTTTCGTTCCTGATCATTTACAACTGATGGGGTATGATCTCACCAGAAGGGGAGGGCATATAGTCTGGCAGATAAAAAGTAACCATTTTGCAAATGGGTGATTGACTCCTCCCTCACTGCGGTTTCCTACTTTTTTTTTTTTTTTTTTTTTTGGTTTCCTACTTTTATTACATCTACCTTTGAATATACTCTTATAACAAGACTCTAGTTTAATAGCTTTTTATCTCTGGCCAAGGGGGTGACATCCAATACCCATCAGGATGGAGTGAAGGGCATTGCAGGAGCAGCAAAACTCAGAGTTGGATTTAAATCTAAGTGTTGAATATTTTCAAATTATAAACGTAAAAGAAAAGGTGGGGAAATCTACCATGGTCAATCTTGCCTGTTTCCTTTGTGGGGAGCAGGGTAGATTTGTGGGGGGTCTCCTTCAAGTTCCACATTTATTCCCGCTCATTTCAGCTCACTGATTCATTCACTCTTCCCATGCCTCTGCCCACCATATGCCCTCATGGGAAGCATGAGTGCTCCCCATAAGCACTAGATTCAAAGATTCCATGAATCATAAAAGTGGGTGGGGACTACCTGCCCTGCCCACTCTTTATCCATGGAGGCTTCACGCTCCCAGCATTCCTCCCCTTCAGCCTTCCAAGTGCTGAGATTACAGGCTTGTGCCATCTTATCAGGGTTGTATATGCTTTTGTAACCAAGGTATGTATTTGTGTGAGGGTTTGTCAGAGCTCCAAGAATTATACACACCCTCAGCTGCTTCTATTAAGGGAGGGTTGCCTGAAGCACGAAAATGGGGAGAAAAAAATCTAGAACTACAAGATTAGTGAATAGCTGATGTGCCAATGGTGTGCCAGGCTGCTTGGCTTTAGTCTCTCTGGTTTATGGCCACTTTCTAAACAGACTTTTTTAAAACACCCTAAAAGGAAGGAGCAAAAACCGACATGGGAATTAACATGAGGGTTGCTAGGTCCCTGAGGAAAGGAATGAATGATGAGTTGACTCCAGCCGTGTGTGGGCGCCATGTGGAGGCCCACGAATAAAGGAAACTGACATAAGACAGAGACTTAAGAAAGAGGAGTTTATTTAGAGTTGGGGGCCTGGCGAGAGCCACAGTTTAGCCTTAAGTAGGAGAGAACATTAGAGCAGAAGAGAGAGCTTGAGGTTAGAGAGGACAGGAGAGAGTAGCTGCTATGGCATGATGGTGGAGAGAGTGGAGAGGAGAAGAGAGAGACTCTGGGTGGAGTAACAATCTTTTATAGTTTCAGGCGTTGCTCAGGAAGTTACTAGGGAAGAAGGGCAGTGAGTGAAGACGGGAGGTGTAGTTTGTCTGGCAGCTGTGGCTAACAAGGATATCGTGAGAAAGGAGCAGAATCTATTTAATCTCCATTACTATAAGTAGGTTCCTCATAAAAGCATGATCCAGTGAGACTAAGTGACAGGAGTAGAAAGACAATATTCAGGGTAGCATCCTTCCCCAGCTTTCAGACGCCTCTGTATGGAAGGTATCAGGTGATGCTGGGATGGAAAGGGCACCTACTGTGCCCACTTCTTCCAAAATCTTTTCACTGAGAAATGTTTCTCATTCCATTCACATGGAATTTCTCATTCCACATAAATGGAATGTGTGAAGGATATTAATGACTACACAAATAAAGACAAGTAAGCCATGCAGAAAGGAGGAGTCACAAGCATTTCAAGTAGCCAGAAATTAATGGTTCAAAAACTCAAGGTTGGTACACATGCCTGTTAGTGTACTGAATCATTCCCGGGTCAGGAGAAAACAATCCTAGAGTCTCCTCCCCAGTCAATATAAGGGACCAAGACAAGTCTTATCATCTCTCTGTCTACATCCTTTGTATATAATGGCCTCCTAGTCACTATGTCACTGTGTGAAGTATGTAGGAATCAAAGTATATGAAAAATTAAAGAGGAAGGCAAGATGTCCCATGTGGTTCTCTAAATCATCCAGAGCTTAGAAGTTAGCTGTATCTGAAGATATTAAAGGAATGATTGTTTTGTTTTTAGTAAGATATGGGTAAAAGAGATTTCATCCTTCAATCTCTCGTTAGTTTCAAACACTCAGAAGGCAAAAATTACATTGGATACTAGATTAGAATGAATATATGAGCTGATGCATAGATAGATTCATGAAAGGACTTGTGGATAAGGAGATGGGTAGGTGGGTGGATGTGTGGGTTTTTGGAATGGCAGACTGGTGCTTTAAGGATGAATGAATAGGTAGAAAAGTAAACAAATGGCTAGGATCATCACAGTATGCAAGATGATACTGTTGATTCACTGCCAGGGGCAAGTGTCCTACACTTCTGAGTAGTGAGCTATTGGCTTGTCATTAATAAGAGCCATTGGTGGAACTTTTTGGAGCTACTTAGAAGTCTATTTGAAAAACAAAAATAAACCAGAGGTTAAAGCTAATTAACCAGTAATTCTGAACTTCCTTTTCACAAATTACTACACAAAAGATTAGTGAGATTCACAAACAGACCACCTTTCATGATAGAGGGAGCCAAGGGTTCATGTAATTCTTAGAGTTACAACTATATGCTCTCCCCACCACATGCACATTTTTCTCTTGGTTGAGTAAACATATATATGCCCAATATGTTGGTGCTTGCCTATAATTCCAACACTTCAGAGGTTGCAGAATGAAGATTGCTGATGGTTTAAAGTCTCACTGAGCTACACAATAAATTCCAGGCCAGTCTGGACTGTACAAGGAAATACTCTTTCAAAGAAAACAGAAGAATAAAAAGTATATACACGAACTAGGGAGATAGCTTAGGGGCTAAAGCTTTTGCCTTGAAAGCAAAGGACGTGACTTCAGATTCCCCAGATCCCATATAAAAAATGCCAGGTAAACATGGTGATGACCTGTGATTCTGATCCTAGAAAGAAGAGCCTGGAAAATTTCAGGGCTCTGGAGGTATAAGGAGGTAGAATAATCCAGGATGATTCTCAAATTCACCCTTGGACCTCCACAGTCACATCCATTCAAGTGTCCTATTGTACACACGTGCACACACACACACACACACACACACACACACACACGTACACATGCACACACATATGATACCTACAATTATAGACATGTAAAAATAAGAATGCGGTTACTCTAGGACTAGCTTTGGTTACACTGTAAATTATTAAAAAGTAAATCATTTGCCAGTTTTAAAGCTTCAGCCAATTTTATAACAAATCCTGACAAGACAAAGATGTTTCATAATGTAACCAACTCTGCCTATCACTCTCACTTGCTGAGAACCCCACTGAACCTTCAGCCATGTTCCACAGCTACACAGTGGCCTGGCTGAGCCCTCAGTTGCACTCAGGTGTGCTGAAGTCATACAGGTGAACCAGACCAGTCTTACCAGAACGGACTTATGATTGGCTTGGAGCCTGGCAATGGCATTTTCATTCAACTTGAGTTTCTGCTCCAGGTCCAACTGGATACGCCAAAGATCAGCCTGTAGAGGAGAAAGGTGAGAGTTGAAGACCAGTGCATACTGATTGTCCTTCAAGACTATAACTCTTTCTGTCCCTCACATCCCTGCCTTTCAGAGCTGCAAAGGAGAGTATGACCTTTACAGTTGATCTCATCCAGACAGGAGGCATGGAGGGTCAGATGGGAGCCAGTACCCTCCTGGGACTGAACTCAGCATAAGTCAGCTAATAGGTATTGAACGGGAGTGCCGTGCCAAGCTAAAAGTTTGTGTCATATTGTGGAGAAGAATCTGGTCACATCTGCCTGTGTCCTGAGAAGTTCAGTCAGTATAAATTCAAAAATAATGGTCTGATAGTTCCATAGAGGAAACCTCATGCCATATGCTAGCATTCAACAGGATGTGTTGTGGTTACTGGTCACTGGGATTAGAGAGAGAGAGAGAGAGAGAGAGAGAGAGAGAACAAAAATATATAGAAAGTGTATACTTTAGTAAGGAAAACAGTATGAGCAAATTTAAATATCCCAACAAGGTAGAGTCTAAAGCAACTATAATTGTTAAAGAGAATTCTGACTCCTTACTAGAACAATAGGAAAAATGTCCTAAGAGCAAGATACCATCCATTGAAGGTTCCAACATGTGAACTTAGAATGTTACAGAAGAGGTTCCTGGTTCAAAAACAATTACTTAGACAATTAGAAAGTGTTTTTGAAGCTTCAATCACTGAGGCATGTAGAGAAACCACTATGACTCTCATCCAAGAAATCCAGATTATATCTTGAGCTAGCAGTAGAACTTTGCCTTGTCATCCATGTGATGGTGGTTTTGCAAGCATGCGCAATGCAAGAGCGAGGTGTCACGGAGACTTGCACCAAAGTTCCAGAAAAGTGCTGAGACCAGGCAGTGTGTGACAGGATTCGATTCCCTTCAAGGGGGCCCAGAGAGGCCATTGTGTGACACTAGGACAGTGAACTCAAGTTGATATGTTGGATATGCAGGAAACATGGGACATCTACTAAGGAAAGTGGCAGGCACAGAGTAGACCCTTCTCAAGAGAGGCTATATGTGTTGCAGACAGCAAAGCAGGAGGTGAAGATACCCAAACCCTTTGGAATCCAGATGATTCTATCACAAGTCTCAGACACTGAGCATAGAACTATGGGATTTGGTGCGTGTCCTGCATTTCAGTCTTGCTTTTGTCTAAATTTTCCTTGCTATGCCCCCATCCCCTCCCCTTTGGAATTTGAATGTTTACTCTGTGTTTACTATACATTGAAAGTGTGCAACTTGCTTTTTGATTGCACAGGGGCTCATAGTTAAGAGATTGCCCTGGATCTCAAAAGAGAGTTTGAACTTTTTTTTTTAATTTATTTTTTGCTTATACAAACGTAATAGGTACCCCTGTCCTCCCTCCCTCCACCCATCCCTGGGCTTCCCTGCTCCCTCCCCCTTTTTCCCCTTCCTTTCCCCCTCCCTCCCTTTCTCCCAGTGCCCCCTCCCCCCATCTCTGAAGCATCCTTTAATATGTATATCAAACTTTCCTCTGGGTCCTCCTCTCTGATGAGTTGTAAGAACTCAATAGCATTTCTTAGAACTCTTTCTTGTGTTTCCCTTAAGAATAGGAACACTATTGTGACTGTTACTCCCTTGCCTCTAAGGATCCTAGTGCCTTTAGTCCATGCTAGACTTTGAGGGGTCAATGATATGTTGGTCATTGCGCAGATCATGCAGAGTCCTATTATGATTGCTTTGGCCCTAACTTGTGTGGAGTATCTTGCATATCATGACTCCTCCCATCCTTGTGTTCTTACAATCTTACCACCCCCTCTTCTGCAAATTTCCCTGAGCTTCAGGATGGGGAGAGATTAGACAGGCCTGATTCCAGGTGGTTGATATAGAGTCTCTGATGTGAGAGTTTGAACTTTTGAACAGTTTGGAGTTATTAAAGACTGTAGGAACTTTTGAAGTTGAAGCAAATGCATTTCCATTAAAGATGGCCAGATGCCTATGTAGGCCAGAGACAGAATATTTGGGTTTGAATGTGAAATATCTCCCATATACTTGTGTATTCAAGTACTTGGTCCCCAGCTGACAACATTGTTTTAGAAGGTTCTAAAAGCTTTAGGAGGTGGAACCTTGCTGAAGAAGTGGGTACTAGGGTGGGCCTTAGGATTTTATAGTCTAGGATCACTTCCTACCAGCAGCTCTCTGCTTTCCAACTTCAAGTACAATATGATCAGCTATCTTATGCTCTTGCTACCACCATACCCTCCTTCCATAATGAGCTACATCCCTTCCTATGCTCTAAGTCCTACTAAGTGGCTTCTTGTCATATATTTAGTCTTAGCAACAAAAAAGTGACTAATACATATACATTTCTTATTATTTTACAGCCTAATGTCTTTAATCATTCATTTCTTTGGTCTAGAAGTGGAAATAAATTTGCCTACTTCCTAGGGTTATAAGATAATGAATTAAACAAAATAGCATGTGTTAGTAAAAGCTTTGTAGTAATGGGTACATTGTAAGTACATCACATGTGTCAGTGATTTTATCCTTTATGTCATCGTTATAATCACCTCCCTCTTTGCTACCATGATGCTTCCCATTCATACTCTGTGTTTGCAGCCCTGAGGGGGGCACAGCATGTCTTTCCCCCTCCAGTCCTCTGCCCCAGCCAAGGCAAGTGCCTGCCTTCGAACTTTGCACTTGTTTGCCTTGATCCTAGCTTCGCTCTTGTCTGTTGGACTCACGGAACATTTTCTATTCCCCACAAGTTTGTCACCCAAAAACTAAGCCTTTGCAAACTTTTTCACTTGCCTGCTTCCACAGGACTTGAGTTAGAAAAGAAAATAATAATAATAATAGTAAACTACTCTCACTACTTCTAATAGCTTATGTCTCCATTTAAAACTGAATCGCTATGCCCCAGTGGACCTCAGAAGTCATAAATTAATAATCTGGCTGTTCTCCCATGAAGTCTTGGGGGAGTTCCAGGCCCCAGGTGAGGGAACAGCTCCCGGCAGAGCAGCCACAACTCTGGAACACTGTGGAAATCAGACAGATAACCTTACTCAGGCTCTAGGTCACTGATCTACAACTGAGGAAGTCCCAGTGACCTCTCACTCTTATACTTGAGACCCAATGTCCAGCATAGGGGGTGTGGAAAAGGAAGACTAGGGAGCAGAGTCTGGGTTATTGGGGGACAATCTTGGAATCATGCAGTGACCCATTCCAAGGTAGAGGGAAGAAAACGTAAATGCCGTTTGAAGGTATTGGAAGACACAACAAAGCACACCCTGGCAACGCAGTTCTTGCAAAGTGACTTTTAAATACCAGAGTCTTGAGGTTGTATGAAGTCAGTGATCCCAGTCAACAACAAAGGGTTTCTCTTTTGCTTGCAAACCACCATAAAAGGAGAAAAAGGTTCCTAAGGACCAAATGAGGATTCTGTGAGTGAGTCACCCACAAAGGAAGACACTCCCAATTACCACAAAAGGTGGGGCCACTTTGGAGTCTTGTCTCTCTGGTTATTCCTGTTGCTAGAAAATGATGGGCTGCTTCAGACTCTTAATTTTGAAGCTTCCTAAGATAGCAGCAACGCACACATCTCAGACCATGACAGTCCATACTCAAGAGCAGGGCAGTAGCTCTAGAGCACAAAGAATACAAGGAGGCCTGCCCGCATCAGCAAGGTAATGACAACTGTGTGCAAAGGGCAGTATCTGTGATCTGAAGACCTACTGCTCGAAACCATTAGCTTCTCCTTAGCGGCAAGACCACATGAAATCATTGCTCAAATTGCTCTCTCAGTCTACAGAGGACATCCAAGGCTTGGTGACTAGGAATGGGTTTGAGACGCAAATAGAACAGCAAAGGAGTCAGAAAAGAGAAGTTCACTGCGGTGGCACACAGTCATCATCCGAGATCCTGAGCAGCTGAGGACAAGAAGACAGTGAACTCAAGGCCAGCCTGGGCTACATAATGTCTCAAGAAGAAGAGAAGGGACCGGCGTGATGGCTCCTTGGAACTTTCTAGAACCAATGTTAAACTTGAAAGTAGCAGTCTGGCACTAGAAGTCCTCAATGACCTAAAACAAGACTCAGCTCAGGCTCTGCCCACTCCAGGGGCATTGCCCTACCCTCACTACCTGGATTGATCCCTCCTCTGATCACATGATGTCTGTAATGCACCAGTCCTTGGCATGCCATGGAACATGGTATGTGCCTTTTCTTCCTGTGCCCAAGTTCGCCCCCCCCCCCCCGTATACAGCACAGCCATAGGCGCACGCCATGATATGTAAAGAGTCTGAAGAATAGAAAGACCCGCATGTGTTCCATGGACCAGGACAAATAACAAAAGTGGTCACAGGAGTCCAAATTTTCACTCACAGACACCCCCCAACGCACACATATTTTCATAGTAGGCCTAAGATTTAGAGAAAGTGAAAAGAATTAGGTGGCAAGCAAGACCAGCTATTCTTAAGACCAAAGAGATCGCAGGAAGCTAAGCTAGAGTAAAGGGAGTAGAGGTCCCTATTAGGAATAGCTGGGCTCTGGAAGTTCAACAGAATGGAACAAATCATCAAAGTAAAACAGCTCACAAAATCCAGTTTGCCTCTACTATTCTAACTGGTAGCCACCATGAGCCCTTCAAAAATGGCTCACATGGCTCCCAGAAATATTATTCCAAGGACCTTAAGCTGGATCTCACTTGCTCTGTGTCCTTCTAGCTCACCTCACCTTTGCTCCTCCCTGTACACACTACATGCCCATGTGAGTTGTTAGGTCTTAGCTAGTTGCAAAGTGACCTTCAGCAAATAACTGCAGGAGATTTGGGCTAATTGAAAAACCCTGGGCTTCTGGAACCTTCCACATGGTAGATGACTTTTTAAAACAATCCCTGTAGTACTCATTGCCTCATCAAAGTATCGCCCTCTGGGCTGGTCTCTCAGGCTCCTTGCAGGAAATCTTTTGGCTCCTAAAATTTGCTGGCACCACTTGGGAGCGTATGTGTCAGTGCCTCAGAGTGAACCTGCTCATGGAGCAGACAAGGGTACAACATGGAAAGGACACGAGCTCTCTGGAGCAGACCAGGAAGCAAATGGTCCCTGACACAGGGTTGCAACTTAGCACCTACATCAGGATGACTTTTAAGCACAACGCGTTGCCTGGTTCCTCTCACGACTCCACTGTTTCTTGCATAACTCTCTCCTAGGATGTCTTCATGTGGAACTCCACATGCTCTCTACACTGTTCCTCCTGCCCAGATTACTATCACCCCAAGTCCCTGGGCTGCAATAGTGCCCTGTACGAAGTCTATATGGTTTCTATGTTGGTACAGACACAGAACATTTTTCTTTTTTAGAGTATGTGTATGATTGTGTGTGTGTGTGTGTGTGTGTGTGTGTGTGTGTGTGTGTGTGTGTATAGAGGACAAGAGGACACTTGAGTGTGTGTGTACCTGTGGAGGCCCAAGGGTGACATAGGGAATCATCCTGGATTGCTCTACCTCCTTATTGCTTTGCTCTGGAGTTTCCCAGGCTCTGGAATTACAGGCCATCGCCATATCCACCTAGTATTTTCACATGGGATCTATGGTGGGAGCAGAACCCAGGTCCTTTTGCTTTTGAGGCAAAGGCTCTGAGCCATCTCCCCAACCCAATCACAGAACATTTCTAAAAGGAAATAGGAAAGTCCAGGGGGTTCGAGCAGAGAAGGGAGAAGCGATGTGGATGGAAAAGCTCTTTTCTTGCTCAATTCTGTTGCATTGTTTGGTAGATTTTTTTTTTCAACATCTCCATGCGTGGATTTTCCAGTTTAAAAAAAATAGTGAACTTCAGATATCATATTCATAAATAGTAGCAATATATCATACTTAAATTCCTATAGTATGAACT
The DNA here is from genome assembly GCA_023101885.1 of Typhlomys cinereus. Classification (NCBI taxonomy): domain Eukaryota; kingdom Metazoa; phylum Chordata; class Mammalia; order Rodentia; family Platacanthomyidae; genus Typhlomys; species Typhlomys cinereus. Next base: position 3,444,692 of record JALPQD010000101.1, on the reverse strand, counting down.
GGAGAGATGGCTCAGGGCATAAGACTCTACCTCACAAGCAGAACAACCTGAGTTCAGATGCCAGTTTCCACGTAAAAGCTCCAAGGGGAAATGACAGCAGTCTACACTTCTAACCCTGGTGGGTGTAGCCTGGAAAATCCCAGAGGGAAGCAAAAAGGAAGTAGAAGCAATCCAGGATGATTCTCCAAGTCACCTTGGTCTCCACAGGGACATACAGTACATTCTCTCTCTCTCTCTCTCTCTCTCTCTCTCTCTCTGTCTCCCCCCCACACACACACATATGTGTGTGCATGTGCACATAAATAATTTTAAAAATCCTCTAATATATGTATAGCAGTTTTTGTACAGTTTTTTTTTAAAGTCATTAACGTTCTTGCTGTGCAAGCATGAGGGTCTTAGTTCAACCCCTAGCGCATTTTTAAAAGGAAAGGTGTGACAGCACTTGTAATCTCAGCACTGGAGAGATGGAATTATATCCTGGAACTCACTGACCAGCCAGACTGGTCTAATTAGAGAAACCCAAGTCAAATGGGAGATCCTGTCTCAAAAAGCTATTAAATAGCGAATGAATAAAAAAGTTGTGATTCGTGGGATATTCCTCCATGTATCTCCAATAGGGTGTCATTTCAGAAGCTTCTATGCCTCACTCCATGACTTTGTCAACTGTATGAACCTGAACAAGTATGATGGGTAAAATCAGAGCCCTCGCCTTACAATAAATAACTGGAGGACCAGGTAGGAAGAACCACAAAGAGTATTTTGCAAGTGATGATACCCAATAAGGGCTATTTTCTTAGTTATATGGAATCTTTTCCTTTATATATTTGTTGATTTATGTGCTTTCCTGACTGGATATTCCTTAACACAGGAAACCTTAGAAACAGTTGACTTGTGACTTTCCTGCCCGGAAACGATGATTCATCAACATCTGGAATGCAGAATTTTCTAGAACAACTCCCATCGGCTCTGGAGAGAATCTGCAGCTAGGCATAGGCACAGAGTGCCTAGGCAAGGAAAGTGCCTTGTCCATGACTTTTCTGTTCCAATGCCAAGGAACATTGACCAAGAAATTTCTGTGAACCTGCCGACCTTGGACAATACAGACAAGGTACTGCCTGAGCGTGACTCAACCTTGTGGGACAGAAGTCAACCACACTTCCTACTGGGGAAAAAGTGAAAGGAGGAGAAACATAATATGTAAAGTTGCTAAATCAAATTCTCTGGGACCTCTCCGGGCTCTCAGCTTTAAGACAAAGGTAAGACAGGTGTTCCAGAAACTGTCTCCTTATCTTATGGATGTAAAATTTCAGGCTTTGAGCATTGTTTTATCCAGTGAGGAACTTTTATTTTCTGTAAGTTGTGTCATCCTTAACATTAACCTAAGTGCGCATTTCCAATACTGTTACCTTAGCATTTTTTCAAGCTCTTGGCTGTTTCTAGTTCAGCACTTTGCCCTTGTTAGGGGGTAAAGGGAAAAAAAGAGAAATAAAGGTGGGAAAGGGTTTCTTTTTTCCTCTTGAATTACCACCAAGATTTGCATCACTGATCCTGCCAGAGGGAATACCACCCTCCTGAGCCCCACACCTTCAGCATCCCACATTCAAACACATTCCCAAACACTAAAGACAGACAGGAGGCCCTCAAGCAGCCTGTGGAGGCAGGCAAAGATCGCAGGGAGATAAAGAGACCTAGTTTTGTTTCTAAAGGCAAAGGCAATAGATATCCAGCTAAACCAACACCCTAGAATTAAGGCTAAAATCCCTTATCTGTAAACTCCGAGCACAGAGTGACAACAACAGAGCCAGAAGTGGCAGGATGGCTTTCTTCCAGACGGACAGACCCCACCACTCACCTCCTTGTCCCGGTGGGCAGCGTCTAGGGAGACAGTGGTGTGGGTCCGGTGCTCGGCCTGAACACATTCCTGGCAGATACATTGCTGATCCGTGCTGCAGAAGGTGACCAGGGGGCTGTGGTGGGCCGGGCAGGTGCGCAGGTCTCGGTCCTTTGCGGGCTCGGTCAGCTGGTGGCTGTGCAGTTTGCTGTTCTCCTGGTGTGGTCGCAGGTGCTCCTCACAGTAATTCACCATGCACGTCAGACAAGACTTCACTGCCTTCACTCTGCTGGCGCCCAGACAGAAGTCACACGGGATCTCCTCTCCGGCAGGAGCCCCCGGCTCTGCCTGGCCGCTGCCTAGCCCCTCTGTCTTCTCCCCCGGCCGCCCCACATCCTCCTCTTCTACCGGACTGGCTGACCCAGAGTCTAAGTTGAGAGGGGCCAGAGGGGAACCAGTGACCCCAGGCAGTGGCCCCGGAGCAATCAAATCTAACTCAGCCATCTGGAGTCTCCACGGGACGTCCTTCCTCTGCCCCTTGGCCCAGGATCTCTGAAGCCCAAGTCGGACTGACAGCCACGCCTAGATGACTGCAGCAGCCGGAGATTTTAACTCTTTCCTCCCACTGAGGAATTACTTGGCCCGCGGCCCTCCGCAGTGACTACAGTGCGCAATTACTCAGACTGAGGAATGGGGCTCAGAAGATTCCTTGCTAGCTAAGACTCCTTCTCCCACTTGCAGTCCAGCCCTGAAACTTCTTTTCTTAGGTGAATCATTCATCCCCCATAGGCTCTGCTGGAGAGACCACGTGGATTTGCGGTTGCTCTGAAAAGTAGCTAAGATTCCGGAGCCTACGTGGCTTTCTAAGTTCTCACAAGCCAATTTTTTTAAGCTCATCTTTTTTCAATATATTAATTTTATTTACTTTTAAACTGTATCAGCTGTGAATTTATATGTTCTCATCGCCCATTTCCTGTTTCTCCCTTCGCCCCCCTAGTCTTCTTGCCCTTTCCTTTCTCCCCTCCCACCCATTTTCCTCCTTCTCCCGTGCTTCCCTACAGGTGCAAAATACAAAATAGAAGTGTCTCTGGGCACTCAGCTCTATTCAGGACAACTGAACGACCTCCCATCTCAAGGTTCAGGGAACCCTGGAGAAGAGGAGGCAGTAAGAGTGTGCGAGCCGGTGGGCAGGGGAAGGTAATGTCGTACAAGCTACTGTTCATACCAGGGCTGTGGTACCCAAGATCTCAGTGGTGACCTAGCAACATGTTGCAGTGGAACAAAGACGATCCCTTCAGACGTGACCCTACCCTGAGGGGCTGGTACTGATGTCAGACCAAAGAAAGGGGGGGAACTTCTACATTCTACCCACTGGTGGGCCATTGGGCACTGACAGGTGTCCAAGCACTAATTAGTGTGGGCATTCTAGAGGTAACCCAGTTGTATGCACTTGTTGATTCATCTTTTTAAAGGAGATCCACAATGCAAGGACTCCAGCAATAGACACCATTCATCCCTTCTATAGCTACTCATATAGGACATAGCTAGTGAAACTGAGGGGGTGCCTGAGTGAACCACCCACTTTGGCCCTGGTTTGATTCCCCATCAACACAAACATAGTGACCAAAATAAGTAAATAAATAGCAACCTCCAGTTCCACTTGCTTACAGCTGACTTTTATTTTATTTTATTTTATTTTATTTTATTTTATTTTATTTTATGCTTTTGTGTGTGTACGGATTCATCCTGAGATTACAGACAAACATCATGGCCCCTGGCTTCTTGCATGGGTACTCACGCTTGCATGACAAGCTCTTTATCCATTGGGCCACTTCCCTAAAATCACTACTTTGGAAGGCTTGTGAAGCTAAGCAACGTTAGACTCCCCACTACCTCTGAATGTGGACAACACTTCTGACATGAAGATAATGGCTGCCTAAGTTGCTTCTCTAAAAGTTGATATTCTTTTTGTGAAAGCTGAGCAGGTGTCCAATGGGTTTATGATATCAGAGGACAAAAACCCCATCCTCAGAACATACTGACACCAACATGTTCTGTACACACATCCCTTTCATCAGTTTAACCCTCTGCCCCCACCTCACTTCCTTCTCCCTCCCATTGAAGAATATCTGTCCTCGATGATGTGTATCTGAGCTTGGGTCTCCCCTGCTATGCTTGGTGCCTTATAAACTTTTTTTCTTTTTGCAAAACTCATTGTTTCAGTGATTACCAGTGCAACAGGCAAAATGGGCCTGTTTCCGTAACTCGGGAGCGTGATACCAACTTTCCTGGGTCACTTTCTTGTACATTTTGGGGAGCTGACTGCCCATGAGTATTAGGAGAGGATCAGGTGGGCCAAAGAAGACACCATCTCCTTCCACACACAGCTTCACTCTGTCTTCCCAAGCCACACACTCTGCCCTGTGAATACCCGGGAGGGGAAACTGCTAAGAACTAGTCCCAATCAACATTCCTAGATAGAGTATACTCACTTTCTTAGTTGTCATAGCAAAGTGCCACGGACTGGTTAGTTTCAAGGACAGAAGTCAGTTTCCTTTCAGTCCTGCAAGGAGACAAGGGTTGGCATCTTCTGAGGCCTGGACACTCTGCCCCTAGTCCTCATGTCATCTTCCTCTATATACAACTATGTCCTAATCACTTCTTCTTAGAGACACCAACGAGCTTCCTCTCTAGTAATCTCAAATTGCCTTAATTTCCTGTTTAAAGTCTCCAAATACAGTCTCATCTTGAGGTATTGGGGATTATTATTCTGAAATATTAGGGGTTATGACATCAATATGTGCATTTGGAGGGCAAGAGCACAATTCAGCTTGTAACACACTGCCAGGGATGGAGATGGGAAGTTCTAGCCTGGGAAAAAAGAGCTTTCCTAGACCTCTCTGCAACGCAGCAGGATTGACAGATGGGTAGCAAGGAATCCAGGGCCCATCCAGCACACCTGGACCCTGATTTCTGTGTTGAGAAAGGGTCCACATTGTGCCGTACCTCGTGGGGAAGGTAAACAATGCCCTATTAGGACATCTGGTGTGAGCACGGGATGGAAGAGGGGGGTGCCTCTTGAGAGCCACTCCCAATCCTTAGGACTTTAGGATTTACCAGAATCTCTAAAGCTTCTCTACTGCCAAGGCAGAGCTCTCCGGAAGTCACCACTGAACCCAAGCTCTGACCCTACTTCCAGGGACAGTCACAAGTCTCTCCAAGTATCCATTCCCCTGGATCAGCTCACCACTGTCAAAAGATGGAGGCTGTTAAGTCATGTCATTCTCACACTCTGTCTACTGAACTATATGTTCTGTCTGTAATGACCACTTTCCCTCCTTCCCATGAGGCTGCAAGGTATCCTGACAGTTTCAATCTTTTGGACAGTTTCCTTGGCCTCCTTCTGCTAAAATTCCATAAAATCTCTCTTGCCACCTCTCAATAGGAATTAGCTCCCCTTATCTCATAAGAGAATCTAGGTGGGCTCAGAGTCCTCCTCACCCGACACTGCACCATCCAGTCCTCCTTTCCCATTACTCATGTGTCGTCTATCAATCTTTCTTCTGTTGCTGTAGTCAACACCCAAGACCAAGAAAAGGGATTTGGGGCTGGGAAGAAGCCTTTGCCTCACAAGTTAAAGGACAACAACCCAGATATGGAATAGAAATGGTGGCAGTCTATGTAATTCAAGTCCTGGAAGCAGAGCATGGGAAACTGCAGAGCAAAGCAATACAGAGCTAGAGCAATCCAGGGTGGTTTCTGATGTTACCCTTGGACCTCCATAGACGCACATGCTCAAGTGCCCTCTGTCACACACACACGTGCACACACACACACACAAGAAAAGAATAAGGAATTTGTTTTTCTTGAAGTTTGGATGCTGAAAGTTCAAAGTATGCCAACTAGTGATCTCGTCCCCTCCATCTTATCCGCCTACCCAGGAAATGGTCTCACCCACTGTGGACTGAGTCTTCCCACATCAATCAATCTCCTGCAGGCTTGCTCAGTGTTTGCCTGAACTACTAACTCTACACAAATGTGCCCAGAGCTCAGCCTTCAATTGTCAAGTTGATACCTACACTAATTCATTGTCCTACGTATCTGGCATACATGTTCATCTCTTTGTGATTTGCTAGTTTCTGGTTGGCACCAGATTGCCCAAGCTCATTCATGTTGTAGCATGTGCCTGAATTTCCTTCCTCACACCTGCTTTTCTCATTCACTGGAAACCACTCCCTCTGAAGTCATGACTGACAAAATTGTTACTCTCTGACCACACCTCAAGTTCACCTGCCTTGTCAGAAAATAAAAATGCCTCAGGTGTTAACTGTGTCTTGGTGACGTTGTCCTGACCTAGGCATTCAGCTGTGTGTGAAAAGAAGTCCCATCTCACCAGAACCTGTGATTTCACCCACGTATCTTCTTTCTCCCTATTGCAGCATGCCTGCATGGTTGCTGATAAAATCACCATCAAATGGCCTAAGAGAACAAGAGGTTTATTTTCTTATGAGAGGCCGGTTACAGTTCTGAGTCCAGCTTGGCAGGAGAGCATGTACCCTCACCAAAGAGTCGAAGGGACAATCATTACTTGCCAGACGAGCATGTCTGGCCAAGTATACACAAGGATGCCAACTTCTTCAACCAGTCTTCAGTATTTTATTTACCTGTTCAGGGCCTAATTCCACCCACCACGGGCTGGATCTCCCTCATCAACTAGACAATCTCCTGCAGGTTTGCTCTGGGCTTAACTCAAGTACTAATTCTGTACAAATGTGCCCAGAGCCAAACCCTCAACTATCAAGTTGATAGCTGTGCCTAGCTATGACACTACACCCCGCCTGTCACCAGGAATATTGTAACCAACACGTGGCCTACTATCCCAGAACACAGGGAAGTTTTCCTAGCTAGAATTCAAATACTCCAGATTCTGCCAAGACACATTGTCAGATAACTGACAGGCAGGTGGTTAATTATTAATCTTTCCTCCAGCTGAATTCCTGACAAATAACCTCAACAGGCAATACATTCTCAAAGTGCTCTATAGATAAAATGTGATCTTGCTTAGGGACTTGAAGCCTTTGCTCAAAACTAAAATAACTCAAGTAAGAGGAGATTTCTCTTTTTTTCTTTTCTTTTGGTTATGTGTGTGTGTGTGTGTGTGTGTGTGTGTGTGTGTGTGTGTGTGTGTGTAGACACTATATGTCCCTGTGGAGGACCAAGGGTGACTTCGGGAATTATCCTGGATTGCTTCTACTTTCTTTTTGCTTTGCTCTGGGATTTCCCTGGCTTTTCCCCCCAAGGCCACCACCATGGGTTTCACCTGGCACTTTTTACATGGGACCTGAGATCTGAACTCAGGACCTTCTGCTTGCAAGGCAGTCTTAACTCCTAAACCATCTCTCCAGCTCAAGAAGATATTTCTTTACCAAAAGACTACATTATCTCTTGGCTAGAGAAGAGACTCAAGCTTTTCTTCAACAACTTATTTCTTCAAAATTCTTCGTGTGTGTGTGTGTGTGTGTGTGTGTGTGTGTGTGTGTGTGTGTGTATTCTGAGCCATGTAGAGCTGTGATTCTCAAAGACAGATAATATTTGGTTATCAAGCTGTAACAATTCAGAAAAATCAACCCATCAAAAATTTTAAAACTAAAAATAATACAGTCAGCCTGTCACAACACTGAATTTAATAACTTTGTAGGATTGTATTGGCAATTTTTCTCATAAAACCTTAGAATTTCAGAACCATTGAAATCATATCACTGTGCTGGAAAATAGCATTTTCTTGGTCGGCTGAGATGGGAAGCCAATGGACCCCTGGCCTAACCCGAGGTCTCTGTCAGCCAGTTGGACTTCTGCAAGGTTTTTCTCCTAAAATAAGAAACTAACTTCTTGGGTAGTTTTGGTGATTACTTGTTAATACTTGCTTGATAATTACTTGCTAAATACTTGTATAATAATTACTTGGTAATACTTGTTTGGTAATTACTTGTTAATAGCAAAGCAAGGGACTTAAAAGAAGGGGGGTAAAACACTGTAGACTTAAAGGATTGTTTCAAAGCAAGGCTGTTGTAATCATGTCTTTCCCAAGTCTCCTCTATTGGTGATTGGAGGGGAGGGGGTACAACTGATGCTCCCGGGAAAGAGGGGTCATCTCGGGGAATGAGTCTGCTTTCCTTCTACAAACACAGGAGAGCTCTCATGTGGGTTCACAGGATGAGCCTGACCGCAGCACAGCAAGGGGAATAAGCAAAGAGCACATGCTCCGGAGGGTGCCTGCCACTGGGCCACGAGAACTGGCTGACATCTACTTCAGCTGTGGGAACCCGTCAGCTAAGTCACCCAAGGCCGAGGTCTGGGTTGCTCCCAGATTCCCTTCTGTTTGCCAGACTTGCAAACCCAGAATTAGTAGCAGCATCAGCCAGGCATCTACTACAGCCATTTATAATGCATTGGAAGAATTGGGAATTTGGTACTGTCTCTAATCAGTCTTGTAAATTCTAGATACAGAAACTTGACCGTTTACATGACATCAATTTTAGCACATTAAAACTGTGTTTTAGGGGCTGAGGAGATAGCTCAGGAGTTAAAACCTTTGTCTTACAAGCAAAAGGATCGGAATTCAAATCCCAATTTCCGGGGCTAGAGAGATGGCTCAGGGGTTAAGCCTCTGTCTTGCAGGCAGAAGGTCCTGAGTTTAGATCCTAAACCCCACGTATAGATACAGAGCCGAAGCGCAAGCGGGGGCAGGCTGCGTTTCTGGCCCTGGTAGGGCGGAGCCTGTGAATCCCCCGGCAGAGTAAACAAGGAGGAGGTAGAGGCGGTCCATGGTCCCGAATTCGCCCGTGGTTCTACACACACACACACACACACACACACACATACATACGCGCGCACACACGCACAACTGAATAAAAAAAAAATTCAAATCCCAATTTCCACATAAAAATGTCAAATGGTGGCAGCCTGTAAATTCTGATTCTGGAATGTAAAGCCTGGGAAACCCCAGGGCAAATCAATAAGCAATCCAGGATGATCCCCCATGTTACTCTTGGGCCTCCACAGGCACACACATTCAAGTGTCCTCTTGTACACACACACACACACACACACACACACACACACACTTCTACAAGTCAAAAAATTTGTTTATTGAATCTCCAAATCAGCCTCCATAACAGGTCTAAGAACTGCAGTATAATAAATCTCCAAGTAATGACACAAATTAAACTCTACTTATCTTTGCAATTTATGACTAAAGTAACAAAACAATCTCCACATACCAAATGAAATAAATCTTTTAAAATGCAACAAATGTTCTTTCTTACCCTGGGACATAGCATACTTTTCAAGGTTGACTCAACTAAAAGCCCTAAGTCAACTGTTATTTTGATACTACTGGTTTTCTGGCTCTTGGGCAGCTGTCCAGCACCCAGTCAAAACGGAAACCTCTAATGTTACTGTTTGCTGGGATACCACACATTCCAGGACATGGTACTCACCTCCATAATGGGTGGCATTATCTCAGGCCAGTAGGATATGAGCGCCAAAAAGAAGTGTCTCAGACACTCAAGCAGCCAATGGCTGGTTGGATCAGACTTGCGAAGTAAGGGTCTGTAGGTGGACCTCACTCAGTACAAGTTACAAGCTTAAGGCTAGGGAAAGAACCTCTTGATTTTACTAGTGAGGTGTAAATCTTCCGGGAATCATCTCCTCACATAATCTCAAAAAAAAATCCTCCCCCAGTTACTCTTTTCCAATGATTATAAGAAACTCAGACTTATATTGTTTAAGTTTTTGCATGTATGTGAATGTGCATGTGTGCGTCCTTGCATGTGGGGAGATGGAGGGGCTCAAGGGTAACATCGAGAATCATCCTGGATTGCTCTACCTCCTTACTGCTTTGCTTCAGGATTTCCCAGGCTCTGCCTTCCAGGACCAGAATTGAATTGAGCTGCAGACAGTCACCATTCCGACCTGGCATTTTTATATAGGATGCAGTAATCTGAACTCAGACCCTTTTATGAGATGTCACAGTCTGAATATGAGTTGTCTCCCATAGGCTCATGTGTTTGAATTCTTAGTTGAATTTTGAGAAGGTCGTGGCAACTTTAGAGATGGAATCTTGCTGGGGAAGTCATGTCATCAGGGGAGAGCCTTGAGGTTAGTTAGCCTTGCCCCACTAGCAGTTTGCCCTTGCAGTTTGTTCTCTCAAACTCCGTGATGGATGTGACATGAGCCACCTCTAGCTTCTTCTTTCCTGCCATACGGGATTGTTTCTCCCCTCTGGAATCATAAGCTGAGCAAGTCTTGCTTTCTCCCCTCAAGCTGGCTGTATGAGTGTTGTCTCACAGCAGCAGAAAAAGTAACTGCTACGTGAGACAAAAGCTGAACCAGCACCCAACCCAAGACTTATCTTTTTAAAACTTTTTCTTTATTGTGTGTGTGTGTGTGAGAGAGAGAGAGAGAAAGAAAGAGAGAGAGAGAGGGCACTGTGTGTCCCTGTCGAGGACCAAGGGTGACTTTGGGAATCACCCTGGATTGCATCTACCTCCTTTTTGCTTCTCTTGGGGTTTCCCCAGGCTCTGCCCACTAGGGCCAGAAGTACAGGTTGCCACCTTTTCTGCCTGGCATTTTTTACATAGGACCCGGTATCCAAACTCAGGACCTTCTGCTTTCAAGTTAAAGTCTTGTCATAGTTAGGCACAGGTATCAATTAGACAGTTGAAAGTTTGAGCTCTAGGCACATTTGTAGAGAATTAATGGTTAAGTTAAGCCCAGAGCAAACCTGCAGAAAATTGTCTAGCTGCTGGGGAAGGCCCAGCCCATGGTGGGTGGGATTAGGCCCTGGAATAAAATACAGAGAGCTGGTTGAGAGAGTTGGTATCCTTATGTACACTTAGCCAGACATGTTGGTCTAGCAAGTAATGATTGTCCCTCTCTCAGCCATTATGTAGGGATGGTATGGCCAGTTCCCTTGGCCCTGGTGTTGGTTGAACTCTCCTGTCAAGATGGACTATAAACTGGAACCGGACTATCGTAAAAAAATAAACCCTTGTTCCCTTAAGCCATTTCATGGTGATTTGTCAGCAACCATGCAGGCAAATTGCAATAAGTTTTAATTCCTGAGCCATCGCTCTAGCCTTATCTTTTTAACATTAAGTAAGGACTGTACACTCAGAATCTTGGGGGGGGGGGAGCTTTTTTAATCTAGATTTAAAACCTTGCTCCAGAAACTGTGTGGACAGGGGTGGAAAGCATGGCATCTTGTTGAGTATAAACAACATATTCTCTGCCTCACAACAGTCTCCCAGGAATGGCTTATACCTCAGGAACCACAGAAGTTCAATTCTTACATCCACATCCCCTGGGATACCCATTTGCCCAAGTAGTTTCCATTATTGCTTTATGGTTGAAAGCCAGATGGTTAAAGAATGCTGCGCCTCTCTGTTCCTCTGCTTGTCAAAGTAGAGGAACTAATAGGGTTTCCAACGATGAGGAGCAGCCTTCCTCCAACATGTGATACACAGACTCAGGGAGTACATACAACACAGAACTCAAAAGAAACCGCACAGATCCAACCTAAACTAGACTAAGGACATCTTGTTTACAATTGTCATTTTGCCCACCAGGTGGCCTGGACATGCATCCCAAACTATAGGACAAGGAAAGTCATGAAGATGTCAGTCATGTGAACTGTGCAGCCCACCCATGGACTGTTTCTTAACTGACTTCAGATCTCTTTGTCTAAGCACAGCTTGTTTTTGTCTGCCTTAGTGTGAAAACATCCTCTTCCTTCCTAGGGCACAGGGATCCTCCCAACCTGCTATTACCTAGGATGCATTTTTGACCATGAGTCTGAAACACATGGTATCCGAAACTCCATGAAATTTTCAATCTGCTTCTTTTTGACATCTCTGAATCCCATCTGCTCTTACTGGCCAGTTCTCAGATGCCAATATTGGATGTTGTGTCCAGCACACAGGTCTGACCTGAAAGGGGGTGATTTAGGTATAACAGACACACAACACGTAAAATCTCTGCTTCTGGACCTTACATTAACATGTGTGCATATCTATCTGGCTTTGCCTCCACCAAATGGTAATGCAAAATTCAAGTAAAACAGTGGCCTCCATTTTATTTACTAAACAAAAGACAAAGGCACTACCACTTCAATGAGAGTGACATAATTACTCTCTCACCAAAAAGTGTTTTACTAGGAAGGAAGCAGGCCTGGAATCAGGAAATTTGACTGTGTGTGTTACTAGCGCATTCCAGAAACGGCTAGAATGAAAATCTGGAGTTCGCAGTGTTCAACTATAAGAGTACTGATCCTGTTGCCTACAGACTGGGTGGCTTGGTTTGCTCATTTTTGGGGGGTGAGGTAATGATTTATTGTTCATCTACTAACTGGGAAGACAGTATCTACCACAACTACCTGCAATCATGATGTAGTCAGAAATTGATATATTTTCAGCTATTTAGAAATAATTACTATAGATACATCCAGCTAGGTAAAAAAATTCATCTTTGAACTCATTTATCTTAAAAGATAAAACACACAGGCCGATCCCTAACAAACCAGCCAAAGTTTAGAATAGATTAGGGTGCAGCTGTGAGCTGTAATTCATGTGAATTCACACAGTTGCATCTCATCCCAGCTTGTAAGCACCACATTACCTATGAACTATGAAAAAGCAAGAACTGCTACCTTTTTCCTGATTGGCTTTGTTTGCCTCTGCCCACCCCTTGGTTCCTAATATTTATGTAAATCCTGTAATTCCCTTGTTCAGGGATCCACGATGTTCTTGACAAAAGTTGAGCCACAAGTGCAGCCACATAAAGCTTGCTTATAGAGATTCTAAATAATGTCTTGTCTGATCTCACCTGGGTGAATTGCAACACACCTTTCACGGGAGAGAAAGTAGTATTAAAGTCAACATAAAAATGTAAACTGATAAGCCGCCAAAACGGTTCAGCAGGTAAAGGTGCTTGTGCTTTCTGTCAAGCCCGAAGACCTGTTTGATTTTTAGAATCCACATGGTAGGAGAAAAGAGACTCCTCTTTCAAGTTGTTCTTTGATCTCCACAGTTGTGGCACAACATATTTCACCTACACACAGTGTTGCAGGTTCTTTTTATTTTATTTTTGCATGCATGTCTGTGTGTATGTCTGCGTGTTGAATTGTATATGTGTGTTGAGACTCAAAGGTGATTTCAGGAATTACCCTGGATTGTGCTACCTCCTCTTTGCTTTGGAGTTCCACCTTCCAGTGATGAAAGTACAACCCACCACCATTTCTGCCTGGCATTTTTATGTGGATCTGGGATCCAAACTCAGGATCTTCTGCTTGAGAGATAGAGGCTTAAGCCCTAAGCCATCTCTCCAGACCCTCTTGAAGAGTTAGTTAAAGCAAGTCTCTGAGCAAGCCTGTAAGAGATTATCTAATTACTATGGAAAGACCCAGCTCACCAAGGATCTATTCAGGTGGATAAGATGGAGAACTGGTTGGAACTTAGCAAACTCTGCATCACTTATTGCCAGCACTTTAACGAGTGGCGTCTCTGTTGATTGACCACTGTCCACTGCAGAAAGAAGCTTCTCTGACATAGGCTGACAACAGCACTGATTTATTTAACAAATATCTAGAAGGCAGTTTGACAACATGTCCATTCGGTGTAACAATAATAAGTAGTAGGTTCCCTCCTAGGACCCATGACCTCCCCAGGTAGAGGCTTTTGACCAAAGTGTACAGTATTAAGCATAAATTCCTTCTTGTGGATCAGACCTCATGTCTCATCAGACAGCAGTTGGCAACCTCCATACAGTCATGCTATTATTGTATGTGGGCACATCTTGCCTTTCTTTCTTTCTTTCTTTCTTTCTTTCTTTCTTTCTTTCTTTCTTTCTTTCTTTCTTTCTTTTTTTCTTTCTTTCTCTTTCTTTCTTTTCTTTATTTCTTTTCTTCCTTCCTTCCTCTCTCCTCTCTCTGTCTCTCTCTCTCTCTTCTCTGTCTCTCTTCTCTCTCTCTCTCTCTCTCTCTCTCTCTCTCTCTCTCTCTCTCTCTCTCTCTCTCTCTCCCCACAACTAAAAAAAGCATAATTCCCCAGCATCCAATGGGGGTTGTGTGTTTATCTACACCAGTCCTTATAACCCATAGGTCATAATACCTGTGCAGAGATAGGGAAGTCTTTATTAATTTAGGTCTTTGATAAATAAGTTTACTGAGGTGATCTTGAGTATTAAGACAGATACATGGGAGCCTGGTCTCTTTCACTTTTAGAAATACACAAAAGAAACATGGAATTGACCAACCACCCTGTGATATACAGGCACCGGCTCTAGAACAAAGTCATCACAGTGGAAAGTCAAGTAGAAGCTATGAGGATCTTGTCCAGCCCAGGCTGGCCTTGAACTCTCGACCTCCTCTTCAGCTTCCCTCCTCAGCACTGGGATCACAGGTATGCACCGTTATGTCTGCTGTTATGGTTGCATTTTGGCGTCAACTTGATAGTTGCAGACTGTTTGGGGCACAGCTGAACAAGTCTGCAGGTACTTGAATGATTGCTGTGGAAAACCCAGCCCATAGTACGTGGTGCTTTCCAGTGGTGGACCAGATGCAAGTAAGGATGGATTTGCTCTTCCCTTATCTTGTGTCAACTTGCTATGGAGTCCACTCTGTGAGTGTCATTGTTCACTTTTAGAGCGTCGTGGCTTTCTTTGTTGTTGCTGCTGCTTCTGTCCTTGGCTGGCTGGGAGCTCCATCTTTTCCACCATGTTGTTGCTGTTCCCGCTGCCTTTGGAGTCTGGTCTCTAGGCCTTGTTGCTATTTCCTGTTCATCACTGACATCAGAGCCTAGCGTCTTCAACCCTCCAGAGAAGCAAGGGCTTGAGACCTTTTTGGGATCTTTTAGCTTTGTGGAACATTCCCGTCAAGAGTGAGGCAGCCGCAGGCAGCTACTTGGAAGGACATGATTTTTTATTGTGAGTTATTTTAATAAACATATATATATATATATATCGCATTCTATAGATTCTGTTTCTTCAGCAAACCCTGACTAATATATCTGCCTATCTGTAAACTTTTTAAAAAGACTTAAAAGGATTTGGGTCATTAACTAAGTTATGTTCGGATTCTTGGCCCAAACAAACTGTGTGATGAAAAGCATTCTGTTTCATTAAACGTAATACCAAGATGAAATCGATCTCATGAGACCCAGTCAAAATCAGAGCTGCAAAACAATGAGAGAGGGAACACGTGCTTACCTGTCTGAGATCAGTTCTGTCTCAAGGGCTTTCTGAAGACTCTCAAGATATGCTTTCAAGTTCTCTAGGCGCTCAGTGTTTTACCTGCCTTTTTATGCATGGATTTCTTAATAACATTTGTCTTTCACATTCTTTGAGATGATATGCTCCAGACAGAGCAGTTCCCAGCATTAACACCTTCTCTAATGAGCCAGTGGGAACTCGGGCCTCTGTTTGTAAGACCAAGGAGCTGCGTAACATCAGTACCTGTTTCCTTTTTTATCTTTGAAAGTACCTTTTTGTCGGAACCTTGTTGGATGTGCCTAGAGTTTATTATGGTTTACTACATTATTAAAATTCTCTGTGATTCCCAATTAAGTATCACGATCTCTGAATAATGTTTTTGATTGTTAATGTAGGTTAAAAGTTTAAAACAGCTCTTCAGATAACTTGCAACTTCCTCGTGAGGAATACTTTTGCCCAATTCTTTTGCCATAAAAACTAAACTGGTATTCAATATAAAGCATTCAGTAGGTGCCTAATAAATGAATGTGTCTGAGGACCTGATTGTGAGGACTTAGTCCCAGAGTCAAAGATGCTCAAAACTAAGTTTCCATCTGGATTGATTTTCCCATTTTTCACAAGAATCCCATATTTAGTAATATGACCTCTGTCACGGTTTGGATTTGCGTTGCCCCCCACAGGGTCATGTGTTGCATCCTTAGCTGTTGTTGATTTAACCTTTAGGAAGTGGAGCATTACTGGAAGAAGGCATGTCACAGGGGCAGGCCTTGAGGTTGTCAGCCCTGCCCTGATTCCTTGCTATAGACAGTCATAGCGGAGGGTATGGCTTTAATCTTCCAGAAGTAAGAAGAAATTCCATCCAACTAACTGTGTGTGTGTGTGTGTGTGTGTGTGTGTGTGTGTGTGTGTGTGTGTAAGAGACAGAGAAACAGATAAATAGAAAACAGAGAGAAAGAGACAAAGAATATCATTTGTACTTTTTTTTTTGGCATGTGTAGGTGAGGGTTCATGGATTTGTCTGTGTGTCTGTGTGTAGAAGAGGGCACTGGAGTATGTATGTCTGTGTGTCCCAAGGATGACATTGGGAATCATGCTAGATTTTTCTACCTCCTTATTGCCTTATTGTGTGGTTTCCCAGCACTGGTCATTTGCTTGTGAGGCTGTCATAGTTAGGCACAGGTGTCAACTTGACAGTTGAGGGTTTAAGCTCTGGGCACATTTGTGGAGAATTAATGGTCAAGTTAAGTCCAGAGGAAACCTACAGGAGATTGTCTAGCTAATGGAGAAGGCCCTGGTAGGTGAGACTAGGCCCTGGAATAAAATACAGAGAGCTGGTTGAGAGAGTCGGTATCCTTGTATACACTTGGTCAGACATGCTGGTCTGGCAAGTAAAGATCGCCCCTCTCTCAGCCATTAGGTAAAGATGGTGTGGCCAGTTCCCTCTGCCTGGTTTTAGTGCATCGTTGCCGAATCCCTGCAAGGCCAGCCGGGGAAAGGAGGGGGAAAGTCCGCGAGAGCTTCGGAGCTCGAGGGGAGGGGCCAATTGGTAGCGGAGTCACCACAGACCCCGGGAGTCAGATGAGGAGCAGGCAATGGATGAGTTTGCTGCAGATTCAATTTATTTAAGGAAATGTTTGGGCTTACATAGGGTCAGGGGTCCAATCAGGTGTTGCCATCTCTCCACTCCGGGGGACAGCCACCAATCATTTGGCTGTTTACTAGGTGTCCATTGAAGGGGCAGGTTATATGGCTGCTTCCCATTGGTTGTTCATCCTCTGCTGCATGTTTCTTCTATTGGGACATGGGGGGGGTCCCAATTTGTGCAGGCATGTCCCAATTTGTGTGGGCTTGTCTGGGGCCGGGACCTTGGACCTCCTGGGTTCAGGAGCCGGGTTGGGCCTACCTGAATCAATAGTGCCACAGTGCATGCCATCCCATCAAGCTGGACTACAGACTGTAACCCAGCTATCAGTAAGATAATAACCACTTATTCCCTTAAGCCATTTGATGATCATTTATCAGCAACTATGCAGGCTAACTACAACAGAGGCCAAGACTTTAAGCCCTAAGCCATCTCTCCAGCTTACCACTTGTACTTTTAACCTATATAGAAAGCTGATGATTTGAGATTAAGGTATGAAAATATCATAAATTTATATCGTCGTGTGTGAAACATTGAAAGAATAAAAAATAGGGGGAAAAAGCATGGGTGCTTAAACTGTAACTCCATCCTACATCTGGACCTATTTTGTGGAAACCAAAGGAAGTGGTCTCAAGGGTCCCCTATTCAGTCCTTCATAACTTTCTTCCAGGAAAGGGGGCTATGCAAAGAAAGACCAAAGTGAGACAGACACCTCTGATGTTCTAGATGGTCTTTGTGTTCAGTCCCCACATTCAAAGGAAGAACAAAGGACAGCGGGATGCAGAAAATGAAATATTTTCTCCCAGTCTGTAGAACTCAAACCCATTTCTATATTCTCCCATTTGCCCAAAGTCACAAGATAACATGGAACCAAGTCCTTTGAGGCACACAACAGTGTAGCTTCCTGTCATTCATCCAGTCCTGTGTCTACAGCACTCTCCCTGGAGGGAAGTGCCTGGACCTTCAGGGACAGTTAGAGTCCATGCCCCTTTTCCCATCATGAGCTTGCAGCAATGGAAAAAGCTAGGGAGCATCTCTGAGGACTCATTTCAATTCTCTAGTAACTTCCAGGCTTTAACTCTAACTTGTAATATTAATGAGAAGTGTCAAATGGCATTTTGCCTTCTGATCCTGCTGTCTCAACTCTAAAGTATCGCTACGCCAGGTTTGCTTGTATAACTTAATGTGTATAATTTATTTAATAGATTTTATGTATTTTCCAACCCAGTTATAATTCCAGGAATTTATCCTGCAGGAATAACACCATGACCACTGTCATGACTTAAAATGTGCCCCTCCCCCTCCATCTCATGTGTTTGGGAAGATCATGGCACATTTGAGAGTTGGAGCCTTGCTGGAGGAAGGCTATCACAAGGGGTGGGCCTTGAGGTGGATTAGTCCCACTCTACCTCCAGGAGGAGTCTGCCTCTGCAGCAAGCAGTCTTGTAGCTTTCAGCCTCTTGAATGGGTTTGACATAGCCTTCTCCATATTTGGACAGCCAGCCATCTGCCTCCCCCATGAAAAATTGTATCTTCCCCTCTGGAACTGTAAGCTGAATAAATCTCCCTTTCTCCCTTAAATTGCTTGACTTTGGGAGTTCTCTCACAGCAACACACAAGAGTAACTATTACTACCACAGAATTATATGTACCAGAAAAAATAAACAAAACAGAAGGAACTCAATGCTCCTCAGAAAGACTATATAAATTATATAGCACATCTATATATAAATACACCAGGGATCCATCTTAAAAAAGAGATGGCTCTAAGTTAATTTTGAAGATGTTTGTGGTACAAATGTCTATCAAAAGTTGAAAATAAAACAGTATAGTTCTAGTTATTTATGTATTTAACACACATTAAAAATATGAATATCAAACCATTATAAAGGACAGAGTTTGTAAAGGAGAAACAGGAACACTTATTTTCTCTCTATACTTTCTGTATATTCATTTTATCTGAATCTGTAATTTCCTTTTGTAATGTATAAACTTCCTGGCATGATTTAAGAGGCTAAGAATAATTGTTGCCAGTACCTTTTGTTCATGTGACCTTAAACTGAAGGTTCATGCCATCAGTTCATCAGGAGGCATTACTGCCCCCTCCTGGTAACAAAGAATCATGGAAAATAACTTACCTAAGGGTTTCTCCACATCAGCATTGTTGTCCTTTGGGACCAATGGTCTTTTAGTGTAGCCCTGGGCTATGTCCCCTAGATTCTAGTAACACCCTCTTCCTCAAGTTGCCATAACCAAAAACGTCCTCCAAAGGCACATAAAGGAGGAAGCAAGAGCAGTACAAATGTTTTCCTAACAGCTAGCTAGCTAAACTATCACCTTTATCAACAATTTCTCTTCTCTTTGAACTGCAATGCAAATTTTCACACCTCTAGAAAGCTATCTGTCATGATTTGAATGTAAGCCCCTTTGCCTACCCACCCTCTCCCCTGTCTTAGATCTGTGTTGCTATAATACAATATGCAAGGCTGGCACTTCATAGGGGAAAGAGGCATATTTTGGTTGATGTTTCTGCAGGTCCCCAAACAGGATGCCAGCCATTGGCTGCTGCTGAAAGCCTTCTAGCACATGGCATCTTTCAGCAGGAACACGTGAAAAAGAGAAGCAACATGCAAAACAAGAAGCAAGAAAGATGCTTTCAAGCAAGTAGCTCTGGCCATAATGAGTCCTGTGAGACCTAGTCTTTGTTAGTCTTTGGAGGGACTCCAAAGACGGTCCCCTCGAGATTTAATCAGCTCCCACTGAAAGGTTCTACCACTTCTCAGTAGCACACCAGGGACCATCTTCCAGCCCATGAGCCCATGGGAAACAAACCACAGCACTCCTGAGAAGCATCCTCGTCTATTGATCTCTTTGGACTACATTGTCTACGGGTCAGGTTATAATCTTTTTCAGAAAAGTTAACCCTCTTACCCCCTGCTCATATGGCTTAGACACAAGATTTAACTTCTTCAGACCTCTGTGTCCTCATTTGTGAGAGCAAATACTAGTCCCTTCTTATTGATAAAATCTATGGCTGGGGATGATCCACTGCAGGACAACTTGTTTACAGTTTTCTTAATTTGCTCTTGAATTCAGTTTCCAAGAAAAGTACTTTAAAATTTCATGTCTATGTCATTGATGAAACTGAACTATAATCGTCTCTCCCTGTTGTGCCCTCATTCAGTTTTGTTATCAGGGTATTTCAGACTTCCTAGGATGAGTTTTGTAGTGTTCCTTCCCTTCTGCTTCAGGGAAGAGTGGAAGAGAGGTGGTGTTAGCTCTTCTTTAAAGAGTTGATAGAATTTGGAAGTAAATCCATCTGGTACTGAGCTTTACTTTGTTGGGATATTTTTGCTACTACTTCAATCTCATTGATTGTTACGGGTCTGATTAGGATGTTTATATCTTATTTTAATCTTGATAGGTCATATATAGCTAGAAATTTATCCATTACTTTTAGATTTTTCCAGTTATTTTGAAATATAAGTTTTTAGAGTATCTTCTAATGGTTCTTTATATTTCATTGGAATCTAAGTAACCTCCCCTTATTATCTCTAATTTTTATTAAATAGGATCTTATTTTTTTCTGTATTAGTCTAGCTAGAGCTTTGTTAATATTATTTTTGTTTTTAAAGAACCAACTGATTGATTCTATGTATGGCCATTTAGGTCTCCATTTCAATCACTTTTGTTCTGTTCTTGATTGCTTCTTGCATTCATGCCTTTGTTGGATGCCTTTGGGAATGTTATTTTTATTTGACAATGAGTTTCATCCTGAAGTTATTTGTTTGATTTTTTAATGTGAGCACTCCTAGTTATAAATTTTACTATTAAAACTGCTTTAGCTGAATCTCAAGGATTCTTGTACTTTTAAGATAGCCCCGTGGGTGATACACTTGCTCACTAACCTAACAATCTGAATTTGATCCTTGGAAATCTAGAGAAGTGACTTCTGAAAGTTAGTCTGTGCTCTGTAACTGTGTGCCATGGTTTGCATGTACCTACGTTCTCTCTCTCTCTCTCTCTCTCTCTCTCTCTCTCTCTCTAACTCTCAAATAACATTATTTTAAAATAGTGTGTTGTACATATACCTGCACATATATGTACACCCATCCATATGCAATACAAACACACACACACACTTGCATGCATTCCATATACACATATAATGAAAGGAATGTGTTGCTCAGATCCCATGTATTTGTGCCATTTCTGTAGTTTTTTTCTATTGATTTATAATTTTACTGCAGCTTGATCTGATAAGATATAAGAGATCATTTAGATTTTTTCATGTTTAATAGGAATGATTTATGACCTAAAATTTGGTCTATTTTAAAGAAGGTTCCATAGGCTACTGAAGACAAGTATTTATTTGAGAGAGAAGAGGGAGAGGAAGATGGTGAAGGATAGGAAAGGGGGAGAGAGAGAGACAGAGAGAACGCATGCATGTGTTTGGACATCAGAGGACTACTTTCAGAGGTTAGTCTTTTCTTCCACCATGCAGGTTCCACGGATTGAACTCAGGTCACCAAGTTTACATGTAGGCATCTTTGCCAACAATCTCATCAGCCCTATGAATATCATTTAGTTTATGGTATAGTTTAACTGAGATTGCTTTGTTGGTTTTAGCTTAGATGAGAGTGGGGAACTGAAACTATCCATTATGATTATTATCAGGACTTATCTATTATTTTATGCCCATTAGTGTTTGTTTTATGAAATTAGCAGCCCCAAAGTTTGTTGCATATATTTACAATTGTTAGGTTTTTTTAAAAAATAATGTCCCCTTTATTGATAAGCAGTGCCCTTCTTTATTCCTTCAGATACAACTGCAGGTTTCTCCGGCATCAGATGAGTCACATCTGGGAAAAGGAATGCATGTGGCAAGGCATTCAAGACCAAGTATGTGCGCATGGTCTGTGAGCGTGGGAAGGCGCTGAGCTCCAACCAGCAGGGTCCTAACCCAGCAACAGAGGATCCACGGAGGCGAGGGGGGGGGGGACATGTGTGCGGTGCTCCACACCAGAGAGAAGTTCTGCCAGTGCAAGAAGTGCCGCAAAGCTTTCCGCTTCAGGTCCATTGTCCACGAGAGGATCATACTGGGAAAGAAGTCCTATCAGTGCAAGGAGTGCCAATGCTTCCACCCAGAGCACCGCCTCCACTCAGCAGCAGAGGGCGCACACTGGGAGAAGCCCTGAGAGTGCCAGGCGTGCAGGAAAGCCTGCTGGCATGGAAGGTTGGCTTAGCATAGAAGTCGCACCCTGTGGAGAAGCAGCTCCCCAAGGTTCCTGGGTCCACCCAGGAAGACTCCCAGGGCATCTCTCCAGGTCCAGTTGTGGCTCCTATCCAGCAGGCGGGCTCCGCCCCAAAGGTATCTGTGCCTTTGCTGATCTGTCTGCACACACTGTCACAGTACTACAGATCCTTGCTGACGCTGCTGCCCTTTGGGCATCCAGTCCTGGCCGCGCAAGTGCTGTGCTTTCCAAGATCTGGCTCCTGCTTTGCCTACCAGGGCAAAGACGCCCCAGGATGTTTCTCAACTATCATGAACCGTCACAACACCATGTGGTCCTAATTAGGAGGTTTTAGAGTAGCCATGCTGGGATGGTCTGGGAAGGTCATCCTCCAGGCTGGGATTACCCTGAAAGAACACACCTATTTTAATTCTCCACAGAAATAAGGTCCCCAAATTTCCCAACCCTTTGTTCATGAAAGGATATGCAGATGAGTTCTCCACTGTAGTTAAGCCCTGCCATGAAGCTTACTTGGTTGGGCCCCAATGAACAGACCGGAAGAATATGGAGGACCGAAAGCTCCAATCAGAAGCTGGAGCCAACCAATGAGAAAATGCCGTTTTCTTCCCTTTGCTTGCCTAACCTTGTAAGTATAACTCACGTTGACAGCCATCTTTGGCTCTCTTGCCCCTCAATGGGACTGTACACCTGGAGTCTCTGAGTTCTTTTCCAGCTCCTTGCCCCTCATGGATTCCATGCCTGGAGTCCATGAGTTATCCAGAGCTCTCCTACCCTTCACAGATTCACATTTGTGAGTTCTGTTCTTTCTCTCCTCTAATAAACTCTGCCTTAATCCTCTGTGTGCTCTGGTTTCTGTCTTCGATTCCACAACATAAGAACGCAAGAAAAAAAAATTGTATCACTTAGGCCAGCAGCCAGCCCCATCTTGGGCATCATTTACAGAGTCTACAAGAGTCCTCTTCCTCTTGAGGGTAGAGGACATGAACTGGGCTTTTAGTTTGGTCCCTTTGAGAATGACACAGCAGTGACTCTGTATGTTTGGGAGGTGTGGTGTGCTGGTCCAAGATGAGCTGGGAGAGCTCAGGTATGAGTGAGGACAGCTGGGAAAGAGGCCTCCTGCATGCCGCTGTTGTGATCAAGGTGCAGTCAGGGAGAAATGGAAAAGGCCATCAAGAGCCACAGCAGGAGAGTTAGACTCTGGAAGTCAGTGCAAGTTACACACACACACACACACACACACACACACACCAGGAAGGTTTTGGTACCATTGTGCTGTTTCGTCATGGACTGTTAAAGACTCCTGGCTCCATGCAGATGATATGTGAAATTCACTAAGAAAAATTATGTAATGACCACTGGGAAAGTCAGCACACGAGCCTATCTTTGGGTGTGAGGATTTTTCTTTAGTTTAGTTCATTTTATCTAGAAGTTTCTCTCCAGTTTTTGTTCTTTAAACAAATATACAAAGATGTTGGTCACTCTTAAAAAAAAAGATGGATTAAGAACTGTAATCAGGAGTGGAGAGATGGCTCAGGGGTTAAGATTCTGCCACCCAAGCAGAAGGCCTTGAGTTCTGATCCCAGGTCCCACATAAAAACATCAGGCAGAAATGGTAGTGACCTGAACTTCCAGCCCTGGTGGGTGGAGCCTGAGAAATCCCAGAATAAAGCAAAAAGAAATCATCCAGGATGATTCCCAAATTTACCCTTGGTCTACACAGAGACACACAGTGCCCTCTGATACACAGACACGCACAGGAAAAATAAACATTTTTTTAAAATTTTTAAAAAGAACTGTAGTCAAACAATCATAAGCCAAAATAAACCCCTTATTCCCTTAAGCAATTTGGTCATAGGTTTATCAGCAATATGCAGAGTAACTGCTAAAGAAATCTTATTTTATTGCATAACTATGTCAACTTGTTTTCTGTTTCTGTTTGGTAAATTGTTTCCCATTCTTTGACTCTCAGTCTGTGGGTGTGTTTACCAGTGAGGTGTGCCTGTCATACTTGGGCACAGGTGCCAACTTGACAGTTGAGGGTTTGAGCTCTGGGCACGTTTGTAGAGAATTAGTGGTTGAGTTAAGCCCAGAGCAAACCTGCAGGAGATTAGCTGATGGAGAAGGACCAGTGAATGGTGGGTGGGACTTGGCCCTGGAATAAAATACAAAGAACTGGTTGAGAAAGTTGGCATCCTTGTGTACACTTGGCCAGACATGCTGGTCTGGCAAGTAAGTATCATCCCTCTCTCATCCGTTATATAGAGATGGTGTGGCCAGTTTCCTTGGCCCTGGTGTTGGTGGTGTGAACTCTCCTGTCAAGCTGGACTGAGAATTGCAAATGTACAATTGTAAGAGGAAATAAACCCCTTGTTCCCTTAAGCTGTTTAATGGTGGTTTATTAGCAACCATGCAGGCTGACTGCTACATGGACACAACATATAGTTGATTCTAGTATTCAAATCCACTCTTCCAGTTTGTGTTTTTTTATTGATTGGTTGATGCTATTTATATTTAAGTTTATTTTTAGGATATTAAATTCCTCTCACTTTCCCTTTTTCCTAGTTGGCTGAACTATTGTTAGTTACTTTCTCTTCCATTAATACTAAGAGTTTGGGGATTTACTGTGCTTGACATGATAGATTCCTTCCTAAATCTCTTTTGCTCATCTAGTCCTCTCATAAAGTTTTTCCTGTGCTCTTGTGATTGGGACTGTCTTTCTTCCTAGTTTATGTATCATATTCCTCAAAGTATCATCTGCAGAACTACTTTAGTGGTCATAACTAGCTTAGCTCGAACTTGCCCGGAAATCTTATTTACTCTCCATCAATTTTAAGAGATGTTTTGTTGGATGTAGCACCCTTGGATGACTGTATTTTTTACTTAAGTAATATTTTTGTTATTTGACAAGTTTGCTCTTGTATACAATGTATCTTAATCATATGCACCCACTACTCCCCCTCACATTCTGCACTCAACCCAACATGTCCCTCTTCCACCTTCATGTCCTGTTCTTTGTATGTGACACACGGAGTCCTATTAGTGCTGCTTGCCTGCCCATGAGTGTAGTAGGGTCACTCACTGGAGCATAGGCAACTTATCAGCAGCCACACCCCTGAAAAACACGTGACTCTTCCTCACCCAGCAGCCATCACCTTCTGATTGCTCTTCAGCTACAGTTTGAGCTTCACTAGCCCCTTCCAAATCCACATTGGAATGTTGACTGGCCTGATCTTGTCAGGTAACCATAGTTATTGTGAGTTCATGAGTGTAATGACTGTGTCATATCAAAAAAAAATTATGTCACAACACTCCTCCCCCTCCTCTGACTCTTATATTCTTCCTGCCTCCTGTCTCATGATGTTCCCTGTGTCCTGGAGGGGTGAGGGATACAAATGCCCCATTTGGAATCCCCATTTCTCTCTATGATGCCCAGACACACTTTGCATGACTAGCCTTTCGAAAGTTGAATGACTTGGGCAATGAAGTTTTCTCTAATTTGTCATATTCACCTGACTTCTTACCAACTGATTACTATTTCTACCACTTCTTCAAGCATTTCAACAACTGTTTGCAGGGAAAATCCTCCTACAACCATCAAGAAGCAGAAAATGTTTTCCAAGAGTTTTTCAAATCCCAAAGAATGAGATTTATTTATTTATTTGTGTGTGTGTGTGTGTGTGTGTGTGTGTGTGTGTACACTGTATGTCCCTGTGGAGGTTGAAGGGTGACTTTGGGACTCATCCTATATTGCTTCTACCTCCTTTCTACTTTGCTTAGGATTTCCTTGACTCCGCCCACCAGAGCCAGAAGTACAGGCTGGCTCCCATTTCTGCCTGGTATTTTTACATGAGATTCAAATTCAGGACCTTCTGCTTGCTAGCAGATTCTTAACCCCCGAGCCATCTTTCCAGTCCAAAACAAGTGATTTTTATACTATAAGAATAAGCTTGGGGCTGGAGAGGTGGCTCAGGGGTTAAGCCTCTGCCTTGCAGGCGTAAGGTCCTGAGTTCGGATCCCAGATCCCACGTATAGACGCCAGGCGGAAGCGGGGGCGGCCTGCGCTTCTGGTCCTGGTAGGGTGGAGCCTGTGAGTCCCGGGGCAGAAGGAGGTGGAGATGTCCATGGTAGTTCGCAAGTTCGTTCGTCCATGGTTCTACACATACACAGACACACACACACACATGCGCACGCACATGCACAGTTGAATAAATAATAATAATAAAAAAATTTTAAAAAAAGAATAAGCTAACTTACGTCTTACTGTTAAACATGTGTTTATGTAATAGTTCTGTAGGGGATTCAGCTAGACCCCCAACTCCTGTTTCCCTGGAATCTCAATCTTCACCCTTAAATCAACCATCTGGGCAGGATTCCCACCTCCCAGGGAATTTGACCTATCTGGAGTAGACCAAAGAGAAAGTAGCGGTCTATCTCTGTAAGCTTCTCTCTTTCTCTCTCTCTCTCTCTCTCTCTCTCTCCCCCTTCCTCCTTCCCTCCCTCCTTCCCTCTCTCTCTCTCTCTTCCTCCCTTCCTCTTTTTCTCTCTTAGCAAGACAGGAAAGACACAAGCAAAAGCAGTGTCATAGATAGGCACAGGTGTTAACTTGATAATTGAGGGTTTGAGCTCTGGGCACATTATAGAGAATTAATAGTTGAGTTGGGCCCAGAGCAGACCTGCAGGAGATTGTCTAGCTGATGGGGAAGGCCCAGCCCATGGTGGATGGGACTAGGCCCTGGAATAAAATACAGAGAGCTGGTTGAGAGAGTTGGCATCCTTCTGTACACTTGGCTAGACATGCTGGTCTGTCAAGTAAGGATCATCCCTCTCTCAGCCATTATGTGGTGATGGTGTGGCCAGTTCCCTCAGCCCTGGTGTTGGTGCGTGCTCTCCCATCAAGCTGGACTGAGAACTGTAACTGGACTGTCATAAGGAAATAAACCCCTTGTTCCCTTAAGCCGTTAGATGGTCATTTATCAACAACCATTCAGGCGAACTGCAACAAACAGGAAGAAATTTCCAAGATGTAACTTTGTAAGCATCGTGCTCTTTGAGTTTTCAAAGAGCAAAATTCTCTCTTTTGTACTCTTGTCTGACTGCTAAAACTTAGATATGCCTTCCCTAATATTCGAGACTTTCTCCTGTTCCCCTTAACGTCACCACATGGTTACTTGCCTCTTCTGGGATTCCCAAATGCTTGGATCACAGTCTCTGGCCTATTGTTTTCTATTTTAAAGTAAACAAAAAATATTTTCAATTACTTCCCACTTAATAATTATTTCATGGTGCAAACAAACCCATACTCTAGACTCCCATCAGTTCCTACTTTGATTAATAAAGGTATGTTGGAGTCTAATTACCGCAGTGTAAATTTCAAAGTCCAAAACCACAATTCCCAACAATTCCAAAAAACAACCCAACTAATGAAGTTTTCACAAATCAGTCTAACAATTAGGTGCCCTTGTCTATTAGCAGACCTATTGTCATTTCTTCTTGTAGTAATTATCTGGTTGGGGTGTGTATGTGTGTGTGTGTGTGTGTGTGTGTGTGTGTGTGTGTGTTTTAGGAGGACAATTAAATAAAACCTTATAAAAGGGAGGTTATTCCTATGATATTCACTTTTCTTTCATCCTAACTCCAAAACTATGCTGCCAATGATGAAAGACTAAACAAAATTTTACCCAAATGGGCAGAAAAGGGCACAACACAATCTTAAGATGCACCTCTACTACTTCCAGGACATGCCCACAAACTCTCTGTAGCATCTAGGAATCCTCCATCGCATGTTTCATTTTACCCACCCTCCACCCACCCACACAGACAAACACACAAAACCTAGGTCACTTGTGTTACCATCTTTCTTCCAGAAAGTTTCTCAGACTAACAATCTCCCCACTTTCTGTTGGGTTTTAGGAAAAGACATGGATGTTTATTAGACTACCATAGTTATTCTTTTTCACTGTAGAGTAATACAGTCACATATTTGGTATGTCTCAAAACAACACACATTTATTATCTCACAATTCCGAGGCCAAGACTCTGGCACAAGTAACCGCGCCCTCTGCAGCCTGCTATCCAGGGGTCAGGCAGGACTGGGTTCTCGTGGGAAGATGGCAAAGGAACCATCCACTTCCAAGCAACAGGGTTGTTGAAAGAGTTTAGATTCTTGTAGGTTGAAGACCTAAGAACCTCATGTTCTCAAGGGTGTTTGCTGGACACCATCCTCAGCGTCCTAGAATATGGGCCTCCCCAAGATCACCATTTGCTACATAAGAGTTTTCTAGGGATGAACCAAGGGATGAGTCTTCTAGCAAAAAAATAGATTTTTGTTTCCTTAATCCCCTCAGCTTATTTTTCCTAGAATCCCTAGCATGCTGCACTAACCCCACAGGCTTATCTTGTACTTATTTCATAACTTATTTCATGCAGCTCTTAGCTATGGTTGGTTTTACATTCACAAGACATGTTTCCAGCTCAGCCATATGAGAAGAATAATTCTTATGGAGACTGTCTCTGAAAACTGTCCAAGCTTAAGTAAGCATCTAAGCAGTTCACTCCGTTTGAAGTCTCTGGACTTTGAGATGATGATATAATGTTCCTGTTCACCGGCCATCAATGGCAACCAGACTATTCCTTTTGAGGTTTCAAGTGTCCCAAAAAATCCACTTTTACAAAGCTGCCCACAAGTGTTTATTTCACTTAACATTCCTGGATTCAGGGTAACCTTGAGCTTTATATCCCAACTTAGTCTCAGATAGACTCAGCTATTCCTGGGTGGTGCTTGCTTATCATGAGATTCATTCTCTCTCTCTCTCTCTCTCTCTCTCTCTCTCTCTCTCTCTCTCTCTCTCTCTCTCTCTCTCTCTCTGTCTCCCTCAAACATTCAGGGAAGTGTTCTTTGGCATTTTCCAGTGAAGTTCAAGAATTAAGCAAATCATATTTTTATTGCAAACATAGAATAATATCAAATACAGATACTTTGTTGAAAAGGAGGAAAGAAGGTATAGTAGATATGGCCTCTCCTGGGGCACCCCAAAATTCCAGCATAGTGTCACCTGGCCACCACTCAGAAGCACACAGGATGACTCTGAGCTGTCAGAGTCATTCTCTGTAGATAGCCTGCTTTGTCCCAACTGGATGGAGTCTCTGAGAATGGGGATCAAGGGTCTTTTGTGCTTCCAGAGGGGGCACAGGCAAGCTCTCCAAGACTCTGGTGAAGTTATTAAGTATGCTAGTTAGATACATAGGCGTCAACTTGACAATTAAATGCTTAACTCCGTGAAGAATTAGTAGTTAAGGCAACCCTTGAGTAAGACTGCAGGAGTTTGTCTAATTGGTGCAGGAGACCCATGGTGGAGAAGACCCTTCCCTGGGCAGGTTGATAAGATGGGGGAAGCTGGTTCAGCAAGCTGGCATTCTTCAGCATACTTTGGTAAACTTGCTGTCTGGCCAGTGAGGATTGCCCCTCTCTCAGCAATTCTGTGAACCGTTCCCAACTCTCCCCGTTAATATGAGCTCTCCTGCCAAGAAAAATGAGAAGTGTAACTGAGAATGGTAAGAAAGAATAAAACTCCTTTGTTTCCCAAAACTCTTTGGCCAGTGAATTTACCTGCAACATGAAGTGTGACTGCAACACTAAGAAAGGGACCAATACACACCCAGACCTCAGCTGCTGCTGCAATATTATGGCGGTGTTTCCACAGTGGCCTCGTTGGGACTCTAAAGGTGGAGCTCACTATCCACCACCCCAAGTGCTCCTCCAGTGGAGCGGCGGGACAGAACAAGTTCCAAAGTGCTTACCAGGTCGCTCCCACAATCCTTCAGACAAACCTCTAACACCTGGCCTGGAGAAAAACGGCCCCCACTAGTCCTCGATCAGAAAAGTGTATTGCTGCGTGTGGTATTTGGGGGTTACCTCTGTTTTTTTTTCTTGGGGGAGTTGTTTTGTTTTCTGCATGGCCGTACCCCACTTCATACATGGGAGGGGGAGGAGTCAGCGGATAACAGTGAACAACTCTTACTTTGACCTCCAAGGAGAGGTTTGCTCAGCATCTTTGTAGCTAAAGGCTTGGTAAACTGATCTGCTGTCTTCAAGTCCTTTTACAAATCTTTCCCGTGGGCACTTGGGGTCCAACTGCATTGAGTCTAATCTCAAGGCTCATTTCTCCTGGACAGGAATAACTTACCTGAAGGAGGGTGCAGAGGTAGATGTGGTAGGGGCAAATTTTCTAAAACTTGCCTCTAACGCCCAAGCCTGTCCCCAAAGCGACTCATAGTTTCCTTCACTCCAGGCTGAAATCTAGCACTAAAAAGGCTACTGCAATTGCATCCCACAGGTCAGAAGCCAGACACAGCCCCCTAAAGGGGAGGGGCTGCACAAGGGTGTGACTACAAAGAAGCTCAAATACAGGTGTGGCAGTCGGTATCTTTTTGTGAGAATTAGAAATCATCTTCCCCCAAAGTTTTTGCTAATTATTAGAGGTTTTTACATAAAGTAGTACTTTTTCCTATCTTAAATTGACTGCTGACCAAAAAATATGGAGAACAGATTGTTGGGAGAGAAAGCTTGAATTAGAGAATACTGTTAGGAGATTACGCTAACATACTGTTAGCTTGAACTATGATGATGTGTAGGGAGAGAGATAATTGAACAAATTTAAAATTTAGGATATATAACCAATAGAACTTGGCAATTCGATGGTAAATAAAACGAGTATCTCTGGGGCCTGGCTTGTACAAAAGGGGCTTTCGCAGTAATAGCATACACCGTGAAGAGGTATTTTAAACACACTGAGTTTGAAATGGGTATGTTCCTAATTGGAGTGACTTAACCACATTCCCTTATATAACCAACCTTTTTGGTAAAGTGTAGCCCCCTTCCCCTTTTTTTTCTTTCAAAGAAGTTACTACTAAAATTCGTTGCAAATGTATGTCTTTTCAAATCTGCTCCAGATGTGAATTTTTAGGATTACTAGTCATCCATAATAGACACAATAACAGTGACGTCGAGGAGTTTGCAACCAAGAGATTGCTGTTTCTGAAACATCTTTCATATAGTTTAAAGGTGAAGCATGAGTTTGTGATGTGCAAAACCATGGATAAAGGCCATACACGAGCAGTGTCCCAACTCAGCGGTCCCAAACATCGTGCAGTGTATAAGCGCATGTACACACAAATCGCGGACAATGCCACAGACTTCAGTCCATATCTCTGACTTTCCACCCTCCCCGGCTGCTTTAGCCGATCACAGGTGATGCGGTCCTTTACTCTCGCGAGAAGAAAGAAACTGGCTTAGCCCACCGAGAGGCGCGCTCCCCACCTGCACAGAAACGGAGGCAGGCGACGCGCGAGGGCTTCTGGGAATCGTAGTTCCAGGCAGGAGTAGGCTTTGCACGCATGCGCGACTCGGAGCTGGCCGGTGAAGTTCTTAGCCTTTGTCAGGCCAGGGATGAGAGGTGAGTGGTTTGGTGGGATGCTGTCTGCCTGCGTCCACTTTGGTGGTGGTCAAGGTTTCCTTCCGGGAGGAATGAGGCTGGAGTTTGCACATCGGCAGCTTCATGTCTCACGCTCCGGTCCGAAAGCCTTCCTCGCCGCTGAGATCGGGGTGTTAGTGCCGGGTGGGCGGGGGAAGGGGATTAGGGGGGCTGGAACCTGAGCGCAGGCTGCGGGCCCCTGAATCCTGGGACGGCGCGCGCTTTGTCTGTGCCTCGCGTTCCTCGGTGGCAGCCCAGGTTCTATCCCTCGGGCTCTGGGTCCCGAGGGACGACAGCTCCAGGCGCCAGGGACAGTGAAGCACAGGAGAACGCAGTCTCAGGATGCTCTCCCTGGTTTCCAGTGCTCCACCGCGAGGAAGAAACCCGACGGGAGCTGAGCTAGAGTTTGCAGCAGAGCCCTGGGAGGGAAGGGGCACCCTGAAGCGCTGGAGACCTCCAACTGTGCCAAGAGTCGGATCTTGGGGCCATGGAGGTCGAAGTACCAGAGGAAAGAGGTAGAATTGCTTATGAGTTGAACTTGTGCCGTGGAAGAGAATTCTTTCTTCTGAAGGGAAAACCAGGGCCTGGATAGTTCAGTGGGTAAAGTGCTTGCCACAAATCTGGCCATCTGGGTTCAGTCCCTGGAAGCCCACGTGATGGACGGAGAGAATTGAAGGGGAAATAGCATGACGCTACGTGGTTCGTGGCAGAAAACTGCTTGTCAGCCTTGGGTGATGGGTGACACTTTGAGTCATTGTAGGGCATGATGTGGGGTCAACCCCCTTTCCATTCCAGCATGATACACAGTGGACCGTTCAAAGCAGGAGCATAGCCACAGTTGCATTACTCGTGTGTTTTTCCATATTATTACCCCATCCCAGTCTCCGTTAGTGGATCAAGAATTCAGCCTCGTGGTTGACAGACTTATTTTTGTCATACCCCACCTTGGCCATACACTTATCCTACCATTTCAGTACAGTGCATGTCCTTTAACAAGCATACAAATCAGGGACCGACTTCCAGGACCACTAGACCAGTGTTTCTTAAATTTTGTCAGGGAACTCCCACATCAGAATTCACTCCAGGTGCTCAACTTCTAGATGGCACCTCAAAAGCAGCCAGTCATAATTACCTGGAGTAAGAGGACCAGCAATCTACATTTTAAGTAAGCTTTAAGGAGGATTTTTTTTAGAACCACTGAGTTTGTATCTCAGATATTTTATGTTTATTAAACTGGGGACTTAACTGACTTACTCTAATAAACAGACTAGAAAATGACATGTTCCAGGATATGTTAAGACTATAGCAACCAAGCTGAGCCAGGAGAAGCAAGATTCCAGCCAAGTTCAACAGTGCAAAGTTAGGTTGTTTGGAGTTCCTTTCAGTCTCGGTGAACAAGCAAATTAATGTGATTTTTAGATTTATTATCTGGTCAACAATCTAGGCCATCACTGCTCTCTTGCCCTTAGCTTTGTCTTCTCAGGAGCCCCTCCTCCTCTCTCAAGAGAACACTGAAGAGGGAGAAGTGTCAGCTTTGTGCCTCACAGCCAGATCCCAGGTGAGTGCGTCTTCACTGGCTATTGAACTTGAATCCCACCGTATTTCTTACAGCACAGACGCACTCCCTTCTTTTTGATGTGGAATTTCTTTGTCCACAGAGTCTACCTAGAGACCTGAGTTCTAATTCTAAGAGACTAATGGACTCAGTAGGAAATATTTTCTACTTACCCATAGTACCTCTCTTCTCCATCTAGCATTTATTGTCTCTCCACAGGCAGGTAAGCCACATTTCTCTTTACTTCCTTCTGCTATGCTAATTTCTATTTGGTAATATGAGAGATTATTTTAAAGAAAATATGGTGCATATCTTTTTTACACTATCATTTGCATTTAGTTCATGATGGATTTATTCCCATGTCATAATTTGTTTGTTCATTTTTCATCTGAGATATCTTTTCCTTCTGTGGACCCTCCTCTTATGGCATAGGAACACATTGTTCCTTTTCAGTAAAGATTATTATTTCCATGTGGCTGGGGGAGCAGGAGGTACTCACGTATGGGTTAATTCCTGTAAGTTCAGTGGCATAACTCAATTGCTTTGTTCGTTCACCTGCATATTGTCAGTAACTAAAGAACCTATATCCACATCCTTAAGTTCAGTATTCCTCTCTGCATTTTTTAAGCATGTGCAGCAAAAATTCTGCACACTTTCAGTGCCACCAACTGTATGTCCAGCTCAAACATTTGGTCTGGGGACATCTACCAGCTCTCCCATTATACAGAATGGTGCAGATTGCTTGCTTGCTTGCTTGCTTACTTACTTACTTACTTGTATGCGTGTGTGTGCGTGCGTGCGTGTGTGTGTGTGTGTGTGTGTGTGTGTGTGTGTGTGTGTGTGTGTATGCAAGTAGAAACCTATGGAAGCCCAAGGGTGATTTCAGAGATCATTCTGGATTGCTCTTCCTCCTTATTGCTTTGCTTTAGGGTTTTCCAGATTCTGCCTTCCAAGCTGTTGCTATATCTGTCCTGCATTTTTATATGGGATTTTGGATCTGAACTCAGGTCCTTTTGGTTGTGAGGCATAAGTTTTAAAACCCTGAGCCATCTCTCCGATCACCTGATGGCTTCTTTAATGTGACATCTTTCAGATCCTTCGTGGCTTTTCAGATATGCATACCCGTGATGGTCTGACAGTTTCATGGTCATTCTTAAAGTAAACACAAAGATTTGAACTTCTTGGTTTGCATGATTTCATAGGATTTTCTGGGTCAAAACAGAGTAATGAGCCATTTTCACAGGTTACCTCAGCCCACTTACAGGAAGAGCTGCTGCATACATTTTTAAAATTTGTATTTCTTTAGGGGAAACAATACACATTGACTATAAGTAGAAATTTTTAAGAAAGCCCCTTAAATGCTGAAGCAATTAGAATAACACATACTCAGTTAAAACTAATTTTGGAAAAAGGAGGAGGCCTATGGAGGTTTAAACAGTTAGAAACCGGCCCTCCCAGGAGAGGGATTAAAGTATGTCTACAACTTTCTCTTACTTTCTGTCCTCTATTTCCACTTCCCCCAGAACAATAGCAATTATACCTGATGGATGTACTAATTATTGTGTTTCTGTTGCATTCTACAACCCAAAGATTCCTCAGTCAGCTTCGGTTCTAGATGTTACACATTCATAGTGTCTGTAAAAATGGCTTCTTTTGGCTTTTCTTAACTTCTCAACTGCTTTATGAATCTTCCAAATTTCATTAATCAAGAAGCTTTAGGTTGCATGTGAAGAAACTCATCTTAAACTGGTTTATGTAAAAAGAGGTACTTACTGACCAACATAACTAAAAATTCAGGATTGGCTGGATGGTAACATTGAAACCTACTTTGTGCATTTCACTGACCTATTCTAAAGCTTTTACATGGGCTTTTCTTCTAATGCTGAACTTAAACAAATCTAGGCTTCTATCCTACATGTTGAAGAAAGAGAAAAAAGGATAGTTCCTCTCCTAATAATTCCTGCAGAAGTGCTGAGATTAATTCTAATAGTACATTAGGATTGTTCACCATTGTTGGCCTTGGCTAAGAACAGTTCTGTGGAGCATACCCGTGGACACATATGTAAACTCATTCCATTTGGGATTCCAAGATGGAATTAGTCCAACCTGATCTATAAACACTATAAGTGTCCAAACTCGTAGACCACAGGAAAAGCGTGGTGTGGATTCCAAAAGAGTGTTGACTACAATGGCCAAGCAGGTATGATGACCACCTGTAATTCCAGTCCTGGAAGGCAGAGCCCTGGGAATCCACATAACAAGCTGGCTATCCAGACTAGGCCTATCTGTGAGCTCTGGGCTTATTTAAAAGCCCAGCCTCACCAAGATCCTTGGAGCAAGGGATTGGCAGCCACAGCAGCGTTCCTATGCTTAAGGGGAACACGGGAAAGCGTTCAGGGAAATGCCACTGGGTCCTTGTACATCATCGGAGAGGAGGACCCAGAGGAGAGTTAGGCATACACAATAAAGGACTCTCTGGGAATTGGGGCGGGGGAGGCACTGGAGGGTGGGGAGGGAGGGGTGAGGGGAGGGGGAGCAGGGGGTTTGGGGGGGGGAGGAGGGAGGGAGGGAACTGGTCTACCTATTAAGTTTGTATGAGCAGAAATAATAAATGTATTAAAAATTAAAAAAAGCCCAGCCTCAAAAGAATAAAGTGAGAGAGGGATTGAAAATGATTCCTGATATGACCCCCAGGCCTCTACAAGCACACACATATTAACACACCTGCACACACATATGTCCACCTATACAGAACCTACATACACACATATATGCATACAGATAGACAAGAAGAAAAAAGAATGGTTCATCCTATATTTCAACCTTTTGATACTACATTCAACACTGTTATAGTATAAAGGTAGAATAAATCTTACCGAAACTAAATCCTTTTGTATTTTATTAGGTTTTGTTTGATGCTAATATTGGAACTTTCTTATCAGAATTTGGACTGTCTGTTTAAACTATTACTACATTTTAAGAAAAAATACGTTTTAGTTCTTACTAATTTAACAAACAGCACAAAATATGGAAAGATTATAGCAAGACTAATTCCTTTCCCTAAGTCAGTCCTCTCCCTCTCCTTACAGAAACAGTATGGCATATAGTTTTGCACTGCTGTATCCAGATATACATACAGTATACCGCATTTCCTTCTAAGTCCCTCCTTGTCTCCAACCTTCAGATATTTTGGATAGCCTATAAAAAAAAAGTGCTTAAACCAGTTAAGTTTGTATGTTTCAGTTGTTTCTTGCAATGAATTTATAATTCTATCTCCAATGTCTTTGTTACTTCTTCTTTTGTGTTTTTCCTATCTTCTGTGCCATGGTTTGCATTTTTGGGTTTTTTTTAACTTAATTAGCATAAAGAAGTACCTTATTCCCACTGAATGGCGGCTTAGCTGTATATGCAGACTCTAGGATCAAAGTAATTTTTCTGCATAAAAACTTTTGTAAAAAGTGGCTTCTCAGGATTGATTCTTTTATTTCTAGAAATCCCAGATTATTTTCATTTTTATAAAATTTGAAAATATTTTAGACATAGAAAATGTTGTAGGCTATGCCAAAATACTTTATATACTTTTCATATGATTTCTAGAAGTCAACATTTTACTTTGAATCATTATTCTCTTTTTCTGAACCAGAACATTAAAATTAATATAATACAGTGACTTGTGACTTCACTCAGATTTCCTAGCTATTTTTTCTCCTGATATAATTCTTTTTATCTCATACTTCTTTGTCTTTCTGAGTTCATTCTTGTTCTTAAATATGATATATATGTTGTTCTCTTTTATTTACATAATTTTAGTAACAATGTTATTAAATTTCTATGAAATTTTGAGGGTGCTTGCATTTCATTTTTTATTATCTTCATATTCCAATGTATTTTTTTTTACTTAGTATTAGTGATTCCTTCAATCTATTTCTGTTAGGGTTTTATTAAAATTTGCTTCATTGATTTTTGCAAATGTTTTATGGACACTTGATGTTTTCTGTACAGCTAAGTGTTTGATGTATGTTTGTTCCAGAAGTCTTGGAAGACTATTTCCCTTCCCTTTGGCTTTACATAAAGGTTGCATTCAGTACCAATCTGAATCCACTTCCGCATAGATTTTAAGTTTTTTTTTCTTTTAGAGTCATGACTTTATATTTTCCTCATCAACATTTTTGAGTTAAATCTGTAGCCTTACTCAGTCTTATCACATTCATATCCCTATTCGCTTCTTTTACCCTGAATGAATTCCTTGTTTCCTTGGATTTGGTAGTCACTGCCAAGAAACATACTGACTTTCCTGCATACAAGTTCAGCATGGTTTTTCTGAAGACTAGATTGATTCTTCAGGTTTATAAAGAACTCACAAGGGAATTAACACAGACATTCCTTTTTTTCTCTCTACTTTTATTTTTTCATTGGCTCATTTTTTTAAGACTTTATGAAAAAAAGTAGTCTCTCAGTAGAATAAACATGGTCTACTTTCATGTCAAATCTACCAGCGTACCAGAGACTCAATGACTTTATATAGAATATCTGGAATCTAAACCATGGTGAGTGTATCTCGCGTCTTTGCTGCAGTGCCAGCAAGAAAGAAATGCAAGGAAGGAAGGAAGGGCATCAGGGGAAAGATGGTTAACAAAAGTATGTTTGCATCTTAGGAAAGAGTGACATTCAAGGATGTGGCCATGGATTTTACACCCGAAGAGTGGGGGAGACTGGATCCTACACAGAGGGAGGTGATGCTGGAGAACTACAGGAACCTGGTCTCTCTGTGTAAGAACAGAAATCTGCTTTGGGGCTATCTGGACATCACTGAAAATGAAATGCTGTAACAGATTTCACTTTCTGATTCAGAAGTCATAAAGTACTGCTTTGGGCCTTTTTTTTTCTGTTCTGTTGTGTGTGAGGAATTGAACTGGTCTTTGCATGTGCTAAGCACACACTCTACCACTGAGCTGCACCCCAGCAGAGAAAAGTATCTGTGTTTGCTCTAGATTTTTGGTGTAATTTATGCTTTATGTATGTCAAGATTCAAATGACAACCTAATTCACACTAGCTTAAAGGGATGCAAGGACTTAGGGAATTGCATTCACCAACAATCATTTGTGTTTGTATATTGTGAGTTGGCTTTTCTCTGTGTTAGTTTTATTCTTAGGATCTCCCTGTATGGCAAAAATGGTCATTGGCAGCTCTAGAAGCAAAGAAAGGAAATGCTTCTGTTATGAGAATTCAATGAATAGTTATATACCCATTGTAAAGACAATGTAGAGCCAGAGAGATGATATGGCCTGTTTTGGATCCTGTGTACACTTAACTCTGTGCATGTGCATACATTTGCAGACATGTTTATTTTAGGATAGAAGAGATTGTGATAGTCTGTGTCAAACCTCATGCAACAGGGGCTGGGGAGGTAGCTCAGGGGTTAATGCCTTTCTCTTGCAAGCAAAAGAACCTGAGTACAGAGCCCCAGATCCCAAGTAAAAATGCATGGCAGATATGGCAGCTACGTGAATTTCCAACCCTGGAAGGCAGAGTTTGGGAAACCCAAGCGCAAAGCAATAAAGAGGTAGGACAATCCAGGGTGATCTTCCACAGGTACAAACACTCAGGTGCCTTCTTCAATACACAGTCATACACACATA
This sequence comes from Typhlomys cinereus, assembly GCA_023101885.1. Classification (NCBI taxonomy): domain Eukaryota; kingdom Metazoa; phylum Chordata; class Mammalia; order Rodentia; family Platacanthomyidae; genus Typhlomys; species Typhlomys cinereus. The sequence continues at coordinate 3,406,033 of JALPQD010000101.1, read as the reverse complement.
CACACACACGGGAAAAAAAACTCATGTAACAAATCCCCAGAGAAAACGACTTCTAATTATTGAGAAAGGAGGAGAAGAAAAACATTAGAAGACAAATACTACCATTGCCACAGTTTTGAATTCCCACTGAGTCCCATCTTAGCCATCTTCTTTCCTGAAGTGAAAATTAATCTACAGTGTCACTCTATAATCTCCTGCAATATGTAAATTAGACAGACAAAATCATTTGTGTTCATGCACTGGGCTGAATTCTTCAGCAGCCTGAGATGCTTACCTCAGCCACCTGAAGCTCGATGCAGAAGTCCATCCTCCCTCTTCCAGAGGGTCTTGCAATAGCATATCTTCTCTGTGGGTCAAAGGCATGGAACTAAACTCCAGTATAAGACCCTGCTGCCTATCATAAATAGCTTAATTTCATTCTTTTTAGTGTCTTCCTTTCCTTCTGTTTTTAATAAACAGGGCTTCCTGTTTCCAAACCTGATACGTACAGTTTGGACAATGGAAAAGAACTATTGGAATCTGAGAGAAAAGCCTCCAAATGCAACTGTTCTGGTGAGTCAGACAGATGGTTTCTTGGAGATAATCAGAAAGAAAGTAAACAAATGACTGTGGGCGTTGGTTTAATTTTTTTTCTACTCCGTTGCTCCTCATGGATTCCAGACTTCTCCAGCTTTCTCTCGCTCGCTCCTCATAGAGTCCATGTCTGTGAGTTCTCCTTGGCTCCCTTGCCCTTCCTTCATGGATCCCACGTCTGGAGTACGTGAGTTCCTTTCTGGCTCCCTTGCCCTTCATGGATTCCATGTCTATGAGTTCTTCTCTTTCTCTCCTCCAATCCTTTTTTACTGCTTCACAAAAATGCCACATCTGGATCAGCCATCAGATGGCTCCCTTGCCCCTGTGGGAATCCATGTCCATGAGTTCCATTTCTCTCTTCTAATAAACTCTGCCTTAAAATAAATAAATAAATAAACAAAGTTACATGTATATATATTCAGTCTTAAAGCATTTTAAATGCCCAGATCAAGAAAATAACATCACCACCCAAATTAAACACATGTTGTTCTATCTCTTCTTTCTTCCTTTCTTTTTTTGCAACATAAAATATATGGAACTATAATTTTCCTATGAATCTTTACAAGTTGAACACTTTCATGTAATTATTGCCCAGATGAAGAAAACAAATTTACCAGTATCCTTATGAACACCCGCCCACCCTCAGACCAGTCACCTCCCTCCCCAGGATAGCTTCATTCTGACTTTGTAACACCGCAAGCTATTTTGGCTGTTCTTGGCCTTATCTAAGTGGAATCATATTATATCTGGTGTCATTCACTGAACATTGACTGTGAGTTGCATCCACATCATGGCATGTTATTGTGGGTAATTTTCATTAGCACACAGTCTGTCCGTATGCCATTTGTTCCAGTTTATTCACTCTCCTGAAGACAAGCATTTGGATATTTTTCAATTTGGGGTTACATGTCTTGCTATCTCAGTGTCAGAGACACTATCTGAATTTTATTCTAAAATATTCAAGTTTCACGTTTTTTTTTCATTTTTTCATATGTATATTGTATGGGGTATGTGTATGTACAAGTATTCATGAGTGTGGGCACATGTGTGCAGAGAGGATCATCCTCAATCACTCTTCCACCATATTTCTTGATACTGGGTCTGTCATTTCAAGCCAAAACGTATCCAGTAGTGTTAGAATCATTAGCTAGTTTGCTCTGGTGATTCCCAGTCTTTACCTTGTAAAGATGATAATTATAGATGGCATGGCATGCCCACCCAGTACTTAATGGGTTCTGGGGATCCAAACTCCAGTCCTCTGCTTGCCCAGCAAGCATTTTACCCACTGAGATATCTCTCCAGTCCTCCAAGTTTCATTCCACAGGTATTTATTTTTATATGTGGTGTGAAATGGGGAACTAATTTTATCTTTTCTATGCATAATCTTTTGTCACCAATTTTAGTAAACCCAATTTTCCTCAGTACTTGAATTTCTTTCTAAGCTCACATTACTGTAATTACTATCTTAATAGTATATATAATTGCATATTATTATATTATGTAATAGATATGTGTATTTAGAAATACATATATACATGTATGTGTATATCCATATACCACTATGATGATGACTGGCTTGCTATTTGTCTCAGATACAGCATTTCTCCTTTCCACATCTAGTGTGATCACTGCATGCTCATCTACTGACACACTTTTTTCATCTGTGTCCTTCTATGGCTTACATTTCTGCTCATCTTCTCTCCCTTATTCCATTTTATTTCCTTCCACTTTCTCTTTTGCAAATCACCTAAGGGTCAAATCCACTGATCCCGTGAAGGCACATTTTTCACCTTCATTAACTCTTACCTGTTACAGAGCTACTTTTTTGTTAAGCGTAGAAAATGAAGAAAATTTGCATTTGCAATATCTTTCAGACATGGAGACTAAACCAGAAAACAATGATTCAACTTCAGTACAAGACTTTTCGAAAGAAGAATCATACCGAGTTACAATAGTGGACAAACTAACAAAGAGCAGTGGATTTGACTCCAAGTTAGAAACAGCTCTTGAATGTGAACACTGGTTAGAGAATCAGCAAGGAAATCAACAGAGACACTTGAAAGAAATGTTCACCCACATGAATTCACTTCCTATGGGGAGAGATCATGAGCATGATATATATTGGAAAAATTTTAATCAGAAATCATTCCTTATGAGTCAAGACAGAGTTCCCAAAGGATCCTATGCCTTTCATACATTTGGAAAAAGATTGAAACAGAAATCAAACTTACTGGGAAGGCAGACAACTCATAAAGAGAAAAAACTTCATAAATGTGATGATTGTGGTGAACGTTTCACTTATCATTCAGTGCTCATTCGACACCGAAGAGTCCATACTGGAGAGAAACCCTATACCTGCAATGAATGTGGGAAATGTTTTAGCCACAGAGCTAATTTAACTAAACACCAGAGAACTCATAGTAGAATTCTCTTTGAGTGCAGTGAATGCAAAAAAAACTTTACAGAAAGCACATCCCTTGCAATACATCAGAGAATTCACATTGGTGAGAGACCTTATGAATGCACTGAGTGTGGGAAAGGTTTTAACCGAAGCACACATCTTGCACAGCATCAGTTGATTCATACTGGAGTGAAGCCTTATGAATGTAATGAATGTGATAAAGCTTTCATTCATTCATCAGCACTCATTAAACACCAAAGAACTCATACTGGAGAAAAACCCTACAAATGTCAAGAGTGTGGGAAAGCCTTCAGCCATTGCTCATCCCTTACTAAACATCAGAGAGTTCACACTGGGGAAAAGCCATATGAATGCAGTGAATGTGGAAAAACTTTCAGTCAAAGTACACATCTTGTTCAACATCAGAGAATTCATACTGGAGAAAAACCCTATCAATGTAATGAATGTGGCAAAACATTTAGCCGGAGTTCAAATTTTGCTAAACATCAAAGAATTCATATTGGAAAGAAACCCTACAAATGTGGTGAATGTGGAAAAGCTTTCATTCATTCATCAGCTCTTATCCAACACCAGAGAACTCATACTGGAGAAAAACCTTTTAGATGCGGTGAGTGTGGGAAAAGCTTTAAATGCAGTTCATCCCTAATCAGACATCAAAAAATTCACAGAGAAGCACAGCCTTGAAAAATTAATGTAAGTTGGCTTATCACTGTGTTTAATACTTGAGTATTTAAGTAGAAAACCCATAATGTGCCATTGAATACCAGTTGTATATACATATAATGTTGCCTAATATATAACTTTTGAACCATAGGATATTGCTTATGTCTATTGGTTTGATCATTATGAAAAGTTGTGACAAAGTTTTTATCCCTAACTTTCTACAAACCCACTTTTGGAGATTCAAGAAATGTTTGGGACACAGTGTATTACAAACATTGTAGAATCCAGTTCCCCTTATTCTTGGTCCTGATAGAGTTGTAGCCTTCCATTTACTTTGTACATTAAACTGTGGAGTTTAAGACAATAAGTGTTTTTACTTTGAATTGAAAGTAGAGGGCAGATATATATGCATAAAACTCACAGGACAGTCCTCAAGTGGCTCAGCTGAGAAGCAGCCTTCCTTCCCTCATTTCTGTGATCTTCACAGGATATTGTTTGACTCTTATTCTGTATATGTTGGTTGGTCCTTATGCCTGACCTCTTAAGAAAGTGGATAATGCATGCAGTCACAGTAATCTGTTAACATTAGTTCCATAAGTAACCAAAGACTAGTGAGAGGATTGGAAAGACAAAAGCAAAAATTAAAATAAATATTTAGTAAAATACTGTTCAAATGCCTTTTTTAAAAAAATTTCTATTCTGTATAATAAATTATATGAAAAAATCTAGAACGTCATAGGGAAAAGTAATCAGATTTCTTCTTTCTAGTTTCTTGGATTCTATCCTTCCAGTTCCACTTAGAACCTCTCTCTATTGTACATTGTTTTTTTTCTTTTACTCCCACTCAGTAGATCTTAAATTTCCTAACTAAAAAAATTTAGAGGGATAGAGCTTAAAGAAGTGATGGTAGAGGAAAGCATTGTCATGAGTGGTGAACAGAGTATAAGTGAAGCAATGATGGAAATCACAGGAAATGAATGTAAAAGGACTCTTCACATAGAGGTTTTAGAATGAGTAGAGAAAACTCATTGAGGGGGGTTAATTTGGGGAAATGTTTTAAGAGGTCAGGGTAGGAGAAAGGCTGACTCAAGAAGTAGGGCTCAAGAACTAGGTCAGCATCAATGGATAAGAACAGGGTTTGACAAACTATGTTGTGGACTCTTGCCTGAGTATAGCTAGTATCTGATTCTATAGACTGTATTGGACCTCAGCTACACATATTTGCATACATGCTTTTAGTCTGCTTTTGTGTGCAACAATAGAATTAAGTAGCTGCCATTGATTGTGTGCTAGAAACAAATTTTATAAACATGAATAACTTATAAACAACAGAAATATGTATCTTACAAATAGGGCTAAGTAAGAATGGAAAAGATCAAACTCAAAGTCAAGACATTAACAGATTCAGGATCTGATGAGGTGCTATGTTCTTGTTCATAAAAGGTACCTATGTATTCCCAGAGTAAGGGAAGAACTCTTCAGCTGCTTCTGAACACATTGAGCTCTTCATGAGGATTCAGCCATGATCTAATAACCTCCCAAATATCCCACTTACTGCACACTTCAACATTGGGATTTGGGAAGGACATACTCATTCCATAGCAGATCATCCCCCAAATCCTATAATATTTTCTGTGTGGTTCTTCGCAGAAGATGTTTGCTGTACTAGAACACTCATATCAAGGAGTAAGAAATCAGGCAGAATGTAAACGTTGTAATGATGATGATGTTGTCATTCACTAGAGACAAATGCCATTCTGTTTCCCTGTTGGACAAGACTGATAAGCAGAGAAAGACATATGAATGTACTTGCCGGGACCTCTCAGGAACTCAGCAGTGCTCACGCTCTAGTAGATTACAGAACATTTGAGAAGTGCGGTGAGAAACATAAGAGATGAGAAATGATGCCTGGACATGTTCCTAATCTTGAGATGTCAAGTAAAACTTTTACAGTATCCTCAAAACTTTCCTGAAACAATTCATCTGGAGGCCAAAATTTGACTCATGAAATAGGATCAACATAGGCTTTTCAAAGATGAGTTTGATTTCTTCTATTCCCTAGCAAATACTCAACCTTGAAACTACTTATTCTTTTTATGCCTGATATTCATCCTAACTACCTATTTGTATTCCGACATGAATCTTGAAAGTTTTGGTTATTTGCCTTTTGAGTGTATTTTGTTTTTGTACCTATAAAATAAATGTTACTGCTGTAATGGCCCAGTCAATAAAGATGTTGTTTGTATATATACTGTCCAAAACTTGTGTACATTCCTTTAAAACTGTAACTTGAATATATTTCAAGGTGTTATGAAAAGTTGTTATAGTTACAGTTCTATCTGCTGCTGTGACACAGCACTCAGACACAATTTTAAGGGGAGAAAAGGGGGATTTATTTGACTTACAGTTCCAGGAGGGAGATATAATCCATTATGGCACAAAAGGCGTGGTAGCAGAAGCTAGGGGCAGGTTTAGGTCACCACAGACATAGGAGGCACGGTGAGCAAGAGCAAACTGCAGAAGCAGGGACAGGCCACCAAGCATCAAGGCCTGCCCCCATGACATGTCATCCCCCAGCAAAGTGCTACTTCCAAACAGCACAACAACTCTCTTAAATATTAACATCAGCTAAGCATCCAAACCATGACAAAGATCAGTATAAAGCATAAATATCTCTACTGTCATTCAGAAATCCAGTCACATTTGTAATTGTTCATCTGAGCTTCTCAACTTCTGGAAACATTAAAGTGAGGATCTTCCTCAGGAACCCATACATCTATGAGACAGTCATGCAGTAGTTACTTAGGGACCGAAGCTACCACCATTTTAAATATTATTTAATCTTACTTTGGCCGTCTGAATGTTTGACTGACTCAAACCTAGCCTAGGAACCCATGTTATATTGTAATTATATAACTACCAAGTTATCTGGATAGTTAAATAAAAACCTATTTCAGAGTAACTTAAAACAAAAAGGCTGCCCTGATTAGAGAGTTTTTATGTGAAATTTGGCTGCAGGTACAAATGGATCCAGACATTCAGAAGATGCCACCAGCTATTTCTATCCCAGATGTTCTCCTAGGGTTTGGTTTTATCCTTGTGCAGGAAGAGCAATGGACATGGTCATGTTGGTCATGTTAGTTTTTGACTTGGGCCTTCCTGGTAGCAGCTGTTATTTCCAAAGAAAATGGAGCATTTCATCCTTAATAGTGCCTTAAAAGTCAAAAAGAAAGGCTTTTACATTGTCACTTGAGCATAATTTAAGATGTTATGAAAGGTTGTTGTAGTTAGAGGTCTTTCTGCTGCTTTGAGACAACATTCACACACAACTTAAGGGGAGAAAAGATTTATTGGGTTTATGGTTCTAGAGAGGAAATACAATCCCATTATGGCAGAAAAAGCACAGCGTTAACGTACCAGAGTTGCACCAGGTAGAATGTTGGTGTAGCGTTGACAAGACCCTGGGTTCCATCCTGATCTGAGAACATGGGTGATGCAGGGTGGAATCTAACCCTGTCCAAATCCAGTTTAGAATAAGACAGAGTGATAGAGCAGGAACCCAGTGTCCTTCTCAAGTTTCCCAAAAGAACTCGATCACTAGAAGGGAAAGAAGGAAAATTGTATTAAGCAGAAAATTTATTCCAGAATTTGTAAAAACCCACTTAAAGCAGCAATAATCATGCTGAGAGAGGGCACAAGGAGGACATGTTGCCTTCCTAAGGCCTGGAAGGAAGTGGAGTGAAAAGATGTAAGTATGAACACGATCGCTTTGCTTGTTCATTCCTCTTAAGCAGCTGTAGTTTCCATCATGTTTATGGGAGTCCAATAGCACTAAAGTGCTTCATGTTTTTTCCTAAGGGATCTTATTTCTGTGGGATAATGCATATATGAACACCAGTATCATAAGATTACATTGGCAAACAACATGCTTGCCTTGTAAAGCTCCCTTTTTAGTTGGCATTTAGTAATTGTACATATGTATAGGATACTATGTAATAATTCAGTGTGTGCCTATAATATGTGATGATAAGATCAAGGTAATTAGCTTTTCCATATTAAGCACTTTGTGTTGGGGACTTTCAAACTCTTCTAACACATCTTTGCCTCTTTAAAATAACCCTCTTCATATACAAACACTTTCTCTGAAGCTAATGCCTCTGACCATTCCACTTCCTACCCTCTTGTTAACATCTACTGGCTTCTTGGTCATTTCTCCATTGAGACTTTCAGTAGTCTATATTTCTAGTAGCATAAAAAGTTGTATGTATGACATCTCTAACATACTGAACTTAGTTGAATTCTCACTTTTAATGGTTGGTTGTTTTTGTTTCAGAAACTTGTTCCCATGGGCATTCTTTGTCAGGACTATTCAGCAGGTACTTTGGAGTGACTACTCTGTGTAAGGTAATATATGTTAGCTCTGTAGTGGTGCAGGAGACATGATCTGTGCTCCTAGCTTAAAGATGCAGCTAAGTAAACAGGCAGTTATAGTCTGGTAGGAAAAGTACTCCTACATAGAATACATTAGAAACTCAGAATACAAGAAGGACATCTATCCCAACTTTTCATGGTCAGAGAAGTTGGCATCTTAAAAGGGAAAGGAAAGGTGAAGTAGTACATCATCCTGGAAGAGCAATGTGGCATCTAGGACACAAGGGCAAGGGCAAGTTATAGTCCCCAAAGCATACCCCTACTGACTTGCCTCCTCTAGCCAAGCCCCACTTTACGCATCTCCACCACTTTCAAATAGTCTATTCTGATTTTGAATCCATGGATCAAACTATTGGAGTAAGCCAAAATCCTTATAATCTAGCCATCTCTGGAAATACCCATACAGAGGCATGACATTCCTCACATCCTAAACTTAGGTGAACTCAGTTTTAGTGATCATTTGTTTTCATGCTTTACTGATCTTTTAGAATCCTAGGTCCAACAGGTTGACAGTCAAGATTGAACATCATAGAATTTTTTGAAGATTGTTTATATTTGTTCTTCTGGTGCAAGGCTGGGAAACTATACAACACATTCATTTCTACCAGGCTCATGGAAATTACAAATACAGAAAATAGGGGCTGGAGAGGTGGCTCAGAGGTTAAGTCTTAGCCTCTGAAGCAAAAGAACCTGAATTTGGATCCCAGATCCCATGTAAAAACACCAGGTGGAAATGGAAATGGTGGTGATCTGCACTTCCAGCCCTGGAAGGCAGAATCTGGGAAACTGCAGAGCAAAGCAATAAAGAGATAGAGCAATCCAAGATGATTCCCAAAGTCACCCTTGGATTTCCACAGGTGCACAAGGTGACCGCCCTCTGATATATCCCCCCCACACACACACACCTTCACATACAAAAAAATTATAGTAAACACTAATGAATTCATTATTCTATGTTTCCCCGAAGCTTATAGTCTTGCCCCAGAAATTGATTTTCATTACTTCTTCTAGGGCTGTGTCATAGTTAGGCACAGGTGTCAACTTGGACAGTTGAGGGTTTGAGCTCTGGGCACATTTGTGGAGAATTAATGGTTGAGTTGGGCCCAGAGCAAGCCTGCAGGAGATTGTCTAGCTGATGGGGAGGGCCCAGCCTATGGTGGGTGGGATTAGGCCCTGGAATAAAAGATGGAGGGCTGGTTGAGGGAGTTGGCATCCTTGTGTACACTTGGCCAGACATACTGGTCTGGCAAGTAAGGATCATCTCTCTCTCAGCCATTATGTGGTGATGGTGTGGCCAGTTCCCTCACCCCTGGTGTTGGTACATGCTCCCCTGTCAAGTTAAGAACTATAACTAGTAATCATAAGAGAAAATAAACCCCTTGTTCCCTTAAGCCATTTGATGGTCATTTGTCAGCAACCATGCAGGCTGACTGCAACAGGCTGAAATCCTGAAAACCATAGGATAATTACCACAAATATTTCCTAGAATGGTTTTACAGACATTGGTCCATCTGTAAAATAAAAACTTTCTTCTTTAATGTTGAACCCTCTCATGCTTGATTCTTAGGCCTCAATTGTGTAAATAAATTTTTAAATTACATCATAGTAACAAGAAAAATTCATATTGTAATTATGCAAATAGTCACAATGTCATGAAACACAACTCAGTAAACTATATTGTTCTCTAATTTTAGCAATGAGAACAAAATACTACTAAAACTTTAAAATTTAAATCTAAAATGTTTGGTTTTAGCTTACAAAAGTACTGATTCTGAGTCAAAGTTTAGAGACAGAGAGACTTTTCTTAAATGCCTACCAGATAAAATACATTTTAAAAAATATTATTCCATGCAAAAAAAATGACTATATTTCCCCCACCAATTTCTGCTGAACCATTAGTTAGCAGTTTCATCCCCAGAAATGACCAGCTCCGGCACCCGCATCCCCTCTTGTCTGATTGTCCTGTGAGTGTGCCAGTATACACTGGAGTGCGCGCCCAGGGCTCTTCTCCATGGTGGACAACAGCCCACGGCCATTATCTCCACCTAATTATAACCTCTTTACTCAACTTTTTAATTTTATTTATGTATTTATTTGTTTATGTATGTATGTACGTATTTATTTATTTAGTATGTGTGTGTGTAAGAGGACACTGTATGTCCCTGTAGAGGACCAAGGGTGACTTCAGGAATCACCCTGGATTGCTTCTATCTCCTCCTTGCTTTGTTTTGGGATTTCCCAGGCTCTGCCCACCAGAGCCAGAAGTGCAGGCTGCTGCCGTTTCTGCCTAGAATTCCAGTGTTTAATTATCAACTTGACAAAGGCATCCATGACACAAGCCTTTGGGCAAGGAAGAGAAGCGTAAACCAGCTATTAAAAGTCATATTGACAATCTCCAGTTAATTCATTATAATGATCAATAATATTCAAATGCTATAAGTAAAATTCTTTATCAGAACCCAGTATATGACTAGCTCAAGAAAAAAACGATCAGGCTCTGGCAGGTGGGGGGAGGATGCATATAGACAATGAAGGCAGTCTGTATGCCTACACACAAATGTATAGTCCCTGAAATATTTTAATAGCATTAAACAAATAATCTTTGGAAGGCTTATAATCTGATTTGATACCCTTCCTATAATCACATAAAATAATCTTCGAACTAATTAATAGCTGGAATGTAGTATTAGCCTTTTGTGTTACTGTCACAAAACTCCTGAAAGTAAGCACTTTTATAAAAGAAAAGGGGTTTAATTAGCTCATAGTTCTGGAACATGGCCCCAGCATGCCCTGGTGAAGGTCTTACAGCACACAGTATTACAATTATAGAGGTTTAGAAAAATGACAGAAGAATTCAAAGGACTCATTTATAACCTATTTTGTAGGACTTCCCTGACAGTAACCTTGTTTTCTTAAAGACCTAGTCACCTCCCACCAGGTCTCAGCTCCTATAGCCATCTGGAATTGAAACCACCCTAATCCCAGCCAGTCAAGTTCTTCACAGCTTGTGCTGTTCATCCTGAACCTGTCTGTCTCTTCTATTTGCTGCTCAAGTCTGCCCTTGCCAAGGTCATACTTCAAAAGCTGCAGCTTTGGTGCAGGCAGCTCTGCCAGGCCACCACTCCCTGCTGCAGTTTGCTGGTCCAGAATCTGTATTATAGTGTTGCTTTGCCTTTAATATTGCAACTGCTTTCTCCACAATGCTCATTGTCTATCAGTTTAGTGCTATTGCTGTTTAAAGAATGAAGAGCAGTCAGCAACATAGCTCAGCAAGTAAAGCTGCTGCTTGGCAAACCTGGCTTTAAGATTTTAGTGGTTTTTTTGGAGTAGGGGGAAGGGCTCCTGACCATTATGCCTCCTTAAAAGTTCTCTAAGTGTTTCCATGTCCAAGCATGGTGATCCATGAAGCTGTTTTGGGGCCAAGAATATAAAGAGTGGACACGGAAAGCAACACAAGAGAGAAAAATACAGAGAAAAGTTGGTTGAAACAGGCAAGAAAGTTCACCATCCTTCAGAAGGAGAACAGTAAAAATTTGCTGCCAAGTCCTGCCAGATTTTATTTATACACAGTGCATAATCAGGGGGCTGGGAATCTATATGCAAAGCCAGACATAGAACTTTTGATTGGTTGAAAGAAGACAGGAAAATAAGAGAGTTCTAGTTTCTGATGTGTGCTTGAATGGATAACCGGAAAGTGAGAGAATCAGTATTTGTGATATCTAGTATGGGCTAGAGAGAGACAGTCGTATAGACACTTCCAGCATAAACAGATTATTACTAAGATCTCAGGCTATGGCCTTATTACTTGAGATTCCAGAAATTTCTGTTTTACATGGAAAGCTCATTATTAACTCCTCTCAGCCTTCTACATCTTATTTGTTTTTTAAATCAAGGAATAAGATTTCCTTTTCTAGCAAATGGCATTCTATACACCATTTTCCACTAGTTGACTTTTTACACTGGCAACCCAAGTTTGATTCCCAGAAACCCGCAGAGTGGAGGGAAGAGACTTCTGAAAATTGTTCTCTGACCCCACCCATGCCTTCTCCCTCTTCCCTCTTTCTCTCTCAAACAATTAAATAAAATATTTTAAAAGGACTAAAGAGCATGACAAAGTTATCAGAAGGCACAAAATACAATTTTGGTAAGAGACAATATTGTGTGGACAGATTGCACAGAAAACAAGCAAAAAGATGAGAAATTTCTCCTTTTTTCATGTGTGTGTACATGTATGTTACATGTGGGTATACATATGTATGCAACTTGTGCACAAGAGGACACTTGGATATGATTGTGGAGGCTCAAGGGTGATATCAGGAATCATCCTGGATTGCTCTACCTCTTTATTGCTTCACTCTGGGGTTTCCAAGGCTCTGCCTTCCAGGATTAGAATTATAGGTCAGCACAATTTCTGATTTCTGACTGGAGGCTTGTGGAAGTGTTTGCTAACTATCAGTTCTTCACAGTTGTGCCCAAAGCTTACCTGTCAAGGTGACATCTCTATCACATGTCTTGCTGCAGCTTTGAATCCCATTTTTAAGTGGATTTGGGAATCTGAACTCAGGGCTTTTTGCTTTCAGGACTTTAACCTCTGAACCATTTCCCCCCAAAATATGACCAAATTCTAATCCTTTATTACTATTGATATTAAAGGTTCCAAAAACACTCTGATTAATAAACTCACCGAAATCTAGCTACCAAAATTTTAACTCATTTTACTGGTTTTCAGTATTTGTAAACATTATACCATAATGTGGAACTTTATTTCATTTTTTCCCAAATCTTCCAACGCTTATCACATCTACCTAGTTTTGACTATTACTGTTTTCTTTCACATTCTGCCAAACATTTATTTTCAAACAAAGTTTTTTTGTTTTGTTTTGTTTTGTTTTTCCTCTTGGTAAGCACAAACATTCTATTTCCCCACACACCGCATTTGAAAGCGTACAAGAGCACCTCAGATTCAGGGATCCGCAGTATCTGCAAGACCCGGTGCGCCTTCTAGCGCATAGCTATGCTTATTACAATGGAAGGAGATCAAGACCTGACAGTGAAGGGTCCACAGGACTTTGGCTGCACTCAAGAGCCTTCTCACAGTACAGTCACGAGACATGAGCTACTGGCTGAGAATAAGAAATAATTATAGCCAGTGAATCTGAGAAACGTAGGAGGCAGTCATGGAGCTATGTGAAGCTGTCGCATCTAGCACACAGGGTGTAGATTCAACTTTAAAAGAGTAATGAGAAAAAAAAAAAAAGAGTAATGAGGTATAACAGACACAAAACGCACAAAATCTGAGGTAATAGAAAAGTGGGGGAACCAGAGACATTCCATCTAGTATCAGCAACTGAGCTAGGATCCAGCATACCAATAAAAATGCCTGGCAGAAATGGCGGTGGCCTGCAATTCTAGCCCTGCAAGGCAGAGATTGGGAAACTCCAGAGCAAATCGAAAAGAAGATAGAGCAATCAGGGGCCGCCTACTACACACACTAAACAAATAAATAAATAAATCTGTAGCTCTGAAGTGTGTGAAAAGTTAAAAATTAAAAAATTATGAAAATAAATCAATCACATAAAAAAACAGGAAGAATCATCAGCGGTAAGATGAGACAAAGCAGGGGCTGGAGAGGTGGCTCAGGGGTTAAGCCTCTGCCTTGCAGGCGGAAGGTCCTGAGTTCAGATCCCAGATCCCACGTATAGACGCCGGGCGGAAGCGGGGGCGACCTGCGCTTCTGGTCCTGGTAGGGTGGAGCCTGTGAATCCCGGGGCTGAAGGAAGTGGAGGCGTCCATGGTGGTTCCCGAATTCGTCCGTGGTTCTACACACACACAGACACACACGCGCGCACATACATACGCACACACGCACAATTGTATAAATAAATAAAAAAGATGAGACAAAGCAAATCCCAGGAATAGAGGACAAGATGGAGGCATATATACATATACATATACATATATATAATATATATATATAGGAATAAAACAAACATGACCAAAATTTGAAAGAAAAAAAAATAGTCTGGGATACACTCAAGAAACCAAGCAAAGAATCTATGATAGAAAAGGAGATAAGGTAAAACTAAAATATCTAAAGAGTCTACTTAATTAAAATATCAGAGAATTTCCCAAATCTAGAGAAAGAGAAACATCCAACCACAGGAAGCGTTTCAAATTCTGGGTAGACATGACCAGAGAAGAACCTACCTGTCCACAACATATAGTCAAGATGGCAAGAATACAAAGCAAAGAAACAATGATAAAATCAGAAACATAAGATATGTCATCAGCAATCTTAAAGGTCAGAAAAGCATGGAATAATATAGGCCAAGCTCAGGAGAATAACTATCAACCAAAATTGTAATACCCAGATGTTATATGAACGCTTTTCCTAGGGAGATACTACATAGGTGTCTATCTGTCCCTGATAGGAGTTTGATGACAGACCAAAGTAATAATAACATGAGTTTGTTTATTGGAGTTACTTACAGGAGCAGAAGTCATTCAAAGGCAGCTATATGACCAGAAAGCCCACCCCAGCATGAGTGAGACTTGTGGAAAAACTTTGCTACATGACCTGCTAGGAGATTCTCTTCCAGGATTCTGAACTGTATGGTCTCAATTTCTCTAGGGTATCTCCCAGACTTCTGAACTTGTCCAGGGTCTCCTTCAAAACTGACTGACATACTGAGCAGTATTTTCCAGTCTTACAGCGGTTTAGCATCTCTTTTAATTGCTTGACTGGCAGGAGAGTCTCCTCCCCCAGAAGTTGTTTACTGCTTTTCCCCTTCTGGAGAAATTCCCCCCTCTCAAAAAACAAAAACAAAAACAAAAAACTTGTTAGTTTTAGAACTTCTGGAATCTAAAGAGCTGTTTACTTGCTGGGCCTTCCTCCAAGATGAGATGTTTCAAATTGCCCTCTTTAGCTTAGACTAGGGGAAGAGGGAAACTCTAAGATGGCATTAAGTTGTGTCCAGAGGAAAAGCTAGCTCTTCAACTTACATATTATTATATAGGCATGCTCTTTTTTTATTCAATTGTGTGTGTATGCGTGTGTGCGTGTGTGTACGTGTGTGTGTGTATGTATGTGTGTGTATGTATGTCTATGTGTGTGTAGAACCACGGGCGAATTTGGGAACCACCATGGACGCCTCCACCTCCTCCTTGTTTACTTTGCCTAGGGATTCACAGGCTCCATCCTACCAGGACCAGAAATGCAGGCCGCCCCTCTAGGATCCAAACTCAGGATCTTCCGCCTGCAAGGCAGAGGCTTAATCCCTGAGCCACCTTTCTAGCCCCTATATAGGCACACTCTTAATCAGAATTATCAAAGGAATAGATCCTGAGAATTTGGAACTTCCCCAGGAATCTGACACTGGAATGCCAGATTTTGTAGATATTATGGGTCTGGGGTTGTTTAGAGAATCATCATTGACCTCAAGTAGAAGTTTAAAAAGGAGGAGGCTTCATTATTGGTGCACCAAGACTTGCTATCACTCCCAAGACCCAAGTTACAGGAGACAAGCAACCAAGCCCTGACTTACAGCATCTCTGAGTACTTATAGATGAAAACCATAAAGGGGATGGGGGGGGTGCAGAGCAAGCAAAGCTGAGTTCCAAAAGCTAAATCTGCAATTAGCTCTTGCAATCTTATCTGTCAGCACATCTTATTTTGTAAACCTTGCCAAAAAAATTTAAAATTTCTCAGGTTCAACATTTCTCAGAAACTCAGTGGATCTTAGGAAACTTTGACCACAAAATGTTCCAGAAAACCAGTTGGGGAAGGGAGGCATCTGGACTTGTACCTTTTATTATTCCCCCCCATACCCGTGGTTAGCTGTTGCCTGTCAGCCAAGTGCCTGTTCCGTGGCTAACTGCTGCCTATCAGCAAAGCTGCCTGTCAGTAAAGCAACTTTTCTACCTGAAAATTTTTCTTGTTACTGCTTTCTTATTTTTCTACTTTCCATTCAAAAACTTCCCTTCTACAGTAGAGTATTGAAAACTTGCTAGATCTGGTACCAGCCAGAGGAGGAATTCATCTCCTGGAAAGAAATGTTACACAACTCTGACTTGTCAGACCATCTTGCAGGAGAGACTGGAGACAGCCAACAGTGGGTAGAAACATACCTTAGGCAAAACTGATTAATTCTTGATCCTATTTAAGTCAAATCAATACCTCCCAGAGATGGACTTGGACATCCTCAATATATCCATATTGAATAAATTTCCTTTTTCTGTTTTTCACTAATAATTTGATTTTTTTAAATTGATTCAGGGCAAATGGTGGAACCATAGTGCCTAGGCAAAGAACTTACCATTTTTCCATTTTTATCTTCCTTCTTGTTTCCCTGCTGTTTATCTTTAAATGTAGTCATTAAATAATTTTTTGTCTGGTTTCCAAGTGAAGTTTTAGCACAATTTCTACTAAGCAATGTACTTTCCCATACCAAGTGATCTTTTGTTTGTTATACTTGATTTTACCTGGAGATAGATCTCACTATTCAAACCAGGCAAGATTACAGTTTGAAATCCCTGCCTTTCCTCCTGAGTGTGGAGATGGAGAGGTGTGGGAAAGATAGAGGTAGGAAATCGGGTGGAGTTGTGGGTGAGGAGTAGGGTGGGAAGATGCCTCTTCTGAATATCTTCATTCCTATCATGATGGCTACAGAACCAAATGTAGAGTGAGGGTATTAATAACCTCTTAATCAAGAAAGTGCAAATTAAGCAAAAAAGTTTGTACTTACATCAACTCCTCGGCTTCTAAGGTTTTAACCAACTCATAAACTGACTTTCTGTTCTCTGAGTGACTTTTTCTAGTTGCACAGAAAAGTTCTGAGACAAGAGTTTTGTCAGCAATACCTACTGCAAAAATCTCTTCTAAAGCCCAGGTAGGGACTAGGAGACTGAAGGATTCTGGGTGTTGTAGTTCTCGTGCGACTGCGCATGCGCACTGGGCTTCCAGAGGCCGGCCTGTTCAGCCTGTGGTTGCTGGAAGCTTTCCTGCCCTGCTTCTGTGGGCGCGCTTAGTCGTCCACAGCAAGGCTACCAGGCACTTGTTTCCCTAGCGCTCCTCGGTTTCCTGGCCCAGAGATGGAGTGTCCCTTGCGGACTCCCTGGCCAACTCAAGGTCTTCGTGGACCTCCTGACTTGGAGTTCCCAAGTCCTGATACGATCCCCAGGTCTGCCCAGCCCAACACCATTGCTACATTGAGGAGGGGTACCTGCAGAAGGACAGTGGACGCGGAGTTGCCCTGACTCCCCAGCCGCCAGGGAGGGAATTGGGCATCACTTGAACCTTCTTTCACTGCTTCTTCACTGAGGTGGAAGCTTTGCAAATAATTACTTCTCAATCACTTGCTCCCTGGAGTTGCAAAGGTCTCTGCGTTGCTTTAGAAATACCAGTCCGGTTCCCATTGCTGAAGATCTCAGGCAGAGAGCATGAGGTTTTCGTCATTTTTAATAACTGGCTTGGGAGTAAAGTAAAAATTTTCTTTCAGTCTCTTGATAATTCTGTAAGAGTTGGAAAGACGGAGCTTGGGTGAATGAAATCCCATTGTCTAGAACAAAGTAAAAAGGAAATTATACCTGGAGAAATACAGGTCTAGATGACGCATGCACCGTGTCCAAGAGTAAAGTGGTTGCCCTCTTTTGAGCTATTTGTTACAGTAACCAAATCCAGACTTGAATCTGGAGATGTGGACAACTACTTTAGGATTTTGTTCCTGTCCAAACTCCCTTACATACTTTGTATTGGCTACTTGGAAAATATAGAAAAGTAGAACATCACAACCCACAGGTGGCAAAAGTCTCATAACAATTTTTGACTAACCAACACTTATGGGTTTTTCCTATGAATGTATTTATGCATGATCAAACTTAATATCTTCCAACGTTTATGGATTGTTAATTATTATTATTATAAAATCTAAAGGTGTTTATTGCACAGCTTAGTTGTCAAACATGTCCCTTCAGCACAGTCTATGTGTTATTACCAAGAACTTTAAATCTCTATTTTTTAATAAAAAATTATTTGCATATTAAAAGAAATAATCCTTGACATTTCTTGAAATTGCTCTGCTTCTCCTTGTAGGCACCAAAGATGCTCTGAGATTTCCAAAGCTCCACCCACTAGAGCTAGAAATGCAGGCCGCTGCTATTTCCACATAGCATTTTTACACCTGGCATTTTTACGTGGGACCTGGAATCCGAACTCAGGACCTTCTGTTTTCAAGGCAAAATCTTAACCCCTGAACCATCTCTCCAGCCCTTGCTTGTCATTTTAGATTCTTGTTATATGTCCTATAAGGTTCAGCTAGATTGACTTCATGCTAGCTTAGTGATTCTGAGGGTTTTCCCAGTTATATATTTGATATTTACCTAACAGCTTGGGTATAGCAATGTATTTATTTTAGAAGCCCATGACATTTAAGGTGTGGTATAGACTTCACACTGGAGGAATGGAGGCTCATGGATCCTATCCAAAGGAACCTGTACAAGGATATGATGCTAGAGAATTACAAGAATCTCATTTCCCTGGGTAAGTGTAAGTTCTCTTTTATGTTGATGGATTTTCCCATGTGACATGTCAAGGGTATAATCTCTAAAGTGCTTCACAGATTTTTTTGTCCAGAGTTTAGTCCTCAAACTATCTTATAAAGCTGGGGAAATGGCCAGTAAATAGGCGCTTGTCTTGCAAGTATGAGGATCTGAGTTTGATCCCCCAGCACCCATGTAAAAATGCCAGGTCTCATGGGGGTGCATGCTTGTAATATCATCACTGAGGAAGAGTGAAGATGGAAGGATCCCTGCAACCAGGCTAGCCTGGTCTGTGTGCTCCAGGTCAGTGAGAGACCAGATCTCAAAAGAGATACACAAGCCTAGGAAGATGGCTCAGGAGTTAAAGACTTTGCCTCACCAGCAAAAGGACCTGAGTTTGGATCCCCAAGTCTTATGAAAGTATGCTGGGCAGAAGTGACGGTGGCCTGTAATTCTGGCCCTGGAAGGCAGAGCCTAAGAAACCCCAGAGCAAATCAATAAGGAGATAGAACAATCCAGGATGATTCCCAGTGTCACCCTTAGGCCTCCACAGGCACATACACTCCAGTGTCCTCTTGTGTGTGGGGCAGGTGTGGCTGTGTGTATTAGTGTGTATCAGAGAGCACAGTGTGTGCCTGTGGAGGCCCAAGGATGACTTTGTGAATCATCCTGTATTGCTCTTACTTCTCTTGCTTCAATCTATGGTTTCCCAGATTCTGCTTCTAGAGCTGGAAGTGTAGGCAGTAGCCATTTCCACCTGGCATTTTTACATGGGATCTGGGATCCGAATTCAGGTCCTTCTGCTTGAGAGGCAGACTCTTAACACATGATCCATCTTTCCAGCCCATTTCAGAACTTTAAAAGATAAAGTAGGGCCAGCACAATGGCTCAGTGGGTAAAGGCACCTGCATGCAAACCTAGCAACCTGAATTTGATTCCCAGAGTATAAATGGTTGAAGGAGAGAAGCGATTTCAACAAAGTGGTCCTCTCTCTCTCTCTCTCTCTTTTATAAATATATTATTTAAAAAGCCATGCATACTGTGGGAAGCAGAGATGGGAGTTTCATTGGGATTTGAAAGTTCAGTAAGAAACCCTTTGTTAGGAATAATGTGGAGAGTGACAGAGCAAGACATCCAATTATACCCACTGGTCTCCAGGCACCAACCCCCTCTACAAACGTGTGTTGGAGCAAAACCCCATAAATGTTATTATGGTTGTGGAAAGTCCTTCAGGACTAACTCATACCGTATTGTACATTGAAGGGCACATACTCGAGAAAGACCATATAAATGTTCTGAATGTGAAAAGGCGTTCACTAATACATCACAGCTAATCATGCATCAAAGAAGGCATACTGGGGAGAAATCCTATAAATGTAATAAATGTGGAAAGGTTTTTGCAAGTAACTCAGGCTGTAATACTCACCAGCAAACACATACTGGCGAGAAACTGTTCAACTATAATGACTGTGGAAAAGCATTTAGACAGTTAGTACATGTCACAGAGCATCAGAAAATCCATAGTGGAGAAAAGCCCTATAAGTGTGATATTTGTGGAAAAGCCTTCAGGAGGGGTTCATACCTCTTCACAGTGCACTGGAGAACACATAGTAGAGAAAAGCCCTATACTTGTAAGGAATGTGGGAACAGTTTATTACTCTGTTTCAACTAACTCTGCATCATAAAATTCATTTTGGGGAGAAGCGCTATAAATGTCAATATTGTGGAAAAGCCTTTAGGACTAACTCAAACTTCATTGCCCATCTGAGACTTCATATTGGAGAATGTAACAAATGTAGGAAAGCCTTCAGGAGTAGCTCAAGTCTTACTATACATCAAAGAATACATCAGAGAGGAACATAGCTAATGTAGAGATTAGCAGCCATCCAGCTAGATGATAACACTACAAGGAGGATCTTAAAACTATATTTTATAAATATAGGGGAACATGTTAATGAAATTCACCATTATGCACTGAAGGAAAACTCCAAATATTAATGTTGGAAGAATTTAATATTCTTAGAGGTTATAAGGCAATTGACACTACTTAAAAACAATGGACAAGTGAACATTTTCATCTAGATGTCGCATTTTACTCATTAAACAAAGTGAATTACCTTTGTATGCTTTGCCTATTTTTTCTATAAATTTGCCTCTTCATTTTAGAAGTGCTTTTTGTGTATTTTCTATGTGTATTTGTCATATGGTCAGCCAATAATGTTTTTATAGCTTCAATGTTTCCCCACAATGTTTTGGTAAATTGCTTATCATGACAGATGTACATATGTGATGTTTCATTTTTGTTAAATTATCACATCTATCATATATTCATGTTTGTGACAAGGTTTGCATGAAAATGTAGAAGAAAATATCCTAGGTGTCAATAATGGCTGCCTTGAGGGAAGACAGAAAAGGAAACATGAGGATAAAGGATGAAAAGAAATTATAAGCATGAAAAATGTGGGTGTATTATGTGTGATGTAAAACATTTACATGAACTTTTGAGGGCCATAAATAAAGAAGTGGTCTTCAGAGGTTAGTAG
The DNA here is from genome assembly GCA_023101885.1 of Typhlomys cinereus. Classification (NCBI taxonomy): domain Eukaryota; kingdom Metazoa; phylum Chordata; class Mammalia; order Rodentia; family Platacanthomyidae; genus Typhlomys; species Typhlomys cinereus. Next base: position 3,384,865 of record JALPQD010000101.1, on the reverse strand, counting down.
TTACTTCAGAGTTGTTGAACCATCAGCTGTTACTTGACTTTTCTGGTTTTCCATGTTTTTCAGTATTTCTTAGCAATGAACATGTAATATTTGCATAAAAAGAAGAACCTCTTTGTAAAATCAGTGTGTTGTACACCTACTCTGTACCAGGATCTAGGTTTTCAGTGCTAGATGTATATTGGTGCTGTGATGCCTCCCTGCCATTCTAAAGTTAATGTATTTTCAGCTAACTAGAAATGCGGCTTGTTACTAAGTTTCTGCTCTGAAGAACTACATGCCTTTAGATATGGACAGACCATCTGTAACCATGGAAACATGCTTAAGTTGGTTTGCTAGCCTTCCTGTTTTTAGATCTTTTGTTGGAAGCTATAAATTTCTGCTACAACTTCCAATTAAGGCTTGCTTGCAAAATACATTATGACACAAGCTTGCAATCCCATCTATTTAAAAAAAAAAAAAAAAAAAGGCTGAAGAGTTGACTCGGGGTTTAAGACTCTGTCTCCCAAACAGAAAGTCCTGAATTCAGATCCCAGGTCCCATGTAGTAAAAACTCCAGGTGGATACAGCGGCAACCTACTAGGCAGAACCTGGGAAATCCCAGAATGAAGCAAAAAGGAGGTAGACAGAATCCAGAATAACTTCCATGGTCCTCCACAGGCACGTACAGGTCACACAAACATACATGCGTATGTACAGACAAAAGTTTTAAAAATTAAATTTGATGAAAATTAATTTAAGAATTTGCTCCTTGGATACTTGTGGCGCCTTACACCATCTCAGGTGGCTAAGTTACAACAGCAGAAACAGGGTGTCATGTATCTAAGACTGGGGAGTTGGTTGTGATACCATGGAAGTCCTCAAGTTACTCAGCATCTCATTCATCTCACCCTGAGCTTCATTTGGAGGTGGTGATGGAAACACCAGAAGAAAAGTACTTCTGAAGAGTATCTCAAACTTTTATTCTAACTGTAGAGAAGATGACCGCAAGCTTCAAAAAGTAGTTCTGCTTTCAACATGGCAGCGAAGAGTTGTGCTGGCTGATGGATCTGTGCTGCATCCTCAGAACTTTGTGATCAAGTTAGAGATGAAATAGCCCAAAGTTCCTCTCCCCCTAGATCAGTGCTTGTAAATTCTGGGAGTACTAGAAGAAGGCTGGAGTTAGAATTAGAGCCCAGACACTTCTGGCACAAGTGCCAAAGGCCCAAGTAGGCCAGGGACTTGACACCCCAAAAGATCAAGGCATCCTTAGCAAAGATCAAATGCCCATTTCTACAACACAAGGAAAGATAGGTATGTATTAAATATTAGAGCTTATTGAATGAAGGATATGAGCAATCTTCCTAGTGCGTAACTTCATATTATGGTTGAAAATGACCATTGCCTATTGAATTTAAGGATGAAATTTATTAACTCTCATCAAGAGTATTATAACTAGTGTGATGACTACTATCTTCTTTGGATTTAGTTACCACTTTCGAGCTGAAAGGTTTGTGTCAGATCCTGAAGGTACTACCTAAGGCCTGCTGTCAAGCAGTTGACATAGCATGATGCTAACCGTGTTGGTGGTTCCCCTCTGTCTTCTAAAGTTGACCATAAACCTTGAGACAGAGCATTTCAGTAGCACCATACCAGCTAAGTTCAAGTGACCTGAGAACTGAAATGTATCCACTGGGCTAAGGGTGGAGATGACATTGACCACCTTGACTTGAACAAGTGGTAGGGGAGTCAAGGTCACTGTGCTGTCCAGCTTCCAGTTACTTCCCGTAACAAAAGTTACAAGAAGCTTCAAAGAAGAAAGGTCTTATTTTGACTCTGTTTTGAGGGTTCAGCCCATATCGCTTGGCCCTTTCAGTGGGCCTATGATGAGACCGAATTGCATCACAGCAAGTAGGCAAGCATAGTGAGACAAATTCACATCACAAGTGGTGGAATGAGACAGGAAGAGAAGGGAATGGGTTCTCATTTCAGGAGCATGCCTAAAAGACAGCCTGTAGCCTTCCAGTAGCACCTCCATTCTGGGAACTGGTGGCTATTCCAAGGGCCAGACTACATTAGTCTCGTCCTAGTGAATATTGATTCTTTAGTCTGCTCTGCATGTCTCCAGTAACTAGTGATGCTGGGCCCCATTTTAGGTGCTTCGCGGGTTTTTTAAATATACTCTTCAGAAATGTTTGCTCTAGAGTTTTACCCAAGTTTGGAACTCTGACTTTTTTACCGATTCGTAATCACTTTATTCTGAATGGAGGATGTCCTTCAGATGTTTGTGTTGCAAAGAGTACTCCCCATCAAGTTGACTCTTCACTCTCTGTACATGTTTTGAAGAAGAAAAGTTCTTGATTTTGATAAAAGTTGAGGGTATGTTTTGCTTTTTCTGGGTTAAGCATTGTTTTCTAGACCAGTAATATCATTCAGTGGATAAGGTGCCTGTTCAAAAACCTAGAGACCCAGAAGCCCACATGGAAGGAGGAAAAATGACTTTCAGAAATTGTCATCTGATCTCCACCCATGTGTTTGGCATGTATGTGTATGCCTTTCTCTTTCTCTTCCTTATTTTCTTCTCTCTCTCTCTTTTCTCAAATAAATAATTTTTTTAAAAAATTGTTTTCTTAAGGTCTTAGGTATTTTTTACTTATTTTCTACCATATATCTACTATTTTTACTTTTCGCTTTAATGTTCATGAATCATCCAAAATCAGATGTGCATTTTCTTACAAATACACAATTCATTCAATATCATTTTCATAGAAAAATAACATCTTCCCCTCTTCCTCTTGGGTTGCAATGGAACATCTATGACAAATCACGTACTTGAAAAATCTGATCTGTACAATGTTGGACCATTATTGCGCCCAAAATGTTTTCTTTCTTCTTTTTCTCCTTCTGTTTTGATTTTGTTTTGTTTGAGACAGGATCTCACTGGATAGCTGAGGCTGGCTTGACATTACGATTCCAACGCCTTAGCTTCCCAAGGGTGCCATTCTGGTCTCCAAATTTTATTTTCTAAAAATAGTACTATTTTATGTGTATGATGTTGAAGTGGGGGACACATGCCACATGACACACAGCCTCATGTAGTAGGTTCTGTCCTTCCACCTTCTCGTGGGTTCCAAGCATTGAACTCATTTCATTGGTATTGCACAGTAACACCCCGCACCCGCTGAACCAACTTGCCAGCTCCAAATACCATTGAAAACTGAAAATGCGTGTTTTCTAATTCCTTGTCCAAAATTGTCATGCAGTTGTATGTCACTGTCATTTTCACATTTATGAATGACTTTTTCAATTTTCAAACACGCCAAAACTAGGATTTTTTTATTATTTATTAGCATGTATTAGTTGTACATAATGATGGCTTTCAATTATGACATTTCTGTGCATGTATGTCATGTACCTTGATTATATTATTCTCCATGACCTTTACTCCCTCCACGCTTACTGACCACCTTTCTCTTCCCAACCAATCCCTGTGTTTGTCATATTCGTGTTTATGCTTTTGTTTGGGTCCCACTGAGTTTAACTACAGGAATATGGGCACCTTATCTGTGACTATACCACTGAAGAAAATGCCTTTCCTCCCCAGCAACTGTTAACTGCCTTAATATGTTCAGAGGGCCTTGAGATACCCTCCCTGCTGTGGGACACAATGCTGGTGGTCCCAATTCTCTGCGGGTCTTGTGCTGATAGTAGCAGCTGCTGAGTGTTGAGTGTGGTGGCCTTGTGGTCCTCAGAAGAAAGCATTCCACAACACTTTGCTTCTTCCTTTGGTGGTCACATTCTTTTCACCCCTTCTTCCCTGATGTTCCCTGAGTCTTGAAAGGGGTGATATTAGGATTCAGCTTTTGACAATTAAAAACTAGGAATTTGGACAACAAGATGACCCAGCAGGTAAAGGCAGCTGGCCTCTTGAATTACATTCTGGAGCCCACATGGTGGAAAAAAATAACATTCTTTTGAAAGTTGTTTTCTGAAATCCACACATGTTGGGCCTGCCCAGGAATAATGGTCTGGGAGGGAGTGAGTAGGGCATGGCTTAGCATATGGGACCAAAGATGGCACTGGGAGCTAGTGTCCTAGGCATAACCCTGATCACATTACAGAGAGCCCTAATTGGCTTATAGGAGCCAACATAGACATATGTTTAGTTTGACCTATGCAGCCTGTGTGCTGTGCTGGCCATTAAGGTAATTGGCTGCCTGTTTCATGCTCTCTGGTTCTTTGTCTATATAAGATGATTTGTTACCCCCAATAAACCGAGATTTTGCTCTGACAAACTCCTCGTCCGTGGCCGAGTCTCTGGAGGGCTGAGGCGGAGGTGCGGGTGGTCAGGCTTTACTTATCTTCTTCGTCATCGCAGCCAGCAGCTGTGTAACTGAGTGAGTGAATGAGTGAGTGAGTGAGTCTCACCTTGACAAACTCCCTACTGTGTCTGAAGTCCCCTGGATTTGGGTGAGGGGGTGAAGGACCTCCAGTACGTTCACCTTTCTCCGCCCCGACGGCCTGGAGTCGTCACAGTGTGTGCGTGGGAAAATCAGCCCCCCACACACATGCTGTGGTATGTACATACCTGTTTTCTCTCTCTCTTTCTCAAAATATTTTTTAAAAACTGGGATTTTGTTATGATACTAAATACATAGCTTAGTTTTGAAGGAATAGACATGTTAACAATACCGAAAACATCCAACTTATTGGCACATACTTGTTATTTTTTTATTTCAGCTCTTTTGACAATACAGAGGTTTTATGTTCTTTTCAATTGTAGAAAAATATGTTTTTCTGGTTATAGTTTGTTGGATTGCCTAAATATTTTTCCTTTTTAATAACATTTTTACTTCTTTGACAATTTCACACATGTATATAACGTATCTTGTTCTGTTCCCCTTCCAATCTTCGAGTCTTCTCTCTTTTATTTTTTTATTTTTTTCATGTTCTTTTTTTCTTTTCTTTTTTTATTATTAAAAATGTAATTATACATTTTAAAATTTTTTACCAGTTTCCTTCCTCCCCCCTCCTCCCCCCGAACCTCCTCCTCCCCCTCCTTTTCCTCCCCATCCCCCAGTGCCTCCCCCCCAATTCCCAGAGAGTCCTTTATTGTGTACGCCTGACTCTCCACTGGGTCCTCCTCTCCGATGACATATAAGGACCCAGTGGCATTTCCATAAGCCCTTTCTCTTGTTCCCCTTAAGCATAGGAGCACTACTATGGCTGTCAATCCCTTGCCTCCAGGGATCTCGGTGCCCTCTCTTTTTATTTTTAAGAACCCACTAAGACCTATTAGCGTTTAATTGCACATCCACCCACTGGAGCATTTTGATGAACTTTGGCCAAACAAAACAAAATATAGAACATTTGATTTCCCGAAGCACATTCCTTATCCTTTCCTGGACAATATCCCACTTCTGTCTCAAATTTGTCTTCTGTCAATATAGATTTACCTTTTCTGTACCTAAGTATTAGTAATAATTGCAAACAGACATGGTGGTATATGTTTGTACTTTGGAGCTGAGAACAGAAGCTCATGAGTGGACGGCCAGAGATAGAGAGCAATACCCTTTTCCAGAAAGAAAAAAGAAATCATCCAGCTCATATTCTCTGTACATGTGTTCTTTCGCCTCCCTTAGGGCGGGTGGGAGCTTCTCATGTAACCCAGACTTGGCCTGGAGATTCTATTGCTCAACTGTGTTATGATATTTTGTCACAGATCCCTGGCAAACTGAGTCAAATTATTATGGACCTTTGGAAACATATGAAATGATACCACTCTTTGCACTAATTTTTTGTTTCAGAATTGCTTTATCAAAATTTTGGGGTTTTGGTTTTGTTTTTGAGGGGGAATTGGGGGGAGGAAGGGGTTTGGCCCAGAGAGATGGCTAAGGGGTTAAGACTCTGCAGAAGGACCTGAGTTCAAATCCTGAATCCCATGTAAAAATGGCAGGCAGAAATGACAGTGGATTGGACTTCAGCTCTGCACCGCAGAGTCTGGAAAATTCCAGAGCAATGGAAAAAGACGGTATAATAGTCCAGGATGATTCCCAAAATCACCCTTGGGATACACAGTGCCCTCTGATGCACATACATGCAACAACTTTAAAAATTATTTTTTTAATATGTGGAAGTTTTGTTTGTTCATTTGGGAGTTCTGGTGGATTTCAGGAAGGGAAAGTGGATTTGTTTGTTTGTTGTTTGAGACAGGAGTTAGTGTAGCCCAGACTGGCCTCGAATTTGCTGTGTAACTGAAGCTAGCCTTGAATTCTTGATCCTTCTCCCTCTACCTCCCAAATGTTAAGTTTGCAGGTACATCGTGCCTGACTAGACCTTTGTGTATAAGTGAGCTAGCAGTTACTTTTCATATTCCTAGTTTTAACTTTAAATACAGTAAATGTGAACATATACGCCCTACCAAGATGAAAGCTCCTCTTGAGGCTAAAATAATTGCTCTCAAAGGCCACTGTGGCTGGGCATGGTGGTGCACATGTGTAATCCTGACACTCAGGAGAGACCACCTTGGGAAATATGGTGAGACCCTGTCTTTAAAAAACAAATCGCTATGAATCCATTGTTCATTGGGACACACTTAAAATGTTTTCCTATTTCAAAGCAATAAAAACTGGTTTTTAAATTTATTATTGTTGCATGTGCATATGTGGATTTGCATATCACAGCACACACGTGGTGGTCAAAGGACAACTTCATGTAGTCATTTCTCTCCTTCCACTTTTATATGAGTACCCAGGTGTCAGGCGCAGTGCCTTTATCTACAGAATCATCTCACTGACCTTATTAAACTACCTAAAAAAATTAGTGGATACACAAGCTATCCCAAAGAAACGCACAATGGCTGAACCTGAAGCACTTTCAACCACAAAATAAAGAATAACATTTGGTGAATTAAAGTTCCTGAGTCAGTATTGGTGCAAATAAGTAACTGAACATATGATATATAAGTAAATGAGAGAAATCACCTTATCTTTACAGATTATAATGATAATGCACGTGGAAAAGAAATGCCAAATCGCCATCACTGAAACACCAAAATCATGGTGTTTGTCACAATGAATGGTGAAATCAATGGATGCAAGTTTGAAAAATAGTTAATTTGCTTATTCACTACAAAGGGAGAAAGTTGCTTAAGAGTGGAGAAATTCAGCAGACATGATATTAATATGTGATCCCAGGTAACGCCCAAGGAATAAACAGTAGCAATCAATCTGGAGATTGACAGATGCCGAAGTGGGAATGGAGAGGGAGGGGGCCAAGAAAAGAACATGGCAAACCCTTCAGAAGAAAAGCCACAGCTCGGTAGTGTTTAACGAAGCAGCGGGAGAGCCTGCCCTCCGCGGAGAGCAAAGTCGGCTGTGTTGCTTTGCGAGCGCTCGGCCTGATCTGTCTTCGCCTGGCTGCGGCGGTGACTGTGTCCACCTTATAGTTTTAGTAATTCGTCCGCTTGTCTTTAGTTTCGTGCTCTTTTTCTGTGCGTGAACTATGCGAGTGTGAAATGTGTACATCACAATGCTTACGGTGGAGGATGGGGTTGTCCATGGCAACTTGTGTTACCCTGCTCTACAGTATCCAGCTTTTCATGAGGTTTAAATTTTATAACTCGAGGCAGGAGAGGGGAAAAAAAAAACCTCAGAGCCTTGTAAGTTTACGCGGTTACTAAGTCATCCTCACCCGACTGCTGGCTCTCTACAGTGGAGGTCACAGCTGCAGCGCGTCCTCCTCGCTTGCGTTAAGTGCGGTTGGCGCTGTGTGCGAGGCTCCCCCAGGTGGAGCTGCTCCGCGCAGGCGCACACCGGATCGCAGCAGCGCCTGGGCTCTCCCTTTTTCACTTGCAGAGATTGATCTGAAATAGACGCACCAGGCTCAGGAGCTGCGAGCCGAAGCCATAGCAACACTGGGGCTTTAAAGGATCAAAGACGATCTGTACTCACGACCTCGTGGCGCAATGGTAGCGCGTCTGACTCCAGATCAGAAGGTTGCGTGTTCAAATCACGTCGGGGTCATAGATAACTGGATGATTTTCAAATAATCATGAGTGTACCGTGGTTTCCCTGTCTGGACTATGACGTTGACCACCGCTGCTTTGATTGCTTTTAAACTCAAAACCACTACAACCACCCACGAAAGAGATATCAGTTCCCAGAAGATGAGATATAAGTTGTCTTTTCAGGAGGAGTTGGGAGTGCAGCCCGGTGGACAGCACTTACACAAACTGTTTTAGATATACAAAGATTTCTTTTATAACCAAAGCAGTGCAAATTAAAATTCTCAAAATCTTGTTTGTTTGGCTACCTGATTTCTTTCACAGTGCTGATGGAGCCCACTCCCTCACATAAACAGTTGTTTTTAAGCTGGAGTTCACATGAGTGTAGAGTTTTTTCTGTTTTTGCTCACCACATCCTTCAAACTGTGGGAAACAGCAGAGGCATAAAACCAAAAACAGCAGAAATCAAAATAATTATAAAAGAAAATTTTGATTTGGATGATTTAGGAATGTTTTCTAGCATATTTCCCAATATAGCTTGTTTCTTTTTATCTTGGATTTTTCTTAGAAATGCTCCCTACCCTTCCATATGAAGGGCAGTTATCACCAAGTGAACGGGCTCACTGCCTGTGTTGTGCTTATCTGTGCAATTCAATCACCTCTTGCACTGTGTCTTCCCTGTTGTGTGGCAGGGGGCATCTGTCCAACATCTGCGATTAGGTTTTCTGCAACTTTACTTTTGTTTTTTATTAACATTTTATATTTCTATCTATACAATAAAGGATAAGTGGCTGAATACATAGCCTAGCTGAATCTTTAAAATTAAAAATTCAGTAAAGCTACATCATACGTATTCATTGGAGAGATGCATATTGTTAAATATTTTAAAGTTGAATTACATTTGCATATAAAAGCTATATACGTCTAGATATAGGTTTCCCACAACTTTAATTCAGCTCTTTAAACAAAATGCTTTGGGATTCTGTCATGTACTAGTCTCCTTTTATTTTCTTATTCTTTCATGGTTTCATATATGATTACAGTAAAATTATAATAGTTTCACACCTTATTTTCCCTGCCAGTCTCCCTTCTAGTATCTTTTTGTTGTCTGTTTGTTTTTACATGAGTGGCCCTCTGGGCTTCATTTGGGTTGCCTTTGATGGTGGCATGTGCCTGAGAACTGCTGAAACATGAGTCCTATGTCAGTGAGTATACCCTTGAGGAAAGCACGCCCCCTCCAATAAGCATTGATCTTCATCAGTCTCTCACAGAGATATGGAGCCACTTGAATTCTCTACCCTTTCCTGGTGTACTAGTTCTCTTTTCTGTTGCTGTGAGACAATGCCCAAAGTCAAGCAACTAAAGGGAGAAAGGAGATTTATTCAGCTTAGGGTTCCAGAGGTGAGCTACAGTCTTTGATAGTGGAAAGGTACAGTCTTTGATAGTGGAAAGGGCATGACTGGGGCCAGAAACTGGAAGAAGCCTAGATCACATCCATCCAAGGATGCTCAGAACTTTAAGACTGCCCACTGCAAGAGCAGACCTCTCCCAGAAGTAGGGACTAATTCACCTCAAGGACCACCCCCTGTGACTGTCTTCTTCCAGTAAGACTCCACCTCCTAAAGGTACCATGACCTTTCCAAACGCATGAGCCTATGTGGGACACTTTTCAAACCATACCTGGTGACATGTTGATATGACAAATCCCATGTAGGTTTCATGGAAATATATATAGCTGCTGTGTGTTCATGGATGCAATAGCCCTTTCATGTTCAGAAGACAATGTCTGGCCTCGCTCATTCTGCCCTTCTCCCTGAGACTGGAGGTGGGCAAGTGGGTTGGATGACCTGTTTATGGTCCCACTGTCTTCCATCCTTTATCTTTTGCACTTTTGCCAGCTGTGGTTTTCTTTAATAAAACACTTTCTATTGCAACAGGAAGCTTCTTGGTTGAGTGCTGAAGTGTTCCTCCATTCTAAGGTTATAACAGCAAGTATTTAAAGACAGTTTGATTCAATCTCTTCAGTAGCTGCATCCCTGTTTTTTATCTCCATTTATTGGTTCTTGTTCTGGTCTTAAATGCAACCAGAAAGCTGTTGGTTGCTCTCCTTGTCTTTCATATCACTATTGCATGGATAGTTGACACTTTCCAGGATGATTGTTATTGTAGCTTTCAGCTTTCGTGGATTCATCTCTCATTTTCAATTTGTCCAATGACTATGTAAGGATTTTTAAGTACCTTTCATTTGTATAGCAGTTTTACTTTCACAGAAAATCTGGAATGGAAGGTAAGGAGATTTCCCATGACCCCTTCCACAAGCATCACTGCCTCCCCCGCTACCCCATCCCCCAGCAGCAGCAGTTGACCTGCCTGACAGAAAAACCTCCTGAAATTCAGCCCAGCTCTAGAGTTAACATCAGTGTCTCTTCTGTGTGTTACATGCTGTGGGATTTCTATTAGACCAGTCTGCAGAATATTTTCACTGTCCTAAAAGAAAATCTTGAAATCCAGGGCTAAGCAAAAGGCCCAGAATTTAGATCTCCAGATGTCAGGAATTTGGATCACCAGATTGCACATTAAGTTCCAGTCCCTAAATCCCCAAAGCAAACTAGCTAGCAAGACTAACCCTATCAGTGACCTCTGGGCTTCATTAGAGACTCTATCTTAAAATAATAGAAGGGCCATTGGGGTCCTGCTATTACCCTCAGATCTCTACATACATGCACATGTGCTTTTGTACATGTGCATCTGCACACATATGTGTACACACATACAGGCATGTATACACAGTTGTACAACCTCCTACACACATATACATGAAAATGAAAAAAACAAGATGCTCTGTGCTGTTCTATCTTCTCTTCAATACTCCAGTGACAACCAATCTTTTCTCCTTTTGTGGGTATGCAAATGCATGTGCAGATGCATGTGTGTGCAAGTATGTGGGCGTGCAGGTGCATGGATGTGCAAGTGCACAGGTCTTCTGGAGCATGGGCGTGCAAGTGCATGGGTGTATGTAGGTGCATATATGTGCAGCAGCATACATGTGCATGAGCATAATGTGCAGGTGTATGTGCGTGTAGGTGCATGGGTGCATAGGAGAATGCGTGCACAGGTGCATGCATATGCAAGTGAATGTGTGCGCAGGTCCATGAGTGTGTAGGTGCACACATGTGCATGTGCACACATGTGCAGATGTACGTATGTTCAGGAGTATAGGTGTGAAGATGTTTGTGTGTGTGCAGATGTTTAAATTATGATAAAATTCTTTTGCATATATTAATAAGTCAGATTCTAAAAAGTCTTGACATCAGGTAATATTTTATCTTTGTAATTTCCTTTTAGTTATGAAAGCATATTTGATAGCTCAGTAAGTAAAATCGCTTGCCATATAACCATGGCAATCTGAGTTTGATCCTCAGAACCCACATAAAGGTGGAAAGAATAAAGGAGAGAATCTACTACCCAAAGATGTCTTTTTGTTACTGGATGTAGGAAGCAGTCTGTTCCCCCAGCAGATCGGAAGAGGTTCTCTTAAGTCAATTAAAAGAGCTAAATTAACAGTGAAAAATCAGAAAACAGATGGTTTTATTCTGATCCAGATTTGGAAAAATAGGCTAGAAATTTATATGTTTTGTGAGAAGAGCGTTCTCCAATTTCAAATAGGCGAAGTACTGTCAGGGGTTGTCACAGTTACACTTTCTGCTGCTGTGAAACAGACTCAAGTAACTTAAGGGAAAAAAGGAGATATATCTGGCTAACGGTTCCAGAAGAGAGATACATGGTGGGAAAGACATGGCTGGCTGGCAGCAGAAACTGGAAAAGACTCAGATCACTGCAGGCATCATCATAGATGCTGAGATAGCTAACTGTAGACCACTAACGCAGACTACTAGTTTGTAACTACCCACACTTACTGGTCTTTGCCAAGTTCCTGAATGGGATTGGCGGAATCAAAACCAGGCCTAAATTGGAAGGACCTCAGCAAGACAGAGACTATGCTGAGACAATTTTATTCTGGGCCAAGTACACTTATATATGTTAAACTTAGGCAGTCATTCAGAATCAGTAACCATAAAGACAATAACAAGAAACAGCAAAACCTTATAAAAACAAGAAGCTCAAAATGAATAGCAAGAACACGTACAAGGAAGTACATGAAGACATTTGTGATATACTGTGTTCTCAATAATCATCATTTGTATGTAGTAAACAATCAGTAATTGTATACAATCAACAATTTCAAGAAAAACATGTTTTTACTGCAATGCTGGGAACAGTATAGTCAGCCTCAAGTTAATATATTGCAAGGGAAAAAGTATGTTGAGCTGTGTGTATCACTTCCCATCCGAGACCAGGCCACAGGCAAACAAGACTGCCATTAAGGCCAACTAGCAGGAGAAAAGTCTCAAACTGCTGATTAAGTCATTCCAGTTTGGCCTGCATTCAAGGGGTCCTGGGAAGGCCAGTAGCAGCCCCTGCAACTAGTAGAAACAGGGCAGGGTTAACCACCCTCCAAAGCCCACCCTCAAGGTTCCACCTGTTAAAGTTGCCATGACCTTCCCAAATATCAACATTAACTAAGGATTTAAGTACATGAACCTTTTGGGGACAACTCACATTCACACTGAGACAGGCCTCCTTAGGGTGGAAGGCAGGTAGGCTTGGCAGTCTTTGTTTCCCTGAGTAGCAATGCTCAGGGAAGATTGCTGCTTCCTGACGACATAGCTCCTTTAAAAATTTGCTTTTATTTCTCTCTCTTTACTCTCTGACCTCCACATGTACAGCATGACACATGTACATCCATACACACACACACACACACACACGCACACACACACACACACACTATCCACTTCAAAGGTTTCATTGTGACATTTCATTCACATAATGCACTTTATTCGTATTTGCACCATAAACCCTTTTTGTCCCACACGCTCACTCCTGCTGATCCCCTTCCTCATCCCAACTTCATTTCATGAAAAAAATATGGAATTTGAGCCCACAAACACATATGATAATTATAAGGTTTCAAAGAAAACTTCTAAAAGCAGATTTGCTAGGATACTGCCAACCAAAAAATGGAAGACATTTGTTTTTACATAGGATCTGGACTCATAAACTCAGATCTTTCTGCATTTGAGGAAGAGTCTTAACCCCTCTCCAGACCCATAAGTCATCATTTTTAAACTTCTGTTCATCCAACTTCAAATTATAAACATTTGTTTTCCAATATAAAAAAAAAATCAAATCATCATGTCTTCTTTAAAAGCCAAGGCAAGAATATTTTTCTAGAAAAGAAAAAGTAGAGAAAGGAAAAATAAACACTTGAGAGCATATCACATTTACTTTCAAATAAGAGTTCCACCTGAGTCAACACATCAGGTATTTTTTATTTACAAACCTCCACATCATTCTGTTCTACTAATTAACCAGTGAATTCCTGCTCCATTTCAAAGTAGCTGTAAAACTTTATCTTAAAGAAATACATGTTTTAAAGATGGTGACACCTTGCCGCAAGCATGCCACTGTCATAATTATTAAATAGAGGGCCATTTATCTACAGTTCTGCTACTCTGTTACTGACATCCAACATGGTCCCCCAAAATTAATTAGAAAGTCCCAGAAATGAACAATTCACAGGCTTTTAGTCACATAGTGTTCTTGATGGCATGATGAAATCTCTCATGAGCCTAGAAATGAATCCTGCCTTTGTCTAATGTATCCTGCACTGTGCAAGTTATTCACCCAATAGTGACTGAGTAGCCATTCTGACTATGCTGTTAACTGGCGTAATATCATGGTGTTCAAATAACGCTTTTTCTTTTTCTTTTAACATTTATTTATTTATTTATTTATTTACGAGAGAAAGCATGCATGTATAACATTTTTGCAATCATTAGCATCCATTAAGGATTCAAATACATGAACAGGCAGGTGCCTAACCTCCTGAGCTATCTCACTGGTCCCTCAACCTTTTTTCTTTAACTTAACAATGGTCCCAAAGTGATGTTTCAATTCAGGTGAGAACCGTGAAGAATTTCCATCAAGTGAAAAAGTGAAAGTTGTTGATTTTACAAGGAAAAGAGGGGAAATCATCTGTTGAGATTGCTAAGATCTGTAGTCAAGAAAAAGCAAATTCTTTGTCACACTTCAAATTTTCCAAGTTATGACTAGAGTGTGTGGCAGGCAGAGCGAATCAAAACCATCAGTTTGGGAGTGGAAGGTGGTTTCTGACCCATAGTCAGAAAACACTGCACATGTGCACAAATGAGGTTCAGTAGACATATACCCCTGTTTTTCTTAGGTCTGGGAAATAACAAATACACAGGGGGAAATGCAGGTGGGACTGGATTTTTCCAGAGGTATTTTAATGGCATATGCTTTTCCAGTGAGACTGTTTCCTATCCTCCAGCCAAGAAAGCCCTGGGATATGTCACCAGCTTCGCTGACCTCAGCAGTGATCTCTTGACAGATGCAAAGCCAGCTGCCTTTGGACTATAGGAAATTTGAAATGTAGATCAGATTTGTTTCAGAGTACATGTTGAGCTAGTACAGTTCTCAGGTAGGATCATGAGTATCTTGTTTCCTTTCATCCCTTAAAAAATGGTTAGGGCTGGGGAGATGGCTCCCTGAACCTCACGAGCAAAAGAATCTAAGTTCAGATCCCCAGATGAATGTGGCAGTGGCCTGCAATTCCCTCCTGGAGGCAGAGCAAAGCAATAAGGAAGTCGAGCAATCCAGGATGATTCTTGATGGATGTCACCCTTGGGCCTCCACAAGCGCACATACATGCATATGCAAAAGAAAAAGCACGGTTATATGAGGGATCTAAGACAGAGGGAGGTGAAGGGCAGTCCTGTAACTTTTCTAGTTACTTTGTGAGAAGTTCTCCAGTCTGGGACTGCAACATTCGTCCGACGCAATAGTCAAATCTCTGACCTTAAACTCCCTCTGGCCACAGCTGCTGTGTTTGTGACCCCTTCGGAAACAGAGCAGGTGACGGAGGCTGAGCAGCCAGCAGACGTCCTGCTCTCAGAGGCTATGGGAAGAGCTTCAGACATTTCTCATAACCCTAGTGTAGAGTCGGTGATCCATAAATATGCATTTTGTACACTGGCATATTAGTCAGCTCTCCTCCCTACAATGAGGGGCTAACTTCCTAAAGAAAAGAGGTTTATTAACTCACAGCTGTGGAAACTCAAAGTCCAAAGAGTATCATACCTGCAGAACAAACGTACACTGTCGATAACAGTCCTCTGAGAACTACCAAGGGGTCAAAGGAACAACAACCCCCACCTTCCACAGTGGCCTAAAGACCTCCCACAAGGCCCCTCCTTCCAAAGGTTCCATTGTCTCCAACAGCACCAAGTTGAGGATGAAACCTATAGAAGACATCCCAGATGCATATTACAGCAGGTGTAGCACCCACATGTATACAGAGCCAGGGATACTTTTACACAGTCCAAGTCTCTGAGAAAACAGGTTGGTCATCTCTGGGGTCCTCTCTCCAGTTGGGATAGTCTTGCATTTGTTTCTTACAGGAGATTTTCCACCATCTTCGAAGTTATGCTGACAAAAACAAGCAAATGTGTGTACTTCCTAAAGACATTTTCTTCCTCAGACAGCTCTTGGGAAGAGAGCAATGTCGCAGTGACAAGCAGCCAGACACTGCTCTCTGCTGACCACACGGGAAATGACATGAATGCTGTACACATCTGTTAGGTAGAGAAAGGATATCAACTTCACAGTTGAGTCTCTGAGCTCTGGGCACAGTTGTGAGAAATTAGTGGGTGAGTTTAGCTCCAAGCGAGCTTAACAGAGGTTGTCAATTGACAGGGAGAACCAGTCCATGATAGGTGGGATCAGGTGAATAAAATGGAGGGAACTGGTTTTAAAAGTTGTCATCCTGGGGCTGGAGAGGTGACTCAGGGGTTAAGCCTCTGCCTTGCAGGTGGAAGGTCCGAGTTCGGATCCTAGACCTCACGTATAGACGCCAGGCGGAGGGAATGGCCTGCCTTTCTGCTCCTGGTAGGGCAGAGCCTGTGAATCCCAGGGCAGAGTAAACAAGGAAGAGATGGTCCGTGGTTCTACACACACACATACATACACACACACCACACATACATACACACCACGCATACATGCACAATTGAATAAATAATAACAATTGAATAAATAATAATAAGTTGTCATCCTTAGGGATACTTGGCCAATATACTGGTCTAGCAAACAGGAATTGACCCTCTCAGCCGTCCAAATCCATCCTGGGGATTTGGTGTGGCCAGTTCCCCCCGCCCCAGTGATGTAGACATACACGCATGCCAAGCTGGATTAAGAACTATAACCAGACTATCTTAAGCCAAAACTAAACTCCTTGTTCCTTTATAAGCCATTTGGTTGTGAATTTACCAGCAACATGCCGAATAACTGCAATAATGTTCATGACTCCCTCAGCAATGCACATTTGGACATATCCATGGTCTGTTGATGCATCTTATCCATGTTCTGTAAGGTTCAGTGTCTTAGGAGTGTCTTCTAGAAGAAATCACTATTGTTCCAGTTTCACATTATGAAAAAAAAAAAGGGGGCCGCTTTCCAAATGTAGTGCATCCCAGTGTATTTTGGGGGCAATAACCTTAAGTTCCTAGAAAGAAGCTGTACCTGCAAAACTGATTGATTAGAGCCTCAGTGGTGTGTACAGAGCTATGGAATGTTCCAGAGTCAATTATATTGGGCCATCTTTAACTCTCCTAATAGCCACATCCTTGTGGCTTTTCGGTAAACCCTTTAGAATATGCAAGCAGACCCAAAAGGTTTAGAATGTCATCAAAGAGCACTGGAAACCTGTGTCAGAGATCTCCCGCTTTCCTGTAACCCACCCATTTGATACTTTCACCAATGCATTTGAAAAGTGCCTTGATTTGTGATTCTCTTTGTTCTTCTACTTTAAAACCTCAAGAAACTGTTATCAGGGCTGGAGAGAGAGCTCAGGGATTAAGACCCTGCCTCACAGGCAGAAGGTCTTGAGTTCGGATCGCAGATCCCACATAAAAAAACATCAGGTAGAAACGGCAGTGGCTTGCACGTCTGGCTCTGGTGGGCAGAGCCTGAGAAATCGAAGATGGAAGCAAGGAGGTAGAAGCAATCCAGGATGATTTCTGAAGTCATCTTTGGTCCTCCACAGGAGCACACAGTGCTCTCTCTCTCTCTCTCTCTCTCTCTCTCTCACACACACACACACACACACACACACACAGAGAGAGAGAGAGAGAGAGAGACAGAAACAGAGAGACAGAGACAGAGAGAGAGTAAATAAGTAAAATATTAGAAAAAAACAGAAACTGTTATCAGAGCAGAACACATGAGTTGGGAGTAACCTGTATCTGTGTTCCCAGGCCATGGTCACTCATATTTGGTTCCAGAATAAACTTACTTCTTATCCCTTTGACACGAGAGTTGTTACTTTGGTCTTGTTAGAAAAATGAGGGGAGGCATCGCGGTTCCCAGCGCCTCGACCCTACCGGCCCTCGCGACACCATGGTGGCGTACTGGCGACAGGCCGGACTCAGCTACATCCGGTTCTCCCAGATCTGCGCCAAAGCAGTGAGAGATGCGCTGAAGACGGAGTTCAAGGCCAGCGCCGAAAAGGCCTCGGGCAGCAGCATCAAGATTGTGAAAGTGAAGAAGGAATAGGCGACCCTGAGAGTATGGATGTGCAGCATTGTGAAGGAGGCGCTGGGCCCGAGTATGGCCAACTGCTCTCAATCCCACTTCTCCAAAAACCGTTCCCCTTATGATCCGAAACTGGTGATGAAATAAACTGACTCATGGTCCACTCGAAAGAAAGAAAGAAAGAAAGAAAGAAAGAAAGAAAGAAAGAAAGAAAGAAAGAAAGAAAGAAAGAAAGAAAGAAAGAAAGAAAGAAAGAAAGAAAGAAAGAAAGAAAGAAAGAAAGAAAGAAAGAAAGAAAGAAAGAAAGAAAGAGAGAGGAAAGAGAGAGGAAAGAGAGGAAAGAGAAGAAATACAGACTTGAGCTTAAATTGCTTGAGTTTGAGCATTGTCTCACAGCAGCACAAATAATCATGACATGAGGTCTGCAAGGCCAGAAAAAGGGAATGGAGGCTCCTCATTGCAGCGCAAGCAGCAACTGGTCCTATCTGCAGTTCTCCAGCATGCACCAGCCCCTCTGTGCCCTCAGAGTCATCACCAACACCAGACAGAATCTACGATAGCTCTCACATCTCCATACTGTGTTAGCCTTGCTCTCTCTTGCCTTCGTTCCTTACCCATCAGGGTTGTAGCTGCTTCCTACACCGCCTAACTAGATGGTCCTTGACATTCTGTTCTCCAGCTCTCAATTGTATCAGCTTGTCCCCGTAACCACTGGTGGTGTGCTGTGTTTTGCAACCACATTTTGTGTTTGATATATTTTGAAATCTGAATTAATACATGGAGAAAAACTCAAAGCATTTGCACTATGATTAAGAGCAAGGCATGGCGTCCACTCTATTACTATTCAATATAGCACTTGAAATCCTAGCTAGAAGTACTCAGGTGCATGCCACCAAATCCAAACCAGATGAAACCCAGTAGAATACAAATGCAAAAGGACTTAAAAGTAGGGGGCTGGAGAGGTGGCTCAGGGGTTAAGCCTCTGCCTTGCAGGCAGAAGGTCCTGAGTTCGGATCCTAAACCCCATGTATAGTCACCAGGTGGAAGCTAAGGCAGCCTGCGTTTCTGCTCCTGGTAGTGCGGAGCCTGTGAATCCCCAGGCAGAGTAAACGAGGAGGTGGAGGTGGTCCATGGTGGTTCCCGAATTTGCCCATGGTTCTACACACACACACACACATGCACAATTGAATAACTTTTTTAAAAAAAGACTTGAAAATAGGAGGAAGATTGACAAGGAAGAAGGGTTGTAAGGTGAAAAGGAAGGAGGATAGGATTGGGAATTAACAGGTGAAAATAATATAAATTCACTACATTCATGTATTGAACACTGAAAAATAAAAAAAATTAAAAACAAAAGAAAAAGAGAAATCTTAGCTGGTATAATAAGACAATTATATGAGACCATAAAGATTCCACTCAAATTTCTTTTTCGTTTCTCCCATATATTTTTTTCCTAATCATACAAGTTCAACGGGTACCCCCGTTCTCTTCCCCCTCTTCCCCTCCCCAGTCCCCCCTTACATTCTCTCCCCCTTTTCCCCTTCCTTTCATTCACCTCCCTCCCTCCCTTTTTCCCAGTGCCTCCCCCTTCCTCCCTTCCATCCCCTGGAACATCCACCTTAGTGAGGGGTAAGGACTCAGTGGCATAACCCAGAACCCTTTCTTGGGCTCCCCATTAGTTTGGGAACGCTATTATGTCTGTTAATCCCTTGCCTCTAAGGATCCTACTGCCTAGAGCCTTCTCCCCTGTGATCCACGCTAGACTTTGAGGGGTCCTTGACATGTCAGTCATTTTGCAGGTCAGCCAACGTCTGATTATGGCTACTGCAGCCCTAACTTATGTGGAGCATCTTGCATATCTTTAGGCTCTTACAATCTTGCCGCCCCGTCTTTCACAAGCTTCCTTGAGCTTTAGGATGGGGAGAGATTTGGCTGGTCTGGTTCTAGGTGATTAATGTAGGGTCTTTGGTGTTCTGAAGTATGGTTTGTTGTTGTTTCCAGTTTTGCTTTTCCTGCACTGCCCTTGGCTCCACTCTGATTGGCATCGAAGGTCACTTCCTAACCAAAGATAAAAGACTGTTTAAATGAAGATCTTAATATAAGAGGAGACTCAAAGGTAGAGGTAATAGGAGTAGGATAAAAGGAGTAGGACACAGCAGTGAGAGGGAGTCAGTGTCCCATTTGCTGAATGGTTACTGCCAGTCCTTATACCCTCCCTGACTGTTGAGATCAAACCTCATCAGTTGCAGGTGACCAGGAAGGGAAGTAAGATGTCTCGCTACTTACATGTAATACTTGACGTATTTTCTCTACTGAAGCATGATCCTCTCTTCTCCTTTTTTTCTGGGGAAGACCCTGAGATTTGAAATTACAGTAGGTATTACAGAGATTTACCTTTGAATACGTCATTAAGTAGGTTTGGTACTAGGATCCACCTATTAGGAATTACATACGGTGTCTAATTAATTTTCTTTGAGATATTTCACTTAAATAATTTTTTCTAATTCCATCCATTTCCTGGAAAATTCCATTAATTCATCTTTTTTGATGGCTGAGTAGTATTCCGTTGTATAAATGTAACACATTTTCCTTACCCACTCATCAAATGTTGGGCATTTGGGCTGATTCCATGACTTTGCTATTGTAAACAGTGCTGCTATGAACATGGTCGTGCTTATGCCATTGAGGTGAATTTTTGCTATATGAGAGATTATTCCCAAGGTGGAATAGCAGGGTCTTATGGGATTTCAATCTTTAACGTTTTTAGAAATCACCAAATTGGTCGCCATAGTGGTTGTATAAGCCTGCATTCCCACCAGCAATGTATGAGAGTTCCCTCTCTCTGCAGCCTCTCCAGCATTTCGTGTTGTTTGTATTATGGATTTTTGCCATCCTGACTAGAGTAAGATGATGTCTCAGGGAAGTTGTGATTTATATTTCCCTAATGGCAAAGAATATGGAGCATTTTTTAAAATATTTGTTAGACATTTCAATTTCATATCTGAAAAAGTTTCTTTTGAGTTCCCGGTCCCATTTTTTTAATTGGGCCATTTATCTCCTCGATGTTTAATTTTTTAAGTTCTTTGTGCACTCTGTAAAACCGAGCAAAAGGTAACCCACAGAATAGGAGAAAATCTTCATATCTGATAGAGCTCTATTATCCAATCTCTTTATCTGAACAGAAGCTCTTTAATTTCATAAGATCCTATTTGTTGAGTATTGGTTCTAGTGACTGTGCTATTGGATTTTTGTTCAGGAACTGTTGGCCTAGCCCAATCAGCTCAAGGGAGTTCCCTATCCTTTCAACTAGGGTTTTTATGGTCTCTGGCCTAAAATTAAGGTCCTTGATCCATTGGATTAATTTTTGTGCATAGTGACAAGTATAGGTCTAGTTTTAATATTCTGCATGTGGAGATCCAGTTTTGCTAGCACCATTTGTTGAAGATGCTGTTCTTTTTCCATTGGATTTTTTGGGCCCCTTTGCCAAAGATCAAATGGCTGTAATTGTGTGGCCTTATATCTGGGTCTTCAACCCTTATCCACTAATCTACATGTCTATTCTGGAGCCAGAATCGAGCTGTTTTAATTACTATGGATTTGTAGTATAGATTAAGATTTGGTATGGTGATGCCTCCAGCAGTGTTTTTGTTACTCGGGATTGTTTTTGCTATCCTGGGTCTTTTGTGCCTCCATATGAATTTTGAGATTATTTGGTTAATTTCTTTAAAGAATTGCTTTGGGATTTTGATTGGTATAGCGTTGAATCTGTCTATTGCTTTTGGTAGAATGGGTCATTTTTATGATGTTGATTCTGCCAATCCAGGAACATGGAAGGTCTTTCCACCTTCTGGTGTCTTCTGTAATTTCTTTCTTTAAGGTTTTAAAGTTTTCATTACAGAAGTCTCTCACTTCTTTGGTTAGATTTATACCAAGGTATTTCAATGTTTTAGGGGCTATAGTAAATGTGATTGTTTCTCTTAAGACTTTTTCACTTTTTTCATTCTTGGTGTATAGGAAGGCCACTGATTTTTGCACATTTATTTTGTAACCTGCCACCCTGCTGAACTTATGTATTAGTTCCAGGAGTTTCCTGGTGAAGTTTTTGGGATCATTCAGATATACAATCATGTCATATAGAGATTATCTTGACTTCTTCCTTGACGACTTGAATCCCTTTTATCTCCCTCTCTTGTCTTATGGCTCCTGCTAAGACTTCAAGTGCAATATTGAATAGAAGTGGTGAGAGTGGACAGCCTTGTCTAGTTCCTGATCAAAGAGGGAATGCTTCAAGATTTTCCTCATTTGGTATAATCCTTGCTGTTGGCTTGTTGTATACAGCTTTTATTATGTTGATAAAGGTTCCTTCCATTCCAACTGTCTCTAGGGTTTTGATCATAAAAGGCTGTTGGATCTTGTCAAAAGCTTTTTCTGCATCTATCAAGAGTGTCATGTGGTCTTGGACTTCAGATTGGTTTATATGATGAATTACATTTATTAGTTTGCATATGTTGAATCTACCTTATGTGCCTGGGATAAAGCCTACTTGATCACAGTGAATGATCTCTTTGATATGTTTTTGAATCCGATTTGCTAAGATTTGGTTGGGAATCTTTGCATCTGTGTTCATCAAAGAGACTGGCCTATAGTTTTCTTTTTTAAGTGTATCTTTATTAGGTTTTCAGATTAGTATTATATTAGCTTCATAGAAAGAATTTGGAAGTGTTTATGGAACAGTTTAAGGAGTATTGTTGTTAGTTGTTCTTTAAATGTCTGGTAGAATTCTGTGCTGAATCCATCTGGTTCAGGACATTTTTGATGGGAAGATTTGAGATTACTTCATCAATTTCCTCATATGCTATAGTACTATTTAAATAATTCAAAACTTCCTGATTCAGTTTAGGTAAGTTTTGCTTACTTAGGAATTCATCCATTTCTTTTGTGTTATCAAATTTCATGGAGTATAAGTTTTTGAATTCCCTGAATTTCTTGGGTATCAGTTGTGATAACTCCATTTTCATTTCTAATTTTGTTAATTTGGCTTTTCTTTCTCTTGATTTTGGTTAATTTAGCTAGGGGTGTATCAATCTTTTTTATTTTTTTTTTCAGCTTTTCAACTGGTTGGTTCTTTGTACCGTTTTCCTTATCTCAATTTTGGATATTTCTCCCCTGATTTTGCTAATCTCCTCTCTTCTACTGCTTTTGGGATTGGCTTGTTGTTCCTTCTCTAAAGCTTTAAGCTGCATTGTTAAGTTATTTACTTGTGATGTTTCTATTTTTTAATTTTTTTATTATTTATTCAACTGTGCATACGTGCTATGTATGTGCGCGCGCATGTGTCTGTGTGTGTGTGTGTGTGTGTGTGTGTGTGTGTGTGTGTATATGTGTAGAACCACGGACGAATTCGCGAACCACCATGGACGCCTCCACCTCCTTCTGCCCCGGGATTCACAGGCTCCGCCCTACCAGGACCAGAAGCGCAGGCCGCCCCGGCTTCCGCCTGGCGTCTATACGTGGGATCTGGGAACCGAATTCAGGACTTTCCGCCTGCAAGGCGGAGGCTTAACCCCTGAGCCACCTCTCCAGCCCTGTTTCTATTTTTTATATAAGCATTAAGAGCTATAAACTTACTTCTTAGGACAGCTTTCATTGTGTCCCAGAGATTTTGATATGCTATATTTTCATTGTCATTCAGTTCTAGGAAATCTTGAATTTCCTTTTTTTTTCGACTTTTTTTATTATTTATTCAATTGTGCATGATGGTGTGTGCGTGTGAGCATGTATGTGTGTGTGTAGAACCACGGACGAATTCGGGAACCACCATGGACCGCCTCCACCTCCTCCTTGTTTATTCTGCCCCAGGATTCACAGGCTCCGCCCTACCAGGACCAGAAACGTAGGCCGCCCCCACTTCCGCCTGGCGTCTATACGTGGGATCTAGGATCCGAACTCAGGACCTTCTTCCTACAAGGCAGAGGCTTAACACCTGAGCCACCTCTCCAGCCCCTCCTTTTTGATTTCTTCCTGAACCCAGTTCTCATTCAGCATCATAGTGTTTAGTTTCCAATAATTAGTGTATTTTCTGCTGTTTGTTGTGTTGCAGATGTCAAGCTTTAGGCCACGGTGGTACAGGCTATAATTTCAATTTTCCTGTATATGTGGAGATTTGTTTTTGTGGCCCAATATATGATCTATTTTGGAGAAAGTTCAGTGGGATGCTGAGAAAAATGTGTATTCTTTGGTGTTTAGATGGAAAGTTCAAGTATCTTTTTGGCTTTAACAACCTCTTCGATTAAACTGGTTAGTTCTTCCACTTTGTCTTCAGGATCTGATATTCTATTTTCTGCTTCATTAGTTCTGCTGATGAGATTCTCTGTTGAGTTCTGGGTTGAAGATAGCTTGTCTTTTAGTTTGAATTTAAACTCTGCTTGAGATTGTTTTAACTGCTCTATGCTATTTGTTTCTTTACCTGCTTTTCTCATCTCCTTCAAGTGCCTGTTCAAAGTGGTTGATACGGTTATTTAACTCCTCCCAGATTGCCTCTTTCATTATTTTGATCATAGTAAAAATCAGGCTTTGAAAATCATTATCTTGGGTATGGCTTTCTTGGCTATTTTCTGTGAGTTTGTTCTGGTTGGATTCCATCATTATGAGGTTCATTCTTTTGGTAGGAGATTTGTTGTCTTGGTTTATGATTTTTGTGGCTTTGCACTGTGGCCTGAGCATTTTTGTTTTATCTCTTATGACCTTCTTTTTGTTTCTGTGTGTTTTTGACTGAACTGAATTAGACAATATTACTACACTTGAGCAATTATTGCTAGTGTTTGCCTTGGAGTTGGGTACCCTTGTTTGGTGTGGTGTTATTTCCTAGATGAGGCTATTAATAGACAGGGAGTGAAAATTCATATGGTAGTGCACTTTTTAGGTTTACTTCCTTGGTGATATGTGAGGGTGAATGGTATAGTCCCTGAAGTTGTATGGGTTTTTGGGTGACTATATGGAAATGTGTGTGTGTGTGACTAAGGGTGACTAATAATTGAGAGGAGCAAGATGGTAAAAGGGGCTTGCTTATCTTAGAGCTGGATGTGAAGATTCTCTCCCATATGATGGGATGATTTTAGAAGACCTCAGATGAATGGTGTTGGTCCCCTAGAGCTTTGCTTGGGTTTCTCTGGACTCTGTTGAATTCTGAGGAGCAGTGGGTCCGCCCTAATCGGGATCTGGGACAGAAAGGCGGAATGGCTAGTGGGGCACACAAATGACCTGGGATCTGGGGCATAGCCTAGGAACCTGAGGAGCAGGAAATCTGCCCTGGTCCGGGTCCGGGGCAGAAAGTCCACCCAATTTTCTTAGAATTGATAAATGCTTTCAACAAAGTAGTAAGATACAAAATTAATATACAAAGATCATATGATAGGCCAAATGACAAACATACTAAAGAAAAACAGGGAAATGATCCCATTCAAAATACCTTCAAATAAAAAAATAAAATGCATTCTGGGCTGGAGAGGTGGCTCAGGGGTTAAGCCTCTGCCTTACAGGCGGAGGGTCCTGAGTTCGGTTCCCAGATCCCATGTATAGACGCCAGGCGGAAGCGGGGATGGCCTGCGCTTCTGGTCCTGGTAGGGCGGAGCCTGTGAATCCTGGGGCAGAAGGAGGTGGAGGCGTCCATGGTGGTTCCCGAATTCGTCCGTGGTTCTACACACACACAGACACACACACAGACACGCACATACATACGTACACATGCACAATAGAATAAATAATAATAAAAAAATTTTTTAAAAAATAAAATGCATTCTATGGTGAAATTATTTAAAGACTGAAGAAGGAATTTAGGAAAATGGTAGAGAATGAAAAGACTCCAAGGCTCATACAATGAAAGAATTAATACTGTCAAACCGGTGGTCCTACCAAAAGCAGATTGACTGCACCAGTTCACTGTGCCCTCAGAGTCATGAACACCAGGCAGGATCCCACACCAGCTACCTAAACCCCTGCCAAATTCCAGCACTATGGTCCATGCCCTTGCCTCAGTGAGCAGGAGTGGTTAGGCTTGTGAAAGGATCACCGCTCTGTAGCTAGAAGTTTACTACATATGTTTGTAGAAGAGGAAAAGAAGAAACATCGAAAGGAACATTTATTTCAAAGTCCAAACATGTGTGTGTGTGTGTGTGTGTGTGTGTGTGTGTGTGTGTGTGTGTGTGTGCCAGAAGGCACTTGAGTATACATGCTCATGGAGGTCTAAGGGTGACAGAAATCACCCTGGATTGCTCTGCCTCCTTATTGCTTTGCTCTGGTGTTTCCCAGGCTTCACCTTCCAAAATTGTAATTGCAAATCACTGCCATTTTCGGCTAGTATTTTTATGTGGACTAAACTCGGGTCCTTTTGCTTGCAAAGCAAGTGTTCAGCATCCTTAGCCATCAGGGAAGTGCTTTCATTTGTATTTTTACCAGTTCCTTCTATTCTGTGCATTCATATGTTCGGTCTTTTATTACAATCCAGAATTCTCAAACACCGCAATACTGATTTATTTATTCTTATCGATATTTGAATGCAATAGTCAGCCTCAACCTTCCTTCCTGAAATTATCTCTTCTGTTTTATTGCATCTATTACCAATGCTTTCCACTATTTTTTAACTTGGATCAAGTTTTTAAATTCCAACATTTCTATTTTTTCCAAAATCTTAATTTTATTCCCACCCATCCTCATGGAAGTAATTCAGATGAAATTCTGGAATATGAAGAGTAGGGAGTGCTGATTAAGAGGAAGAGGTTCAGAAATAGTGAGGGGGTAAGAGAGTAATGGGGTTAATATTGACAAATACATTAACATATATATGAAAATTTCAGAAAAATAAAAATAATCAAAATCTCCATTTTCTTGCTGATTTTTCCTTTGTCTTCTAACTTTGTCATCAATATTTTCTCCTCCAACATTTGCTAACTTTTTTCTCCTTATTACTGACCTTTCCCTCAGTTCTCAGACCCAATTCATCTGCTTTTAAGTTATGGATGATTAAAAAAAAAACTTTTGAAATTTTCGTGTGGCATTTTACCTATGTTGGTATTTTTGAGTTCAGTAGTTGAGGGCTTGTGAATTTTTTAAGAGTCATGTTGCTTTGATATTCCAAGTTTCTTGTGCTATGTTGAGGATTGCATGACTGTTGGTTCAAATATTTCTTCAGGATTTGGTGAGAAGGTAGGTCTTCTTCATGAGCAGACTACTCTTGAAGTCTCATTCTCTAGGACCACCCATCAAGGAGTAAATTGTTGGAGAAGCTGGGAAGAGCTGTGACCAGGCCTCCAAACAGTACCTCAAAATGGAAGATGGAGAAAGTTGGTGTCTCAATTTCTATTTTTACAGGTGTAAATTCTTATCACTTTGTCCTCAGACCTTCCATTTTGTCAGACATTAGGATTAACTGTATAAGTCTGAGTTCAATCAAAGAATCACAACCAATACTCTAAATAAAAAATGCATTTAATGAAATTATGATCCTCAGTTGAGATGACTAGATCTAGTGAAATTCCACCGAGCGAAGCCATCCACAATGGCACACTCTTATAATCTCCAGTATTCATAAATAGAGTCAGAAGGACCAATACAAGTTCAAAGCTAATCATAAATACATAGGGTTGAAGAAATGGGTCAGTGGATAAGTTCTTGCTATGTAAACATGAGGATCTGAGGTTGGATCCTTAATACCCATGTAAAATCTGAATGTGGTGGCATGCTTCTGTAATCCCAGTGCTAAGAGGTTGGAGACAGGTGGAATCCCAGGGCTTACTGCCCAGCTAGTTGAGCTAAAATAGCAAGCATCTTCACATTCAGTAAAAAAGACCCTAGTTCAAAAAACAAGGTAAATTTTCAAGTAAATAACCTCTATCCATGCTCATACAAGCAAATCAAATTAAATACAATGGACCAAAATAAAAAGGCATAAAAGTAAAAATAGTACTTGTTAGGAAGACAAAGGGGTTCAAGTGAGAGAAGGAGATAAAGGACAATGAGGGATATGATCAAAGAGCATTGTATATTGTATATACACATATACAGTAAAAGGATAAAAAATTTAAACTTTTTTAAAGTACACTTAGAAATAAGGTGGATAGTGATAGAGGAAGAAATCCCAGTGTCAGTCTCTGGTCTCCACATAGGGAGGCATACACACACACACACACACACACACACACACACACACACACACACACACCAGTCCATAGGACAGCCCATCAGGAATGGAAACCTAGAAGAGGTATATAACATACAGTTTCTTCATTAGGGAAGTCTTGGTTCTAATTTTATGAATTTTTAACCGATTGAATAAAACCTACTAGGAATGACCTGGGATTATATCCCATGCTTAGTTCAGCTGAATTTATGGACTTTAATCATGGCTATAAAGTACCTATGTGGCAACATATCAGTTTACTTGAACTACAAGTGAGCAAAGCATAGCCAAGCCAACACAGTCTCTGACTTTCATCTTGTTAAAATGTTCAAGTGTTATGTTATTAAGATTCTGTGACAGTCCTCTGCCCACCCCATCTGCTTCTATTTGATTCTGCGTTTTGAAGAGTACTGGACTCTTGAAGCCCATAGTCTACTGGTAACAAGTCCAACTTTCTTGAGTTCTTTATGTTAGGAATAGTGATAGAGGAAGAAATCTCATACATAGGCATTCTAATCAAATCAAAGCTGGATTCACCTTTAATACATCACATCCCAAGCAGTAGACATATGGGTGAAAGGCCATCATGAAACTGATCCTTTTCCACATCAAGTTTCTCAATTATCTTCTTGAGAAGAAGAAAACAGCTATCCCCACTGTGCTAATTAGATACAGGTGTTAACCTAAACTTATGTAGGCACACCTGTGAAGAATTAGTTAAGGCAAGGCTCTAAACAAACATGTAGGAGAATAACTGATGTGTGAAGAACCATCACACATTCCTAAGACAGGTGAATGAAAGAGCTAGTTGGCTAAGGCAGACTGACAAGTTAAGAAGTACATCCCTCTCTCTTGGCTCTTCCTGTGGATGTGGTCTGGCCAGTCCCCTGGGCTCTTGATATTGATATGAACTCTCCTACCATGCTAATGAACTCTGGCAGAGAATCGTAAGCTGGAATCAACTCCTGTTCTCCTATATTGTTTTGATTATGTATTCATTCAGCACGAGAAGATGAATACACTCACCATGCCTCTTCAAAGTTCCTAACTCACAGAACCCAAGAATATATTAAAGTGGTTATTCTTGAAACCACCATACTTGTGGGTGGTCTAACAGAGTGGCAGATTATGAGACTTAATCGTCTTTAATTTCCCAGTGTTCTTGCATCTCATAAATTACATACTCCTGAGTGAGATTCTTTTCTTGTAGCTATAAGTCTCGGAGTCAGTTTTCTGAAGAGGGACTTGGATCCATTAGGTGTGTATGCACACAGTAAACCCAGAAAACAGTGCTTTAGGTTTTTCATCCCTGCAAGCCCACATCTTCCCTGCCCATCCGTTTCTGAATTAAAGTAGCACTTCCATCTCCAAGCGCTTCCCCAGCCGATGGTAAATCCAAGTCCCCGACATCCAAGTCGCCTTACCGGGCCTGTGTCTGCCCAGGGAAACTTTAAAGTTGCCTTTAGAACCTTACACTCCAACGAGCAAGTCATAGTGATGGGTGGAGGAGGTTGCCATGGAGACAGGTCCAGTGCCTGAGGCTCGGGATGGGGGGGGACGGCTGGAGCTCAGGTTCTGATTGGCTGTGCGAGCGCGCAGCGATCTCCCAGTGCACATGCGCAGTGACGACGAGGCGAGGTCGCGGCGTAAAAGCCGAGGCGCTGGAGAAGGGGGGGGGGTTCCGGACCCGGGTTGCTCAGGACCCAGCGGGGAGCGGCGGCTGCAGGCGGCTCTTACGGGGAAGGAGAGTGGCGAAGCCAGAGGTGCCCCACTCTGCAGCGCAGGCCGGGCGCGCCACGCAGGCGCCCGTGACGCCGGCGCCATTGTTGCCCGTGGCCTCTCCGGCTGGGTCCAGCGACAGGTAATGATGTCCCGGGCGCGAGTGTCCGCACGGTCCGGCCGCGAGCCCGAGTGTGCCCCTGCAGGCAGCATGCAGGGAGGGCGGACCCGGGGCCGAGGTTGCCGCGCGGGCCCAGCCCCAGCCTCAGCCTGGTGAGTCGTGGGGTTCCCGACTCTCCCACTGCCCGCGATCCCTCCAAGCCAAAGAGAAATAAGAGGGACAGGCCGGCCGGGAAGGAGACTGGGGGCAAAGCCAGCGCATCTTCTCTTCCCGGGTCTTGTAAACAGTTGGCTCTATGGGGGCATGGCTATGGATGAGCAGAGTTCAGAGCCGGAGACCCGGGACAAGTGGGTGTGGGTTCGTCCCTATGTCCCGCCACATCTGAGGTTATATTTGGGAATATTTATTTCCGTACTAATCCTTGAGGAGCTGTCAGTCTTGCAGTCACAGCTGTGATCTTGCAATCACAGAGCAACCGTCTTATATGCTTTCCAGCCAAATCTGCTTGTCTTCTCAGCTTCCGTAGTGAAGATTTGGATGGAGTACCAAGACAGATAAATGGTTAGCTTTCCTCCCCCGCCCACACACACACACAAGGTTTTATGAAAACCTTAAGCATGTTTTAAAGAATAAATTCTTCTTGCATTTATCCCAGTAATTGTAGGTTTGCTCTGTTACAGAAAACCAATTCAGTCATTAGAGTTTGTGTAACATCAGTGACTACAATATTGAATATTTCCTGTAAAAATAATAACTTTTGTTTTAAGAAGTTAATCATTTTGCTCATGGTTTTTAAATTATTACTTCTATCAGCACCATGTTATGGTAACTACTCCTTCTATTTCCCCCACACACATGGATACACACACTACCCATAAGCAAATTAACAACTTTTATATGTCCAGGAATAAAGGAAAGGAAGACCCAGGTGAATTCTATGTGTTTATCCATGCATGTCGGGGAATCTGCTTCTTCGTGTGTGATATGTAGCAGAGTCCAACAGGAATTCTTGACTTTGTAGTCCATTCTTGTATTTCAGGGTCTCTTGCTTATCCTTGCAAGTTCTGGGCTCAGAATTTATGACAGAGTTGCTCACTCTACCTTGGTTCTGTCCTGGCACTTACTGTGGCATCCATTGATGTAATTTCTTTGCGGCTGTATTATGAGACTTCAAGAAGTTGGCCCAATACTGGAGAAGTAAAGGATATTGCCAGATTGATTCTCCTGGCCGTAGCCATGTTAGCCTCAAAGAAGAGGATGACCAATTCTTCACGCCCTCAAGTCCTTCTCATGTGGAAGCCGGACAAGGTTCAAATTGGACCCCACAGCGTGGAGAAGAAAGCCCTGACTTCAAGACGCCTGCATGACACCGAAACCTGTCGACAGAATTTTCGAAATTTTCTGTACCCAGACCTGGCCGGTCCTCGGAAGGCACTGAGTCAACTCCGAGAGCTCTGCCTTAAGTGGCTGAGGCCTGAGATTCACTCCAAGGAGCAGATCGTGGATCTGCTGGTGCTAGAACAATTTCTCACCATCCTGCCAGGGGAGGTCAGGACCTGGGTAAAGTCGCAGTATCCAGAGAGCAGTGAGGAAGTGGTGACTCTGGTGGAGGACTTGACGCAGCTTCTAGAAGAGGAAGGTGAGAAATGTAAAGCAGAGATGAGGGGTAGAATCCCTGGGTGGTTACAGACGTCGACTAGCAGCTCCCTTGGGAGAAACTGGAAAGAATTAAGTCAGTGAGCAAGAGCCAGCTTTACCACCACCTCCTGTTCAGCATGGTGTCTCCCTTCCAGATTGTTTGGGGCCAGATTCATTCTCTGAACCCAGAGAACTGTCCTGAAAGAATGGCCAGACACAACCAGATTAACCACTGTGAGCCCTCAGTTTTGATGCAGAGGTGTGCAACACCCTACCAATAAGCCACTGGCCTTATGAATTGGATTTTGCAGTAATTTACCTCTAAGATGGTAGAAAGTGTCCAAACAACATTCCCATATTGAGACAACGCACCTAACTTTGTATCAGAGATTTTTAGAGAGCTGGAGGTGTAGTTCACTGGTACAGCTCTTGCCTGACATGCACAAGGCTCTGGGTTCAACACCCAGCTTCAAAAAGTAGAAAACTATGAGTTTTCTGCATCTGTTTTGTTCCAGGAAAAACTTGTTTTTGAGGTCTGCATCCATGTCTTAGACAAACCTTTGGCCTTTCTCTCTAAGTCTTTGAAGTCTGAACAAAGCTTTTGGTTTTCTTTTGTGTTCTCATTTTAAGAAAGTGTAGGTAGTTAAGTTACCTGGTGAAGTCTTTCCTAGACTGTGCAAACTAATTATCCTTGTCTTCCTCAGCTCCTCAGAATACAACTCTTTCCCAAGAGATCACAGAGGAAGACCACAAACATGCTTTCCAGGCAGGGTGGCTCAATGACTTGGTGACCAAAGTGAGTTTGCTTTTTCTTTCGTGATTTTAAAGTGACTTCTTACTGTGTGAGGACATTTTCTGCCCTGGACCTCTAACTCCTGAGCTTTTAAGCCTCACTCTTGTGAGCACATGAGCCTCCATTGCCCTTCCTCAATATGCCTTTCTTTACTGTCTCACTTTAACTTAGCAAATAACTGCATACATGTTAAGAGACTGACCTTTACAACCAACGTGCCACAACCACATGGAATCTAGGTCGGTGTCAAAGTTTGCCTTTATGTTGCCAGTAAATTCACAACCAAACGGCTTAAGGGGAAGCAAGGGGTCTTATTCTCTCATAATTCTTGGTTGTAGTTCCTTGTCCAGCTTGGCAGGAGAGCTCATACCAACACCAGGAGCCAAGGGAAGTGGCCACACAATATCCACAGGGATTTGCTAAGAGAGGGGCAAACCTTACTCACCAAACAGCATGTCTAGCCAAGTATACCGAAGAAGGCCAACTTCCTTAACTGGCCCTCTCCATCTCATTCACTTGCCTAGAAACTGGTCCCTCATCATGGGCTGGACCTTCCCCATCAATCAATCTCCTGCAGGCTTGCTCTGAGATTGACTCAATTGCTAATTCTTCACTGTGCCAGAGCTCAAGTCTTCCAACTGTCAAGTTGATGCCTGTATCTGTGACAGCTGGGTTCCTGGCTATCATTGAATCTGTGATACTTTGCCACTCTTGGCCTGAGCTATTCAACTCCAGTAGGTAAAATTGACCTCTTGGATTATAAAGATTAAATATTATGAGGCTTTTGTTAGTGTGGATTGCAATAAGTGATCAATAAATCTTGCCTAATATCACTTTTCTTTACTAATAAGTAAAGTCCATGTATTCTGTGATATTACTGTTTGACCATTATTTTCTTATTTGAAAGAATAGCAACCCAAGCAGTTTTGAGCAAGATGTGCTGGCAAAATATACATGTTCTGAAATTGGAAAATTTTTGCCAACCAGATTAAAATATTTGCTTATAGATGACATGAACATTTTTACCTGGAAATCCTAAGAAAATCAACAGGGAAAGTGTCGAAATAATAGAAAATGTGGATAAACTGACGGCTGTGGAAAATGACATGCAAACATTTACCCAGTTCTTACATGCATGTAAAAGTCAAATGAAATAAAAGATTCTTTACCCAGTATCATACATACCCCCAAAAATGTCCAGAACTAAGCCTAGCATTAATTTTACAGCACTTTTATGTCCTAGGTCATTTTAAAGGACACAAGAGAAACTTGAATCATTATAAAGCTCTTACTCTCCCCAAATTATAAACTTAATGTGATTTTACCATCTCACCTGATTTTTTTCAGTTGAGCAGAGCTTAGACAATTAGACTATAAGTTCAAGACCAGCCTGTACTATGTACTGAGACTTACCTCAGTGTATACATATACACAAACACACAAACACACACACACACACACACACACATGCACATAATTTGTTTTAAGTTACTGAAAATTGTGGGGGAAAAACAAGCATGTAAGAGTAATCAAAACTTTTTTCTAACAACAAAAAGCAAAAAGAAACATTACCCTTTCAGTTGTAAAATGAATGCACCTAAAAGTACTGCTGAACTTTTTTTTACAACAGTGTAGTTTGAATTTCCAGTTTCATTTTTTTTAAGAAAAGAAAAAAAGAAGAAACTTTGGATTTCATTGAAGAATATGTAAATAATTAAAAGTTTGAATTTATGAAGGTAAAAACCATTCAACTCTGTGGTGTCTGTGTTTAGTTTAAAACCTTTTTTGGGGGGAAGCTGGAAAGAACTTAGCAGTTAGGAGCATTTACTTCCTAATCATGAGGTCTGGAGTTCAGATGCCGGTAACCAAAAACAAGCTAGGCACCCCACAGATGCCTGTAACCCCAGCTCGGAGTGGAGCAAAGACAGGAGACTCTTCAGAGCCTACTAGCTTCCAAAACTTAGCTGAGAAAACACAAGTTCCAGATACAGGGATAGGACCCTGTCCCAGAAGGTGGGTGGTAGAGAAGGAAACCCGACACCTTCTGGCCTCTGGATACACATAGCTTCATACAAACATACAGACATGCACACACATTGAAAAGACGAGCTCGCTCTCACTCTCTCTCTTCCCCCTCCCTCTCCCTCTCCCTCCTTCTCTTCCTCTCTGTCTCTCTTCTCTTTCTCCCTTCTCCCTCTCTCTTCCTCTCCCTCTCCTCTCTTCCCTCTCCTCTCTTTCCCTCTCCTCTCTTTCCCTCTCCTTATCTCTCTCTCTCTCTCTCTCTCTCTCTCTCTCTCTCTCTCTGTATGGTGCTGGGTATGGAATCCAAGTTCTGAAATATGCTAAGCAAGTGCTCTTCCATTGAATTGTACTCTAGCCCACCTTTTCTTCTTGAAGATGGAGTCACTAATTTGTGTGTTAGTAAATTCTGCCTTGTTCTCAAATTCCCCTTTAAGGATCACTGAAGGATGATACGGAGTCATATGTACACTGAGTGAGGGTTTGTCTGTCTCTAGTTGGTTGATTGGAGAATAGGGTATTTCCATATAGCTTAGGCTAGCCTTGAACTCACTGTATAGCCCAGGCTGACCTGGAAGTCCTCCTGCCTCAAACTGATACTAGTGCTACAAACTTGGGCTGGCATTTCCTAACTCAGCCACCATGATACATGCACCAGGATATCCCTGTCTTCCCTTTGATTGGTTATCTCTTGAACTGAGTGCCAGTGATATTTGATGTTTTAGGATTCAGTGACATTTGGTGATGTGGCTGTGGATATCACCCAGGAGGACTGGGAACTCATGCGACCTGTGCAGAAGGAGCTGTACAAGACGGTGACGCTGCAGAACTACTGGAACATGGTCTCTCTAGGTAAGGGCTGCCTTGCCCTACCTCAGCGGCCTGCTTGTTCGGAAGAGCTGAGACCCTGAGGAAAATGAGATCGAGGGCTGAGGCACCGTTAGGTGAAAAGTCATTGAAAATCTCCGTGCTGCAGCTCCTCGGGGCGCTTTGTCCCTTCTTTACTGCTGCGAAGGAAGAATTTTCCCCCTGACCTCTGCACTCATATTCTCTGGGGTATGAGGAGACCCTCTCCCTAGCTCTGGAGAGGATAAGAGCCAAACTCTCCGTTCATGTTCATACAGGGCCTTCTCTCATGCATGAGTTTTGGGTCATAAACTGCACAACTGTGTATCCAGAGTGAATTCATTCATATTCCTCCTGCACAGGACTGACAGTGTACAGACCCACCGTGATTCCCATCTTAGAAGAACCATGGATGGTGATAAAGGAAATCTTAGAAGGCCCTAGTCCAGGTGAGAGGGGAAACCAGCATATAAGCTTCCTCATGCCTAAACATCTGTATCCTAAGTGTGGTGACTTTTTTTTTAATGTGGTAAGGTCACTTTTCATAAAGACACCAGTTGATCAAGAGCTCTGAGTTGTCAAGCACCACTGCCTCAATAGAGGCCATCTCCAGGAGGCGTTTCTAAGCTTCATCTTCCTGCCTATTTTGTGTCCCTTCCCATTTTGTCCCCTGTGGTCCCTAGGTCCTGCCTCTTAGAGCTTCTCTAGGGTATCTGAGTGTTACATTTCAAACTACCTTGTTTTTGAGTTTCTTTCGTCTATGTACTGATAAGCCCCTTGGTTTCCGTGTGCAGGCACAAGCCTCCCACCTGCACACCACACTCACCCAGTGCCCCCATCTTCCCAGAAGCAACCCCTGGCATTTGACTATGCCCATGAGCCTCTGTGGTGTAGGTATCTCCTGCCAGATAAGCAAAAAATCAGGTAGTAAACTTTGAACAGCTCCTCAATCTCCAGGATCGAACCTGAATTTTTAAATAATGTGTGTGTGTGTGTGTGTGTGTGTGTGTGTGTGTGTGTGTGTGTGTGTGTAGAAGAGGACGCTCTTTGCCTGCCGAGGCCCAAGGGAAACATTGGGAACCAACCTGAATTTCTCTACCTCCATATGGCTTCACTCTGGGGCTTTCCAGGCTCCACTTCCCAGCCAGAAGTGCAGGTCGCTGCCATTTCTGGCTGGCATTTTTACATGGGATCTGGGATCTGAACTCGGGTCCTTTTGCTTTTGAGGCAAAGGCTTAACCTCTCCAGCCCTATATAATAATTCTTCACATTTTTTAATAAAATTCTGGCTTTATCCTGGAAATGAATAGCTGTTCCTGGCATTCTTTATGTTGCGAGGAAGAGAGAGTGTGTGTTCAGGTTTTTACACATAAAAATCAACAGAAATGTTTTTTCAAAGTCTGGGGATGTAACTGAGTGTTAGAACACCTGCCCAGCACAAAATCCTGGATAAATCCACAGCAGTGAAAAAAGATTGTGCTAGTTAAAAAATAACAAGTTTGTTTTTCAATGTAAATAGTACTGTATTGATCATATTGTTGTGCCTTGCTTTATTTTACTTGACATGAGAAGTTGAAAAGCCTTCTAAGCTGGGCATGGTGGCACGTGCACCCAGCACTCGGTAGGCTCAGCACGAGAGGTGGTTAAGTCGAATAGCAGCCTGGACTGCACAGTGTGACTTTTGTCTCAGAAACCTTGCCAGAGGGCTCTTGGAGACGGCTCAGTGGGTAAAGCGTTTGAGGACCTCGTTTGAAAAAGTCCCCAGAACCCACATAAAAGCCAAGTTGAAGAGCACATGTGTCTGTAATCTAAGCATTCCTACAGGAAGATGGGAGGCAGAGATGGGAGAACTTGGAATCGCCAGCCAGCTAGCCTGGCAGCAGCCAACTCCAAAGAGACCTAGCTTAGAACAAGGAGGATGGAGAGGACCCCACCTGAAGCTGTCTTCTCCTACCTCCACCTCAGCGCCATGGCACACGCAGCATTGCATTCACACGAATACGCACACCCAGACAAGGTCTCTTTAGAAGTCGTCATTGAGCATATAAAGATTTGCCTCCTGTTTTTTTTTTCCTTTTTAAGTTTTCTGTTCTTCCATCCTCTGAAACTACTTGATTCTGAAATATTTTAAGCATTTTTTTTTCTTTTTAAATGTTCTGTTCTTTCATCCTCTGAAACTACTTGATTTTGAAAGATTGCAAACCTGTAGAAAAGTTGCAGGCTCAAAGCACTGAACAGTTACATTCTTTTCATCTGGAGTCTGGATTATCATTGATCTGTTTTACAACCATTTGAAAGTCTCAAAAAATATGTTTTGTACATATTTTTCTCCCCAACCCAGGATCTAATCGGAAATCCTATATTCTATTTGTTTATTTCATGTCTTCAGTCCTTTTTTAAGTTATTTTATTTTTCTAGTTTTGCAAGCATATTGAGTACTCATCCCCACTTCCCTCCATCCCTCCTCTCACCCATCTTCCTTCCCCTTCCTTCTTCAGTCCATCCTATTCCCTCCCACCTTCCTGGCCCACCGCCTTCATGGACCCCAGGGCTCCCTCTGACAGTCTTTTTTAATGTAGACCTGCACCCAGCCTCTTTTTTATTATTGACTGATTCCTGCTGATCTTATATTTTATTTTAACCAGCTTACTAAATAGCAGGTTTCTTTATGGCATGTTCATACATCTCATCACCCCATTCTCAGTACCACCTCAGGATTCCCCCTTCTACTTTCTTGTCTTATATACTGTGCTCCACTCCCCTTCCTTCCTCCCTCCCTGGAAGTCTTTCCTTTCCCAGCCCAGGGGCCCCATTCTAGTTTCCCAGCTGTTATCCGCATTTACTCCCACCTGGATGCCCATGGCTGTTAATCATGTAGATATTACACTTTAGAAGCTAGAATCTGCATGTGAGAGAGAACATGTGATATTTGTCTTCCTGTGCCTAGGTTAGCTCAATTAATATGCTTTCTAGGTCTAAACATCTTTCTTAAAGTTTATAATTTCATTTTTCTTTATAGTTGAGTAAAATTCCATTGTGTATGAACACCATATTTTTATTACCTATTCATCAACTGGTAAGCATCTAGGCTAATTCCATTTCCTTGCCATCACGAAAAAAGCAGTAGTAACCGTGGATGTGCAAGTGTCTCTGTGGAAGGAAAGAAGAATGGAGATTCCTTTGAGTAGAGCCAGGAGTGGTCTGGCTGGGTCATGTTAATTCTATTTGTAGAAGCTTCCACACTGATTTCGACCATGACCAGCCTCTTTTGTCTTTTTTTCTAAGTCCTGCATGATAGTGAAATTTTTTAAGGATCCAGGAATTTAAAGGTTTTATTTTTTTCTCTGTAGTAACATCTAGAGTGATTCGTTGAGGCCACATGACCTCAATAACCTTTATTAAGAGTTTTGGTACCAGCTGATGCTCCTTGCCTGATGCTGGTTGCAGAGGGGTGGTTTTCTCCCTCTCTCTGTGATCTGCAGCATCACTTCTTGGCCTTCTGCCTGAGGGCAAGAGTCATCTCTATGTGAGTAATAGCATTCTGCTGTGAAGATCACCTCCCTTGAACTGGGGAGATGCTCAGTGGTTAAAGCGCTGGACACACTAGCAAAAGGACCAGATCCCACATAAAATGTTAGGTGGACCTGGCAGTCCTAGAAGGCAGAAGCTGAGAATCCACAGAGCAAGCTGACCAGCCAGACTAGCCCTCAGTGTCTAGAAAGCGATAAAGTGGAAGAGCAACCGAGGATGATTCACAGTATCACCTTTGTGCACACATGCACACACATATTCACATGCATCTACACATGCATGTGTGCCCATTCACAATCAAATACATGCACCCCATACCACATACATATGAAAATGGGAAAAAATAAAAAACTACTTCTCTTCCTATTGTGTTTTTATGTGTTTTATCATGTTTAGCAGCACAGATTAATGAAATGCTAAAAATTCAGTATTGGTACAAATTCTAAGAGGTTTTTTGTTTTGTTTTTGTTTTGATATTTAGTTCCAATTTGGCCACTATGAAACCTTCCAACCAAGTCCATTATCTTTTGGCATAACCCACTGATCTCTGAGCACTCCCTTGCCTTCTGGCACAACACATTCTTTGTCTCACCTTGTGCTGGCTTTACATTATTGTTTTCAGGAACCCTCCCCTTTTCAGTGAAGAATACTTAGAATTGAAGATCTGGGCATAGAGAATCATCATTGCTTCTAGATCTGTCTAGTAGATAGCTGTGGGAAACTCTGTGAGTGTGTGTGTGTGTGTGTGTGTGTGTGTGTTGAACACACATGTATGACATTAGGTATCCAGTTGTAACACTTTCTGCCTCATTTCCTTAAAACGAGTGCTTCTCACTAAAGGGCTGGCTAGCAGCCAACAGCACTCATTGGTCCTCCTGTCTCCAACTATCCCCCACAGTGCTGGGGTTACAGGCACATGTGTGGTCACACCCAGCTTTTTATATGAGTGGGGGATCTGAAAGATCCTCATGATTGTGTACAAATGCTCTTACCCACCGAGTGCTCACTCCTACCGTTTTGTTTTTAATGCTAATTCAAATCTAATCTCATTTTTTTATTATTTATTCAATTGTGCGTGCGTGTGTTTGTGTGTGTGTGTGTGCATGTGTGTATGTGTGTAGAACCACGGATGAATTCGGGAACCACCATGGACCACCTCCACCTCCTCCTTGTTTACTCTGACCCCAGATTCACAGGCTCTGCCCTACCAGGACCAGAAACGCAGGCGGCCCCAGCTTCCGCCCGGCGTCTATACATGGGGTCTAGGACCTGAACTCAGGACCTTCTGCCTGCAAGGCAGAGGCTTAACCCCTGAGCCACCTTTCCAGCCCCCAAATCTAATCTCTTGAGAAGTACATTTTTTGTATTCTCATGTCTCTTTTCATATTAAGGTCTTTTTTTAACTTTGTGTGTGTGTGTGTGTGTGTGTGTGTGTGTGTGTGTGTGTGTGTGTGTATCAGAGGGCATTGTGTGTTCCTGTGGAGGCCTAAGGATGACTTCAGGGAATCATCCTGGATTGCTTCTACTTCTTTTTTGCTTCTCTCTGAGATTTCTCAGGTTCTGCTCACCAGGGCTGGAAGTACAGGCCATCTTTTCCACCTGGCATTTTCACATAGGACCTGGGATCCAAACTCAGGACCTTCTGCTTGTGAGGCAGAATCTTAACCCCTGAGCTATCTCTCTAGCCCCATAATGTCCCTTTTCATATTTCCTTTTCTATAGTGTAGTAAGCTGGTTCCCACCAACATCAATGTTTCTACTTATTTGCTTAATCATATGTTACACACAAAATACTTTTAGAAATGTGTCAGTGCCACTACGAATAACAACTTGTTAGAAAGTTCAAGAGTTCCCTGTAATTCTTTATTCCTCATTAGACTGTATCCCACGAGGGATAGCATTTTCTTGCTTTTCCAGTTTTACATTTTGGGGTATATGAAAGCCATGAACTCTCATCCCTTCTCTCTGTTGATAACTCTGCATTTGTTTCTTCTTTAGCTTCTTGGGTTCTCTTTGAAAAGTAGCTAGCATCTTCTTTGGTCTCTATCTCTGAGAAAAGAACACTTCATATACTCTTGCATCCTGTTTACTCTTGTTTAAGACTTGACTGTCCACCATCAGCATTAACAGTGAATTCAGAAGTAATGATAGAATATTCTGTACCACCTCCGAATGAATACCTTCACTTTTTGAAAGGGTAACCCAGTCGTTAAGGGTCAAACTACCTGAAAAGGCTGACTCATGGCATTTGATTGGCAGAATGGCACTAAATACACCTATAGCACACCATAAACATTGAGAAAACATGTGGGCTAGGGAAATAAAGTCAGAAGAGCCTGGAAACTGCTGCCATTCTGGGAGCACGTGAATGAACTGAACTTGGCAGTATGGAGAGTTTCTCACCAGGCATTCAGAATGCTCAGTACAGCTTGTAATTATTTCTGGGAAATGTTCCCACTATATAGCTGGATTTTTTTTATCACCTCCTTCTATGGAAGTGTTTGCATTTGTGTTTCTAGCCTTCCCTTCCATAGTGCCTAACTTCTCGTGCAGGGGGCTGCTGGTAGCTCCCGTCTGCCTGGGCCCAGCTTTGTCTTTAACCCCAACCCCTGGTACCTTAGAGTAGATGCTTGTGATCCTCCACAGGATTGGGTAGACACCCCCAAGTGGCCACCTTCATTTCTTGCTGTCTTGATACTTTCCTGCTTTTATTTGAGTTTTGACCAACTCTAAGGGTTTTATTTACTGTCTAGCAGTAAATATCTTGAGCAGTAAGCGGAATCTTTGCTTAGATCATCTCGAGTTCCTCTTCAGGAAACAGAATAGTGCTTTTTGTCTTCTGGTTAAAATGTTTTCCATCAGGCAGTAGAAATTTTGATATTTTATAAGCAGAATAGCGTTTTGGTCTTCAGTGACCATTTCTGTCCCAGAACTTTTGATATTTTATAAGCAGAATAGCGTTTTGGTCTTCAGTGACCATTTCTGTCCCAGAACTTTTGTGATTCTTTCCTTTATATTTTCCAGGACCTATCCATTCTTTGAGGCTCAATTAGCGTCACATCTTCACTGAGAGTTTTGTTTATTATCTTAATCAACATTAGTCTATTAGATCACTCCTAACCAACCATTCTGAGTAATTATATATATATATATATATACATACTTTAATCCTACTTCTTGATCTTACTTTTTTGGGTTTCTAATGTTTTGAGTAAATGCATGTTTAGTGATAGCAATGTTTTCATGACCATCATTCAGATTTGTTATTTTAAGCTTGATAATTATAACTTGGGGTATTACTTAATGGTAGGTTATATATCAGTCCTCAACATTACATACGCGCGCGCACACACACACACATACATACACACTTTTATACTTTATATACTTTTTCAAGTAGATGCGGATGTCATAACTGATTGTACAAGTTACAATGAGTATCTAGGACTGGTGTGTTTACATGTATACACCTGGTTGTTGATTGCATTCACATTCTTATTTTGTCCCACTGAAGCAGGGTAAAACAATCTTGACTTGAAAGTGTTGCTTTTCAATTTTCCTCTCTAAAAAAATCAAAGTAACTATATTTCTTGTAGTGAACAACAGTAAGAGTAGTATAAACAATTTACTGAAAATTAGAAAAGAAAACTTGTAATTTTCCATTTCATCTGATGTGTCTTCATGTTAGTCATGATAGCACTTTCTATTGAACACTAGACTAGACATATTCTGGCATAAATTACAATTTTTCATATTTGAGTAAAAATGATTAGTTTGTTAATTCAAGCCATTTTTTTACATTTTTTATTATTATTTCCGCTCATACAAACTTAATAGGTACACCGGTACCCTCCCTCCCTCCTCCTCCCTCCCCCTCCCCTCACCCTTCCCTCCCCATCCCCTAGTGCCTCCCCTCCCATACCCCGGAGAATCCTTTAATGTCCATGCCAGACTCTCCTCTGGGCCCTCCTCTCCGATGACGTACAAGGACCCAGTGGCATTTCCCTGAACCCTTTCCTATGTTCCCCTTAAGCATAGGAACACTACTATGGCTGTCAATTCCTTGCCTCCAAGGATCTTGGTGCCTTTAGCAAATCCTAGACTTTGTGGGGTCAATAGTGTGTTGGACATTGCACAGGGCATGCAAAGTCCAATTATGATTGCTTCGGCCCTAACTTGTGTGGAGTATCTTGCATATCATTGCTCCTCCCATCCTTGTGCTCTTACAATCTTACTGCCCCCTCTTCCTCAAATTTCCCTGACCTTCTAGGTGGTTGATGTAGAGTCTCTGAAGTTCTGGATTATGGTTCGTTGATTTTCTTTTGCAGTTTTGCTGCTCCTGCAATGCCCTTCATTCCATCCTGATGGGTATTGTATTTCACCCCCTTTAAAAGTGACTTGCTTTTTTCCTCTTGAAGCTCTCAGCACCTTTTCTTTGTCTTGAATGTGGAGTGTTTTGACTATTATTTACCGTGGCGATTTTCTATTTTGGTCATATCTGTTTGGAGTGCGAAATGCCTCTTGTATTTGGATGGGCCTCTCATTCTTTAGTTATGGGAAGTTTTCATTTATGATGATTTGAAATATTTCCTCAGGTGTGGTATTTTGGGATTCTTGTTCTGGTATTCCATGAATGTGCATGTTAGGCTTCTTCAGGGTGTCCCGTATCTCTTGAATCTTCCTCTCAAGTATCTTTTTGGCTTTAACTATCTCTTCCATTGAGCTGGTTAATTCTCCCACTTTGTCTTCAAGATCTGAAATTCTATTTTCTGCTTCATTTGTTCTGCTGATAAGACTCTCTGTTGAGTTTTTGGGTTGAAGATAACTTGTCTTTTAGTTCAATTTTTAAACTCTGCCTGAGACTGTTTTAACTGCTCTATGCCTATTTTTGTTTCTTGAACTGTTTTTCTGAACTCCTCCAAGTGCCTGTTGTGTTCCTGTTCAAAGTAGTTGATTCGGTTGTTTAACTCTTCTCAGATATCCTCTTTCATAGTATTAATCATGGTAATGATCATACTCTGAAAGTCGTTATGTTGGGTCTGGCTTTCTTGGCTATTTTCTGTGAATTTGTTCTGGTCGGAATCCATCATTATGGGGTTAATTCTTTTGGTGGGAGATTGGTCTTCTTGGGTTTTGTTTCTCATGGATCTGCACTTTGACTTGGACATTGTTGTTTTGTTTCTTAGGACCTTTCAGTTTCTGTGTGTTTTTCACTGAACTGATTTAGTTGGTATTATTACCCTTGCCAGTTATTACTAGTGCTTGCCTTGGATTGGGTATGTTTGTCTATTGTTATTGTAATTTCCTAGATGGGGCTATTAGGCTGTTAGTACATCAGTTAAGTCAGATTAAGTAGACAAGGGGTGAATATTAGTATGGTAGTACACTTTTGCGATTTAGTATCCTGGTGATATGTGAGGGTGAGTGGTGTACTCCCTGGAGTTGTATATGTTTTTGGGGTGGCTGTATGGAGAAGTTGATCTACAGCAATTGATACTAGAAAGGATCAGTAAGGTGAAAAAAAGGAGGTTTACTTATCTTTGGGCTGCATGTGAAGAATCTCTCCCACGTGATAGGA
Source organism: Typhlomys cinereus (assembly GCA_023101885.1). NCBI lineage: Eukaryota > Metazoa > Chordata > Mammalia > Rodentia > Platacanthomyidae > Typhlomys > Typhlomys cinereus. The sequence goes on along the minus strand of JALPQD010000101.1, from coordinate 3,340,790 downwards.
TGATAGTAGAGGACTCCAGATGTATGGCCTTTGTCCCTTAGAGTTTTGCTTGAGTTTCCTTTGGACTCTATTGAATTCTGAGTAGCAGTGTATCTTCCCTGGACCACGTGTGTAGGTCCCCGGTGGGCCGGAGAGCCAGAGGGTCTGATGTTGATATCAGAATTCTTCACCTGGGACCTGGGACTTGGCTTAGGGCCCACCCAAGCTCCAGGGATGGAGGAATGTGAGCAAGTCCTATCTGGCAGAGGCGAGGGCCATAGGAAGAAAGGGGCTGTGGTCCGGAAGACGGGGGCACCGGGTGGGGGGCTGGGCGGACTCACTCACCTGGGACCTGGGACCTGGCGGGCGGGCGGGCAGGAGGAGGCCTAATTCAAGCCGTTTAAGGAAGCAAATTAAATTTGCCACTCCCTTGCCTTAGTGATTACCAGGAACTCCTCCCTTAGATCATCAATGTCTCTATCTGTCCATTACACATCTTTACACAGATAAAATCTTGCTCTACATGCTATGTACTTATGTTTTTCCCACTAGTGTGTCCTGCACACCTTTTCATAGTGATATACTTTAACCAGTGTGTTTCTCCAGTTATGACTATTCTCCAGTTATGACTTAGCCTTGCTGTTGGATATGACTCATTTTCAGCATCCCCAGGCTGTGCTTTGAATGGAGATGGTGATGATGAAGTTGTGCTTTGAGCTGCATCTTATTTTCTGAAGCATTTTTTCCTCTCATATAGATTCACTGTTTGATCATATAACATATAATTAAGACATGTCTATATAAGATGCTTTCTGGAAAGACAGCATACAAACATCTATCCACCCCAGACAGAAGTTCAACAGGCCAAAATAACAATTATGCCAAAATATAATGAATTATTTTATTGGAGTTACCTATAGAAGTGGGGTGAGGATCACTTATAAGAGCAGAGATGACTCAAAAGGCAGCTACATCATCAGAAAGCTCACCCCAATATGGATGAGACTCATGAAAGCTGCAACCCTAGATCCTCCCTCAGCGGCTATTTACTGCTCTCTTACTTGGGAACAGCCACTCAGTCTTAGTTCCAGGAACTTCCTAGGACTAGCAAGCTGTTTGCTCTCTGAGTCCTCCAGGATGAAATTTTCAAACATACACAGGTAGGTGAACTAGAGACAGAATCCAAGATGACATTAAGCTATGTCTACAGGGGGAAATCACACAACGTGTTTCCCTCCTAGCTCCAAACATAAAATTTGTTTAAATCACTATATTGGAAACGTAACAGTCTGTAATGGACAGACAGGTAAGAGGTCTCAGTAAATTCATGCTTGATTGCCTTGTAACCAGGTTTAGGCTCAGAGATTTTTTGGTTTATATTTTGTGCTTACAAACTATTATCATTGTAAGTTACTGTCATTTTCCCAGTTCATTTGAATGACTACCATTTCCAAAGTCTTGGGCCATTTCTGAAGGAAATATAATAGAAATATTAGCTATTTCTAGTGTTACATCTGAGCTCTCTAAATATAAAAATCCAAAATTGTGACATAATTACATAAGGACAAACCTGTCATGAGCCCTGCACTGTTAGGTTGAACCATATAAAACATGATATTCAGCCATTGTCACTTCTAACAGTTCAATTCACTATGTACCCTGTATTTCAGGTTCTAAGACTGTATAAGGAAATAAGCTGGGCTATAAACACCTTTCTTAATAGATAGAGGGTATCTTGGGAAGAAATGTAAAGTCAGAGGGTGGCATGGCACCTATGTACTGTGGAAGCCATATATAACTTCAAACTTTAAATATGAGGATACAGGATGTAATAGAATATAAAAGACTGATTTTTTGAAGACGAATGCCAAGAGGGGCTATTTTAAGCTTTTTTTTTTCTCTTTATCCTTTAAGCCACTAATCCTCACACTTTGCTGTGCTTACTAAAACAAGCTGCCTACTGTCAGAGTTTCTAATTCTGTATGTCTGGGTGAGACCCAATAGTTCTAACACCATTTCTAAGTAATAATGATACTTGAGCTTTTAGTCTAGGACTTTGTGCTTTAAGAAACATTGTTAAAGATACCAAATACTTGAGCATAGAAAGCCCTATATGAGATTATGTGCAGAGTAGAGAACAAGAGGAAGCCGTGAGACCAGTGTATAAATTAGTCCATGAATCCCAGCTCAGTCTTATTCACTGTTTTCATTTCTCTTCCCACTGCCTCTGACCTCATTTACTTTGTTCACTCCGTACCACACTGAATAGCGAGGGATCTGTCCATTTTCAGTGATGTAGCCTCTTCTTTTTCCACCCATTTATCCTTCTTTCCTAAACTTCAATCACCATGAGACAGATATAAGAACTATAATCTTTAGTTATTACTTTATTCATATACATTATTTTGTCTTCTTTCTCTAAACAGAGAAAGACTATTATTTCTTTTTATTTCAGAATGGGGAACTGAAGCCCAAACATGTGCTCCAGTAAAGGATATTCCTAGACTCAAACAGGATGGAACACAGACCATCAAATTGGAAGAATTATATGACTATGATGACAAAGTAGAGAGGCAGCCAACACATACCCTCAGGAAAATCCATACTAATGAAAGAGAGTTCAGTGTGAAGTCAGAGTTTTCACAAGAAGATGACTCTACAGAAGAATATCTTAGTAAATATGCCATATATAGAAATAATTTTGAAAATCACTCAAACATAATTATACACTTTGATGCCCAATCAGATAGTAAAACTTCTCTATATCATGAAGGCAAGCCAACCTTCACTAATGTTTCATATGGTGTTGCGCATGGGAAAATACTCCCTGGAGACAAGCCTTATAAATGTAATGTCTGTGGAAAAAAGTTTAGGAAATACCCATCACTCCTGGCACACCAAAATAGCCATGCCAAAGAGAAATCTTATGAATGTGAAGAATGTGGGAAAGAGTTCAGGCACATCTCATCCCTCATCGCACATCAGAGAATGCATACTGGAGAAAAACCCTATGAATGCCATCAGTGTGGCAAAGCCTTCAGCCAGCGTGCACACCTTACCATCCATCAGAGAATCCACACTGGAGAGAAACCATATAAGTGTGATGATTGCGGGAAAGACTTTAGTCAGCGTGCACACCTTACTATACATCAAAGGACACATACTGGAGAGAAACCATATAAATGTTTGGAATGCAGTAAGACCTTCAGCCATAGTTCATCACTGATTAATCACCAGAGAGTTCATACTGGAGAAAAACCATATATATGCAATGAATGTGGAAAAACTTTCAGTCAGAGTACACACCTTCTCCAGCATCAAAAAATTCATACCGGAAAGAAACCGTATAAGTGTAACGAGTGTTGGAAAATGTTTAGTCAGAGCACTTACCTCATTCGACATCAGAGAATTCATTCTGGAGAGAAGTGTTATAAATGCAATGCATGTGGAAAGGCTTTTGCTCATTCTTCGACTCTTATACAGCATCAAACTACTCACACTGGAGAAAAATCCTATATATGTACTGTGTGTGGAAAAGCCTTCAGCCAGAGTGCAAACCTCACTCAGCATCATAGAACTCATACTGGTGAGAAACCATATAAATGTAGCGTGTGTGGGAAGGCATTCAGCCAGAGTGTGCACCTTACTCAACATCAAAGGATTCATAATGGAGAAAAACCCTTTAAATGTAATGTTTGTGGAAAAGCATATCGACAGGGAGCAAATCTCACTCAGCATCAGAGGATTCATACTGGAGAGAAACCCTATAAATGTAAAGTATGTGGGAAAGCTTTCATTTATTCCTCATCACTTAATCAACATCAGAGAACTCACACTGGAGAGAGACCTTACAAATGTAATGAATGTAACAAAGATTTTAGCCAGAGAACATGCCTTATTCAACACCAGAGAATTCACACAGGAGAGAAGCCCTATGCATGCCGTACATGTGGTAAAAGCTTCACCCAGAGTACAAACCTCATTCAGCATCAGCGTGTTCATACTGGTGCCAAACATCGTAATTAATGGACACAAGAGACTTCATTTAAATTTTACAATTTGATTGCTTGAAGTGCATTTTATGTGCTCTGTGTCAAAACACTTAAAGGAACCGAAGAAGTGCAATATGTTAGCTGCCACAGTATCTGAAGTACCAGAATTAGTAAAGTGGATATAGCCCATTTAAATATAATGTGAAACGTAAAAGCAAAGTTCATTAATACTTAATTTGCTATCAGTTAATTCATTGCAGAAAGAAACAGTATGAAAGAACATCCAAAAATCTGTAATTCATCAACTCTCACTATATTTCAAGTAAGTTTTATTGAGGCCTTATGAACATAACTTTGGAAAGTATCCAAGTAGATTTCACACTAGATAGTAATCCTGGGGTTACAGGAAAGAAAAAGCTGCTTTTTGATCTTTGCTTCATCCCAACTTTGAAGCCTTAAAAGGTTTCTTTCTTTTTTCTTTTTCTTTTATTTCCCCTTTTCCTGTTAAAACTACCATGTGGAGCCAGTAGGCTTAAGGCAGAGGGAAAGCTGAGAGAATCTTAAAGATTTCTGTGTGGCCACTCTTAACTACACTTTCCCTCAAGGAAGAGAAACTTAACACAAGGTGACTTGATAGGATAATTAGTGTGCATAAAACATGTACATATGCCAGCAGGCAAAAATTAAACACCCCAACTTAAATTAATCTTCAATACAGGGTAGCCTTAATTTCACCTGGTTTTGACATCTAGTGACATCCTGAAAGGAAAAAAATACCCATATAGTTTATATGTATGGCTCCTAAATTCATAACGTAAGTTTTCTGTGTCTTGTTTTTTCCACATGAACACTTGCTTAAGCCCAGACTCCTTGGCCATATCCTTTCATGATTTCTTACAGTACTAAAAATCAGTTGACTCAATGGAAACTTTATAGAGTAATGGAAAAGTAAGACATGATCATAACTATTTGGTCATGCAAGCAAACATAAGAGGACTGCCCAAATGGGTGGTCAAATGCTAGCCCATAACCCAGGTCAAGTAAACATATACAAATAATGTGAGGATGAGCAACAGAAAATAGGTTTGAGTTCAATACAGAAAAAGAAACAAGTAAAAGTCAAAGTAAAAAGTATTGAGGAAAGAAGATATTTAGGTAACTGATACATGAAATATAATTGAATCTGCTTTACATAAAAAAATATAGTGGTAAAACAAAGTAAAATTTGGCCTATTTATAAGAAACTAAAACTAGATGACTGACTTTAAAGGAATAGCTTAGAACCTTAGTACACTTTCACACAGGAAGTAAGGTAACTCAATGTGTTAAGAAAGTTTTTCGTCAGAAAAAGCATTGAAGTAGAAACCATTGTTGATGGATGCAGTGACCATAAAAAAACTGAGTTCTTGAGTCTTCAGCAACATGTAAGGAAGACTAGCAGAAATGCCATTGTATTTTAATATGAATAACATTCTACTCTCAGAATACAAAGCTGAAGTTTTGTCTCCTTAAGATATGATTCTCAAGCATCTTGCATATAGACATGATCAGTACGTGTTGGATGAATTAGTAACTACATCATATAAATTAGAGGTGCATTGAGTAATGAGATAGAACCAAGAGGCATGGGGCAAAATTGTTGGGAATGAAGTAAGATCTGGGTGCATATATTAGTTGCTTAATAACTACTGCTTACTGGGCAGTAGCTATTCAAAATGGAGAAAAATCGTGGGACACATTTGCAGAAGGAAATGTTCCACAAATGATAGCAAACATAAATTCTGGCACCATAAATATCTAAGCATGTATTATCTAGCCAGCTCCACTGGGCACTGCCTATTACAGCAACATCCTGTAAATGGGTTGGAGAGGCTGAGGCGCTAGCTTCTGAGGCTCTCTTGCTGAGTGTTAAAGAAATGATCACTTTTCTGACACTTTTTCCTGACAATACTGAACCTTGACTTCATAGTATCATCACTCACAAAATGCAGGTTTTAAAAAAAATACTCAGATTATGCTCATTCTGTGGTTATCCTGTTAAGAGTAACAGGTGTGTTTAATTTTATAGTGTCACTTCATGCCTTGCATAACCCTTCTTTCAATGGAATGAATGTGTTTCCTATTTCCTGCCTTTGTGTGTTTTATGTAAATAATGCATTTATAAGGTCTTCCACTAGCACACAGAGGCAGATGATGCCATTATAAAAAAAAAAAAAGTAGAATAGTACAGAATTCTAGGTCTTCGTGTGACTTTTTTCCACACTTTTAAGAATTGTCTGATGCAAATAATTCAGTGGGATTTTAGTAAATATTTATTTCTACAACTTTCTATTAAGAAAGTTACAAAATATTTATAAATGTTTAGAAATCATAAAATTAATTATGCCTACCTAGCTTTTTAAATTAATGTCTTTATTAAATGTTTAGAAAGTAATTTGTAGATATTTCATCTCTCAGTACATTTCATAGAGCCTGGGGAAATGGCTTAGTTTTTAAAGTACTTGCCTCACAAACAAGAGAACCAGAGTTCCAGTCCCCAGAATCTAGGTAAAAGCCAGGGGGAAATGGCATCCCACCTGTAGTGCAGCCTCAGAAGGCAGAGACGGGATTTCTACAGCCAGCTGGTTAGACTATTATTATTGGTGACCTCTAGGTGTGATTGCCTCAAAGAATAAAATGGAAGATGATCCCAACATCAGCCTTTAACTTTCACTTCCATGTGCATACATGCAGGTATACCTGCACATAAATGTGCACACACATGTGAACATGGATGCATATATATATACCACACATACATGAAAAGTAACACATCTCATAAAAAATTATTTGCATAACCAAAGTACCTCAAAGAAAACAGCCTGTTTTCAAACTTCCCTCTTGATAATAAATTTCACACATACATTATATCTTGAGTGGTATCAATCTTGAGCAGCCTCCTTTTTTGTTTTCAGAGTATATTAGTTGTCTCAAAGAATATCTCACATTCAGGATTTAGCTGATTGCCTACACATGGTTTCCATGTAGTATACTGTATTTCCTGAGGCTTCTGTAACAAAAATTGGGAGACCAAAGGCTTAACTGAACTCGGGTTAAACTTTTTCAGTAATAGCCCTTCACAAAGGGATTTCATTTTGCATGACCAAAACTCTTCAGAAATAGGTTGACTCACTGCTGATAAGTGACATTGACTGCTAGGGTAGCACCACCAGATCTTCCCAGTGTCTTTCCTGTCGCCCTTAGCAGTCTGCAAATTGTACTTGGGCAACATGGCGCTCTTGTTTCCCCTGCTCATAGTAGTACCTAATAATGTAGTGACTAATGCTCCTTGCCTGAGTTGAATTTTTCATGAAGGTTTACAAAGTGGTGATTTTTCTATGTTCTTTCCACATTTGTAGAGTGGTATTCTGTAAGGAAGAACTTTCTCCTCCTTAGCTGGGAATGCACTAGAAGCAAAGTTACACTTAGCTCTTTTCTACTAGTCTTTAGTTACAAGTCTGGGCTATTTTCTATCAAGATGATAAGTGATCCAATGCATTAATTACAATAATCGTTTCTGACTTTTGAAAACTTTATTTTGTGTGTGTGTATGTGTGTGATGTGTGTGTGTCTGTCAGAGGGCACTGTGTGTCCCCGTGGAGGACCAAGAGTGACTTCAGGAATCGGATTGACTCTACCTCCATTTTGCTTTGCTCTGGGGTTTCCCAAGCTCTGCCCACCAAGACAGGAAATGTAAGCACCACCATTTCCGCCTCGCATTTTTACATGCTACCTGGGATCCAAAGCCAGGACCTTCTGTTTGTGAGGCATCTCTCCAGCCTCTGTTTCTGACATTTTAATTCATCCCAAATTCAGCTACTTGTAACATTTCTCTAGAATCTTCTGGATCCTTTAATACAATTATAGATAGTTATTTAGAAACCAAGGTCTGGACACTACAGGTGATCATTACAACTGAACTGACATTAACAAGTATTCATAACCTTTCAACTTTGTTTATAAAGAGAAATTCCATGTGTTATTTTGTCAGTTGAACAATATCTGATTATGGAATAGAGAATGTAATTATATGATTAGGTAAACTGGAGGATAAACCACTAGGTCTTATTAAGCATACCAAGTAAACTGGAGATAACAAGGGTGTGTAATTGGAAAGTCTAGTGCCAAGATTGTCAGAAATTTCTGTAGAAGTCTGTCAGTTATTTGGCAGTGGGATTAAATAGAAAGCAGTTAAAAAAGCAAAACATGTATGATGCTGACCATAACTGTAATTTATCTCTCTACCTTTATGTAGCAGTTTCTCTGTCCACTACTATGGACACCACTCAGGCTCAGACAACTTAAGGGAAGGAAAGGAGAGATCTATTTGGCTTATGGTTCTGGAGGGGAGATACAGTCCATTATGGCAAAAAAGGCATGGCAGGCTGACAGAAGCTGGAGGAGGTTTGGGTCACCGCAGACGTAATGGAGGCTGAGAAAGCTAACTGCTCACTTCCACAGCAGAGGCCTGCAGGTAACAGGATGAGGCTAACCAACCTCAAGGCCCGCCCCCTGTGGCATGCATTCCCCTAGCAAGGCTCCACTTTCCAAAATCCTTTCCAAGCATCACCTGCAGATTTAAACACATGAGCCCATGAGGGACAATTTACATTCAAATTCTGACGGCTCCCATGTGATTGTGGTCCTGGTGTTCAAACCCAGGCCCTCACACATGCTAGGCAAGCGCTTTACCACTAAGCTATTCCATCAGCACTTTCGATCATATTTGTGTATGTGCACACATGTTCATGTGTATTCATGCCTGTGAAGGGCAGAGGGCGATGTGGGTGTTTCTCCAGATTGCTGTCTATATCGTTCCTCCTTTGGTGGGTGTGGTGTAAGTGTATGTTGTGTATGCATGCATGCCACTTACACATGGAGAGGTTAGAAGACAACTTTTGGGGGCAGTTCTTACTTTTCTACTTTGTTTGAGACAGGATCTCGTCTCCACGAAAGCCAGGCTAGCTGATCCCCAAGGAGATTCATGTGCTTCCACCTCTCATTTCCCATAGGCACACAAGGATTACAGGTGTTTGTGCCACTCTGTGTTGTAAAAAAAAAAAAAAATTATTTTGAGAGAGAGTAAGGAGAGAAAGAGAACCATGCACACATGCTATGAAACACAGGTCAGAGGACGGCTTTCAGAAGTCAACTCTCCTCCCAGTAGGTAGGCTTCCAGGAATCAAACTCAGGTTGACGAGTTTGTGAACAGGTGCCTTCAATGCTGAGCTATTTCCCTATTCCCCCATCTAGTTTTTACATGGGTCCTGGGATCCTCAGACTTGCATGGCAAGCACTTTACCTGCTGAGCCATCTTCCCAGCCCCTCCACCTTATTTTTTGAGTTAATATCTGTTGCAGGTACTCTGAGAGTTGCTGATAAATTCACAGCTAAATGACGAAGGTGAGGAATAAGGGGTTTTATTCTATCTTACCATTCTTGGTTATAGTTCCTTGTCCAGCTCGGCAGAAAAGCTCATACCAACATCAGGGAGCCCAGGGAACTGGCCAGCCCATACCCACAGGACTTCACTTACAAGGCCACCACGTCTAGCCAAGTATACCAAAGAATTGCAAATCCCTGAATCATATACTTCCATCTTATCCACTTACCCAGAGAAAAATCTCACCCACCATGGACTGGGCCTTCCCCATCAATTAACCGCTCTCCGGCAGGCTCAACTCTTCAGTTATCAGGTTGACACCTATAGCTAACCATGACAGGTTGGTTGGTTGGTTGGTTGGTTGGTTGGTTGGTTGGTTGGTTGGTTGGTTGGTTGGTTGGTTTTACAAAACCTGAAGCTCATCCATTTGACTAGAGTGGCTGGCCAAGAGTTCCAGGGTCTCTGCCCCTGCTCCCCAATGCTGACATTATAAATATGCACTTCCACATTCCACTTTTAGGTGGGTCCTGAGAACTCAGACCCTCATGCTTGTATAGCAAGCACTTTATTGTAACTGAGCCATCCTTCTAGTCCCTGCATCACATCTAAAAACAGGTTCCTAAGGATCTGGTGCATGAAAATCTAAATAGGGTTTTGTCTGTCTGAGATAATCCAGACTGAAGCTCATGATTGTCCTTCCTCAGCCTCCCTAGGGCTGGGATTATTGACATGTATACAAGGCTTAGTAATAATTTGGGTTTTGTGTTAGTAAACTTTCAGTCTTTAAATCTTTAAGGCTGCTATATTTTAATTGCATATGTGTATTCTCATATCAATTCATATACATGTGCCTGTGGATGCAGTTTTTATCTCTGTATTATTCTTCCCAAGGTTGTATCTCTCAGCATTCTTATTAGTCCCTTTGAGCACTATGCACATGCACACTCTTGGTGGTGTATGTATGTATGTGCCTATAATCACCATCTGGTCTTCCACTGTGTTTGCAAGGACAGAACAAAACCTATGCTGGTGAAGTGTCACGCCTGAGGCTATGTGACACATGACAGTCAGGATGGGAATCCACACCTTGCAGCACTCCATTGAGTTCTGTGAAAATAACAATAAATAAAAATTCTAAGCACAAAGCATTGCATTCAATTTTACAAAAGAATGTCATTTTGAGAGCACTGAAAATGCCTTTTATCTGGTTTTATCTTTTGTCCTACGTGGTTTCTTCAGACTTTTAAATGTTAATAACCTTATTCAGGATATACCTCCCCCTGCCAATTTCTGATCTTACCCTAGGTCTTTCCCAAGTTTCAGAACCATATAATCAGTGATCATCTAGAATTATATCTCACATGTACCTTAATTAAAAACTGAATGGTTTTTAACGCCAAAACTTGCTTAAATTTGCTGTAACTCACCAGGAAACCAGAAGCTAATGTCTTCACCAATAATTATCTTGGTCCTAATGTTTAGTGCCTGTATATTTTGGCATCTTTTCCTGATGACCAATCTTAGACTATACCAAAATAAGATCTATATCCAGAAGTTGAAAAGTAATTATATTATCTCACCCCACTGGATGTTGACTAAGGAGTATAATGTCCATTCTGAACACTATACAGTCTTAGGATTATAGGAACCCATAGGTAGTAAAGGAACTCTAGAGCTATTGATACAGAGGTGGTCAAGGGTGTGGAGGGATGCTTACTGCCCTACCTTCTTTGCACCTCAAAGCAGTCATAGGATTCACTTGAAAACCATAACAAACCAAACAATATGATTATACAATAACATAACAATATGATTATAAAGTATTTATATGCCCCCCACATTCATCTCCTAGTTCATATAACATTTCTCCAAAATGGAAAAAGGACTGACCTATGTATTTCTCTCTTCCAGAGCCCACAGGACTACTAACTAGAATGAAATGTTATGTACCTTTTAAAAGATTATGCAGAGAAGGAAAGAACAACATTTATCTTGTGAAAACTAGAAAAGAGCAAAAGCCCAAACCTGCCTAAGACTCAGGTGCAAAGAACATGGCTGGCCGTTCACAGCCCCTCCCACCCACAGTCACAACAAAGCAGACTACAAAGAACTGGGAAGGGAAAAAGACACAGACACCCAGACCTACCTTGGCAAAAGTCCCACTAACTAGTAATACATCCTAAAGTGAGAGAGGTCAAATGAGAACTTGGAAATCCTCCCATTTGCCATGTCTAAAAAATCAGGTCATGGGGCTGGAGAGGTGGCTCAGGGGTTAAGCCTCTGCCTTGCAGGCGTAAGGTCCTGAGTTCGGATCCCAGATCCCACGTATAGACGCCAGGCGGAAGCCGGGGCGGCCTGCGTTTCTGGTCCTGGTAGGGCGGAGCCTGTGAATCCCGGGGCAGAGTGAACAAGGAAGAGGTGGAGGCGGTCCATGGTGGTTCCCGAATTCGTCCGTGGTTCTGCGCGCGCACACACACACACACACACACACACACACACGCATACATGCACAATTGAATAAATAATAATAAAAAAATGAAATTAAAAAAAAATCAGGTCATGAATTCTGTCATTCTTGGTGTCCCTCCCCTGCATCGACATCTCTATCAGGAATGGACATCTCTATCAGGAACTGACAAACTACTGCGGGATGTCCGCTTGAGCTGAAAAAATGCTTTTTGCATTTTAAATGGTTGTGGGAAGGGAACTAAAACATTCCTGATACATGAGAAGTGCACACAACTTAAATTTCAGTGTGGACAGTCTTGTTGGAACATAGTCGCACATGTTCGTTTAAGTACTCAGGTGCAAAGAACATGGCTGGCCGTTCACAGCCCCTCCCACCCACGGTCACAACAAAGCAGACTACAAAGAACTGGGAAGGGAAAAAGACACAGACACCCAGACCTACCTTGGCAAAAGTCCCACTAACTAGTAATACATCCTAAAGTGAGAGAGGTCAAGTATTAAGTATTCCGTGTTTGCATTATGCCAGAACCCACGCCATAAAAAGACCACAGAGCCTGAAATACTTACTGTCTGGCACCTAGCAGACTTGTATCAATGGGGCGGGGATTCTGACTAACCCACACAACAAAGTGATGAAAGGAGCAACACTCCTGCGGACAGCATGGCCGGAAAATAAAAGCTAACCAGGGGAGACTGCAGTCTGCAAGGGAAAGGGGTACAGAGCTGCAGTGCCAGAAATTCAGGGTCATCAGACAGTTGATCTGCTTGCACACAAATGAGCAATGCTGCCGAGAGAGTTCCGGACGTTCAAATCTTCCTGCGCTGTCTAACTTATGCAGGGAGCCTGAGTTGCTTGCAAAGGTTATCTGACATCAAGAGAAGCGGGTTCCTTTCTGAAGTGGCTGATCTTCACCTTGCTTTGCCTGTCTCGCAGAGGTAAAACGTAGGTTCGAGTTGGCACCATCCTAACATATGTGGTTAAGACACCGTGTCACTTTGATATCTTGGCTCTACAAGTCTGCAAGAGGGCATTCCTACTTGTGTGCGCCCTCCACAGGGGTCGCCGTCAACTTCCCCCAACCAAAGGCTCAAGTGATCTCCTGTCACCAGGAAGTCACAACCAAGAGAGCAAAGTCATCTCCCATGGGACGGGCTCAGCGTGACAGCTGAGCTCTGACTGCCAGGCAGGCCTTTACCAGCTCGGAAGGGCTTCTGGGGAAAGAGGCGGGGCCGAGCACATGACTTCTGGAAATGTAGTCCGCCCACCCCACTGGCCCTGAGCCAGGGGACCACTGCATGGTGCGCTGGGCTATAGCCCATGCTTACTGCATATCCAATGGGAGAGCCGAGGTGGTGGCACAATCTGTAATCCCAGCTCTCTGGAGGCTGAGGCAGGAGGACTGCTGTGAACTCAAGGGCTGTCAGGCCTGTAAAATGAGACTCTGAGGCAAAAAAAAAAAAAAAAAGTGGGAAAGACGCAGGGTTTTTTTCTTTGCGTGTGCGTGTGCGTGTGTGTGTAGGCGCACTTGAATGTGTGTTCCTGTGGAGGCTCAAGGGTGACATCGAGAATCATCCCGGATTGCTCTACCTCGTCATGGTTTTGCTCTGGGGTTTCCCAGGCTCTGCTTTTCTGCCCAGCATTTTTGACACTGGATATGGCGATGTCCAGACTCAGGTCCTTTTGCTTTTGAGACAAAGGCTTTAATCACTGAGCCATCTCACTAGGCAAAGACAGGAGTTTTGAAGAATGGATGCCACTCCACCCCCCCACCCCCCCACCCCCGACTTCGCAGAGATATGTCCTCGACACATTTGTTTTGAAACACACGCGGGTTTCATCTTGTATATATTTCTAAGACGAGAACTAAATACTGTTTCTCTTTATTGCATGTTATTTTAAATTATTTTATTTAAATTATTTTAAAATAATTTCTGGGGCTGGGATACAGCTTAGTTGCTTGAGTACGGCATAAATGAAACCCTAGGTCTGATCCTCAGAAACACGTAAAGGCTGCTTGGTCCCCATGCCCATAACCCCAGCAACTTTGGAGGTGAAGCCAGGAGGATCAGAAGTTGAATACATGAGAAAAAATAAAAAATTATTGAATAATTTCTCTTTGATTTTATTTCACAATTGAATCAATTTCTAAATAAGTTCCACAGTTTGGAGGTCATTGTGACATCACTAGCCTGATTATTTTACTCTATGAATCCTGGTTTCTTTTTGTTGGTTTTACCCTGTAGAATTTTTCTACAACCTGAATTTCATCGATTAACTTCATTATTTTGCATGTTCTTTTGCCACAGGTGTTTGCCATTAACTCAGAGACAAGGTTTGATCCAGTTCAAATTTCAATTTTTTGGCATCAATACTTCATAAGAGGTTTCCATTCTATCCCAAAGCATATGCTATTTGTATTTCTCTTTTCACGATGTCAATAGCTGTTACTTGATCTACCAATCGCTGGCGGGAGACCAGCTGTCTATTTCATGTAGCTATCTACTGGCTTTTAAAGTTGAATTGGGAGTTGATATAACATGTGTTTCACATTCATTGTAGTTCTTCTAAGGATGCTTAATGGTTTAATCTTAGGGAAATGTTTTGACTTAGCTCCTAAGCCCTTCAACATTTCCCTTTGCAAAGCATTTCATCTGCTGTACTCATCAGAAAAGTATATCAGGTTCATCTCTATACTTCCTGCCTTAGGCCTGGGTTTAACCACTTCTTCAGAGGCTCTGGTTCCTTTCAGTAGAAGCTGTTTTAAAAAGTTGTAGGTGTAGGTGGCATTCATCACTGCTGAGCAATGAGGTTTCTAGTCCTTTTCCAAACAAAGCTACAGTTTGGGACAATGAGATTTTTCGCTTAGTCTCATCAGTCTTGCACCTCTATCTCTATTCTCCCATGTTGGAAATACAAATTTTGTTTTAGGGTTGTTTTATTTTGTTTTTGAGACAGGGTTTCACTGTGTATTCTAGGCTGGCCTTGAAGTCTCTGAATGTATCTGCCTCATTCTCCCAACTGGTCGGATTTATGCCACTACATCCAGCTCCAAATTCTTAATTGTACTAATATAACTACTCATTTTCATTACCAAGCAATACATTTTTAGATTCCCTGAAACAATCATAACATGACGTCATTAAAAATTAAAATATTTTTAAACTATTCTTGTCTATCAAGAATACCCTGCTAGGGGGGGCTGGAGAGGTGGCTCAGGAGTTAAGCCTCTGCCTTGCAGGCAGAAGGTCCTGAGTTCGGATCCTAGACCCCAAGTATAGACGCCAGGTGGAAGCGGGGGCAGCCTGCGTTTCTGGTCCTGGTAGGGCAGAGCCTGTGAATCCCGGGGCAGAGTAAACAAGGAGGAGGTGGAGGCATCCATGGTGGTTCTCGAGTTCGTCTATGGTTCTGCACACACATACATACATGCCCACACATACATAACACATACACGCACAATTGAATAAATAATAAATAAATAAATTAAAAAAAAGAATACCCTGCTAGGGATGAACAGTCAAATTAACATGTTTTAAAGTTCTCTGGAATGATTCCATTCTGGGTTTTATAACATCAACTGGATATACAGTATGCCAGACTAAAACCCAACTTTCTAAACAGTGGGTTGTCTCATTGGGGTCATTTATTTAAATATAGCAGCTTTGAAAATTTTGGCAACAGTAAAAAATTTCCAAATGCATATTAATTCAAAATCAAACATGTGATGAGTCAGAGTTGTTTTTAGCAGCACTCAGCCTTGTTGCATTGGGCAACTTCAGGACAGCCTTGGTTCTAAATGTGCAACACTCACACACACTGCACTGCATGGGATGGGTGATGGGCTGTCACTCCACATAGCACCAATGAACACCGCCTGAAATACCTTGGCTCAGATTTGGAACTATTATATGAATTGCAGGATTTTTATTGAACATACACTTTTTAAAAATATTTTAAGAAAGAGAGAGAACAGACATGCTTGCTGTGGTGGATGTGTAGAGATCAGAGGACAACTTTCAGAAGTGAGTTCTTTCCTTCCACCACGTGGGCTTCTCAGGTTGCCAGGTTTGTGAGCAGGTACCTTAATTACTGATCTGTCTAGCTGTCCCAGTACATACAGTTTTCTACTCTTCTAGAAACATATAGTTTAGTTATATATAGCAAACAAAGCCTAAATATTTTCCTACCACCATTCCTTAGCATGTATCAAATTAGTGAATCTGTGGATGGTGGTGCTTCAAATGTTTGATATTAAAAATTGTTGTTTGAATTGCTTCATTGAGTTTTATTTAAAGAAAAAATTGTTACATGTGACACCTGTATTTAACTGTGATAGAAACTATTTGAAGACTTCCATGAATTTGTGTTAAAGACCACAAATAGAGTTCCTCAACGTGCGTTTAGTCATTTTCAGTAAATTACCTGCCTCACATAATCCTGAGTCCAGATCTCCTCTGGAATCAATCACAGATAGATAAGACTGTGCTCAGATCTAGAGGAGACCCCGTACTTAAAAGCACATCTACACAACTGTAGCTATGTCCTCTCCATGCTTCTGATTCTGATGTAATTTGGGAAACAACACAAACCCATAAATTAAATGGAAATGAAACTTCAAATTTTTTAATCAGCTCCATGAAATCAATAACTTGGAGCATATCACCCTGCCAAAACTGATTCATAGCCCTATTGCATATGAGGTTGCCATTTCTGACTGTGACTTGCCTACGTTGCCCTGTGCACAGAGTGATTCAATTCTCCCACCACCTTACTTAGTTTAATTTGCTATGACACCTCCATTCATGTTAAGCTCCATGGTGCTATTTTCTCTTTCTTGCAGTGAACACAATCACAAGTGTGGGTGCCACACACTGTCGATAATTGATCATCCATTTACTTCAACTATTAAATTTTATGATTTTAAGTTTTACTTACATGACCTATGATTTTAAGTTATATCTATATTACATTATATTTATATTACAATGGCTAAACTAAACGAAATTATAACATTCATGCAGATAATTTATAGATCCTAGTTTGAGAAACATTCTGTTAGATTAGCTGCCCACCCTGGTAACATTCTATCTGTCCACCCCTTTCATTTTGTCCCATCCGTGATGGCTAACATTGATTGTCACCTTGACAAGATTAGGAATCACATGGGGGCATGTCTGTGAGGGATTCTCTTGGTTAATTGGATTAATTAAGGTAGAAAGACCAAGAGATGGGGTCCTTGGAAAAGATCACTAAGCCAGTAGCATTCATCAGTCTCTATTTCCTGGCTGTGGACAATGTAAATAGCTACCACAAAGTCCTGCCACCATGACTTCCTCACCATGATACCTTCATACTTTCTCCCTTAAGTTGCTTTTGTCAGGTATTCAATCACAGAAACCGAAATTAAGAGATTGTTCCAACACCAGAAACCTGGAAGAAACAGCCACCCAGTATTTTTCTTTAGACATCATAGAGGGCAAGAATCCTCAGTACGTCCAAAGTCAAATGGTGACTCACCTCTTTCCAACAAACCCTTCCAGGACAGCTGCTCCCCTTAACCTGAAATGACTTCTCCTCACCTTGCTCTAGCTGATCACACTTGGCTATGTGCCCAGAAAGTTCAACATACCACCAAACAAAACTGTTCATTGCTGAATTGTTTTAAAATGAGCCCTTCTTATCTTATTTTGTTATTTCACTTTTTAATTGTGGTGAAATATGCATTTCATAAAATAAACTATCTTAAATCATTTTTCACATGGGCAGTAGTGATATTAAGTATATCCATGCTCTTGTGCAAACAATCTCTTTGGTGCTTTCATCTTAGAAAACATGAACTCTCTGCCTATTAAATAACACCTCTCCATTCCTCTCCTCATCTCAACCTATGGTAACCAACTTTCTATTTTCTGCTTCTGAGTTTGCCTATTCTAAGAACTCTACATGTAAGTGGACTTACAGGGTACTCAAGCTTCTGTGACTGGCTTATCCCACTCAACATAATGTCCTCACAGTTCTTCCAGGTCCTAATCTGTCAAAATTGCCTTCTTTTGGAAAGGCAAATAAAATTCCAATGGATGTATACATCACCTTTTGTTTATCCATTCATCTGCCTATGAACACTTAGGCGGCCTCCATCTTTTGATTACTGTGAATAAAACTATCATGAATATGTGCAAAAAAAATTGTTACACGAAGAGCTGACAAGATGGCTCAGCTGGTAAAGGAGCTTGTGTACAAGCCTGACGACCTGAGTTCAACCCTCAAAATCCACATAAAAGTAGAAGGAAAGAACCAACTCCACGAAGTTGTCCTTGACCTTCCACACATGCATACACACACACACACACAAAATCATAATTTAAAAAACCTCAAATGAGGGAGGGAAAAAAATCTCAAATATCGTTACATGAATTTTGCCTTAAGATTAGGACAGAATTTCCAACAATTTCTGAAATGACCCTAAACATACTTGTAGCATTTGGTATTATGTAATTATGCAAAATGACATTCTTACCATTGACAACAATAATATCAAGGTACTGTTCAATTCTGAAAAATACTAAAGATGTTCTATGTCCCACACTCTTGAATATTCAACCAAGATTTCACTCTTTATTTTAGAACAAACATCCATCTCATTGGTATGTAAGTTTGCTTTCCTCTTTAATAGTGGTAAGTTCTAAGCATAATAAAGAGTTGTTTTAAAGCAAATCTCTTCGAGGCTTCAGAGATGGCTCAGTGGGAAAGAATGCTATGCAAACAGGAGAAGCTGGGTTCGAATCCACAGCACCTATGTAAAAACGGGCATGAATGTGCATGCCCGTAACCCCAGCTCACACAGTTGTAACATGTCTGTTACTCCAGTTCTGGGGGGAAGGCAGGTGGACCCCGGGAGCTCACTGGCCAGCCAATCTAGCTGAAATGCTGGGGTTTGAGTTCATCGAGAGATAAACATTGTCTCTGTCTCAAGACAGAGAGCAATACAGGAAGACACCTCACATCCTCCTCTGACCTCCATATATATGTGTACATATATGTACATACCACATGCATGCATATGCATATACTATATCATACATGTACACTCACAAAAATAAAAAGTAAGTTTATTTTATTTCTTTACTTCAGTAATTTGATTTTTTACATGTTTTATAAACCTATATGTTTAAGGTCACCTAACCATTTATCTGGCAAAATCGGGTCATGAGTAGAAAAAATTTTAAATACCTCAAGCTAAGTAACATTCCCAAAGACATCTGGGTCCTAATCCTGGAATTTATGAATGGAAGGGGTGAGGGGGCGTTGTTTTTTGTTTTCTTTAACTAGAGTTCTGGGATTATAAGGATGGACCACCACGCCTAGTTTATAGGGAGTTGGGGATGAACAAAAAGCTCTGTGCATGCTAGGCAAGTACTGTATCAACCCAACTGCATCCCCAGCCCTTGTGAATGTGGTTTTAAGGAAAAATGATAGGGGAGGCTGGATCCTTAGGGATCCTGAGATAAGCACATCATCCTGGATTATCCAAGGAAGTGAAATCATAGACGCCTTGGAGGAGAGAAGTAGAGGAAGATGCAACAGAAGACATACAGCGACCACAGAGGCCAAGCCATTGGAATCCAGCCACCAGAAAGTGGGTAAAGACAAAGAATGAATTTTACCCTAAAGCCACTAGAGGGAGCAACGACTCCGACAATGTGAGGTTGGTCTGGTAGAACTGACCTCATCCTGTTGTCCCCAGAATAAGTTATAAATCACCAACTGTGCCAGTTGCAGGTATCAGCTTGGAGGTTCAATTGAGCCTTTAGGCACATCAGTGAAAAATTATTTAATTAAAGCAAGCTTCTGTAGGGGATTATCTAATTGATGTGGGAAGACCCAGCCCATAGTGGGTGTAACCATTCCCTGGGCAAGTGGGAAAGATGGAGAGAGACCTAGTCGGATTTGGCAGACTGGCAAGCCAGAGAGTTTGTCCCTCTCAGTTCTTCCTGTGAATACGTATGGCCAAACCCCTGAGTTCCTGATGTTGATGTGAACTTCCTACCATCATAATGGATTGTAACCTAGAATCATGAGCATGAATAAAACCATTGCTCCCCTAAATTGTTTGGGTCATAAATCCATCGCAGCAATTGAAGAGACACCAAGTTTGTGATGATTTATTGCAATAGCCATAAAGAAACTAATACAAGTCCATGTTGTATCTGACTTTGATTTTTAGTGATTGCTGTTTTTCACTCCCAGTGTGTTTTATTTAAGTAAAGTTTCATCCTGTCAAAGTAAAATACATAAAGTAAATTCACAGATCCACCTTCTCTCCATGTATTCTTGTCCAATTCCCTTCCTCTCTCAGAATTGACTACTTTCAATTTTAAGGTTCATGCTCCCGCGTGTGTGTGTGTGTGTGTGTGTGTGTGTGTGTGTGTGTGTGTGTGTATAAGAGAGCACTTGAGTATGTGTGCACAAAAGAGCATTTGGGTATGTGTATCTCTGGAGACCTTAGGAATCATCTGGATTACTATCCCTCCTTATTGCTTTGCTCTGGGGTTTCCAGGCTGCACCTTCTAGGGCCAGAATTGTACACCACCACCATCATGTCTACCCAGCATTTTTATGTGGCATCTGGGGAATCCCAACTCAGGTCCTTTTGCTTTAACCCCTAAGCCATCTCCCAGCCCCATGCTCCCATTTTTAACATGAGAAAAATATAGACAAATATTCATATCTTTGCTGCTCTTTCTTGGATAATATGAAGCATCTTGTATGTTCCTTTCTATATCTTAGTCTTTCCACTGAAAGATATGTCCTAAAGATCACAGTGGGGGGACCACAGTCCTAACTGCTGCAGCTGCCACCTTAACACTGCACCATGCCCATGCACTGTGACCATAATGTCCAAACTGATCTCTGGCAACATTAGTCTAATAGCCACATGCCTCCTGTCACATAATTTCCTCCTGCAATGGAAAGGAATTTAGTATTGTTCCTACCCAGTTTCCCTAGAGCATCTTTATCTTGATTAAAAATATATATATATATGACAGTTATTTGTCAGGCACCAAACTCATTGGAGAGACCACTTCAGGGAAAGGAGGCTGAACACACCTGAGTTTACCCATCTGTAGTACTGTGAAATGTGCCAAGAACAGACAGGGATGACAACTTCTACTACTTACTTTCTCCTCTTTTGCCACGTGATTGAGGAAGCTGTACAAGCTGAAATGCTCTTTGTCACAGCTCACAGCAGGACATGGTGCCAGTCATACACCAAGTGATATGCTGGGGAAAGATGAGATGAGTCAGGACCAACTACCCAGGAATCATCAATCCTGCAGAATACAAAATTGGCATCATGCCTGGCCATGTTCACAAGAAGGAAGAATTGTATTGTATCCAGATCCAGTACCCTGACTTAGGAATCTGTCCAGCAAATGAAAAAAGTTGGGTTGCAAACGTCTGTGTGGGTAGCCATTCAAGATGATTCATTTTCTTCTTTTTCTACTATTGTGTGTGTGCTGGGGGTGCATTATATATTTGTGCATGTTGGCATATACATGTGTGTGTATGCACGCACTCACACACACATGTGAAGCCTAAGGTTGATATTCAGAATCATCCTCAATTGCTTATTCTTTTGAGTCTGGATCTCTTAAGTAATCTAACTTGCCTATAAAGCTAGTGTGGCTATCCAGCTTGCTATAGGGATTCTTGGGCTGTGCCTTCCCAGTCTGGAATTACAGGTGGAATACCATGCCCAACATTGTATGTGAGATCTGGGAATCCGAACTCCAGTTCTTTTGCTTGAGTAGCAAGAGCTTTAATCACGGAGTAATCTCTCCAGCCCTGCAGGTAATCTTCTTAATGAACAAACTTTTACTGATTGCCTTAAACTCTTTTTGATGATTCAATTACAAACGACATCATATAGATTGGTGAGATTGCTTTTTATGCAGAAGAAAATATTACAGAATATCTGAAACAATATGAATCAACCGCTCTCCAGGCAGTAGAGATGCAATTATTTCTGGAAGGAAGGGTGGAGCTAGAGAGATCTCTACCCTGCAGAATGTGGTCAGTGTGTCCCCTGAACAGCTGGGAACTACCACATACAAGGAATTTAAAAGCAGAAAAGATGGCGAGAAAAAATAAAGCAAGCAAAGAGGTCTTTAAAACTGGAATGAAGGGCTGGAGAGATAGCTCAAGGGTTAAGACTCTGCAGGACAATCAGAAGACCCCACATAAAACCACCAGGCGTAAATGGCAGAGGCCTACACTTGCAGCTCTGGAAAGTGAAGCCTGGGAAATCTCAGAACAACACAAAAAAGGAGGTAGAAGCAACTCTTGAGTCTCCACAGATACACATGGCATATTCTCTCTCTCTTTCTCTCTCTCTCTCCCCCCCTCCTCATTAATTAGTTAATTAATTTTTTAAAGTTGTCCTCTGACCCCAACCCATGACCACTGGACATAGAGCCCTGAGCCAGGCTACATAGACTCTTCCAGCCTCTCTACTGCCCCCTGTTGAGGATGAACACACCGAAAATAGCCCAGAGACAATACCCAGATTCTGAAGCATGGGAAGACGCAGGACTGATTTGTGCGCCTTCTGGTGACCCTGTGATGCCTCCCCAATTCCCGACACATCTTTCAACGCCCTTTCCCATACATCTGCTCTCCTATCAGCAATATTTCTGAATCCAAGCACAATGAGGTGACTAGGCCAAAGTTTCCAGACCCCCATCCCCTGGAAGGAAACAGGGGACTCTCTGCTCCTCCCTGAGGTTCAGATGCACAGCTTCCTCTCAAGAGTGTGAGCCCCTGACCTGTAGGCCCTCCCCTCAGAACTCTTGGGCTCTAGCAGCTTGATTCTTCCTTTGCTCTCCCCGCCCTGAAGGTGGAAGCTTCTTCCTGCAGCAGCTGTTCATCTCTGACCATTGAGACTCACAGATTTGTCTTTTGTTCTTCTGCCTATGCAAACAGTGTGTGTGTGTGTGTGCGTGTGTGCGTGTGCGTGTGTGTGTGTGTGTGCATGTGTGTGTGTGTACCAGAGGGCACTTGAGTGTATGTGCCTGATATTTTTTACATGTGATCTGGAGATCTGAATTCAGGTCCTTTTGCTCAGGAAGCAAAGGCTTTAACCCCAGCCCCTGCGCAAGCAATTTCTAGTGGTAGCAATGAGGTCAGCAGATCCCTGTCTCCTGATCCCAGACTGCTCTATTTCCGCCCCAATGGGCTTCAGGGGACAGGCCTGTGGGGTTTGCTCTGGGTTCCCCATCAGTCTTCACCTTTGCCTCAGTGCAATGTGAGCTCCAAAGTTTTGAATCAGGGCTGGGAGTGGGATGGATCTTGTCTAACTTTGGGTTCCAATTCTTATCCGCAGCGTAACTCTGGACACGTGAGTTCAAAGTTTTTGTAAGAACAGAATGAAGTCATGTGTATATATAAAGTATAAATACTTTATAAATGATAGAGTCTAAAGCTAGACAGATTATTTAATAGCCACAAAAACAAACGATTCCTTTTTTAAAATGGCCAAAGGACTTAATTAAACAGGTATTTGTCCAAAGTAGACACACGAGAGGTGGAGGAGACGGCTCCAAGGGTAAAGTGCTTGCCGTGCAAGAAGAGGGCTGGAGCTTGGGTCTCCAGCATCACGTAAATGCCAGGGCAGCCTCCGTGCCTGTGTGCAACCCCGTACTCAGGAGGCAGAGACAGGATCCCTGGAGCGAGCTGGCTGGTTATCTAGCTGAATCTGTGAGCCCTGGGTTTAACGAGAGATCCTGCCTCAATACATAAGGTGGAATGTGATGGAGAAAGACACCTGACATCAACTTCTGGCCTCCACAAGCTCACGCACACTTACTCGTGAAGTGAAAAAAAAATACCAGTGGCCAGTGAACACACGATAAAGTGCCCAAGAGGCTCAGCATAATTGGTAAGTACTAATGACATAAGCACAAGGAGCTAAATTTGATCCCAATGACCCATGGAATTCAGCCTGACATGGTAGTGTGTGCCTATATTCCCAGCTCTGGAGAGGTTGAGAGGCAAGAGGATTCCTGGGATTGCTAACTAGTTCTTCTAGCCAAATTGGCAGGTAAAAGATCCTGTCTCAGACAACAAGGTAATGGGCCCATTGAAATGACAACAATAAATAAAGGTGTTTGCCACCAAGACTGATGGCCGGAGTTCCGTCACTGAAACCATAGACTCCTGCAAGTTTTCCTTTAACATCACCTGTGTACCATGGCATACACATAGATATAAGTTAAAATAGATGTGAATTAATTAATTTTTAAAATAAGGTGGAGAAGTGATTGAAAAAGATGCTCAAAGAATAAATAAAAAGACATTCGAAGACACATACATGATGCTCAAGATCACTAGTCACTAGGGAAATGCAAAACCACAATGAAAAACTACTTCATATTTATTAACATGGCCACCATAAAAAATAAAAAGAAGGACTGGGGAAAGGGTTCAGTGGCTAAGAACACTTGCTGCACAAACATGTGGACCTGAGTTCAAGTCCTGAGGATCTATGTAAAAACTAGACATGCTATGCATGCCTATAACCCTGCTGTTGGGAGATGGAGACCAGCCAATCCTAGCCAAAACTGAGCTACAGGCTCAGAGAGACCCTGTCTGAAAGGAACAAGGCAAAGACTGTAGAACAGCATATCCTATGGCCTCTGCATGCATATGCATGGTTGTGCACATCCATGCCCACACACACACACACACACACACACACACACACACACACACACACACTAAATTAATCTAAAGAGAGATTGGGAATACAGCTTAGTGGTAGAGCCCTTGTCTGACCTATGAGATGACCTGAGATTCATGCCCAACATAAGAAGGAAAAGAGGGAGAGAGGGCAAGATTGTAGAGCAATTGGAACCTTTGCGCATCATTGGTAGGATTGGAAAGGAGTGTAGCCATTAGAGAAAACCTTATGGAGTGCCTCAAAATTAAAGATAGACATGCTGCACCGGTTAGTCTCTGCTGTTAACTCGACACTCTAGATGTGGCCTCTGGGCACACCTAGGAGGGATTACCTCATTAAGGCAGACCTCTGGGAAGCCTAAAGGAGATGGTCCCATTCATAATTGATGTGGGAAGACCCTTTCCCTGGGCAGGTGAATATGATAGAGCAAGCTAGCAAGGAAGTATGCAGCATTGATCTTTGTTCCCCCTGCTCTTAACTTTGGAGGTGCTGTGACCCATCCCCTAGGCTCCCAGTGGTATGATATCTCCTGCCACCGTGAACTGTAACCTAGATTTGCCAGCACGAATAAATCCCCTTGTTTCTCCAGGTTGTGTTTGAGTGAGGTAATAGTTATAGTGACAAGGTTATAAAATTAAGACAGATGATATGGCAATCCAGTTATTGGTATTTATCCAAAAGAATGGAAATAAGATCCAGAAGAGATATTTTATAGCCTAAGTATAGTTTGGCATCATCAACAGTCAAAAGAAGGGAGCAACTCAGGTGTTGTATTAGTCAGGGTTCGCTGAAGAAACAGAATCAATAGAATGTAATATATATAAACAAGTTTATCTTTAAAAATTAATTCACAATAAAGGTAGCCGCCCACAGCAGCCTCTTTCCTGGCTGGAATGTTCCACAAAGCCAAAAGATCCCAAGAAGGTCTCAAGTCTTTGCTCCTCTGGAGGGTTTGAAGATGCTGGGTTCCAACGCTGGTAAAGAACAGCTGGGCTCCGACGTCGGCAATGAACAGCAAACAGCAGCAAGGCCCAGAGACCAGGCTCCAAAGGCAGCGGGAACAGCAACAACGTGGTGGAAAAGGTGAAGCTCCAAGTCAGCCAAGGACGGAGGCAGCAGCACCAAAGAAGGCCACGATGCTCTGAAAGCCAACGACACATGCAGAGTGGACTGCACAGCAAATCCCTATCAGATAAGGGAAGAGCACGTCCCTCCTCCTTGCACCTCCTATTATCTGCTCCATCACTGGAAAGTGCCACTCACGATGGGCTGGGTTCTCCACAGCAATCAGTCAAGTACCTGCAGACTTGTTTAGGGGGATTCCAAACATTAACCTTCCACACCTGTGTCCCAAACAGTCTGCAACTGTCAAGCTGACATCAAAATGCAACCATAACAGGTGTCCATCAACAGATGAGTGAGTAGAGACAACCAGGTGTGCATGTGCACTGAGATATCATTCAGACATTAACGAAATCCTGCCACTTGCTGCAGCACAGGCTGAGCAGCTATACACAGTGAAATGGTCACAAGACTGAGGCTGCATGATGACACTTACATGAAGAATGCAAAATAGTCAGAAGCAGAACTCCCCTTGCTTCCTTCCCCAAATAGGACTCTAAACTGCCCATCCTCCCAGGAATCAGGAAACAAGAAATCACCTTTCCTTCCATCAACTTTCCTCTTGTTCCCTTTAATTTATTCTGTGCCTACTGAGTATCTAGTGTGCGGCTAACCCTGTGGTATTAGGCTCCTGAGACATTAAGAAAGACTTTGCTCTCAAGTTATTTGCTTTCTGGTAAACAAAATAACTTCAGAAGATGGAGATTCTATGCTGAGGATAAGTGGATCTGTCAGTCAAGGACCTATATACTAACATGATGCTTGCTGTCTGACTTAAAGTGGTAAGTGTTGAGCCAGGGAGTGAAGTACTCCAGGAAGAAAGAGTGATGCATGAAAATGCCCAGAGACAAAAAAAAAAAAAACAGCTCACCACACCCAAGAACAGAGAAGGCAGCAAGTGGGAAGAAAAGCAAAGTGGAGAGAAGCTAGAGAGAAGGTTCTAACTGGACTGCACTAGTCTGTGGACCGTGGTAGGAGCAAAGGACAATGAAAGTCGGGATGGATTGTCCTTTGAGAAGTCACTAGATGCAAACACCAGGAGCTCAAGGAGGACGATATTTGACATCCTTTGATTCTCACGCAAGGTCCGCAACTTGCCAACCTGCGCCTCTCATCCAAGGAGTTTCAACCTTAGATACACATTTTGTTCACCTTAAGTCCTAAATAACAGACTCCTGGAACAACCCCAGAGTTTGATCACAGAGGTCTGGGAAGGGACCAGAACGTACACATCGAACACATTCCAAGATTCACTGCTGCTGCTGCTGCTGCTGCTGCTGCTGCTGCTGCTGCTGCTGCTGCTGGTCTTAGACCACACTTAAAAATCATGTTCCAAGCAAATTTGTGGTTCTCTTTGAGCATCTACTCTTCTGTTCTGTGTTCTCCTGTCCTGGTAGATTCAGGCATCAAATGAGAATAAAGTATGTACAGAAGGCCTTTCTCTCGCCTCTCTCCCTTTCTCTGTTAGGGTACTATGTGCTGGCATGTGTATAAGAGGACAGTTTGTGTGCTCCTGTGAAGACCCCAGGATAACATCAGGAATCATCCTGGATTGTTCCACTCCCTTATTGCTCTGCTTTCCCAGACTCCACCTCCTAGAGCTGGAATCGCAGGCCACATCAGATCTGCTGGCATTTTTTTTTTTTACATGAGATCTGAAGATCTGAACTCAGGTCTTTTAGCTTGCAAGGCAGAGGTTTTAACTCCTGAGCCATCTATCCAACTCCCCTTTCCTTTTGTGAGAGAGGATCCCTCCATATAGTCCTGGTTGGCCTTGAACTCACTCCAGACACCAAATCAGCTTCAATCCTCCTGCCTCTAACTTCAAAAGGGCAATGATTACAGGCATATGCCACCATACATAATGGGAAAGCCATTGATACAAAGAAAAAAAAGACAGGCAGGGGGAATTATCACCTTCATGGTGTTTACTAAGCACCCCTGTTATTTGTTTCCTTCACAGTCTGCAGAAAATGCTCATGGGCAACACGGCCAGCCACCTGCTGAGGGAAAAGAATTATCTTATTTTTCATGTATCCCGTGTTTGTCTGACTCTTGGAACATTGAGCAACTGCTAGTCTCCAGCGAGGGAAGGATGGATAGCTACTTTGCCCCGCCTGGGAGAAACCTTCACACTCACCCACATTGTCCCCGCACTGACAGAGGCTGGATGCTGCCTTCGAGAGCTGTGGTTATTGTTGTCAACCACCATGTCCTCCCACTCCTCCCAAAGAAAGCTCTCTAGTGAGTCATGGGGGAGCCCAGAGGCATATGACAGTGCCTCAGCTGGCATTTGGCGGGGGAGGAGAGGGACAGTATTAATGTCCTCTTGGGCTCACTTGGAAAATGTCCACAGATTCGCAGAGAAGTAGAAATTCAAGAGTCTGGAATATATGTGCGATAAGTACTTGACAAGGATGCGCTTCTTTTTATTCACTCACAAATTCAATAACTATTTGGGGACTATCTGCGAATATCAAGCATTGTTTTCAGTGCCAAGGATGAGATGGTGTGAAACACAACAGAGCCCCCCTCTCCTGCAGTTTGTGGTAGGTCCTCAGGACACAGTGTTGTGAAATGCAACAGAGGCCCCCCCCCCTTGGAATTTGTGTTCCACTTGTAGAACTTAACAGCAGCTTCCCTCCTCATCTGCAGTTTCTTTTCCTGTGTTCTCAATTACCTGCTACAATCACAATCCAAAACTATGCAAGGGAAGAGTCTAGAAATAAGCAACTTTTAAGCTTTATATCACATGCTGTCTGAGTGACTTAACCCTCTGTCCAGAGCATCCATGCAGTACAGACTACCTACCCATTAATTAATCCCTCAGTCACTGCTTGGGCTATCATGCTGAAAGAGAGAGGGGTAAGAATGTAAGAACCAGAGAGTTGCAGAGGGGGTGCAACCAAACAGTGTCTTCTGGACATGACAGGGCTGTACTATTTCCACAAAACCTACACAGTATTTGGCCTGTCAACCTTTCATCATGGAAGGAAGAAGTTTTCATGAGGCACCACATGGTGAGGGTTAATGCTGGGTGGAGTAAGGGAAACTACTTTCCCCGGTATATACCCACTGATATGACATCCACACCACAGCAGGTGGTCAGGTACTCTATTAATCAGGGTTCTCTGAAGAACAGAATCTCTAGAATGCAATATATATAATTAACTTAATAAAAAATAGTGTCCTTCAAAGTAGCCACCCGCAGCTGCTTCGTTCTTGACTAGAATGTCCCCACAATGCCAAAAGATCCCAATAAAGTCTCAAGCCTTTACTTCACTGGAGGGCTCCAACCTCAGCAAACAGCAGCTAGACCTAGAGACCAGGCTCCAAAGGCAGCGGGAACAACAGCAAGGAGGAAAGGATGGATCTCTGCTTCAGCCAAGGACAGAGGCAGCAGCGGCAGCAGAACCAAGAAAACCACAATGCTTTAAAAAGTGAACGATGCTAGCAGAATGGACTCCACAGCAAGTCAACACAAGAGCAAGTCCCTCCTCCTTGTGCATCCCATTATCCACTCCACCACTGGAAAGTACCACCCACTGCGAGCTGGGTTTTCCACATCAATCAAGCAAGTACCTGCAGACTTGTTCAGGGCCATTCCAACCACCAACTGTGCCCCAAACAGTCTGCAACTGTCAAGTTGACACTAAAATGTAACCGCGTAGCAGGCACACACCAATAGAGGAAATTCAGATGCAACTCAGTAGGTCACTGGCATGGTGTGGATGTGAGTTGCCCCCATAGGCTCATGTATTTGAATTCTTTGCTGGCATTAACATTTAAAAGGTGCGCTTGGCTGGAGGAAGGGCTTGGGGGGGCAGTTTCATAGCTAGATCTGATTGTTCTGTTTTTTCTTGCTCTCCCTCTGCCTTCAGGAGGGGTGCGGTGACCTGAACCAGCCACTTGCTTCTGCCTACAGCTATGCTTTCTGCTAATATAAGTCCCAATTTCCACACTAATGAAACGGTATCCCCTCTGGAACCATAAACCTTTCTTCCTTAAACTGGCTGTGTATGAGTCGTTGTTTCCCAAGAGTAATCACAGCAGCCACACGTGCAAAAAGTCACGGAAATGGGAGTAAGACTGATTGGGAAGAAGGTTTCAATGGGAGAAGGGGGCGGGACCAGGTAAGATGGGGCAAGAATGGCTTCAATTCATTGTGCTCGTGTATGAAGCTATCAAAGAATAAGGAATATGTTTTTGAAACAAAAGAGTGGGCTGGGGAGATGGCTCAGGGGTTGAAGGCTTTGCCTCAAAAGCAGAAGAACCTGAGTTCAGATCCCCAGATCCCACATAAAAACTCTGAATAAAAATGGTAGCGGCCTGCACTTGAAGTCCTAGAAAGCTAAGCCTGGGAAAGCCCAGAACGAAGCAACAAGGAGGTACAGCGATCCATGATGATTTCTGACGTCACCCTTGGACCTTCACAGGTGTTCACGTGCACACACATGTACACACACACACACACACACACACACACACACACACAAAAAAAAGGCACTAATTTCTGTGGAATTTCGTCTGTAGAACCAGGCCATAGGGAAGGTCTGAAATATCTTCAAGTCATTTGTCTAAAGCCAACTGTTCTCTTGGACCTTGGAGGCACTTTGTGCTTGAGGACATTCCTCTTCCCTGCAATCTTCAGAAGAAAGCAGAGGATCTGGGCTCCCCGTAGGGCGGCTTCCGGCTAGAACGCCAGCCTGCACCGGGCATGCCTGCGGGCATTCTGCATTGCAATGGCATTGGAATTCTGCGGCGGAGACCCTAAGCCTCTCCCCGCCGGCCCCTACTTAAGTTGCAAGCGCCCACGCGGACTCCGGAAGACACCGCGGCGCTGGATCTCTGAAAATACAATTATGTCCACTACTCTGCCTTTTTAAATAAGGAATCTGAGCATCCGCAGATTTTGGCATCCTGGGGAATTCTAAAGACAAATGCCCTTGAGATACCGGGAAGAAGACCGTACACACTTAAGATTTTATTAAAGTAGCACTTAAATTTTCATGCAAGCCGGGCACGTGAACAGAATTGTCTCTAGCTCGTACTTACACAAAGCACTCCGGTATTTAATTTTTTTATAAAGATGAGAGAACGTCAGAAGAACCTGGCTGTTTCCAAGTCTGACCCGCAGGAGCAGCGTCTCTGTAGCGTCTTCTGATTCGTCACCATCTACGTCCCAGGGCACGTAGCCAATGAGAGTGGCCCAAGCGGCCTGTCCAGCCAATGGGACCAGGGCGGGAGATTTGAAAGTGTTCCGGTCCGTGCGCCGCGGGCGGGCGCAGTAGACAGCGGCGCAGAGCTGGAGACAGGCTGAGCGGCGGCTCCGGGTGAGCGGGCCCCGTGCGGCGATCCGGCAGGCTGGGGGGCCGCCGGGCAAGTGCACGGGGCTGCGGGGTGCCCCCAATGGGGTGGGGGGACCTCAGCAGGGCGGGTGAGTCCGCGGGGATGCGCCCGGACGTCGGTGAGTGTGCTGCTTTGCGCCTTTACACCAGCCCAGACTAGCGCTTCTCCGCCTTGTTCCGCGGCTCACCGCCTCTGGTTCCTTCTCTGCCCAGCTCTGCTCCCGCTTCTCCCCTAAGGAATGGCTCAGAAGGAGAATGCCCACCCCTGGCCTTACGGCCGGCAGAAGGTAAAGTCCTTCCCTTCTCACCGCGCCCCGCCTACCCCCCCACCCGGCACCCCCAGATGCCATGGCCGACCTTTAAGTACCCACTTCTGCTCTCTCGCGAAGGCCCCCCCCAAAAATTCGCTTGCCCAACCCAGCCTGGCCATTGGTAGTCTTATTCTTATCAGATGTTGCTAACTTGAATCTGAGCAGCCAGTGAGAAGACTTCTGCCGTCACATGAAAATGAATGATAGCGCATTGGGCTTTCAGACCCCGATGATTCCCAGGCAGTATCCCGAGAAAACAAACTCAAATAGACTCTACAGTACACAGAGTTACTGTTTCAAAGGTTCACGACAGTCTGAATTAGTCACTGAACTTTGTGGTGCCTCAAGTTTGCTGTTCCACTGGGCCAGGACTCCAGCCCTAGAGTTTATGTTAATGATAATCATCCAAGTTTCTTTTCTTGTTATGCAGACGCTTT
The DNA here is from genome assembly GCA_023101885.1 of Typhlomys cinereus. Classification (NCBI taxonomy): domain Eukaryota; kingdom Metazoa; phylum Chordata; class Mammalia; order Rodentia; family Platacanthomyidae; genus Typhlomys; species Typhlomys cinereus. The sequence continues at coordinate 3,308,973 of JALPQD010000101.1, read as the reverse complement.
TAACTGAAACATCTACTCTGATTTGAAATGCCTCCTTTATATATCTAGTTCCTACCTAGATGTGACTTGGCTTCTGAACTGTATTTCGTTCAGCTCTGTCATTTGTCAGTCTATACTGATGTCTCTGAGGATCCCAGGCCTTCGTTTCTTGACTGGGGAAGACAAGAGCTAGGCATGGTGGTGCGCACATCTCTAATCCTAGCACTGGGGACACTGAGGCAGGAGGTTTGCAACTTTGAGGCCAGGTGGGACTACATAAGGGGATCCTCTTTCCATCCCACCCCACCCCCCACCAAATGAAAGGCCCTCTCGGGTCTTTATGCCTTATTGGCAGAGACTCAACCATCACTTTAATTTGGCCAGTCCTAAAAGGAAATACATCTCTTACTTTGAGAAGTCCAAAGGGAAAAAGTGACCCAAAGCTATTATAGCCTGAAATCTGCAACTGCAAAGGGTTAAATATTGATGTTTGTGTGTGCTGCAGGGGGCAGGTAGGACAGTTTTAGGCCTGGGGAGGTGGTATAGGCCGTGGTCAGAGAGTGAAATGCTAGGAATTGGGATGATGCTTTTATTGAATGTATATGGTTCGTATTTATTTTTGGGGAGTGTGATTAAGACAGGATCTCATGTAGCTCAGGCTGGCCTTGAACCGATTATGCTGAGGATAGCCTTGAAGTTCCTGCCTCCATCCCCCAGTGCTGGGATTTCCTGCCTACTGCAATACCCAGTTCTTAAGCTATTTCCTAAAACCTATTTAATATGGAGCCACAAGCACAATCATAGCACTGGACAGAGAAAAATAGTGTTATCGCTATTGTTCCTTGAACTGTGGGTGGATAAGTGGGTGCCTGCAATGCTTGCTGGTAGCACATTCCAGCCAAGCTGCGGGACAAAGGCATCCTCAGAGCTCCCCCCCCCCCCCCCCCCCGTTCCTTAGTCTCAATCAAGCCTGAACACCCTGCCCCAGAGAGTCCTGCAGAAAGAGTCTACCACCCCATCAGCACTTGTCCTGATGAACCGCCCCAACGGCCAGCCCACAGGTACCTGGGACAAGGGGGAGAGCTGGGTAAGAACATCAGGGGGGAAAGGGGGGACTCAACAAGACTTGCTTTCTCTTCAGCCGGCCCTGCCCAGAAATTGGGTGAGAACAGCAGTGGAAGCTGCAATGACATGTAAGTGTCCCATTGGGGGTGGGGACGTTGAACAGCCAAGAGGGGAAGAATGGGGGAGGGTGGAGCCAAAGGGCTTGGGGGGGTAGTGATGGAGGGAAATGAGGGGTGAGAGGCTAAAGAGACTACTGAGCCACTTTCCCCCAACTTTCCAAGCAGAAGGCCCCTTACCATCGATGACTTTGAGATTGGCCGTCCTCTGGGCAAAGGCAAATTTGGCAATGTGTACCTGGCTCGAGAGAAGAAAAGCCACTTCATCGTGGCCCTCAAGGTCCTTTTCAAGTCTCAGATCGAAAAGGAGGGTGTGGAGCACCAGCTGAGGCGCGAGATTGAGATCCAGGCGCACCTGCAGTAAGCTGATGGCTTTGCACCCTAGAGCCACCCCTAGTCCCGTCAGCCTGGTCACCCCACATTGCTCGCTCTGCAGATCTGAGCTCTGTCTCCACTCACTCCAGAACCCCTGTCCCAGATCCCCCATGATACTCCCAGCCCCTGGCTACATCTGACCCCAGTTCACCCCACTGGGTGCTGATGGCCCCTCGCTGGCTCCTAGATGCAGTCTGAAGGCCTCCTCTGTCCCTTTGCACCAGGCATCCCAACATCCTTCGGCTCTATAACTATTTCTACGACCGGCGGAGAATCTACTTGATTCTGGAGTATGCCCCCCGGGGGGAGCTCTACAAGGAACTACAGAAGAACCGTACTTTTGACGAACAGCGAACAGCCACGGTCCGGGCGGGTGGGCACCTGGGGTCCCCCCTGTGGGTATGAGACTGGAGTCGCTGCCTGTGGCTGGAGGCCTGATCTCACTTTGTTGGCCCTTCCAGATCATGGAGGAGTTGTCCGATGCTCTGATGTATTGTCACGGAAAGAAAGTGATTCACAGAGACATAAAGCCTGAGAATCTGCTCTTAGGACTCCAGGGAGAGCTGAAGATCGCAGACTTTGGCTGGTCTGTGCACGCACCCTCCCTGAGGTAGTGTACCCTGAGCTGTCCCTGATTTGACGCTGGGACATTCAGCATAAAACACTTCTGTATCTTGGAACTCAAGAACACTGGAGTTTGTCCTCATGCCGGTATAGAAAGTGATCTCTTTTTTAAAAGAAAATGAGTGAAAACAATTTGGCCGCCTAGATTTTCTAAGTGTATCGAACCTCACCATGTCATTATGAAAGTTCACATTCATTATTATTGTTTCTGTATATGTGCGTGCCACAACCCTCATAGGAAAGTGAGGACAACTTTTGGAAGTCTGCTCTCCTTCCACCACGTGGACTCTAAAGATGAAATTCAGGTCCTCAGGCTTGCTTAGCAAGCACTTTTCCTCGCAGCCATCTCACCCTTACCTCCCACCATTTTTTTTTCCTTTTTTTTTTAAAGGAAATAACATCTTACTATGTTGCCCAAGCTGGCCTCAAACTCCTAGGCTCAAGTGACCCTCTAATTCAGGTACCAGAGTAGTTGATGTTATAGGTACATACTACCACATCTAGTTCCCCCCCCCTTTTTTTAAAGAAATATCTTTTCTTTTAAATTTTATGTATGTGTGTATCAAAAGCATTGCGTGTCCTTATGGAGGACCAGCGGTGACTTGGGGAATCATTCTGAATTGCTTCTACCTCCTTGCTTTGCTCTGGGATTTCCCAGGTTCCACCTGTGTAGGTCATGGCCATTTCTGCAGGACCTGGGATCCAAACTCAGGACCTTCTGCTTATGAAACAGAGTCTTAACCCCTGAGGCATACCTCCAGCCCCCAAGTTATCCACTTTTCATTTGTTTCTATTTTACAATATTGGGACTGGAACCTGAGGCCTTGTCCATGCCTGGCAAATGCTCTACCACTGGGCTGCATCCCTAAACACTCCACCACCCCAGCCACCTTTTCTTTAGACAGGGACTTGCTCTGTAATCCAACCTGGCCCCAAACTGGCAATTCTGCCTCAACCTCCCAAGTGTTAGGATTATAGATTATATCACAACATCTACCATCATCTTTCAATGACTTCGTGGTATTACACAGTAGAAATATAACCTCACTTAAGTAGCACATGCTTGGTAGGTAGAATCAAGTTCAATTTTTTTTCTTTAATTCCAAGATGAACATTACTTCATAACAATTATTTTATTAAGATAAATCTCTGAGTGGAGTGTATCAACCGACCACTGGCACTTTGGCTTATGTCACGATGCCACCCTATCCCAGGGACCCAGTCTGGTTCCGATGGCACACTCCCCCAGTGCACCCTGGGATCTCTGACCAATTTCTTCATCCTCCTAGGAGGAAGACCATGTGCGGCACCCTGGACTACCTGCCCCCCGAGATGATTGAGGGGCGCATGCACAATGAGAAGGTAGATCTGTGGTGCATCGGGGTGCTCTGTTACGAGCTGATGGTGGGGAACCCCCCCTTCGAGAGCCCCACACACAATGAGACATATCGCCGGATTGTCAAGGTTTGACAGCTACCTGGGCTTGGTGTGCTGCAGTAGAGGTGTTGGGGGGTGGGGGGATGGAGAGGGGACGAGGGAGTAGGCAGAACAGATTTATGTCAGTCTCTGAATAGAACGAGTTCTTGAGGAAAATGTAGGCAGAGCAGCACAGATGAAATCCTTATTTGCACACACCTGCAGGTGGACCTGAAGTTCCCCCCTTCGGTTCCCCCCGGAGCCCAGGACCTCATCTCCAAGCTGCTCAAGCATAACCCCTCGGATCGGCTACCCCTGGCCCAGGTCTCTGCCCACCCTTGGGTCCGGGCCCATTCTCGGAGGGTGCTGCCTCCCTCTGCCCCCCAGTCTGTCCCCTGATTGTCCATGTCATCTACTTAGTTTTGTATGTCCGTGGGAGCCGAGGAGGGAGTAGAGGGCGCTGGTCTGTTCCTTTATCTGCTTTTCTACCTCCTTATTTAATAAAGGCTGTAAGTTTTTGTACATGCGAATGGAAAGGATTTTTCGGTGAAATATTTGCTATGGAGAAAGTGTCTCTTGGATAAAGGTGGAGGGGGTCTTACTTTGGCAGGAGTGGGGTGGACACTACATCATACTTACTCCTGGTAAAACTCCACCTCTCAACTTTGGCTCCCACTCCTTCAGCTCCCAACCCCTGGCCCTGCTCTGACCCCCAATACCTACAGGTGCTGGGAGAACTTAGCTCTACTTGCTCACTAGCTATCTCTGATCACCTTTTCCTTATTTCAGGCCTTTTCTTCCCCAACTCATTCCCTACCCTTTTGCTAATTTAGGAATACTTTAGCATGGCTGCATCCTAGAGATTATGTTGGGTTTGTCTTTGTCTAACTGCCTTTTATTGAAGACATAGAAGCAGTATGTGTCGGGTGGTCTCAGGAATCAACTTGACACTGAAGAGATGGACCTGTAGGAGACTGTCTAACTGCATAATTTATATGAGAAGACCCGGCCCCAGTGGGTGGGCGCATTCCCCTGGCTGCAGCAGACTGGTAAGCTTGCACAGCTGTACTAGTCTTTGCACCTCTGCTCTTGCTGTGGCTGTGTTGACTCGTCCCATGGACTCCCAACACTGGTATAACCCTCCTGCCATAATGGGCTGTGACTTGAAAATATAAACAATAAAATCCCCTCTTTTCCCTAAATTGTTTGGATCGAGTATCTATTACAGCAACAAAATAGGAAGCTAAGACACGGTGTTAGGTTTCCCAGGTAAGTATGGTGCTTGCCATGTCTGTTTTTGTTAGTTTGCAGTACAGCCTCCTGCATGCTAAGCAAGCACTGTACCTCTGAGCTACATTTCCGGTCTTTGCTGTTTTATTTTGTGTTGGGGGCCTCAGCACGTACTCCTGGCCTCAACATCACGGCCTTCTGGCAGCCTCTGCCTTTTACAAACATGTGCCACTACAACCGACTTGCCATATGTAGGTTTTGAGTAGATAGCCTTTACCTGGAAAGAAGTTCTGTTCTGGTTCTAGTGTACTAATTTAAGTTTTTTCCTATCATGTCAACATTGACTTTAATCAAATGCTTCTTCAGCATCTACCAGTTATTTGTAATTTGTTTATTTTGTGTGTGTGCTGGTATGTGCAAGTTGGAGAATAACTTACAGGAATTGGTTCTCTCCTTCCATCATACAGACCCAGGAATCAAGCTCAACTTATCAGGCTTATGCAGCAAGCCCTTCCCCATGGAATCATCTCTCCCACCCTGAATATTTGCTTTTAATCAAGACCAATCAGGGATGCATAGTGAAGACTGTCTCAAACACACACACACACGCACATGTGCACACATACATAATGTTTATAGGTTTCTAGAGTTGCAATGTAATATCTTTATGGGACCATTCTGCTGTCCATATATGCCCCAGAAAGTTTGGTGTGTGTGTGTGTGTGTGTGTGTGTGTGTACCAGAGGGTACTTGAGTGTGTGTGCTGTGGAGTGTGTGTGCTTTGCTCTGGCGTTTCCCAGGCTCTGCCTTCCAGAGTTTTCTCTTAAGTTTTCTGCTTAAGAATTATTGTGTTCGGCTTTCATGTGGGATCTGAACTGAGGTCCTTTTGCTTGTGAGGCAAAGGCTTTATTTAACCCCTGAGTCATCTCTCCAGCCCAAGGGCCCATAGATAAAACAACTAAATGATGTATCAAGAATTCCTTAACCCCTGAACCATGTCTCCAGTCCCCAAACTTACTTTTTTTAAAAACATGGTTGAAAAAGAAAGAATGAAAAGTTATATAACCCATGTGAAACATAAATACCATGGTCTAGAAATATATTGCTTCTGGAATACATCCACATTCATTCTTTACCTGCTTTTGAGTAACAATGGCAGAGTGAAGTGGTTGCAGTTGAGGCCATATGAACTGAGAAACCTTCATTATTGCTACAGTTTGAATCTGGAATGTCAATCAAATATTCAAAGCTTGGTCCCCAGGGAGGCTCAATTGGGAGATGGCAGAAACACTATGAGACCTAAATGGCAGGCCTGTTTCAATCACTGAGGCTATGTCCTTAAAGGGGAAACTGAGACACCCCCCCCCCAGGCAGAATCAAAAAGAAAAATAATGATGGACTTAACAATATAAAATTGACAAAGGTCGACATACTTACAAAAAATATTTTTATTATGTTGCAAGAGAAATTGCAGAAATAAAAAGAAATACTAGCAGTATGCTTGGCAAATTGTTAATATCTTTTGAGCAAGCCAGGTGGTATGCACATTCCATCATTTGGAAGACAGATGATCTCTGAGTTCAGGGCCAGCCAGCTTACATAACAAGATCAACATAGCAAGTTCCAGGCCAGTCAGGGCTGCATAATGAAATCCCATCTCAACACACGACCAAAACAAAACCAAAGAAATTAGCAAAGTATAGTAGTGAAATGATCAAGGACTTCAGGGTTGGCTAACTAAATAGCTCAGCCCAGCCACTGAGGACCCAGGCTCTTTATTGTGTCCTGTCTTTTGAGGTTGGGTGTGCAAGATACAGGCCCCCAAGGATACATATTCTTCTAACTTACTCCTTCCATCTATGTTCCACCTCCCATCTTTGACCATATCCCCTAAATGCCATCATATTAGAAACCTGTCAAGAAATGAATCATTTGGCCAGAGATTTCATGACCCAGTTCTTGGAAGCACCACCACAGACACTCATAGGTGTGCTTTCCCGATCATATTTCTCCATCTAATCAAGTCATTAGTTCACACCTGGAGAAGGCTGCCTGTCCTGGGAGGCTGGGCAGATCACCAGGGTACCCCTGCTGATACCAAGATGCTATGGGCCTTATACTTGTCTATCTGTATAGGGAGGCTGTAGCTGCTTACAGGTCTTGCTAAATTTTGCTCATATTGTCTGGTGTGAGGTCAGGCGTCCTAACATAGTGTTCGTGAGGTCAGGAGTAGTGTCTGCAGCATATTCAGGTATCATAGAAGCCACTGCAAACCAGACTGTTCTTGACTCAGAAGTACCAAGCTCTGGCAAGAAAGCCCCCACAGCAGGTGAGCAGGCATGTCCTCCACAGACACTTGTTGTATGGATTAGGCTGGGTTTGGATTTATGACAATCCTGCTGCATGTCTTCCCAGTGCTGATGTCACAGGCATGCGTCACCATGCAGACTTGACTCCTTGTGGTCTGACTGGTTTTTTGAAACAGGGTCTTACTCATTAAGCTCTGTTTGACATGAAACTTGATGTATAGATCAGATTAGCCTCAAACTTGTGATTTTCTGGTCTCAACCTACTGAATACTGGGATCAGAGGCTTGGTACCAAAGTATACAAACACAATTATTTTTCACTTTCAGTTTAAGATTTCATTTTAAAGTAGGTCTTGTGCTGCCGAATTTTGCCAAAGTGTAGTCTACTCTAAGTTTTCTGAGTTGAACATAGGCTAGACTAAGCTTTTATGTTCCATTGGTGAGCTGTATTAAATATATTTTTGGGTTTATGGTATTTTTTTCACTTAGAATGAGTTTATCACAATGTAATCTCACTATGAGTTTATAAGCATCTGCCTATAATAAACACCATAAAAGGGCTGGAAAGACGGCTCAGGGGTTAATCCTCTGCCTTGCAAGCAGAAGGCCCTGAGTTCAGATTCCAGGTCCCACGTAAAAATGCCAATAAATGCCAGGCCCACATGAGTATGTCCCACCATGGTGGGTGGAGCTTGGGAAATCAAGCAGGAAGTAGAAGCAATCCAGGGTGATTCTGGAAATCACCCTTGGTCTTCCACAGGGACACATATACATACACTATTAACCTAATGTAGTGGACACTACAGTAATTCACTCCTCTTAGCCTTCCTCTTCTCACCATTGTGTGACATTAAGTTTGGGGGAAACTGACCTAACCCCTAGCTCCAGGAGGACTGGGACCACTTTAACATAATTAGCTAATTCTTATCCCTTTGCTACAGAGATTCTTTCTAGTTAACCACACCAATGTGACCCTGCCCTAGCCAGAGTGACTGGACACATGAACCGACTTAGGTCACTGCACCGTGAAAGGAGATGGCTGGAGTTTTGGGAAAGATGGCTCTACACTTTTATAAGTGATCCAATGGTGGGTTTCCCTCCCTTTTCTGGAAGGTACGGGAGTGTAACTGTCAAGGTTTCTGGATGTATGCACCAGAAACCACCTCTGACTCAGGGGAAGCACTGGAGTAGTTCAGAGTCTCAAGCGTGTTGCAGGAGTAGGCTCTGCAACAGGAAAATAGCCCTGCTCAGTACCATCCAGATCATCTGCTGAGGAGGCCAGATTGGTTAGTATCTCATGAGCCATTTGTAATAGGAGACGGGACTTCACTAACTTGAACCATGGTATAGTCTCAGGATTCTGCAGGTAAATGACATCTTAAAGCAGAACGCGATGGGATACAGGAGGCCAACACAGAAGAATCTGGGACTACAGCTCAGTGGTAAAGCAAGTTCAAGGTCTGCTTGGGCTGCAGAGCGAGTTCCATGGCCAATGCGAACAACTTAGTAAGACCCTGTCTCAAAAAGAAAAAAAATAAAAAGGAGGGTGCCGTCTATAATATAGCACAGTGGGAGAGTGCTTAGCATGTGATGGACAAGGCCCTGCAGTCAATCTCCAATAAGAAACAAAGGAAGGAACGTTTGCTCACATTAAATGTTGGGTGACTGAACACATGTCCATATGACCTTCAAGATTGGTGAGTAAATCCATATTGAGTGGGACAGCACGCTATTCTAGAGACAAAAGCTACGGATGAGAACACAACGTACAAAAAAGTCACATCCTTGTGGAGCTTCCGTGAACACACAAGGAACTGGCCACTCATCAAGAAGGACATAGTAACTACCAGGACCAGGAATTCATGATAACCACCTCATGGAAATAAACAGTCATTAGTGTTCCTCACCCTGCGAAGATAACAGTACACAAAATGGAAATTTGTGGAAAAACTAGCCAACATGTACATGGAGTGTCACACTAAATATCTTTGTATTTGGCTTCAAAACCCATTTTGGTGGTAGGAAGACAACTAACTTTGGCATGGTTTATGATTTCTTGCATTGAATAAAGAAAACAAATCCAAAAGACTCACAAGAGACAGCCTCTTTAAGAAGAAAAAGACCAAATGAGAACAGCAGGAAACACAAGAACTGAAGAAGGGCAATTGCAAATGCAAAGTTGGTGCTGGCAAAAAGCAGAAGTACAGATTCTGCAATTGATAATATCTGCAGTGATTGCGTGATTTTTTTCATGCAAGGGTTAATAAACTGTTTAAAACATGTTATACAAGGAAAGAAATCATATCTGTTATCAATAAGGATTGCGTTTATTAAATATAAATGTCTCCCATGGATATATGATTCATGCTCCAGCAAATACTCAGGCACATTGCCATCAAAGGCATGAAGAAACTCAGTGGGTTACACATGTGAAAAAACATGGAAATAGGAGGGAGACTGTCAGGGAAGAAGAAGAATTGCCTTGGGAAAAGGAGGGGGGATAAGATTAGGAATTAAAGTACTTAATATCATAACTTTCGCTATGCTTATGTATGAAACTCTAAAAGAATAAAAAATATGTAAACGTCTCAGAGCTTTGACTTTGCAGCTTACACCCGTCTAGTGGCTTTTTCTGAGTCGTTGCTTTTGGAAGAAACTACAAGACCCTACATGATGTGGCCCCTGCTGGCCTCTTCCATCTCATGGATTGGAAATCCTCCCCCTTGTTCACTCTGCTTTAGTCTCAACATCTTATCTACTGCCTCCTCTCCCAGATGACACCCCACAACCATCCAGTTCCTTAACTAGCTCAAAAGACCTAGTCTTCTGAGGGTTGATGCAAGTTGTTCTTCCCTCTTCCTGCAAGGCAATTTGCCTCTTACTGGTTCATTTCAGTCTTCTCCGAGGCCTTTTTGACCTCTCATCTAACTAACTAGTGCCAATAACGCAGTGAATAGTTTACCTTGTGACAAAAATCACACATTATCCTGCATATGACAGACGTCTCGATGTGGAGGGGGGCAAATATCCGAGAGGTGTCCCGCTGCTGCTGTGCAGATAAAGATGGAACCAACCGTTCAAGGCTCCGCTGAGAATTCTGGTCGATCAGCGAGACAGTTCAACGCTGGGGGTTCAAGGCGGATCCTAGGAATCTCTAGGAACCCCTAGAATGACTCCCACCTGGGTTTGATCGCTAAGACATGCTTATGGACAGGGAGCCTGGGCTTCGCCCCCACGGGATTCCGGCATTTGTGGATCGCTGTCTTTAAGATCTGCCCCCACAACTTTGCGAAAGGGAGGAGCGACAAGCGCAGCTGTCGCCTCCTGGCGTCCTCCGGACTGGCTTTCACGTGTGTTCCGCACATCAGTGACAGCTCTTCTTCCGGGACTTCCTGGTGGTCGCGACCAATCAGAGAGTCCTTCCTGTAGGTACCATTGTCAGCCAGCTGCCAATCGGCGCGCCTCTACCAACGCCCCTTAAAGGCGCCGCCGCTTGCGGAGCCGGGGCGGGCCAATTCCTCGGTTCCGGCCCCCACTCGCAGTATGGAGTCGTCCCGGGGGCGGCCCGGGCCCGAGGCGGACGTTTTAGCTGTGGCGGAGCAGCAGGCCTCGATTTTCAGCGGTGGGTCGGCCGGGACGCCCCCTCAACCGTCCTCAGTGCAGAGGGTGTCTGCGGAGGAAGAGGCTGAGAACGTTGGGGTCGCGAGCCGTCACCCCCGGGCGTCCCTGAAGACTTGGAGCAGTAGTGTTGCGCCCCGATCGGAGCGGGAGGCTGGGGAGGACGAGCTCAGTTCCCGAGCGACACCGTCTGGGGCCCGGAGCCGCGGGGGAGCGCCAGGATCCGAGCACCCCCCGCCCCTGTCCTCCTCGCCCGAGGACCAGCCTGCTGCAGAGCGAGCCTGCCGTCGAGGGAGCCCGGGGGGCGGCGGCGTCGAGATGGACGCGGAGCCGGAGGAGGAGGACCGCGACGAGGCGGCGGCGGCGGCCGGCAGGCTTGCGCGCTCGTTCCCCAGCCGCCTTCAGGACAGCCGCAGCCTGGACGGGCTGAGCGGGGCGTGCGGCGGCGCGGGGTCCCCAGGGGGTACAGAGTCCGGCGCGGGCGGCGGGCGTCGCGCCACCATCTCTAGCCCCCTAGAGCTCGAGGGCACTGTGAGCCGTCACGGCGACCTCACCCACTTCGTCGCCAACAACCTACAACTCAAGATCCGTCTGAGTGGCGCCCCTGCATCCCTACCCCCCGCCTCTGCGCGACCCTGCCCAACGCCGGCACCCACTCCCACGATCCCTCCCATCGACCCCGACGTGCTGCAGGATCTGGAGCGACTAAGTCGCGAGCTAGGCGGCCGGGTGGACCGGCTCCTTAGCGGGCTGGGTGGTGCGGTGCAGGAGCTGACAGCGCTGAGCGTGGGCTGCATCCAGACCTACCGCGACGCCGTGGACTCCTTGGGGGAAGCCGTGGACATGAGCATCAAGGGCATGTACACCCTGTTGGCGCGCTGCGAGGAGCTGGAGCGGGCTCTGCAGCCCATTCAGGGACTGGCGCGCCAGGTCCGAGATATCCGACGTACTCTGGAGGTGTTGGAGGCTCTATGCAAATGACCAGAAGCACAGAGGAAGCCACACCTGGCTTTGCCAGGGCGAGCCCCAGCGCGATCCTATGGGCTCTTCCTGAGCCCTGATGGGAACTACCTGCCTTAGCAGATCTTCCAGAAGAATTTAGCTGGTCTGTGTCCACTGACTGGGCTTAAGGAAAGGACTGTTGCTCTGCTTCTGTTAGGTTAGCCATCTGCTGCTATCCTGTTCCTCTTCTCCCTGGCTAGAACACCATCCTTGGGCCTGAGGTCTCTGCTGGAGCTTAAAGACACTCTCCCATATGTGATCCCAAGAGAATAGGAGGCCCTATTCCCGTGTGGCCATTCTGATTCCAGTGAGTGGTCACATCTCAAGTGCCAGGAGCTATGGGAGCTCGAGGAGTCCTTGGCCACACACCAAGCAAGGATTTGCACCTGCAGATGAGTAACCTCCTGCTTCTTCCCTCTGGTCCCCTACAATCCCCTGGGGTAGAGCTGAGAGGAACTCATCGCATGGTGGGGTGTCTCACTGTTCTCAGGGTTCAGGTAGAATTGTTACTGGTTTTGAAGCCCACCTGTTGTGGAGTATTCTAATCAGTTTTGGTTTTCTGAGTTTTTGTGGAATTAAAGTGCTGCTGCTGCTGAGGCTGAGCCTGTGTTTGTTGGGGGGTGGAAGCGGGGGGGCTGTACGGGCTGACTGACGAATGGGAATGAGGGTGGCCCTTGTTCATGGTCCATGCTTCAGGGGATCGGGAGTATAGTGGTGGTTGGGAGAGGAGGTGTCCCAGGCTAGATGGAAAAGGATGTGGTTCCAACTGCTATCAGCGGATGGTATGGAGAATAAGGCTAATACAATCACACACAGGGGCTCAGAGGTCTAATGAAAGCGGAAATTCAAGCAAATTTCTCTAGGAGGGGAAGGCACTACCTTCCCAGGTCCTGCTGGGCAGGCAGACGCTGGGCAGGAGGATATGAACCATGGGGCAACTGGGTTCCCGACCATTAGCAACTCTGTGCTGGTCAATGTCACACGTAGTGATTTGGGACAATCTTTTTCTCTTCCTGGTGTAGTTTACATAGTAAACTCAGGAAGCACTTGTCATAAAATTTAATAGAACACCAAAAGTGATGCATTTACTCGTGGATACCTAAGAACAATCTCGTGTACGTTTGGAGAATTTTGGGATCAGAGACGCGGCTAATCTTTTAAAAGGCAACACTGTGGCCCGTACGGGGATCGAACCCGCGACCTTGGCGTTATTAGCACCACGCTCTAACCAACTGAGCTAACCGGCCAGTTGGGAGAGCATGCTGTCACAGAGACTTGTGTAGCATATTTACCGGCAGCATTGCACTACAAAATTCTTTCAAGGCAGTTTATTTCAGAAGTGAAAGCAAAACATATACGCTGCCGGACGAACACTTAAGCAAATCAGCAGTCAAGCTGCAATTTTGAAATTAACATGCTTAATTCTGGCATTTGGTTTCACCCGTTGGGGCGCAAATGGGACATGCATAGCAGACAGGAGGTAGTAGCACACTCCCAAATAAAAGAAATACCAAATGTCTGAGAAAACAAGGTGGATTTGACAGACGTTATATACGTATGAACCGGTATTTGTAAAGTTAGCACTTTACAAAAGTTGAATATAATAGGAGATAGGCATCGTCAGGATTCCAACCCAAGCCTGTTTGCTAGGCTGGCGCTGTACACAACCAAGTCCCCACCAGCTACCTGAGGTCTTTTTCTCTGTTCTTGGAATAGTCGATCCCAAGCTAGATAACAACCACAACTGTAGCGTGTAGACGAGCGCGCAGTAGAAACTATGAAAGTCAGTGGCATACAAAACTGAATGCAGATCCGGGGCAAACGCACAACGACGAGGATGGGATTCGAACCCACGCGTGCAGAGCACAATGGATTAGCAGTCCATCGCCTTAACCACTCGGCCACCTCGTCTGTAAGTTGTGCCTCTGTGTTCTCCTATCTGAGGCCTGAAGTCTACTGCAGCTGCGGCGGCTTGGGAGTTCGCAGAGGTCCCGGCGGTCCCATTCGTCGCGGCGGAACTGATTCAGGACGCAAAGATAAAGCAAACCTCTGACATGCGCGGTCGCTCGCCTTTCCTCCCGCTGGGCTACCACATGTCGCGTTTGTCCACGCCCAGAATTAGAGACATTGTTCTCAAAATCACTGGGCTACACGAACGCGGTGACGTCAGGATTTAGTGCCAGATCCTAAAAACGAGATTATTTCCTCTCGAACTATTGAGATTGGGACAAGGGAAAAAATAAGCATGACTAAAGAAACGTGACCGAAAGCATAATAAAAGAGTTGACCCCGACGTGATTTGAACACGCAACCTTCTGATCTGGAGTCAGACGCGCTACCGTTGCGCCACGAGGCCGGCCGGCCACGTTCGTGGACAGATCTCCTCATGACTACTGTACTAGGATGCAGGCGACTTCTGCACTTCTAGAAATCCACCGGGGTATGTGCCTCTGGTTTTTGGTGCCCTACACCCGGTCCCCAACCTTCTCCTCAGTCTATCTTCACCTTAAATCTTAGGCCAAGTTTAGGCAGTTTCAGAACAACTATGCTTGGGACGATCTCTGAAGGTCTTGGAAAGCCACCCCCACTGCTGGGATCTGTCGACCCGGAGGAATTGACTTCCATCCTCCACGGAGAAATAAAGCTGGAAACCCAACAGAGTAACTAACATATATCAAGCACCTCGGCACTCGGGAGATGGAGGAAGGAGAATGAAAAATCCAAGAGCATCCGTGTGTGTAGTCTTATTACTTGGGAAGTGAGGCAAGATGTTTATGCAGCCACAACCAAGAGGGTCAGGAGTTCAAGGCTAGGCTGGGCTCTATAGAAAGGTTCTGCTTCAAAAAGGCAAAACAAAAACAAAATAAAATCACCTCATCAAGGTTGTGCTGTGCTTTTACTTATAATGGGAGTGATGTGATCGCCCAAACTTTCTTTTATCCTGTAAAATAGAAAATGTGACTATTTAGACTTTACTGATGAATTTTTTTGAGACACTCAGAAATAACTTTATTTTCCATTAAAATACTAATGGATGAAAATTAAATTGCTGGGTACGATAGCAACACTCAGGAGGATCTCAAATTCAACACTAGCCTTGCTGTGCAGTGAGACCCCATCTGTGCAGTGGGGTTAGAGATGTAGGTACAGTGGGAGTCATTTGTAGGGGTACAGGCAAAAGGATCAGCCTGGCTACACAGTGAGTTTGAGGCCAGCTGGGGCTACATGAGACCCAGTTTCACAAAGCAAACAAATTACATATATATGAAATACTTAATGGTTTACATATATATAATATATATGTAATAAAACTGTGTAGATTGGAAAATGGAAGGCACAGAGGCTTCTAGTGTTGTAGATTTTTGTTTTGAAATCACATAAATGATTGACACAATTATGAAACAAAATTAAAAATTTTATATGGTAGTCTGAGTGGTCACATGTCAGTTGACAGGTTCATATGATGGTGTCAATTTGTGCCTGACCTCCTTGCTGAGCCATGGCTCTTCCCCTCCATGTGAATGGTCCTAAGCAAATGGTTGGTCCCTTTAACCTTCAGCAATTGAAGACACCACCAGAGCACCTGCTGTGGCTCACCTATGTTGGAATAGCAGCAGACAAGCTGGGCACAGAGCAAAACCTACTTATGTGGCTAATATCACCAATTTAACAGGACCTAGAATCACCTAGGAGACAAACCCTGTGAATGGGGCTATGTAGATTAGGTTAGCCTTTGGCCAAACCTAAGAGGAATTATCTCCATTATGTTAATCTAGGTGGGAAAAAAAATCCACTAAAGTGAGTGGCACCATTCCTGGGCATGAGTCCTAGCCTACATGAACAGGAGAAAACTAGGCAAGCGCCAGGATTTACTATCCTCTGCTTCCTCGCTGTGGATGTAATATGACCAAGCTCTTGCAGATGGACTGTATCCTTTGAACTGTGAGGCAACATAAACCCTTGCTCCCTTAAGTGGCTTTTGTCACAGTTAACAATGTAAGTAGTAAGTAAGACATCTATCTCTCTTGGTTAAAAAAAAAATGGATCCAATAAACATTGCACGGGATGTTCTGGTTCCCCGACCCAGGTAAGCTCTACATCTTGGTCCTGATTAGACCTGGATGCTGCAAGCAGGCAGGATCGCAAACACAGAGATTGGAGTTATTTTCTAATATCAGCATGAAGCAAGGGTGACTGCGCGGTTCTCATTGATGACGTAGACACAGGCCTCCAAGTTTGGCTAGTTTATAAGTAGGACAGGTTGCTGAAGTACAGACATTCTTAGCAATTGATCTGGAGATCAACGCAGTAAATTTGGTTGGAGCTGATGGTCTGCACATGGTCCCAACACATTTTTCTAGCATATGTTGAAAGAGCAGCTGAGAATTAAGGGAAGCCCAATCCCTCAGGTCCTTGGAAGTGTCTCAAATTGAGTGAGACATACAGATTTTTCCTCACTTCTGTTTCCTTCCAACAGATAAAATTTGGATTCTCAGATAACATTGAGGGTGACTTTTCCTGCTCTCCTTCCTTTATAATTCCAGATAGTCATACATCCTTTTTGTTTTCTTCTCCTTTTTTTTTTTTTTTTTTAAAGCAGGGCCTCACACATCCAAGGTTTAGCTGAGGATTCTTTCAATTTATGCTCCCTGTACCCCCACTTTCAAAACGCTGAGATTACAGATGCACATTCCGACGTCTGATTTTAAGTTCTTTGATCACCAGCTCAAATTTTGTTAGGAGGTTTGAGTCTGGTCCTTAGCGGCTTAGGGAATGACACCTGGTCACCAGCAATACCTCCTCTGGCCACAGGATGTCTCTATAACTCAGAAATAAGTGTCTGTGAACCAAGGTCAGAGAAAATGACAAAACAGACTCCACTCAGTCTTTATTACCAAATGACATGAGGTGTCATTGCCCAGTTTTTACCATCTACTAGGTTCCCTAAGCTAGAAACCTACCATAAGCAGAAGGACCCTAACTCTCAGATGTTAGAACCCCAAATTCCACAGCCCAAATCCAAAACCTTTTTCTCTTATACATATTTCTCATGCCAGGTGTGGTAATAACAACTGTAATCTCAGTTCTTGAGAGACTGAGGCAGGGGGATTGTTGTGAGTTCAAAGCCAGCTTAGGATATACAGTGAGTTTCAGGCCAGCCAGGTCTATGGAGTTTTTAAAACCCTATCTCAGAAATGAAATCATCCCACCAGTATCTCTTGGTGTCCTGTACTCTGTCTTTTTGTATGTGTATTTCTTTGGTATTTATTCATTAATTTTGATTCCCTTTACTTTGATCAACCTTCTTGGCCACACCTGTCTAGATGTTTCTGTATCATCTCCATTCACTTTCTGCTTAAAATCCATTCTCCGTGTTGCAACCAGAATACCCTTCTAGAATGCAAATTTATGCTTCTTCCTGTGGCTGGGAGACCTGACAGGTTCTTACCTATCTCTCCTGCAGCACCCAGATCTTTTCTCCCTTTCCATCCATAGGCTTCAGAACCAGCAAACCCGTTGGGCTTCTCGTGACTACTAGCACTTGCTCCTCCCCTTGCTGGAATGCTGTTTACCCAGATCCATGTCTTGCAGACTCTTGCTCTTCATTCCATTCAAGGACCTTGGGAAATCTTGCAAAAACAGGTCCTAAATTTGCCTCACTCTTGACCTGTGATACAGTTTCCCTCATCTGGAGGTGTCAAACTTGGTAACTATCACTGGGAGGCCTTGGCCTGGGTTTTCTATTACCAGGGGGGGAAAAATGCATGATTATAGGCAGAAGGAAGAAAGGCATGAACTATTCAATTCTTTATCTTATCTATCTTTATCTTGTCTGTGCCCTAAAACTGCATGTTTGCTACATTGTTATATCAGTATTGGAGAATATAGAAAACTCATCAATCATTGTAAAGAAAGAAAAAACCTGTCTCTGCCTCACAGAACTGTGCTACCACATGTGACAAAGAGGCGTTGCATTTTATTTATTTGTTTATTTGAACTTGCTGTGTGGTTGAGCATGACCTCAAATTCCTGATCCTCCTGCCTCCACCTCCTAAATACTGGGATTACAGGTGTTTGTGAGTTCCATCCACCTGAAGAGGTGGTTTTACAAGAATGTGTCATTACATAGTTTCATGATATGGTACTTGAGTGTAGCTCAATGGCAGAGCATTTCCCTGGCATGCTCCAGGCCCTGAATTTGATTCTTAGCATTGTATGCATACAAAGAAGTTTCAATATGGAGGAGGTTTTTTTTTTAAAGCATAGGGACCTTCCATGCTAGAAACATTCCTTCTGTCTCATATGCTGTTTCAGGCATCATGCACAAGACTATATAAAACTCAGAAGGGAGCATGGGAGTATAGCACAGTTGTACAGTATTTGTCTAATGTACAGGAGATCCTAGGTTTCATCTGAGACACAAAAATATAATCAAGAAATAAATACTTTTACGTTATTATTTAAGTTACAAACTTGACTCCGATTTTGCCAATTGTTCCACTACCGTCTTTTACAGTGACAGAAAAAAATGTATGTGTGTTGGCTTATTTATTTACTGGTCAGGGATCCCATGTTCAAATTGCCATGTCAAATTCATCACCCTTAATTTGGAAGAACTCCTCAATTTGTCTTTCATGATCTTCGACCAAAACACTGACTTTCCTTATGCTCTGAATTTTTTTTCACACATTGGTTTTAAAACAAAGGAAACCTGTTTACTTTTGGATCTTGGGAAACAGAAATGCATTTCTTCCCATTCTGAGTCAAATCCTTCGAGACAAAAGTTAAGAATGGTTCGTTTTCAGAGCCCTTCCTGGAGCATATGCTAGTATTACTCTTTTAAAATTTTATTTATAGCATCTGTACCCTGTGAGGTTTTGTTATTTGTTCTGTATCTTCCTGCTTAGCACATCAACTGGAGGAAGGGCCGAACTTCTTCACCAACTTACTCTCGGAGCTGTTTGTACACGATGTCTCGCATTTAGGAGACAGGCAATAAATATTTGTTGGGTGAATAAAATCAAGAAATGCCTCTGGGTCTTTCTCATTAGACCGATTTGAAGGCTCAGAGAGAGGATAAGGACGAAGAGAGATGGTTCTTCCTGCAAATGGGCTGGAAGACCCCTGAGGACCGGATTCCACTGCGAAGAACCGTGAGCGGGGTAAGAACGTTCGGATGTGCAGGGTCCATCTGAAGCCCCGAAGCAGTCAGGTCAATCGAGTGAGAGGATCTCGTCCTGCAACTAAGCTATGTCGGGGCCCGACTTTTCAAGACAAAGCAATCTGTGCCCGCTCAGCGTCCAGACGGCTCTAAGCCTTCGGGGGCCGCTCGCTCCCTCGCCCCACTGCCCACCCACTCGGGCTACAGCGACCTAGTGGGTTCCTCCAAATACTCCTCCACCCCCCCGCTCCCCCCCATGCTGCTTCCAGGGGCTGATCAGGTTCTGCGCTCTGCAAGTCTCCCACTGGACTCAGACTAGGTGTCTGGGGACAAATGGAAGCCTTCCTCCGCGGTCCTCGGACAGTCAGGGGCTCCGGGACAGTACGTGACAGCCGATCGAGCCGGTGCACCGCGTCTCCACGTCGGTCCCCGCGTGTCCGCAGGTTCGGGGCAGCGGAACGTGCGCGAGGAGCCAGCAGGGGCTCCGTATCCCCCCCACCCCGAGACCCCCGTGCCTAGCCAGCCCTCCCCAGGAGGCCTGTGCGGCTCCTGCTATCGCGAGACTCCGAGGCCGCCGCGTGGACGCCGCACACGCAGTTACCAAGGCAACGGGGAGGGCGCCAGCGCGCGCGGGAAGGAGGCGTCAGTGGAGGCGGCGCCCTGCTTGCCCCGCAAGACTTCAGGAGTGACCCCCCTTCTTGGATTTCCAGCTTCGAAAACAAACACAACCTCTACTCTGGGTGGTCCCCTGGTACCCAGAGGCCATGGGTCGGGTCTCGGGGCTCGTGCCCTCCCGGTTCCTCACGCTCTTGGCTCATCTGGTGGTCGTCATCACCCTATTCTGGTCCCGGGTAAGGCGCGCGTGTTACTTTCCTCGGTACCTCTAGTCCGGTCTTGGACGGGGTCCAACTCGGCCCATTCCCTTCTGAGAAACTGACTCCCATCGTTGCTCTGGCTCCCAATCCATCCCCTGCAGTGCCCCCCACCCCCACCCCCACTCCCCACCCCAAGATTTCACGCTTCTTCCTTTCTGCCCGGCTTCTCAGGAAAGCAACGTGCAGGCTTGCCTGCCCCTTGGGTTCACCCCGGAGGAGTATGCGAAGCAGGACGTCCAGTGAGCTCTTGGGAAGGGCTGGACCGAGAAGAGGCGGGAGGGGGAGGGGTCTCGGAGATCCCGAAGTCCTGAGCCCTGCATCCCCTTTCCTCTCTGCAGGCTGGTGGTCGCGCTCTGTCTCACCCTGGGCCTCTTTGTCGTGGAGCTGGCCGGCTTCCTCTCAGGAGTTTCCATGTTCAACAGCACCCAGAGCCTCCTCTGTATCCTTTGTGCCTGACCGCCCTCTTCACCATCACGAGGCCTCGGTCGGTCCTTCTGGCACTGCCCTGCCCTAGTTTGCAAACCTAATCTCTCCCCTTGAGACCAGGCGGTCTTCAAACGTACCCTGCCTGAGCCGGGTACAGGGGCTCCCCAGGCGCAAGGAAAACACTTTTCCCTCTCTGGATGGGGAGGCAGGTACACATCTGTAGTCAGTGTGATGAGCTACACCTTGGGAATATGTAAAATATAAAGTACTATGGCCGTTCAGAAGAGACCAAGAAAATGAGGCATACGGAAAAGTTTGACCCTTAAGTTGCAGATCAGAACGACCAGGGCCCTGGAGGGGGACTTATACAGGTATCAAGTCAGCCTACCTTGCTGTGTGACTCGGGTAAGTGTAGAGCATATCCCACCTGAATGTGCACGGCTTGCCCCTAGGTAGATGGTAGGGATCCTGCCTGGGCGAGCTAGGCTCTGACTTCTTATTCACACGATAGAGGGCATGGTCGCTAACTCCGGCACTTACAGTATAGTGAAGGAACGAGATGAACCCGGAATCAGCCCAGCACGGCCTGTGGCGCCAAAGACTTTCCTTGACCTCGCTGTGTTCCCAAGCCATTGCCGCTCACTGTAGTGCGTCTGTGGCCCTGTCCTTCTTCATATTCGAGCGTTGGGAGTGTACCACGTACTGGTACATTTTTGCCTTCTGCAGGTATGGTAGCCCCTGATATTTCAGAATGGGGGTGGAAGGTTATCCCAGGTCTCCCCTACCGGGTCCTTTTCTGCATGTGTGAGGTCTTCTTGAAGTTTCATACCCACCTTCCAGGCCACTCTCCTGCACCTTGGGCGTGGAGTCTGGCTGAGACTGGTGGGTGCTTGTATGGGAAGGAACCCTGAAACCACTCCCTGCCATCCACAGTGCTCTGCCAGCTCTCACTGAGACGGCATTATTCGTCGCTGTCTTTGGGCTGAAAAAAAACCGTTCTGAACATCGTGACAGGAATGTAAGAAGGAAGGCTGGAAAAATGGGGGATCTCCAATCATTCCCGAAGAAACAAGCGTGGCTCAAGTTGTCTCTCTCCCGCACTCTGTTGCCCCTCCCAACAGCTGGCAGAGGATGGCAGCGTTGGGCTAATTATTTCTAGAATCTGGGATTCGAGTTTTATTTATAGCTTTATAATAAAATATATTTTCTAGTAAGAGCAAGACTGATACAATTTTCCAGAAGACAACTGGGCAGTATAAACTGGTGGGAAGACTGTTTCCTAAGAGGAGCGCTTCTATTTGTAGTTTTACGGTAGCTGGCGGGCGGAAGTGAGCGGGCGGGAATATGTAAATTAAATAGTGCGCATGGTTAGAACTAGTGTGAGTAGAGCATCCTGGGAGTGGTTCGTTTCTCCCTTTTCGGCAGAAGAATAAAAATAGCTTATTTAAAAAACTTTACAAATAGGTACTGCCCTAAGATGAGAAAAATTCTAGACTGCTGAGCTGCGGTAACTAACACGTTACGTTCTCACCCTCGCTTTTAGCGGAAACGTTTTTACTGAATAGGGGATTGGGACGGGCTATTTTTTATCGTCAGGTGGGATAATCCTTACCTGTTCCTCCTTTCGGAGGGCAGAAAGAACGTGATGATTGGAGTTCGCATGATACGTGATTAGCGTTTCTGCGTAATCAGGACTTGCAACACCCTGATTGCTCCTGTCTGATTCTCTGACGATCTTAAACTTTTTTTTACAGTGGTAACTAATAGAATTTGCGTTTTCTTACAACCTTATGACCTGTCGGCGGTGAGGAGTAGACTTGCTGCAACTTCTTAAAGTTTTCAGAAAGGTGCCGTGGTCAGTGGGGACCACATGTTTCCAAGTAAGAGACATTCATGTAGAGATCTATACACACAAATGAATTTTTGTGTGTCTTGAGGACAGCCCTGTGTGCTTACATGCATCCGATGAAAACTTGAAGCGCCCCTTACTGCATGCAAGCACTGATGTTTGGTAAGTGAGGTTTGGTAAGTGCACGGCTTCAATTACCCAAGACAAAAGAAATAATTTCTAGGATTCCGACGGCAATTCAATCTTGTAAATTGTGGGAGGTGCTACAAAAATGATTTAAGAGTTTCTGGAGTTGTAACTTGAGAACCACCAAAATGTGTCTTAGCGGCTGCTAAGAAACTTAAGCTTGACTTTTGTTTGAGAAACCTGCAGCATTTCTTGAATTCATGTATTACCCTACACACCACCTCTTTCTCTTAATCCTTGTGTTTAAAAACATATTAGATTTTCTTTAATAAACTAATTCTGTTTCATACTGGCTTCCTTCCTGTGGTGAAGTCAGGAACCCAGCTGGTAGAGGTCCCTAAAAGATTAAGAGAACTGCTCAGGCCGCTGATAGTAAGTCTGGACCATGTCTCTGGCTGGACGTTAATAATAGTTGTGGTAGCCCTTAGTGACTGTCAGCCAGCATCCTGAACTTTAATCTCCTTCCCTCCCTCTCCTCCTCAAAGCCTGCCTGCCTGGCATATGCATGGTCCTGAATTCAGTCTCCAGTACAGCTGGAACTGATTTGAAAGTGCAATGTGCTGTGCCATGAGGATTTACTCTGTCGAAGTTACTCTGCATGTTGCCAATAAATTTATGATCAAGTGGCTTATATCCATACATCCACAGGACTGCTGAAGAGAGGGATAGCATGTCTGACCAAGTATACCAGAGGATGCCCACTTTCTCAGCCTATTTCCCCATCTCATTCCCCAGTGGCTAGTCCAGCTCACTATGGCTTGAGTCTTCCCCATTAATCCTTACAGGTCTGCTCGGGGCTTAATTCAAGTACTAATTTCTCACAACCGTGACAGCAGTATCTGAGTATAACAGTTTGCTCAGAGCAGCACTGCACTGGAAGCGCAGCATGGAGTCCTAGAGTAGCTAGAGGGCAGCTGTAGGGGGAGCTGCGTGTTGAGGCAAGTGGACATGGTCCACGCCCATCCTAAGGAAAGCACCATCTTGCAGTCTGCCTTCTGTCCCCAGCAGGACAGTGCTCCTGCTGACTTGGGAAAGCTGGCTGTTGGGGGAAACTTCATAGGCAAGTAGCTAAGCACAGCTATTATTAAAAATTAAGTGATGTGGGACTGGAGAGATGGCTCAGGGGTTAAGTCTGCCTCTCAAGCAGAAGGTCCTGAGTTCAGATTCCAGAGCCTATTTAAAAATGCCAGGTGAAATGGCTGTGGTCTGTGCTTCCAGTCCTAGAAGGCAGAGCCTGGGAAGCTCCAGAACACAGTAAAGAGGAAGGCACTCCAGGGTGACTCCCAAAGTTACCCTTGGGCTCCACAGGCGTGGTGCCCAATAATACACACACACTATTGAATTTTTTTAAAAATTGTATGCTGTCATATTAAAACACAAGGATAAAACACTGATGGGAAAAAACTTAAGTGATATGAATTTAGGATTAAATATATTTGGGGTGGGAGTACAGCTCCCAGGAAGTCTTTGGTTCCATCCCCAGTGCACACACACATACAAATAAACAAAATAGCCAGGCATGGGGGTACGTGTCTGTAATTCCAGTACTCAGGTTGCAAAAACAGAAATCACCCCACAAATTTGAGGCCAGCCTCATTGACACAGTGAATTTCAGGCCATTCAGAGCAATGTAGCAAGACCTTTTCTGTCTCGAACCAACCAGCCAATAAGTAAGTAAATACTTTAAAAAGTTATTATATGCTCAAAGTTCCTGATTACTATTACATGGGTTTGAGGTTATTTGTACCTATTGTATCTATGTGCTAGAGAATGACTATACAAGGACATTCTATTGTGAATCTCTTCCAAACTCACCAAAACGAATAGGTTGTTTGAAATAGACACTGGTGGGAAATTTTCCATTACAGAGATTTGTGAATGCTACAATCAGGCATTGTTAATTGTTGTGATTTGACAATTGAAGGCTGAGAGCTGGACACATCTGTGAAGAATTAGTAGATAAGGGAAGCCCGGAGCCTGCCTGGGGGACACCATCTGATTGATGTGGGAAGACCCCGCCCATGGTGGGTGGTGGGGTCATTTCCTAAGCAGGCAGGTAAATTGGAGAGAGCTGGTTCAGTAGTTTGTCACATTTTGGTAGACTCACAGACTGGTGAGTGACTGGTTTGCCCCAGTCTCAGAAATGCCTGTGGAACATGTGGCAGCCTGTTCTCTCGGCTTCTAATGTTGATCCTGCCATGCCGAAGAGGTGAGAATGGTAAGCAAGAATAAGCCCCCCCACCCAGTTCCCCAAGTTGTTTGGTCACCTATTGATTGGCATGGAGAGAAACTGTAGCAAAAAGTGACAAAGAAAATGGTACTGCAGATTAAACTGAAAAGTGCCATGTTTATAACTGTCCATTGTGAGCAGCACAGAATGAATATTGTCTCAGAACTTGAAAAAGCATCTGATTTAACAGGACGCCACTCAGATCGCTGAAAAACATGTAGCTTCATTACTTGGTTTTTGTCCTATTCATATATATGTAAATAAAAATACAAGGAGGGAGGGAGGAAAAGAGGAAGGAAGAAAGGAAGGAAGGAAGGAAGGAAGGAAGGAAGGAAGGAAGGAAGGAAGGAAGGAAGGAAGGAAGGAAGGAAGGAAAGAGAATGGAAAAATGCAGAAATATCGGAGCTACGCTTGTAGTAAGGTGGTGTGTACTATTACCACCTCTTGTACAAGGGACAGCTCATAATAGCTCGAGGGATCATCAAAAGGGTTGAGTTAAGCCAGTGGGACAAAAGGTGAGCAGGTCAGGCCTGCCATGTCCTCTCTCAGGGTCTGAGTTGACTTGGACCCTGGAACTCTCCCACCATGGGGGGCAGCTGTTTTCGTTTGTTCAGCATCCATCCTTGTCCCTAAAAATAGCGCTCCTATTTTCCTTTGGAACACCTCTGTTCTTAACCATTCTCAGTAAGATGCTGATGGTCATTCCCTTCTGCTTCATGTGGTGGCCAGGTAGCCCAAGCCTGGACAATAAGAGTATCTCATCTTCCTGGCTCCAGTGATTGGTTGAAGCCAGGGCTTTTGCTGGAACTTTCTGGGAAAGAAAGGCTTAGGCTCTGAGACCCAAAAATTGTATAATGAACTGATTAATGCAATGTAGTACAATTAGTAGTACAATAGCATAGATTAGCTATGCTAATGAATGCAGTACAAAGTCCAGAAAAAGCTAAATAAAGAGAATTTAGGAGAAAATGTTATCTTTTAAAAGATAAGTGGGAGGTGTCTCATTAGCATAGTGGGCAGTCATTCAGTCTTATTAAGTAAGTGGGGGGGGGCTCCTGTGTAAATACTTGTGATGGCCTGATTAGTCTCAACTTGTCAACTCGAGATCTAGGATAACCCTGGGAAGTCTCTAAGTCACCCTTGTCGGGGACTATCTGTATTGAGTTAAAAGAGGCAGAAAGACCTGTTCACTGTCACTGGAGGCCATGAGTTGTGCAAGACCTTACATTCAGTACGTGCTCACCAACACCTTCCTTATCCTTTTGCAAAAATATGGAAAATGAACCAACCTTCCTTCCAGCCTCCCCGCATGTTATTAGTTTATATACCCAAGATATGAGAGAAACCAGGATATTAGCTTTGGAACCATATTACTGACTGATCTACAAATTTGAGTTTTGCAAGTTTTCCTACTCATAGCCTTTTTCTAGTTCAGGATGTAATCTAGACTCTCAATTGCATTTAGTTGCCATGTCACCTTAAAGTTTTCCAGTCTGAGACAGTTTCTCCTCCCTCTTCCCCTTTTGATCAGATGCATTTGAAAAGAGAGTACTGATGAGTTAATCTCCTTTGATAAATAATTTTGCATTTATATTTTTTAAAAAATACTTCTAAGTCAGAGGTCTCATGCTATGCTGCCCATGTTGGTCGCCAGCTCCCAAGTTCTAATGATTTTTTTGAGGATTAAGTCAGAGTTTGTTATAGGAGAGAAAGAATGGAACCCACAGACTTTAGACATGGAGTACCATGAGAGACAAGGGCGCCCTGGAGAACTCATGGACTCCAGGCATGGAAATCTAGTGATCTTTCTGCCTCATACTCCTGTGTAGCTAGGGTTACAGGCAGGCACCACCATTCTTAACTCCAGGAAATTTTTTAAAATAAGTTGTAAATGGGAATGTATTTGTGTTTAACAGTAAAACGCAGAAGCCTTAAAAGAATACCACCACACTTAACTGTCCATAATGAACATTGTTGGGGGTGTAGCTCAGTGGTAGAGCACATATGTAGCATGCACAGACCCCTGAGTGTAATCCTCAGTACACATACAACACACACACACACAAAAATTAAAGCTATGTCTAGTGCCTGGGTATGCCTGTTATCACAGCACTCAGGAGCTTAGGCAGATGCATTGTAAGTTTGAGGCCAGTCTTAAGGTACTTATGTGAGCCCACATCAATAAAAAATGCAGAATAAAAATAAGCAAAAGGGCTGGAGAGTTAATACTCTGCCTCCAAAGCAGAAGGTCCTGAGTTCAGATCCCATGTTCCATGTAAAAAACATCAGGAGGAAACGGTGGTGGTCTGCATTTCCAGCCTTGTGAGTGAAGCCTGGGAAATCCTAGAGCAAAGCAAAAAGGAGATAGAAGCAATCCAGGATGATTCCCAAAGTCACCTTTGGTGCTCCACAGGGGCATACAGTGCATTTTGATACACATACCCATACATACACACACAAACATGCACACACGCATGCAAAATAAATACTTTTTTTTAAGTAAACTTAAGTTGAAAGTAACATGAAAATCTAGGGAAAATATTCCAATACATTTTGTTGAGGAAGGACTTAATGTTGACACATAATCTCCTATATGGGGCTGGAGAGATGGCTCGAGGGTAGACTCTCAAAAATAGTATGTCGAGTTCACATTGCAGGTCCCATGTGGAAACGGCCAAGTCCTACACTTCTGGGCCTAGGAGGCAGAGCCTTGGAAATCCCAAAAGGAAGCAAAAAGAAGGTAGATACAATCCAGGATAATTCCTGAAGTCACCCTTAGTGCTCCACAGGGTACAGACACACATACAATAAATAAAGTTTAAACATTTTTTTAATTCTATATATGGGCTGGGGAGTTGGTTAAGACACTTGCTATCGAAGTGAAAGGATTGGAGTTCCCTAGGCCCCCAGATCCCATGTAAAATGCTGGGTGAGGGTTGTGGCCTGTTTGTAATGCCAGTCGCAGAGAGCAAAAACTGGAACCCCAGAGCAAGCTGTCTGCCCAGACTAATTCTATAAGCCAATTCTGGTTGAATTAGAGACTTTGTCTGAAAAGAATAAGGTAGAAGTGCAATTCAGGGTAATTTCTGATATCAACTTCAGGCCTCCACACACACATGCTCCCACAAACATGTGAACACACAAGCATGCACCCACACACACACACATAAACATACACAATAAAAAATATGAAAAATCTATAAACTGTAAGAAAAATAGCAATAACATAGAAACTTTCTTTTTTTTTTTTTATTTTACAGATAGGGAAATTCAAAGAACCTCCAAACCTATGGGAAATAAGGCCTCATAGGAAACATACAAATCATGTTCCACTTAATGAAGTTTCATGGGGTGTTAGAGATGCATCACCTGTCTGTTGGTGGGGGGACACTGGTAGCACACCCATCAGAACCACGAGCACCCTTTCCTTTTGGATCTTTATCTCAGTAATGGGATTGAATCTTGAGCCCCATTTGTCTTAGGCAAGCACTCTACTGATGAGTTATATCCCCAGTCTTTTCATTAACTTTCTTTTTTTCACTGTGGTCTCACCACACTTCCCAGACTGGCCTTGAACTTGCTCTCTAATCCAGGCAGGGTTTGAACTTTTGTTTCTCTTGTCAAAGCCTCCTGCGTACCAGTGATTATAGGACTGTGTTACCAGGCCCGACTTAATCTAGGATATTCATATGTAGATACTAACCCTACAAAATTACATGTAGGTGAATGGGACCTGTACTCTTCATAGCTTTGTTTGGGTTGGCAAAAAGTCAGGAGCAATCTAAACAAATGTCTACAGCAGACTGGTTAAGTCATATTACATCTACACAGTAAAATACTGTACAATCAGAAAAAAACCATGAATTTTATGCACTGCATATAATGGAACAATGTACATTTATATCCAAAATATGTTAAGAAGAACAGTAAAGTTTATAGAACAGTGTCTATAGTTTTCACTCACCTTAGGATTTTAAAAAGTAGAAAGTTATGTATAAATTTATATTTGGTTGTATATGGGAAGAACATCTCTGGAAGAAGGCTACAGCAACTAGGATGTTGTTATGAAGAATATATGGGATGCCAAATGCACGGAGAGACACTCTTTAATTATATGCTTTTTTTTCTTTTGTGTGTGTGTAAAAGAGGTCATTTGAGTGTGTGTGCCTGAGAAGGTCCAAGGGTGACGTCAGCGTCCTGTATTGTTCTGCCTCCTTATTGCTTTGCTCTGGGGGTTCCCAAGCTCTGCCTTTCAGGGACAGAAGTGCAGCCAATGCTGAGTCTGCCACATTTTTATGTAGGATCTGGGATCCAAAGTCATGTCTCGTTACTTGTGATACAAGAGCTCTAACCACTAGGCCATCTCCCGGACCACTAGATGGCTCTTTTTACTTTTTGAACTTTTCACCATAAGTTTATGTGCCTATGTATGTATTTTTTTTTATTTTATTGTGAATTTTTGCTGGAGGGATTTCACATGTGATTCCTTCACTGTTTATCAAGGCCACCTTAGTTCCTGCAAAGCTGAAGATAGCCTTTTCTAAAAAGGACTAATGTCTGATCCAGTTTTGCTATCTATCAGCTTTGTCACAATTCATGTAAGTTTCTTTTATCTCCACTTGTATTAAAGCCATATTCACTACAACTTCAAAGGTCTCCATCTGAAGTCTTTGGCATGCAATTTCCTGAAGCAATTTGCTTTAGGATACATTTTAGAGTGGATGATCCACTTCTCAGTTGCTGACAACCCACACTTCTATTAACACAAATATGTTCAGATCACATTCATTCTTAAACTGTCACTCTCAGAAGTACTATGGATCTGTGGGATAGGCCAAGACTCCATGTAAACAAACATCCATTTCAGTAAGAAGCAGATGTTCACTCCGGACCTCATGTTCAAGACAAAAATCTGGCTATCCATCCATCATCATCGAGCATCCTGTTCCTTAGATGACTGAAAGCTCATTCTGAACTTTGTAAACTAGGCTAGCTTCAAAATCTTCATCTTCCTTCTTCAGTCTCTCCCAAGCTGGCCTCACACTACACACAGTCCTTTTATTTGTGTTTTTTTGTGTGTGTTTATTTATATGATTTATTTGTTCGTTTGCTTGTTTTGATTCTCACTTAAAAATACTCCTCATTGTCCAAGATAATTCATTTTCCTGCCTTACTCCTGGCATTATGCTTGGTGTCCGTATGTGTAGGAGAAACTACACAAATTAAACTATACTACTTTAAACAACCAGGTGCTATGGCACAGGCCTGTAATCCCAGGATTAAGGTGGATCTCAAATTTAAGCCAGCCTGGACTACAGCCTGTAGTGAAAAATAAGATTATGTCAAAAGCAAACAACAAAAATATAAACAATAAACAAACAAAATATGACTTTTATATGCCTATGTTATGTTTGCTTCATAAAAATTTTGCGAAAGAAACACCATCAAGGGCTTGGAGTCGTCTCAGTGGGAGATGTCTCAGTGGTTAGAGCTCTTGTGTCACAAGTAAAGAGACCCGAGTTAGGATCTCCAGATCTTGGTTAATTAGAGACTCAGACTACAACACTGTGGTGGAACAGTGATCAAGAATGATTCCTAATACCACCCTTGGGCTTCCACAGGCATATACACTCAAACATTCGTGTATATAACCTGCACACACATGACCCATCTACATGAAAACACACATGCACAAGCATACAAGCATACACACCCTACATACACATACATGAAAACAAAATGCATAAGTCTCTGGTTTCAGTCTCCAGCACTCCTAAAACAAACACAGACAAAAAATAAATCAATACCCTTCCATTTGTGAAGAAAAAAAAAAAAAAGCTGACAGATAAAAGCAAACTAAACAAAAAAAAATTTAAAGAATGTCCCATCAAAATATTTCTTCAAGCCAAGATTGGAGAGGTAATGTATATCAAGGCAATATGTATCAATATACTCAATCCACCTTTTCAGGCTGACTTGCATTGGGATGTGTCCCCGGCATGTATAAGGGCACTGGGTGCAACAAGAAACTGGAAATGACCTGAATGAAAGCTCATCCTTGAGGAAATAGTGAAACAACTGGAGTGAATCTTCTGAGAGAATCAGGAAAGTACCTGGCACCTTGTAATATCTGGGCTCCCCCACTGGAAGCTTTTACTCTCCTACAAGAAAGCAAACAGTGAGCCTCTTGGAGAATCCCTACTAACTAGGAACAAAGAGCCCAGGATCAACAGACATTTGAGGAAAGCCCTCAAAATGAAAGTTATGCCATATATGTGTGTATACATATATATATATAAATATAAAGCATAAATTTATACAAAGTGAGATAGAGAATCTCAACACACCAATAGGATGCAGCCTAGGGCAGTGGAAGAGCAGTGAAGTGGACAACAATGGCCACCAGAATGCAGAGTACCAGTGACCCTTCAATGCTCACTCAGAATCAAGTCAACTTAATCTCTCCCCCCCATCCTAAGGCTCAGGGAACCTTGCAGAAGCAGGGGTGGTAAGATTGTAAGAGCCTAAAGATGGGAAAGTGCAATGTTAGACAAGACATTCCACTCAAGGCAGGACTGCTGCATCCAGGAACTCACTACAATGAGACTTGTCCTTACCGGACCTGCATAATAACTGACATATTAATGTGCCCCCCCTAGATTAGTGAGGATCTCAGAAGAGATAATTACATGCAGTGGAAACCTTATGGGCTAGGGCTGGATGGGTGAAGGGAAGTACCCCTATCAGTGGGGTAGCCTGAGGAGGGGCCACTTGGTATCCACAGAGGCTTGAACCCCCACAAGAATAGACAATCCAGAGGAAACCCTGAGGCCCATAGAAGCAGGCAGGAGGGTGGGAGGAAGTGGAATAGATTGATGAAAGGAGGAGAAGGAGAGAGAAGGGAGAAGAGAAGAAGGAGAGAGGAAGGAGGGAGGCAGGAATAAGTACTCAATATGTTTATAAAACTAGGAAAAATTATTAATAAAAAATAAAATATATAAAGCGATTCTTCCCATATATACACATATATATGTACATACATATGCTAATATATGGTAATTGAAGGAATCTAGAAGAACCAGCATTACTAGAGCGTAGGGAAAAAGGAAGCACAGGAAAACCTGAAAGTTACAAGAAAGACTCAGGTTGATGCATTTTTTTTCTGTCAACACTTGTATTTACAAGGAGATTTTAAACACTAGAAGTACTGTGTCCATGCTGGGTCTATGCCAACTACTTTGGTGATTTTACAGATTTAGAGACGAACCTGAATGGATTGCTCTGGCATGGTTCAGGCAGGGATTTACTATCTTCTTTGCATACCTATTGTGGTTTTCATTTTGTGTTATCTACTTTGAAATATAATATTGAAAAAAATTGAACACATTGAAAAAAATTGAAAACATTGAGCTTTTATTTTGTTTTGCTTTGTTTTGTTTTGTTTACAGGCAAGGCCTCAAGAAACTCAGGCCTCAAGCACAGCAACCACAAAGGACCTTGCATTCCTGCCTGTGATTATAGGCATTGTAACCATCCTCGGGTTCTGGGATCCTGGGGATCAAACCCCAGACTTCGCACATGTTAGGAGAGCACTTTACCTACTGAATCATGCTTCTTGCCTCTAATATTGAAAATTTGAAGTATAATTGTTTGGTGAAGCATATGGATATACAAGACTTTGGATTAGAACAAAATCTTTCTCCCGAAAAAATAGGGTGATTAAAAAAAAAGACAAAACATAAAAAAAGGAGATACATGAAATCTCCCACAAAGCACTGCAAGTTCTAAGTTCTAAGTCAGCCAAACTGAGTAGCCGTTCTTCCAACTGAGTTGTGATCCCAGCCCTAGAAGCCTTTTCCTTTACGAGTTATACTGAGAGACACACAATTACTAGTTCCTTGAAGTTTGATTCATTGAGGATGGAGGGAGTTCATGAGTCAGTGGGGGAATGACCCAACCCCCTTTCCACCCCAACTTCTAAACTAGGAGTCCTATTAAAAGGGAAAAACAATGGAAGCAAGTTTTCATTAAAGTGAGGTTTCTATGTCTCCTACATCAAACCCAAAGGAACTTGTCAGAAATAAACCTTAGGGGAGAGCTGGAGAGGTGGCTCAGGGGTTAAGCCTCTGCCTTGCAGGCGGAAGGTCCTGAGTTCGGATCGTAGACCCCACGTATAGAATCCGAATTTTTGGTCCTGGTAGGGCGGAGCCTGTGAATGCCGGGGCAGAGTAAACGAGGAGGTGGAGGTGGTCCATGGTGGTTCCCGAATTCGTCCTTGGTTATACACATACATACACACAAGCACACACACGCACAATTGAATAAATAAATAAGAAGAAAACCCCAGAACAAAACAAAAAGGAGGTAGTTATCCAGGATGGTTCTCCCCCTTCCTCTTCTTCCTCTCCTCCTCCTTTTCCTCTTCTTCTTCTTCCTCCTCCTCCTTGTCTTTTATTTGGACACAAGTCCTCATTTAGAAGGCTGACCTTGAACTCCTGATTCTCTAGCTAGCACCTCCCAAGAGCTGAGATTACAGTCATATACCACTAAGTCCAGAAACTGCTTTGGGAACTTGACCTAGAAATTCAACCACCATTTCCTTGAAATGTGGAAGCCAGAATCTCAGTTATACAAATGCTTTACATTTCTTATAGCCAAACTCTACTGTTTTGGGTCTCTATTCTACCTGCTTGGAAAGCCCAGGTAAAGTCGGTCCTTCCAACGTGGCTTCCTCAGGCCTTCACTGTTGATCTAAATGTGGAGTTTTTTTAACACCACCGCCTAGGTGGGATGTGATGGGAGGGGCTGTGTGACACAGTCCTCTCTCTTAAGATGAATCCTACTGGTCCCTCTCTATGACTCACATGTGCCCTCATTTTGATTCTGCTTTTGCTGTCCTCAGAAGTCACTGCTAAGAGTAATGTGCCCATATTCCCAGAGACACCTCCAAGAAGTAGGCTCCTCATATTATCTGGAGCTCTTGCTTTCCTCTATCCCCTGGATTTGGCTAGGCAATAGAGATCATTCCTAAACCAGTGTCTAAGCATTTGCCTATCCCTGCTTTGGGTCATCACCCAAGCCAGGTTAGTTGGTTGGATTGGGTGTGGAATCTACCTTCTAGTATTTACTTCTTTCCCTCTTATTGCTTCATGACCAGATAGCAGAGGCAGCAAATTTAAAAGTATGGGTTTGAGTACCTCTCTTCTCTGACCTTAAAGTAGAGTGAAAAAAACAAACAAAGGAAAGAAAGACATAAGAGCCATATCCCCACTAGGTGATCTGGTTCTGACACTCCCACCAAAACTTCTTTTCATTTGACCAAGGCTAAGCTAGCTCAGTGCACAGTGCCCAGGCCCGGCTGCTCCTCGGAGGGGCAGGCAGCCAAGCATCTTGTCTAGAATGGGTTGTAAGGTCTGCACTCGGCACACACGCTCCCTGCTTGCTCGCCTCCCCCAGACAGCTGGGAAATGACACCTCTGGTGACAGAGCCACCCTGGAGTTTCTAGGAGGGGGTGAGGCACCGAGTGGAGGAGGATCTCAACACCCTGGAGGCCCTGAGAAGCCTAAAGTGTGGAGGAAGGAAGCTAGATCCTGTTTGTCTCCAAGATTAAGGCCTTGGTTTCCC
Organism: Typhlomys cinereus; assembly: GCA_023101885.1. Lineage (NCBI taxonomy): Eukaryota > Metazoa > Chordata > Mammalia > Rodentia > Platacanthomyidae > Typhlomys > Typhlomys cinereus. The sequence continues at coordinate 3,274,887 of JALPQD010000101.1, read as the reverse complement.
TCTCCTCTTTTACAGATATAATTAGTATCTCTACCCCTGAGTCTCTCTGCCTCCCTTCACCTCTGAGGCTGGCTCACCGCCCCCCCCCCCACACGAGATAGTTACCTCCCTTGTCCTATCTTCAAGAAGCAGGGTGGAAATATGTACAGCTGTTTAGGTACTTAAATAGAAATCAGTCTGAAATAATTATTGATCAAGTTATTTAGCAAAGGTGTATTATTGCTACAAATGTAATGTATGGACAGGAAGAGAGATAGTCGACACTATCAAGGTCACTCCTGTAAAAGGCTAAACTTTAGTAAAGTAGCGACTGTAAGATGAGTATTACAGGTGCTACTCTTGGCTACGGCCCTCTTTTGGTCCAGGCACCAAGAGGAGCACCAGCTTGCATCCTATGCCCTTCTTCCAGGGGTCCTTAGCTTGATTTCATTAGGGCTGCTGGAGCTTTGCTTGCCAAGTAGGTCTGGTCTCAACTTCACCCCGGGAGCGGCGGGAACGGCCTACCGGATCCTTTTTGTATATACCCTTCTAGGTAGTTAAAAGTCTCAGACCTTCCTTGAAACCTTGAGTTGCAGGATGGTGCGGTGAGGTCGGTTCTCAAGGATGATGGGGTGAGGTCGGTTCTCACGATTCCACTCCGCCCTAGCGGCTGGGCGCCAGCTCTCGGCATTGCACTGGCACCTGCACCGGCCCTTTGCCAGCTTCCACCCATTCCGGGCTTGAAGGCCGGTCACCAGGTGTTGGGACCAGGTTGTGGGGTGAGACCTTGGGCCGTGAGGGGCACTCGTCTACCGGCTTTAGGATGCAGAACGTGGCTTAGGGGTGAAGTGCGCCCCCGGGTCAGAGGCAGGCCAAAATAGGCGGCAGATGTCTTGGGGGCGGCCGTGGCCAGACAGTGCGGGCGGCTGTGGGCTTGCGGGAGTCGCAGCGGCCAGCTTTGCAGGAGTGCGGGGGGGGTCTCTCAGGCGCCCGGACCCGCAGCACAGGGACCCTCCCCCGCCCTGCAGCGCCCCGCCCCCGCGGTCCGCTCGCGACGTGTCGCCTGCCGCGCCCCGCCCCCGCCCGCAGTGCCCGGATGCGGGTGACGTGCGGCCGCCATCTTCCCGTCCCGGGCAGCCAGCGCCAGTCGGAGCCAGCGCGAGCCGCCGCCGCTGCCATCACTGCCGTTGCCAAGTCCTCCGCCCGCGGTCCCCGCCATGTAAGTCGGCCGCCGCCACCCGCCACGCTCTGCCCGGCGCCGGCCGCCACCCTGGGGAAGGAGCCGGGGGGAAATGCCGGGGGTCCCGCCCTCGCCGCCCGCACCCGCGGCCAGGCTGGCGCCCGGGACGGCGTGCGGGCGTCCGGGGTCCGCGTCCCGGGCCGTGGGGCTCAGAGCGTGGCCGCGGGAGGGCGAGGACCCGGCGTCCGCCCGCCCCGCCCCGCCCCGCCCCGCCCCGTCCCTGCGGCCGCAGCCGTCTGGGGTCGACCCCGGGCCGCCTCCGAGTGAGACGGCTGTGGTTCGGCAGGCGGGGAAACCGAGGCCGGGGCGGGGGTCCTGCCAAGGTCACACAGCTCCTCCCGGACTGGGCAGCAGAGTAGCCCTCCTCGTGCCAGGGAGGCCTGGATGGACCGTGGATGGACAGGTGGATGGGCGGAGCCCGGGCCGCAGGGACGGGGGCTTCAGGCCCTGAGTCTGCATTAACACCCTTCGGGTCTTCAGGTCTGCCACGGCTGCCACCGCCCCCCCTGCCGCTCCGGCCGGGGAGGGTGGGCCCCCCGCACCCCCTCCAAACCTCACCAGTAACAGGAGACTGCAGCAGACCCAAGCCCAAGTGGATGAGGTGAGTGGGGTGGTGGGTTCAAAGGCGAAGGCAGGGGGCAGGTCCGGGGTTGGTAAACAGGTGTGGGAGCCCATCTTAGGGGTTTGGGGTTAGCGACGTGCTGTCTCCCATCTTTGTCTTCCTGTCCCCTCTGCACTTGGAAAGAGGTCTGTGGGGTGTTGATCAGTTGTGCTAGACTGGGGTGTGCCGGCTGGGGCAGGTGTTCTCTTGTGATGTTCGGGCTGACTGAGGCTCTATAGATAGTGTTGCTGTGACATCTGAGATGTCTGGCTGCCAGCCTGCCCCTGCTGTGTGCTCTTGCATGTCCCCAGGTGTGCTAGGCATGTTCCGAGTATGTCCTTGGCATGTTAACCTGGAAGCATCCGGGTGCATGTTACATGTGTGGCAAAATGGCCATATATTCAATAAGTGCCCTCCTTAAGGCATGCCTTGGCACACCCCCTGCCTCGTGGGCCCCTCCCCCAGGTGGTGGACATCATGAGGGTGAATGTGGACAAGGTCCTGGAGAGGGACCAAAAGCTGTCGGAGCTTGACGACCGTGCAGATGCACTCCAGGCCGGGGCCTCCCAGTTCGAAACAAGCGCAGCCAAGCTCAAGCGCAAATATTGGTGGAAAAACCTCAAGGTAAGAGGGAAGGGGGAAAAAGGAGGATGGGTAGAAGGACTGGTGGGTGGGTAGATGGGGTATCATGACTTGTCTTGCTGACCCTCCCTCTCACCCTCAGATGATGATAATCTTGGGAGTGATTTGCGCCATCATCCTCCTCATCATCATCGGTGAGTGGGGTAGGAACGGTCAGGGCCCTTTCTCTGAAGAGGTTTCTCCGGTGGATTCTGAGTTTCAAAGGTCATTGACCTATTTTTTACTGTTTAACAAAAGACATTTTGCTGCTATGGCAGTTCTGGTTCATGTAGAGCCAAACTCCTTTATGTTATATAGTCTTACTTTGCCTGATTCTGGGCATTTTCTGATTTGAAAATAGGAAGGCTGGGTGGGTCCCCGGTTTCCACTGAGAACCCTTTGAACCTAAGAACCCATTCTGGGAACTCTGGAATTAGGGAGTAAGGAGTAGGAAAAGTCCACGGGTTTGGGAATATGACCAAGAAACCAACTACTCCACTGTTTTAAGAGCTTGTGGTCTCACAGGACCGAGGATTAGTGATATTAGGCCTCTATGCCATATCATGAAAGAACTTCAGACTTCACACGTACAGTCCAATTTCTATATTGATGGAGAAACAGACCAAGAAAAGGGAAGGGACATTAGCCAGCTGGGGAGTGGGGAGGATTGGAACAGGGCCAGGCCTGACACACTGCTTTCTCTCTCTCTCTCTGGTCCTCCTCTTACCCTCTCTCCACAGTTTACTTCAGCACTTAAATCCCTGAGGAGTCTGCCCTGCCTAGAGAAGGGCCTCTCCCCCATCCCCAGCCGTTCCTCCACCTCTCAGCCATATCTTTCAGCCCCCTCCCCTGGATCCGTGTGTGTGTGCGTGTGCGTCCGTGTGTGTGCCCCCTGTAAATAGCCAGCTGTTATTTATACATATATAATATTATATATATTTGGTCTGTTTGTAGTTTTATTACTAGAAGATTTTTTCCGGTTGTCCTTAACACCCCTTCCTGAGGTTCCCATCACCTCCTCTCTCTTGCCCTCTTTCCCTTTCCCTCTTTTTCCTGATCAGCCCCAATTCCCTTCATTTGCATCTGCTATGCAATAGTCCCTCTCCTCTTCTTTCCTTGGATTTAACTGACCCTTCCTCTCCCCATCTTTCCTGGACAATTTTCCCCACCCCACACACAAAAAAACCCACCTGTCCAGATCTCCCTGAGTGCACCTTTGCATCCACTGGGAGGCTCTGAGACTAGTCCCACTGGTCCTAAGAATCCTAAGGTCTTCTGGGAGCTTCAAGCATGTTAATTAGCTTATCATTTGCATACCAATCGTCTTTTTGGTTCTTTTCTGTTTCATCACTCTTCTCTGTGTTTCTTTTTTACTGAGGAGTTAGTCCCTATTGGTCCTCCTGTCACACTTTCATTTGCACGACATTACCTGCAGGTGGTGGAGAGCCTGGGCTTTTGGGGAACCAGGCCACTCTGGACCCCAGAATTGCCACCTCCTAGCCCCTCTAGTCAGTTTGCCTCCCCTGTCCCCATTTTCCAAACCTCTTGTACCTTCCTCTCCCTCCCCCCAGCTGGTATGTAAGTGTCTTGGAGTTCAGTGTGGTATGATGGACCAATAATTCTGCCACTTGGAGTCTCTCCCTACATTCCTGCTCCCCGATTTTCATGTGGGGCACTCAACTGACATTCCCATGGGGTCTCCCTCCCTCCCATTTGCCTGATCTGCCTCCTCCTCTAACCAGGAGAATGGGGGCTGACCGCAATCTGGTATCTTTTGGGAGGGGTGACTCTAGTGTATGTATGGGGGTCATCACTGCCTTGGGGAGGAGTGGGACAAAGCAGAGAATCCCCCCAATTCCTGCCTGAAATCTCTGGCCCCACCTTTGCTAGAGGTTGGATTGAAAATTTTCCTCCCCAATTTGGGGGGTGTTGCCCCCATCACTGCCCAGCTTCTTTGACTGCCCCCCTGTATTCAGGGTTGGGGGTACTAGTCACTGCCAATGTGTGTATGGGACTTGCTGGATGATGGAGTTCCTCGCCCTTCTCCGGGGCTGTTGAGCCTAGAGAGAGAGAATGAGAGAGAGAGAATGAGAGAGAGCTGTTCCCTCCTTGGGTGAAGTGATAGAAGGGTCTACTGTCTTTGTAAATGGCACAGATTCATGGGTCTGAGAGTGCAGCCCCTAACTTGCCACTGGAGGGGATTCCCAAATGCTTCCCACTCCAAATTTTCTGTGTGGAGGGGAACAGGGAGATCTATACTGTGGTATGAAAGGGTGGGAGAGATGCTGGGGGTGGGGGTGCTGTGTTCTAGACCCCCCCATATTATCCCAGTGTCCCCTGCCTTCCCTTTTCCCCTGCCCCATGCCCCCAATTCTGTGGCGCATCCAGATTGTGAAAATGTACAATAAATGTGTAATGAATAATCCGGTGGTGTCTGTGATCTTTTCTTAATCATCGGTAAGGTTATTGGATCTTCCAGTATGACGTGGAGGCTGAAAAGATTCACTGGGAATGGTCTGTCTTCTTTGAGGCCTGACCTTGGGCAGTGCAAAGTGTGATTCCCAAAGTGGCCATGTGGGGCAGCAGGAAGTATTCAGAGCTCCTAAGCCCTGTGAAGCGCTCAGTGAATTCCCAGCTCCCCACTCCCTGGCCTAGGGCATGCTGCTGCTGCTGAACTGCTTTCCACTTCACTCCTAGATGCTCTGCAGTCTCCCTCCTGGGCCAATTGTATGAGGCACTCCTCCCCTTTCAGCAAGGTGCCATCATCCAAGGGGATTAATGCTTGTTGAATCAGTTTGATGAGACACAGCTGCTGAATGTGACATGGTACTAGCTGTAGATGGCTTACTTCCCCTGCACTGTGTTGTATGAGTTGTGACTCTAGCCTGTCCTGTAACTTTCAAAGTACCTCAGCATCCCGGTCTCCATTTCCGCACTAAGATGCGGTCTTAAAGGAAACTAAATAGAATTTGCCTAGTTTCTGACTGCCCCTGTAATAGGAGTATGGGGGGGAGGGGACTAGTCACAGCCCGTGTATGTATATGGCTTTCTGGATGGTGATCCTTGCCTCTCCAGGGCTGTTGAACCAAGAGAGAAGAGAGTTTCTAAGAACCATTTAAGGGTACTTTTTAAAAATGTATTTTTCTCTTCCTGGGAATCTTATCAGAGGTTCTCAGGAGCCCAGGTGGTCTTGTAATTGGGAGCAATAACCCTTAACTTTCACTTTTATATAGACTTACTGTATGCTAGGGTTTTTGTGTTTCAGGTCTTGAATTTCTTCCAGGTTAAGGGTTTCCAAAGGTCCTGAGACACACCTTCATGGTGTCAGGACCTGGCTTCAGATTTTAGTCCCATTATTGATTAGAGGGTTGATATCGACAGATTATATAACCTCATTGGAGCTCAGTCCCATTTGTGAGAGTGCGGACAGTGAGCCAGTGTTCTCGACGTGTAAGAAGCTCCAGATCTGGCCCGCAGACTACAAGTGCTGTCATTTTCAGTTACTGTGATGTGGCACTGAGTTCTAAAGGCCTCTTTACTCCCGTGTTCAGACCTAGCGTTGGGATTCATTAGAAACCAGGATCTGGGCAACATGAGCACACTTGTCACTCCTGGGTCTCTGCTGATCCCCACTACGCCATCGCCTGTGACTTCCGCGCCTGCGTGCAGGGCGTGCTTGCCGCGCCTGCGCAGACTCCTCAGTCCTGGGTGAGTGTCGTCAAGGAAAATCCCCAGCTCCTGGGTAAACAAGTTGCCGCGTGAGGCTGCCTGCACGTGTTCCCTACAGCTCCGAGGCCGCGGAGCCAATGAGAAAGTTTGTAGGGCAGGCATAGCATGTGCGTCACCGATTTAGGCAGGGTGGAGTTGTTTCCACAGCCAATAAAACCTTTGGGAGTGGGTGAGAGGCGTGGCTTCCGGTCAGGCTTCCAATCAACGCGCTGGAGCACCCCCCTCCTCACGTGGATCCAGCACTACCGGCTGTCACGCTGACCAATGGGAAGACGAGCGCGGCCTGACGTGCCAATGGAAGCTTTGCGGGGGCCGGGCGGCCGCACGCGGCGCGGGGCATGGGTCGGAGCCTCTAAACCAATAAGCTCGGGGGGCGTGGCAGCAGGTGGGTGGGCGGGCCTGAAGGCGCCCGTGGAGTCGCCACCCTAAGACTCCACTTGTGAAGAAATTTGGATTCTGCGTGTGCTCCGATCTGTGAGTGCCCCTGGGTGAGGAAGATGAGGGGCGGCGGGGCGGTTGAAATGTTTTCCGGGTGGTGCGTTCGGTCAAGGGGGGATCAGCGAGTGGTCTGGGAGGGTCCTCAAATGCGTGGTCGCCGCACTCGGAAGAAAATGGTTGTGCAGAACAGCGAAGTCTGACAGCTCTGGAAGGACACAGATGAGAATCGCCAGAGTCAGACCCCTCTACGCTAAGAGTGCCTGGGTCCGACTGTCCTGCGCTCGGGCGGGGGCGTCATTCCGGGGTACCCCGTGGGCGTGAGCGAGCTGGAGCCCGGGTTCACGCAGGGAGGTTCCAGGACAGTATCCGCGAGAACCGCGGGCGGACGTTGCATTGGGGCGAGGCTGGGTAGATGCGTTGGGCACCTGGAAGAGGCTGAAGAGCAGAGACCTGGCAGGCAGGTGCGACAGGGAAACAGTTGGCATGGTGACCCCAGGGCCTGTCGCGATGACTCGAGTGTGCAGAGGGTAGGATTTGGACCTGAGCCATCGTCGGAAGTAGACAGGGGGCGGGGAGGGGGTAGCGACTGTTGAGCCGAGAGGGAAAATGGAGTGGACCCTCGTGCACACTGGCTGCAAGCACACCTCGAGCTGCTGGTCGTGGGGTGAGGGGCCCGGGGTAAGAAGAGGGGGGGGTGTGGGGGGTGCGAGGAGGATCTCCAGGGCTTGAGAGCACCGGAAGGCGTGAGCTGTGGTGGTCGTGTGCGCAGTTGGCTGAAGGGGGAGAAGGAGCTGGGTAGTCTGTTCTCCAGGCACCCAACATAGAATCAGGGGATGTTTGAGCGGCGCTGGCTTGCGATGCTGGAACTCCGCGCGTTCGAGAAGGGTAAGAAGCTAGAACAGCCATCCAGGGCGCCATTCGTTAGGAGGCAGAAAGTAATAGACTTACATGAAGGCAAGTGTAGTGGCTTCGGAACCTTAATCCCCGCCACCACCCGCAAGAAACGTAGGTACTATGCATCTCGCTGTAATGTTCGAGGATTAAATAAGATGCACATTCGTAAATTACGTAACAATGCTTGAGTCAGTTTTTTAAAACTACAGCTTGAAAAGCCCATAGGGTAACAAAACAACCGCGGCAGGGCAAGGATTCATGTGAATGTTGTGACTAGGAACTAGCCTCATATTCTCCAACCCCCCCACTTTTTTTTTTTTTTAAAGTTTTGATGACTCCTTGTTTCCCTCTTCCTGATTTTTCTGGTCTTCGACCAGAAAATTGGTTTTCCGAATTCAGAATCGGGCAACCAGCCCACATTCCCTCATTGCTCCCTTGTAGCTCTCTCCCAGAATCTGGGAGACCCAAGACTGGGGCTACTCTGTCCCCGTCTGATTTCCTCCTCCTAAATCCAGCCTCTTCCCCGTATCTCCTCACCCTGCCGCTGTTGTCATAGTTACCAGACGGAGCAAAGGTGTGCGATCTCTCGCGGAGTCTGGGCCTCCCTTTTGGCTGTTTGGTACGGGGCCAGCAGCCGTGTGCAGGTCGAGGGTGGGAGCCAGTGCCCGGAGCTGGACGAACGAGCAGAACCGAGGGGCTCGCGGGCTCGCGTCCCTAGAAGAGTGCCAGGCACGGCGGGGAGGGGACCCCTTTGCTTCTAGCCCTCTCTCCAGGAATCCCTGGCTTTGGGACAGAAGAGCTGTCGTTGGGTTGGGGGAGGCGCCGAGGCTGGGCGCTTGTCCTGGGCCAGCGGCCAAGAGAACACGATGTTCCCTAGCGCGCTGGCCGCCGCCCTCCGGGGCTGGCCGCCTCCCAAACCGCTGCCTCTCCAGCCTCCCTGCCCCACATTCCCCGGCTGCCGCGCCCCGCCTCCTTCCTCCGCTTTGACGTCACTGCTTGCTCCCGCCCCCACTTCTCCATTGACGGCAGCAGAGCCTGGTTGCTGTGGGGACGCCGAGACTGGACAACTGGGGCTTTGGAAGCAAGCAGGTGGGGGCTGCTGGAGGCCTGAAACCTTTTGTCTATGTAAGAAGCAGATACGGAGGTGGAAGTGGGCAAGCGATGACTGCCTGGGTCACGGGAATTACACCTCGATCCCTGAGAACTGGGAGAGGGAACAGGGCCTCAAAGCAAAGGGAAGCAAAGCAACACAAAAGGACAGGGCACAAGATTAGGGGCCAAGGGAGCACGACCGTTCTCGAGGAAAGGAGGCTGTGAATCCAGGCTCCTGGATCTTGTGTTTTCTTGCTTCTGTTTAAGACCCTTGTCCCAGCTTTTGCACAGAGCCCTGACCCGTGTCTCCCCCAAGAGAAACACCATTGTTAAGGAAAGGGTGGGCCACGTGACAGTGAGGGACAGGCATCTACAGCTGATTATGTCAGCAGCTGCATGGTGGCTACCCACGTTTCCAGGGAGCCTTGAGAGAGAGGAAGCACTCGTCACATTGTGAATGGAGGAACTCTGTCACCTGGGCTGTCTCGAGCCCGGGCTGGAATGTCATGCCTCCCAAATCGAGACACTATACTCTTTAAATGACCTGGCGCTTTTCTTTTCTTTAAAAGACAATTGGTAGCCCTCCCCCCCCAAGGCTCCCTCTACCTTACCCATCCTTTTTAGAAACAAGACACTTGTTTACTGATAACCATCAATGTGTGGAATTCTGTCAGAGTAAAGGACAAAGGAGGTGACTGTGGGTCCCCAATATTTGGCTCTTTTCTAAGAAACAGGTTTTAACCCACCTTTTGTCTAGGGTCTCAGTTGTCCGCACTGCTTGCTGCCCATTTTGTAGCTCTGGATTCTTTGCCCTCCGTTTTTGGGGGCAGTGTCCTAAATGTATGTGACTGCATCTCTGGGGAGAAGCAGTACTAGTCACCAAAGAGGCTGCCTGGAGACCTTTTCTCCGATTGGCCGTAGAAGCACCTGCCATTGTTTCCTTCCACAATCCCATTGGCTCTTACAGCCCCTTCCATTGTCTGCATGCCCCCATCACCCACTCACCCCATATTCACACGTGGACCCTCAATTACCCTCCTCCCAGGATCTGAAATGTCAAAGGAAGAGGCCGTATTGGGCTGTATTCATTGTGATAAAGCCGGGGAGAACCCAGGAAATGCGGAGTTAGGTTTCTGTCTCCCCCTTCCCTCGGGTACCAGACATTTCATCCGTGCTTTAAGCTCCTGGGTCTCCAGGTGTCCTGTCCTGCAAAGCTGGTCAGGCCAGGAAGTAGGTATCTCTTGAGCACCCTCTGTGAACCAGACACTTTCCCTGAAGAGGGGGCGCCTCCCTCCCCTCACTTCCTTTTCTTTATTCACTGCGTGTGGCTTCCTGAGCCCACTGGCTGAGTGGTAGCTGAGGCCCTTTAGCCCAACTCCAGCACCCAGGTCCACGTGCGCCCGTGTGTGTGACACAGCCCTGACCTCAGTAGGGACCAACAGCCAATCAGACGCTGGGAAGAGATCCTTAGCCAATCGGGGCGGGGCTTGCGGCTCGCGGGCAGAAGGCCAATGAGGGGCAGTGCCTGGCATTATGCAACCCGCCTCCCAGCCTCTCGGAGCTACTCCTCGGTTGCGGGCTGGACTAGCAGCGGGCAGGCGGCTGGAGGGCGCTCGCACAGCCAGGTAGGGATCTTCGCCGCCTCTTTGGGCGGTTTCTGCCTCCGATCTTGGCCTCCGCCACTTCTAACCTGATAGGCCACTTTCAGCCCTGGAGCCTAGAGCGCACAACAATAATCCGCCTTCCGAGTGTCACTGGCCACCCCTTCCCCGCCCCCGGGCGACCTAGGTGCTCAATTCCACCCGTCACTCTCCACTCCTTTACCTTCCCTTCCCTCCAGCCCTGCTGCCGATCCCAGCCATCGCAAGCCCACCAACAGACCCTGGGCGGGCATGTTCACTGTTCCCTTTATCGTTACCCAGGGGTCTTCGGGTTTACCCTGGCCCAAGGACTCCAGGCTTTCAACGCTCCCTGCCTTCCGCCAAAATCCCTGGCCCGGCGCCGGCCGTGATGTCAGCCGCTTCGGCTAGAACATCCCGTTCCCGGCGCTAGTTCCTGCTGCTGGCCACAGCCTTCCCTTTTTTCCTGGCGCTCAGAAAAATGCTCGGATGGGGGTGTGGTTAGACCGGGAGTAGAGGAAGAAGTATTTGTTGGTCGTTGTGCGTCTTCGGGTGCTGTGTTGCTGTTGGCTAAAAAAGGGACCGAGGATTCCCGAGTCTTTGCCTGTGGCTTTAGCCTTGGTGATCAGGAGGGCTCATGGGGTCAGAGAAAGAAAAGCAGTGTCGTCTTGATCAAGTGAGCGGGATCGACGCGACAGTTCTAGGATAAGGGGCTTTTTCCCTCCGGAGGGGAGGTGATGTGTTTCGCTCTGGAGAGATTAGAACCAGTCCCTGGAATCCCTATAGTCGCTTCTCTACATGTGGTCACTGGGCCGGCTGGAGCCTGGGTGTGTTAATACGAGCGACCCCCGGCCTTGAGGGCCCAGTGTGGGGTTCAGTGGTTCCCCCGCTTCCGCTGGGAAACGGGGGAGGGGTCGCTCTCGTCCTGCGGTCCCTCCAGCAACCGCTGAGCTCAGCGGCTGACGTTGGTTTCCCTGGTGACCGTGGCGGCAGCGGAAGCGCGTGGTGGTGGGGCCCCCCAGCATGTCGGCGCGCATGTGCAGCTTGGATGGCGCCCGCCCCCGGATAAAATTAGCCCGGAAGCCTAAATATAGGAGGTGATCAGCTCACCCCCTGCTCAGAGACCTTAGAGCCCCAGAGTGGAGGCCTAATGAGAATTTGGGGATGGAAAACCTCCAAGCTTTGCCCACAGCCATAATTCTAGTGAATTGCTTAAACTCTACTCAGGCCACGCTGGCAGGGGGAGAAGGTGCAAGAAGAGCTTTCTTTCTACCTGTGATACCCTTATGGGGACAAACAGAACTTACCTTGGCTTCTGTTGCAAGCCTGGGTCCCAGCAGCATAGCAGGCAGGGGAAGATCTGAATGAAGTCAGCTTTTTCAAAAATTCCCTTTCCTCGTTTCCCTTCCAGGTGTCCACAGTCACTGAATTTGTCCATCCTCAGAGACAGACGGTTCACATTTCTCACCAGGCCTCACGGCCCCTTTGTGCATCCGTGGTGGCCTCTTCAGCTTCCCTGTTCAGCCCTCCTTCCCATGGCCCAGACATGAGTGGCCCTCTAGAAGGGGCTGATGGGGGAGGAGACCCCAGGCCAGGAGAATCCTTTTGTCCCGGAGATGTCCCATCCCCTGAGCCCCCTGAACACCGGCCTTGCCCAGGGCGCAGCCTGGCTGATGACACTGATGCCAACAGCAATGGCTCAAGTGGCAACGAGTCCAACGGACCCGAGTCCAGGGGCGCATCTCAGCGGAGCTCTCATAGCTCTTCCTCCGGCAATGGCAAGGACTCAGCGCTGCTGGAGACCACTGAGAGCAGCAAGAGGTGTGTGCGCGCGTGCGTGTGCATGTGTGTGAGAGAGATGCTTGTGCTGCAGGGTCTGAGAGTGGTCTTGTAAGCAAGATGACTAGCCCTAGGCTGCTAGTCTCCTGCCCTCATTTTGAATTGTTACTTTTTCCTAGCACAAACTCCCAGAGTCCATCCCCACCCAGCAGTTCCATTGCTTATAGCCTCCTGAGTGCCAGCTCAGAGCAGGACAACCCATCTACCAGTGGCTGCAGGTGAGTGGCATGATGGCCGTGGGAGAGGTCTGGGCCAGGGCCACACTCCAGAGCTGATATCTTAACCCCTTCCTTCCCTGTGGGCCCTGCAGCAGTGAACAGTCAGCCCGGGCAAGGACACAGAAGGAGCTTATGACGGCGCTCCGGGAGCTCAAGCTTCGACTGCCACCAGAGCGCAGGGGCAAGGGCCGCTCCGGTACCCTGGCCACGCTCCAGTATGCCCTGGCCTGTGTCAAGCAGGTACAAGGTGAGTGGTGCATCCTAGGTGGGACTGATCAGGGCCTTGGCTGTTGGGAGAATCAGTCTCTTTACTGGCACATTGCTCTGCAGCCAACCAGGAATACTATCAACAGTGGAGTCTGGAGGAGGGTGAGCCCTGTGCTATGGACATGTCGACCTATACTCTGGAGGAATTGGAGCATATCACTTCCGAGTACACACTTCGTAACCAGGTCAGCTGCAGCTTGGTGCTCTGTTCCCGCACACCTTCCTCTCCACTCCTCCAGCGTCTGACTCTTTTCTTGCTCTCACTCCCGCTAGGATACCTTCTCCGTGGCTGTCTCCTTCCTGACAGGCCGAATCGTCTATATTTCGGAGCAGGCAGGTGTCCTGCTGCGTTGCAAGCGGGATGTGTTTCGGGGTGCCCGCTTCTCAGAGCTCTTGGCTCCCCAGGATGTGGGAGTCTTCTATGGCTCTACTGCACCATCTCGACTGCCTACCTGGGGCACTGGGACCTCCACAGGTAAAGTGCCTGTATGCTTATGGGGAGGAATAAGCAGCCACAGGAAGCTGCTGCTGCAAGTGGCCGGGCCCAAGCTTTCACCTGCTGAGTCTCAGCTCAGGAAAGGGGGGACTGTGTTCAATGTCATTCCCATCTGTTGTAGGTTCAGGCCTCAAGGATTTCACCCAGGAGAAGTCTGTCTTCTGCCGTATCAGGTAAGTGGGGGAGCAGGAACATGCCTCTTTCTGTCCTTCTTCCCTTGTTTGTGGGCTGTGGCTTTGAGGTGGGGTTGAGAAAGGTTTCCATTGAAAGTTCCCGTGTGCTCTCTCCCTTGCCAGAGGAGGTCCTGACAGGGATCCAGGGCCTCGGTACCAGCCATTCCGCTTAACCCCATATGTGACCAAAATACGGGTGTCTGAAGGGGCTCCTGCACAGCCATGCTGCCTACTCATTGCAGAACGCATCCACTCTGGTTATGAAGGTGGGTAAGCCAGGGGCCTGGCGTGGTGGGTGACGGGGGTGAGGATGAGTGTCTGGGAGGCACCAGCTGAGTCCTTAGGATTTTGGAACAGGAGAAAATATTTTGAGGAGGAGTCAGGCCTCACTTGGAAGTGGGGTTGAATAATAGTTCTCAGCTGTGACAGACCAAGAAGTCTCCTTTGGTGATACTCAGTGTTATTTCTGGTATGAGGTATCAGACAACTCAAGCTTTCTATGAGCCGTAAGGCCATAGAGAGGATTGCTAGCCAGCGGACCCTATGCAGGAGCTGGACCATCGTGGATAATACCCACATGTTCTGTGCTGCAGCTCCCCGGATCCCCCCTGACAAGAGGATCTTCACCACGAGGCACACACCCAGCTGCCTCTTTCAGGATGTGGACGAAAGGTAAGGTCAGGACCTGGAGGAAAGTGGGCAGACAAGGCTGGGGCAAGGGCCACTCTGATACCACCTCTCACTGCAGAGCTGCTCCACTGCTGGGCTACCTGCCCCAGGATCTCCTGGGGGCTCCAGTGCTGCTGTTCCTGCATCCTGAGGATCGACCCCTCATGCTTGCCATCCACAAGAAGAGTGAGTTCTCTCCTTCCTTCCTTGTCCCAAGGTTTCTGAGCCGCCCTCATGGTGGTATCTTTTGATGCCTTGGTTCCCTAGATTTCTGTGGGTGGTCCTCTATCTCACTCAGCTCTCTCTCTCTCTCTCTCTCTTTCTCTCTCTCTCTCTCTCACTCTCACTCTCACTGACTCTCACCTTCTTCCCTGGTTTTACTAGTCCTTCAGTTGGCAGGCCAGCCCTTTGACCACTCCCCAATCCGGTTCTGTGCCCGCAATGGGGAATATGTCACCATGGACACCAGCTGGGCTGGCTTCGTGCACCCTTGGAGCCGCAAGGTGGCTTTCGTGTTGGGCCGCCACAAAGTACGCACGTAAGTGAGCTGTGCCCCCGAGCTGCCATTGGATGGGTCAGCGAGGGCGGTGGTCCCAGGACAGGAAGGTGGACCAGGACAGGGCTGTACTCACTCTTTCTGCCCTGTAGGGGACCCCTGAATGAGGACGTCTTCACTCCCCCGGCTCCCAGCCCAGCTCCTTCCCTGGACTCCGACATCCAGGAGCTCTCGGAGCAGATCCACCGGCTGCTGTTGCAGGTAGCAGTTGAGGGAGGGACCTGGGAGCTGAAGGAGTGGTTGGAAGTCGACTGTAGACATCTAATCCACTTTCTGCTTTAGCCTGTGCACAGCTCCAGCCCCACAGGGCTCTGCGGAGTCGGCCCCGTCATGTCCCCAGGTCCTTTACACAGCCCTGGCTCCTCCAGCGACAGCAATGGGGGTGATGCCGAAGGCCCTGGGCCTCCTGCTCCAGTGAGTCACCTCTTGCTGCCCTTTCTCCGGTTACGGGAATCCGCTTCGCTCCCTTTCCTTTCCTCCTTGTTTTTTGCTAGTAGTCTCCCTCCTGGTGCTTGCTTTGTTGTGTCCTTGACCCCTGATGCGGCCACCCGGTGCTACCCAGTACTGTGCTGTCCCACAGGTGACTTTCCAGCAGATCTGCAAGGATGTGCATCTGGTGAAGCACCAGGGACAGCAGCTGTTCATTGAGTCCCGGGCCAGGCCTCCTCTCCGGCCCCGCCTACCTGGTGAGTTGGTAATGCCGTGGGGCACAAGGGTGATGGTAAGGAGTAAGACCTGAGGGTTCCCTCACTCTTATTCTCAACCTTTTTCTATTCTTACCCCAGCTCCAAGCACATTCAAGGTCAAGACCTTTCCTTGCCAGTCCCCAGACCCAGAGTTGGAGATGGCTCCTGCTCCCATCCAAGCCCCACTAGCCTTGGCCCCTGAGGAGACTGAAAGGAAAGAAGCCTCCAGCTGTTCCTACCAGCAGATCAACTGCTTGGACAGCATCCTCAGGTGAGGCTTGCCAGATACTTTCTCCCTTGGCCCTGCCTTCGACCTGCCTTAGGCCTGACCTTAAGCCCCTGATCCCTCTGCCCCTAGGTACCTGGAGAGCTGCAACATCCCTAGCACTACCAAGCGTAAATGTGCCTCCTCCTCCTCCTATACTGCCTCCTCTGCCTCTGATGATGACAAGCAGAGGACAGGCCCAGTCCCTGTGGGGGCCAAGAAAGGTAAAAACCCCATTATGCATGACTCCCAACTGCCCTGTCCCAGTGTGGTAGCCCTGAGTCTGTACACTTCTGCCTTGGGGACCCCCACCTTGCTTTGCCCTGCCCTCCTCACCTGCCTCCTGATCTCCAGGTTCCTCCCTCCGGCCAGTCCTTCCCTGTTCCTCCCTGAGATCCCCTCTCCTTACCTCTTTAGGGGGCAGGGTGGTAACTGGTACCATCTCTCCGCACAGATCCGTCGTCAGCAGTGCTGTCTGGGGAGGGGGCCACTCCTCGGAAGGAGCCAGTGGTGGGAGGCACCCTGAGCCCGCTCACCCTGGCCAATAAGGCAGAGAGCGTGGTGTCTGTCACCAGTCAGTGTAGCTTCAGCTCTACCATCGTCCATGTGGGAGACAAGAAGCCCCCGGAGTCGGGTATGGGCCTGGAGCAAGGGGGGGCAATCTTGGGCCCAACTTGGTCCTTCAGCCAACTCTCCCTTCTGCTTGCCTTCCTCCTTCTTTCCCTCCCTCTTCCCACGGAGATAAGGAGATCTCCCTCTTAGCTTGGGACTCCTGTGGCTCCTGTCTCTACCAAACCCTGCTGCTTGCCCCACCCACCCCCATTCTGCTTCCTGTATTCTTACTGTCAGTTGAAATATAAAGTGTGGAGTATTAGAGGGGTTCAACCCTGAGGTGGTAACCACTGAGGGTCTAGGATGAGAAATAGCGAAGACTCTTAAAAGGTCACTGGGTACTGCCTTAAAAAATTTGTGAAGAAAGAGCAAGATATAGGCCTCCCTATATATAAGGAGATTTATGCAGGAGTCACCCTATGAGGTTCCTTGCAGGGTGGTGGGAACTGAGCATCCCTTCTCCTCATGGGATAGCTTTATATAGAAAGGAGGATGATGCAGGTCTAGCCTTGGCAGGGAGGTGGCTGGGTACCCATGGGTCTGAGGCTCTCCATGGGATAAGTCAGGGTTGCTAGGCTGTGGATAGAGAAGGCATAGTGAGCCCTTAGGTGATTCTTAACGACTTTTTCCCATCTCACCTTTCCTAGACATCATCATGATGGAGGACCTGCCTGGGCTACCCCCTGGACCAACCCCTAGTCCAGCCCCTAGCCCCACAGTAGCCCCTGACCCAGCCCCAGATGCCTATCGTCCAGTGGGCCTGACCAAGGCCGTGCTGTCCCTGCACACACAGAAGGAAGAGCAAGCTTTCCTCAGCCGCTTCAGAGACCTTGGCAAACTTCGTGGACTTGACAGCACTTCTGCAGCTCCCTCAGCCCCTGGTGAGCGAGGTAGTCACTGAGGCTTTCCTGAGCTACTTTCTGCACGGTCAACATACTGTCAGCTGCTGGGGTGGGGTGGGTGGTGGTGAGAGAGATGTTCCTGCCCTGGGACCCAGGCTGGTGCTGCTTTCACCACCAGGGCCCCGTTTAGGGCAGGTTTCTAGCCTCTCCCTAGTAGGCCCAGGGTTCCAGGTCACTGCCAGAGAAGGGCAGTCTGGGGGATGACACTGAGACAGGCAGGCAGAAGCGATCTGCTCCAGGTAAGCTGGTAAGCTACTTCAGGCCTAGCCTGCGTACAGGGGCTGGAATATGCCCACCTAAGACAAATTCTCACTGATGGAGAGAGGCAGAGACTTTGGGCGAATTCTGGGTGGGGTTGGGCTTCAGGGCAGATGGAGGGCCACTGCTCAGGTACCTGCAAGAGGCCCTGTGCAAACACTGCATTCAGGACCCAGGCCTGGGTTTTCCTGCCACTTCTTGGCTCCACTGTGAGCTCTTCAGAGCACAGCCTTGACCGGCTAGGAGGACTATCCAGGCTGGCGTTGCCTGAGAGATTCTGTCAAATGGACTGACGCCACCTGCCTATTCATCCGTGAACCCACTCTGCCTTCTATCTGCCAGTGTGCCTGTCTTGCGCACCCCAACTTGACCCTTATGTAACCTTCCTTTTCCTGGCTCCTTTCACAATAAACCCCTCCTGTCCCTGGCTCCTGTGATTCTTCCCTGAAGGTACCCCAATGTCTCATCCCCTCTGTTTCTTGAGTGCTGGTTGACTGAGCTCTCTCTGGCCTTTGTCTGCCCCTCCCTTTATGTGTCAGGGCAATGGAAGTTTTGGATACTGACCTCCAGGCTGAGACCCTTGCTAACCCTGGTCTCTTCCCCACAGGCTGCCACCATGGTCCCATGCCCTCTGGCCGCCGACACCACTGCCGATCCAAAGCCAAGCGTTCACGCCACCACCAGACCCCCCGAGTTGAAGCCCCTTGCTATGTCTCCCACCCTTCACCTGTGTCCCCCTCTGGCCCCTGGCCACCTCCACCAGCCACTACCCCTTTTCCAGCAGTGGTCCAGCCATACCCCCTACCAGTATTCTCTCCTCGAGGAGGTTCCCAGCCTCTTCCCCCTGCCCCCACATCTATGCCCCCTGCTACTTTCCCTGCCCCCCTGGTGACCCCAATGGTGGCCTTGGTGCTCCCAAACTATCTGTTCCCTCCCCCATCTAGCTATCCGTATGGGGTACCCCAGACCCCTGCTGAGGGCCCCCCTACCCCTGTTTCCCACTCACCTTCTCCATCCCTGCCCCCGCTGCCCCCCAGTCCCCCACACCGCCCAGACTCCCCACTCTTCAACTCAAGATGCAGTTCCCCACTCCAGCTCAATCTGCTGCAGTTGGAGGAGTCTCCCCGAACTGAAGGGGGTGCTGCAGCAGGGGGCCCTGGGAGCAGTGCTGGGCCCCTACCTCCCAATGAGGAGGCTGCTGAGCCAGAGGCCAGACTGGTGAGCACAGACCCTCCTTGCCCCCTGCATTCCGAGTGTCCCTCAGCCCCTGCTCCCCTTCTGCCCAGCGCTGCTTCCTCCTGGGCTGGCGTCTCAGCCTTCTGGAGATGGTGTGGGTGGGAGATCCCAGCTGCATTTCTCCCATCCAAGTACTAACCAGGCCCGACCCTGCTTAGCTTCCGAGATCAGACGAGATCGGGCGCGTTCAGGGTGGTATGGCCGTAGACCCCAGCTGCATTTCTGAATGAAGCAGAGATCAGCGCCTCCTCTGTGAAGGACAGTCCTGTCTGTCTGGCATCCCACTAGCTCTGAGAGGGCATCTGCTACTTGGAAAGGGCATCACATCCCTCCTCCTCAGCTCTCCTCTCAGCTTGGTCCTTTGTCTCCCCTGGTCCCCTCAACAGTGGGAAACAGTTGAAGGGAAGTCGAGGTGGTGACTCCTTAATCTCTCCCTGTCCCCCACCATTCCCCCCTCCTCCAGGTGGAGGTAACGGAGTCCTCCAATCAGGATGCACTTTCAGGCTCCAGCGACTTGCTGGAGCTCCTGCTTCAAGAGGACTCTCGCTCTGGCACGGGCTCTGCAGCCTCAGGCTCCCTGGGCTCTGGCTTGGGCTCTGGGTCTGGTTCAGGCTCCCACGAAGGGGGCAGCACCTCAGCCAGCATCACTCGTGAGTGCCCACCCTCCACCACCTCCCAGGGTAGGACAGAGATGGGGAGGTGGGAAGCCAAGCCCCTACTTGGCCTAACTTGCTAAAGTTAGGGGCTGGACTGTGGCCTTTGAGGGTAGTCCGGGATGGCTTCCAGGGTTGGGTGTGCCCACCAACCTGGTTGCATTGGCCTGCTCCACCCCTCCACAGGCAGCAGTCAGAGCAGCCACACGAGCAAGTACTTCGGCAGCATTGACTCTTCGGAGGCTGAGGCCGGGGCTGCTCAGGCTAAGGCTGAGCCCGGGGACCAGGTCATTAAGTATGTGCTGCAGGATCCCATCTGGCTGCTCATGGCCAACGCTGACCAGCGTGTTATGATGACCTACCAGGTACCCTCCAGGTGAGGACTTTCAGAAGCCTCTTCTTCTCTCTCAGTGGGAAGGTCAAACCTGCCTTTACTGCCCAGTCCACTTGGGGTTCTCTTCTGGGTTGGCTCTGACCTGGGGGTGTTCCTCGGGGCTCTATTAATAGTTACTGTCAGGCGGAACATGTTCCTGCTGTGGAAGCCTCCTTAGCTTCAGGATGGAATGGAAGACAGTGGTGAGGTGAATGCCAGACCCTTGGATTGTGGCTGTAGGTCTCACCCTCTGGCTTCCCTTCGCAGGGACATGGCTGCTGTGCTGAAGCAGGACCGAGAGCGGCTCCGGGCCATGCAGAAGCAGCAGCCTCGGTTCTCAGAAGACCAGAGGCGGGAACTGGGTGCTGTGCACTCCTGGGTCCGGAAGGGCCAGCTGCCTCGGGCCCTTGATGTGATGGTGAGAGAAGTCTGGAGGCCAAGGGGAGGGTACTGAGCTCAAGTTCAGGGCAGAGAGGACTAAAGGCTGATCTCATTGTCCTTGGAGCATGATAATCCCACTGGACTTGCTACTGAGTCTTATAATACTAATCCATGTGAGTTTTTGTGCAATTTCTCTGGCCCATTCTATACTAACTGCATTGTAATTGTGCCATACTGGAGTCTCAGTAGAGGACACAAAACATTTTCCAACTTTGCACTCTAGATACATCTATGTGGACTAGTTTCTAGGGAGTAACATTTTGGGAGTCATTGAGATTATGGGTGGGAAAATGGGCTGACAGATTCCCAGTGAGAACCCTGCCTCACAGTCATTTCTCTCTCCGTTTTTCTCTCCAAGGCCTGTGTGGACTGTGGTAGCAGCGCCCAAGACCCCGGCCACTCTGATGACGCCCTCTTCTCAGAGCTGGATGCACTGGGGCTGGAGCCCATGGAGGAGGGCGGAGGCGAGGGTGGTGGTGGTGGTGGTGGTGGTGAGGGCGAAGGTGTTGAGGCCCAGACCCAAATAGGGGCCAAGGTCTCAGGCTGTCAGGACTCTGCCATGGAGGAAGAGGAGCAGGGTGGGAGCCCATCTTGTCCAGCCTTACCTGTTGCAGGAAATGACACCAGCTAAACTCCACTTGGGGGCTACTTGCAGCAGACTGTGAGAGGCTTCCTTTTCAACCATGTTGGGGTTCTGAGAACCCAAGTGTGGCTGGACCAATCAGTAGGAAACTGCCCCAGCGTCTGTCAACATAGGGGGCAGGACCCCCAGGATATAGCCTCCTTAGCACAGAGTGGAAGTTCTCAGCCCCACCCAGAAGATGTCATGTTGCACCCTGGCGAAGAGTCCTTGCCTCTTCCGGATAAGGTTGCTGACCAGCTGCTGAAGCGCTCTCCAGCTCCAGCTAGCCCAGGCCCAGCCCAGGCAGGGGCTGCACTTATTTATTGGAGGAGACGGCTCACTCTGTCGCCTCCTCCCCAGAGGGGAGGAGAGGAGCTTGGGGCCCAAGCGGGACCCAGGGGTTTTGAATCCCTAGCTGCTCTAGGGTGGGGGAGGTTGGTGGACCATGGAGTCCCTGGTGCTGCCCCTCAGGTGGGACCCAGGCGTTCTCAGCTCTACCCTCTACCATTGGCATTTGTGTTTTTGATATTGTGTCTGTTATTTTTTTAATACAAAAAGAAAGAAAGAAAAAGAAATCAAGACTTTGTGGAATGAAGTTGGGAATATGGGTGAGGGGAGGCGTAGCCCCGTGGCCAGAAGGGTTACGAAGGGTGGGTGGTTCCATCCCCAATATCCCGGTCCTTCCCATACCTTGCCTTGCCAAGTCCGCCAAATTTAAACCTAACCAAACTCCACACCACCACAAGCTGGGTTTACCCTGAGAGGCGCAGATGAGAGCGGCCTGCGGCTCAGGGCTCGGGTGAGCTCTAGTCCCAGGTGCAGGTGTGGTGCCCCAAGCTTCACGGCCACCATACGGAGGCCGCCCTCGATTAAACCAAGTTATCTAAAGCAGCGGGAGTCATGTTGAGTTGATTCCCAAGGGCATTGGGGAAGAAAATATCAGTTCTTGAAACTTGAAAGCAGGGGGTCACGGGCAATCTGAGTTATGGAAGGCCTAATGACTGAAGGTTTTACAGTTGGTGCCCATTAACAGCTGATCTACTTTGAGGCACGACACTTTTCCCACCGGCGCCGTGGCTTAGCTGGTTAAAGCGCCTGTCTAGTAAACAGGAGATCCTGGGTTCGAATCCCAGCGGTGCCTTACTGAGTGAAGGGCAGTATCTTATTGCTCCTAAGTGGCTGCATCCTGCCCCCTTTCACCCAAGGCCATTTCTATCTCATTCTCCTGGAAGAGATTCTTCTTCTTACCAGACCAACTTCAGGCCTCCTTTCCTACGCGCTTTTACTGTGCCTGCGGAGGCTAAGGCGGTTCGCTTTCAAGATCCATAAGCAAGCAGGCTTCCCGTCTCAGTGTCCTCAATACACACAGCACTGGACTGGGATTTGGGCACCTTTCGTGGTGGGGAACGGGCGAGTCTCGCTGGGACGGGGCTGCGGGGGAGAGCGCCGGGCAGCCGCCATGGCCACCGGCTGCTGTTTTCAGGAAGACGGTGCTCTGTCTGTCCAGCCGTGGCGCACGCGCACAGCCACCTTGGAAAGCAAAGGCGAACCTGCCAGGGGGCGGGGTGGGCCGGGAGCGTTGACAGGCAGCTATAGCTGCGCAGGCCCCAGGCCGCACGCGGCTGTGATGGCCGAGTGGTTAAGGCGTTGGACTCGAAATCCAATGGGGTCTCCCCGCGCAGGTTCGAATCCTGCTCACAGCGTCAGTAGTTTTGGTGTGGGGAGAGGCTTGTTTTCTGGTCCCCTCCCCTCTTGAATACGCAGACGCATTAATATTAAGACAGCTGACACTTGGTCACCATCCCGCCAGCCCCCTGCTTTGTGAAGCTGGGGCTCCTGGGGACCTGTTAAAACAGTCACTTTCACTTTCTCATTCTACCTCGTGCTTTCCTGACCCGTTTACCTATTCCCGAATGCTCTTCCTTGGGGATACAACTGTGTCTCTTTTGTCACCTCATGCTTCTTCACCCGGCCGCAACTATGTTTCACTGACATCTGCTCGCCACGGACATCCACAGCCACACCTACGCAGCCACGATGGCTCTGCCTCTCTGCTCTTAGCTTGGGAACCACCGCCAACCTCACCTAGATTTCCCATCTCCTCTACCGCATTGCTCTTTTTTTCTGCTCTATGAAGTTTATCCTTCTACTGTATTGCTCCTGCCAGCGTATGTTGCAGCTACTCTCACTTAGAACATGCAAGATAACAAAATCTTATCTGCTCTTGTCCTGGAAAAGTTCACATACTGGCAACTTTAGCCTGTGCTTACACCACAATGGGATGTTTAGAAAACTATTAATAGACAAGGTCATGTGAGTGGTGCTTTCGTGATTGCAGTAGTTTTATGAGGAAACAAGCTTGCTTGCTCTGTCTCACCATGGGATGCCCTCTGCCATATCATGATGGAACAAATTCTCACCATCACAGCTGCCTTCTTAAGTTAGTGGCTGCGCAGGGCTTAGTGCACATGGCCAGCAGCCAGCAGCCAGGCTGGTCTCCTGACAACCCTCTTCTCCCTCACTCCACTGACATGGTTTACCCAGCGCCTCAGCCACAGCCTCCTCTGTGCCAAAAACAAAACCAACCAACCAACAAACAAAAAAAGAGTAAAACATTAAATCATCTCTCATTTTCATCCACGGGGTCCAGAGCTCTCTCCTGAATTACAGATGTTTATACGCACTGCCCACTTAGCATCTCCACTTGATAATATATAGAAGGAATCACAACCCTCAATTCTTCCTTTGAAACTCTTCTCAGTCATCTCGTCTCAGTATACAGACATTCCATTCCTTTTGTTGATTAAACTAAAAGCTTTAGAATCTCCCTTAGTTCTTCCGGCTCTCAGTCTCCAAAGTGAACCCTTCAGCAATTTCTTCTTATAATATGTAAGGCTTGGCGAAGTGTCTAACTTCACGACTGCTTCCTAACCCAGGCCAACTTCATCTTTCACCTCAGCTTTTCCTAGAGTATTTCCTGGTGTCCATTCGTGGTGTCCTTGTGCATACTGGACATGCACTCTAAACTATGCCCCTTGTCCTCTAGTTTCCCTTCAGTTTCCCTACAATGTTCTCTCTCTCTCTCTCTCTCTCTCTCTCTCTCTCTCTCTCTTCCTCTCTCTCTCTCTCTCTTTCCCCCTCTCAATGTGTGTTTTAGACAGGATTTCACACTATAACCCAGGATGGCTTGGGATTTTCTATACTCACTGTGTAACCCAGGTTGATTTCAAATTCACAGCGACACCCCCCCCCCAGCTTCCAGAGTGCTGGAATCACAGGTATAAGCCCCCATGTCTCCTCCCACCTCTACAGTGTACTCTTAACATAATAGGCAGAGAGTGATCCTTTAAATACCTTAACCAAGGAGGTAGGAGGAGTCTGACACATGCCTGTAATGCCACACACTACGAGAAGAGGATCTTGTATTTGAAGTCATTCTGGGCTATATTGTAAGACTGTTTCAAAACAAAACAAAACAAAACGCCAACCAAGTGAAACAACACAAAGGGCCCAGATTGAGTTTGCTAGTACAGCACTTGCCTAGTGTAAAAAAGGCCTTGGAGTCAGAAGCTGGGGGAGGGAGGGCATTTCAGAGTTTGTTACTCTTCAGAGTCTTCCAATGAGAGCATCTGTATGGATTCATGGATTTAGACATAATATAAAGATATTAGAATATATAATTTCACAGCTCTTTCTGCTATGGGAGTGTCTCTGTTTTTCTCGAAGAATTCAATCAAGAGACAAGTTAAAACAGAAGTTTACTTAGCAAGACTAAGAAAAACAAGCACTCCGGAGACAGACTGGTGGGGACTGCCTTGAAGCAGGGAGCAATCCATAGGTTCTGAATTGTGGATTTCAAAGATGTTTCCATAAAAATCTTTAATGTTACAGCTGGGCTATTTCTTTCCTAACTCTCCATAAAAGAGGTATGGGTACCACCCCATAATCCCATTATTTAGGAAGTAGCAGAAATTGAATCAGGAAATTAAGGTCATCCTGGATTACAGTGAGACCCTATTACAAACAAAATAACATAAATGATTACAATGGAGTTCACTGAATAAAATAAGAATAAAAAATTCTAGCTCCTTTCTTCCTCATGGAAATATACATTCCTCTCTCTGTCTCTCTCTCTCTCTCTCTCTCTTTCTCTCCCCATCCTTGATATTTTTAAGAAAAGCTGTCCTGAAATTCACTATGTAGCTGAGGATGACCTTGAACTCCTGATCCTCCACTTAAATGCTGAAATTACAGGCAAGTGTTACTGTGCCCAGCCTTACTTACTTATTTAAATAA
This sequence comes from Typhlomys cinereus, assembly GCA_023101885.1. Taxonomy (NCBI): domain Eukaryota; kingdom Metazoa; phylum Chordata; class Mammalia; order Rodentia; family Platacanthomyidae; genus Typhlomys; species Typhlomys cinereus. The sequence continues at coordinate 3,250,112 of JALPQD010000101.1, read as the reverse complement.
TATTTGCTTGAGGTCTGGCTGGAGGGTTAAAGCTTTTGCTTTCAAAACCAAAGGATCCCATGTAAAAATGCCTGGCATGGCAATGGTCTGGAACTCTGGCCCTGGCAGGCAGAGTCTAGGAAACCCTAGGCAATAAGGAGGTAGAACAATCCAGGATGATTCCTGGTGTTACCCTTGGGCCTCCACAGGCATGCACACTCAACTATCCTCTTCCTGAGCCAAGACACACACACACACACACACACACACACACACACACACACACACACGAGGGTAAAATATAAAAGCAAAAGCCTTTTCAGAAAACAAATAGAGAAAAATCTTTAGAATTTAAAATTTAGGCCAAAAACTCAGAAATAATGTTGCTTAGTGTGATTTTGATGGCTGAATAATAAATACATTTCTGTTTGAAAAGATTTACATCATTGTCTTCCTATTTTTTTTAATAAATTGTGAAAATGAGCCAAGCATTCTCAAAGAACTTGGTTATAAGCTAATGATTTGGTTTTATATTAAACAAAATGGAAATCAAAGTGGAAAAAATCAGGCACATTCATGGCAGCTTGCTTTTGCTCCTAGTCAACATCAAGAACAGAGTGGGGAGAAGGCCAGTCCCATGTATGTAGTTACAGGTAACCAGGGCAACTGCTCTCTACCTTCTGGAAAAGAAGAAAGAATCAAGTCCTGCTCAAAGCAGTTTCTGTTGGACCTTTGAAATGATTTTGGTTTTGATTATCTTACAATGTGTTGTAAATGTCTTTATCATACAAAATGTGACCTGCTAGACAATTTCAAGAGCTCATGAAAGCTAAAGTGGCACTATACTTTTCTAACTAAGAAGGCTAAATAAGAAATGAAATGTAATGTCTGTTTTTTGTTTACTGATTTTTAATCTTCAAACAATAAAGCTACTTTTTCATTAAAAAATTAGGCCAAAAATTATTAGATTCAATGCCAAAATCATAAATAATTATAATTTTAAATTATAATTATAATCATAAATTGATAAATTGAAATTTACTAAAATTAAAAATATATTTATTCGAGGGGGGACAGGGACATGGGACATGTGTGGAGGTCAAGAGGCAACTTGGAAGTTGGTTCTCTCCTATCATGTGGGCTCCAGAAGTCACACCTGGAACAGGCTTGTGTGCAGTTGCCTTTCCCTGACGAATCATCTCATTTATGTTTTGTTATTATTTTTTTTTTCATTCATTCATTTATTTAGTGCGTGTATGTGTGTGTGTGTGTGTGTGTGTGTGTGTGTGTGTGTATTAGAGGGCACTATGTGTCCTTGTGGAGGACCAAGGGTGACTTCGGGAATCATCCTGGATTGCTTCTTCCTTCTTACTTCACCTTGGAGTTTCCCAGGCTCTCCCTACCAGGGCCGGAAGTACAGGCCTCCACCATTTCGGCCTGGCATTTTTAGGTGGGACTTGGGATCCGAATTCAGAACCTTCTGCTTGCTAGGCAGAGTCTTAACCACTGAGCCATCTTTCCAGCCCTCATTTATGTTTTGAAACAAGTTCTTACTATGTAGCTCAGGCTGATTTCAAACTCATGATTTTCCTTTAGCCTCCCAACACTTGGATTATAGACATCAACAGAGGGTACCAAACTAATCAGTGAACTTTTTGATTCCTTCATTTATGAGAGAGAGAGAGAGAGAGAGAAGGGAACTTCATGTATGTGAAGGTCAGAGGACAAACAACTCTTAGAAGTGAGTTCTATCCTCCATCACGTTAGTTCCAGGAATCAAACTCAGATCCCCAAGTTTACACAAGTACTTTTGCCTGCGAGGTCATCTTGCTGGTCCCTGAATGAACTTTTGATTCAATATAAGTAGTAAAGAATTTCAAAGTCTGTTCCTACAAGTATACAATAATTATTTTAAAAATAGCATTAAAATTCACTGTAATCGCATATGATACAATAAAAGAATAATTTAAAAAGAAAAATAGTAATGTTATAGCAGAGAAATCTGTTTAACATGCAAAAAAATTTTTTTGAAGATTAAAATAGAGTTTATTAGAGGAGAGAAAGACGGAACTCATGGACTCCAGAGGTGGAATCCATGAGAGGCAATGAGCTAGAAGCAAATTCACAGGCTCCACATGTGCAGTGCCATGAGGGGCAGACACCTTAACATGCAAATTTTAACCTTACAAATGAGGCCTTGATCTGAGTGTTGGTGAACTGAGGATAGTGTCACTCGTGTACCCAAGTTCCTGTGCAAATGACATAACCTGAAGCAACTTGAATCTTAACGGTGAAGAAGCACTGGAGTCACCATAGCATGCCACATCCTGGGCCTGCACTCTCCAAAATGTCAAGGTAGGCTAGGAGTACTGCTTCAGCACACTGCGTGGCCCTGTCTCCCCTTCCCCCTTCCCCCAGCCTTTCCTGAGTCAAAGGGCAAGGTAAAAACAGCAAAGATTCAGCCAAGCCATACTAAATCAGACTGAAAAGACATCATTATCTGAACTGTATTACTGGAAAAAGAAGAAAGGCTATTATGGAACTATCAAGAAGCAATTGCGAGTATGAACTTCAGTTCCAATGATACCATTGGATTGATTTTAATGGTCTGATTTTGACAGCCGCACCCTTCTGTAATAGGCTTCCGATGTTCTTGTTCACAGGAAATACGCACTGAGTTAAGTAGGGACAAAAGGACCTGGAATTTGCATTTTCCCTTTGAGTGCTTCCAAAATGACTGACAAGTCAATGGGATGAACACAAACGACTGATGCTTGGGGGAAACTGCCTGGGACTTCCTGCATCTTCTTCTTATGACATTTCTGAATGTGCAAAATGATAGAAAGACCCAAAGTTCCCAAAGCGAAATAAAAATGAAATAAGCAAAAGATTTAAAAAAAAAAAAAAAGGCTCTGTCATGGCGCTTCTTTCCACTTAGGAATAAATCCTTACCATACCCTAGAAGGTCGTACCAGCTGCCACCCACCTTGTTTCCTCTTTCTAATTTCATTTCCTACCACCCCTGTGCCGGTGCCTCCCTCTAAGCCTGCCCAGCACTTGCCGCTCCCGCTCGGGTTCCCTAGAGGAGCTGCCTCAAGAGTTTCATCCAGCACCTCCCTCTGCTGCTTGCTCCTCGGGGATCCCTCCCCCCACACTCCTAGCCCCACACCTCCTAAACGTCTCCTTTTTTTTCTGTGAATCTTTCCAGAATGAAACTTTTGAAAACTCCAGTTCTCTACCCGCCTCTACTTCTCTGTATCACGTGCATCGGTTAAATAAAGGTTGCAGACTGCACAATGACCATTTCTTCAACGCAAGGCCCACGGGACAGAGCTCGCTGCTTGTTTCTTTCGAAGTTGTCTCCCCAGCACTCAGAACGGACTTGGCTCTGCATCCTATAAATATTGCTGAGAACCAAGGAATGACAGACTCGCTGGGGAGAAAGGCAAGGAGTGGGGAAGGGAGGGGAGGGAAGAAGGTTCCTGCCCCTCTGATCCACCTGGGTCTGTGACTCCCTCTTAGGACACCCCAGAGTTTGCCCGCTTAGAAATCTTTTATCAGGGTTATTCCCTTGGCCCAGGAGCTGGGTCCTCCTAATTCCCAGAACTCAACCTTCCAGAAACTTCTACTACCAAAGATCCAAGAAATCCCAGGAAGTCAGCTTTCCCTTTGAAGATCTGAAGGGGAAGGATGGAAACCTTGAAGCCCAGGCCTAGGGAGATGACACAGTGGGAGAAGGGAAGCAGAACCGGTTCATCAGCTGTGCTAGTCTTCCACTCCCGCCTGCTTCCCCAGAGGCCTAGTATGTGGGCCCAGATCTCCTCCTCCCTGGCCCCCTACAGAGAGGGCACAGGAGACACTGGAAACACAATTGCCTGTGAAAATGCCACAGTACAGCAACCATGACATGCACAGACATACAGCCCCCCGGAGCCCCCAGAGGTTTGTAGCCTGCACCAGCATAGAGACCCCTCACCAGCACCCTCAGACACTGGGGAACATCCTCACAGGCCACTTCTGCACCAGAGAAATAAGCTGGAGAATATCAGCCGGGTCATTGCTCTCACTTGAGGCCATCCCTAGGTCTTAAGGGCCTGAAGATTAAACAGTTTCTGAAAAGAATACTTAGAGTAAAACAAATGTAAAAATCTTACAAATGAGGCTGAGTTGTTGTATAGCAAGTGTAACATCCTGGATTCAAGTCCCAGACCTGTAACAACAACAACGATGATGACAACACACACACACACACACACACACACGTACACACACGTACACACACGTACACACGTACACACACACACTGAGGTTAAGACACTGCGAAGATAGCCTATGGAACATAGTAAGACCCACCTCAGAAACACTTACAGGAAAGGTGACTTAAGGGGTAAAGGCACACAAACCTGGTGACCTGAGTTCAGTCTCTGGAGCTCACATGGTGGAAGGAAAGATCTGACTCCTTAAAGTTTTCCTCTCACCTCCACATACACGCTATGATATGAGCGCATCTATATTCTCTCTCTCTCAAAGAAAACATTTAAAAAGTAATTATGATAATACATAATAAACAAATACTGACAATACTGAAAAGCAACCTATTGTACCAGTGAACTCCTGAGATGCCTCTATTACATTCTCCATGGATATGGAGAAATACATGGATTTGTATATTTCAGTTCGGTAGAGGCGTATGTGTGTGTGTGTGTATGTGTGTGTGTATACACGCGCATGTGTGTCTGAGGATTGAAACCAGGACCTCAAATGTGCTAGGTAAGCATTCTTCCACTGAGCTATATCCCAGTTCTTTGCCCGTATATATTTCAAAACTTGCTCCTCTATCACCCAGATATGTACAGTGATGGGAGCCACTGGACACTTTCATATCACATGTGATCCTTGGTGTCCCTCACTATCAAATCAGACACTGGTGACAGGAATATTCTAGAAGATATTCCCATACCAGATGCCTAGGTTAACTCAAGAATGTACGAAAATGCCTACAAGTCATAAAAACATATCCCACAAGACCATGAATCTGACATCTCTTCAGATCACCTTCCTGGTGACCACCAATGCTCAGCTACTTCAACATCATGGGGAAGTTCTGTGGAGCAGAACGAGACTGCTTTACCATTTGAAGTTAAAATACCTAATGTTTGCAAAATTTACCAAATCCCATGGCCCATGAACAACACCTTGCTGGAACCTTCCCCAGAATCTAAGTGAGGGGATTGAATTTTTTTTAGCATCATAATGAATTGGCCTATATACTTGAAGTTCTTGGTCTTACATCTCAAGTGGGTTTTTAACTCGCTGAGAAAAGTTCATTTTTCTACTTTTCAAAATGAGTGTTCCACATTTGGCACATTTGGTAACACTTTCAATGCCGAGGGGAATAAATTAGGACCTGGATGAGGTCAGGAGTAGGTGGGTAGCTGCCAGTGGTAGTGGAGAAATCAGTTTCAGTAGGCAGTGAGGACCCTGCTCCCATAGTGAGGTGGGCAGATAGAGGGTGCAATGCAGGGACCATAAAGGCTCTTTCTGGTTGCTTCTCTCTCTTGAAGGACAATGAGCAGAGTTAGGATTAGGTTTTTGTTGTCAAGGATGGCCTTGAATTCCAATAGCCAGAACTACAGACCTGAAGGTACCATGTCCAGCTAATGAATCAATTAATTAAAACCTTGGACATACTACCACTGAGCTACATCCCCAACTTCCCTCACCCTAAGATTATGATTATTATTTTTCAAATTAGCTTCCAAGGGGCTCAAGGTTTAGATAAAGCCTTTGCCTCAAAGTAAAAGGACCTGAGCTCAGATTCCCAGATCCTACGTATATGCAGGGCAGATCCGGCAGTGGTTTGTAATTCTGGCCCGGAGAAAAACAATATCAATGTCATCCTTGGGCCTCCAAGGGCGCCTTCGTGCGCGTGCGCACGCGCGCGCGCGCACACACACACACACACACACACACACACACACACACAAACACACTTGTATATACACACACACGGAATAAAAACAGCTTCCAAGCCGTCTTTGAAATAGTTTTTAGAATGTATTTTCCTGATTCTGCCTTCATTGCACTTAGACTAACCCCAAGTTTCACCAGAGCTCCCAAGTACAGTGAAATTCTCTATCCCACGTTCATTTGCCTTCCTTATGTAGCTACCACCTTTTCCCCTGAAGAGCCTTTGCACGTCTTGTCCCCTGGCCTGAACTCATGGTTAACCAATGTTGGGCCCACCACCACTTTACAGAGGCTCTTTGATTACTCAGGCTCACATCATTGCCACCGGTCCACCCTAAAAGAACCAGATGAAAACTCCTACATCCAGCCTTATAACCATATAAGACCATCCTACACCATTTTCAGCTTCTTATTTCCTGTCTTCTCCTCCCGTTACCCATAACGTATACTTTAAGAGCATCCAGAGCCAATGTACCCCTACAAATGCCTAGCAACCGCGGGTACATAATAGACACAAATTATAGATTGAGTAACTACATCAGACACATGTGCTTACTGACATGCAAAGGCCAGGATTGTTGTGTATGTGTGTGCGCGCGCGCTTGAATGCGTGCGCGCGGGCTCTCAGAGGGAGGCACAACGTGCCAGAAGGGAGCGGAAAACCAGCTCCAGAGAGTAAGAGGGTGTGTGTGTGGGAACCCGGCCTCCCCCTTCTCTGGCTCACAAGTGCCGCGGCAGGTGGCGGTGCGCCCTCCCGCCCGCCCGCCAGCGCGACGCGTGCGGGATCAAAGCGGCGGGGAAGGGGCGGGGTGCATAGGAGGTGCCAGGAACCTGGAGGTGGCAAGGCGGCGAGCTTCCCCCGGATGGACGGACCGCCCGAGCGTGGGAGCGCAGAGAGTCCCGGGAGGCGACAGAGACTGAGAAAGACGACGAGACATCCTTGAGAGATCAAGAGACGGACAGGCAGGAGACGGGTCCAACGATCGCAGGGATGCGAGAGAGCCAGGCGGGGACGCAGGAGCGGAAAGGCACGGAGAGACATATCGGAGATATAGAGACAGAATCCAAAGTGGCACGCAGACCTGAAAGCCGGGGGAACAAAAAATGCCCACGCCTATGAATTTGGGAAAGAGAAGCGAGCTTCAGAAATAGAACGACAGAGAGAGAGAGAGAGAGAGAGAGAGAGAGAGAGAGAGAGAGAGAGAGAGAGAGAGAGAAATTCTGGATGTGGAGGGCGTCCCCCCATCCGAGGATCCCCGGAGTGGGGATCCGGATATTGTGTGCTTTCTCAGGGTCACGCCTGTGAGAGTATGGGACAGGGCAGGCAGTAAGGAGGTGTGGCAGGAGCCAGGCTAGAAGGAGTGTGCGAGGATGTGCAGAACCAGGACCAGATAGAATTAAAAAAAAATCACATTTCATGTAAGCCGGCAATGTTTAAACAAAAAACGCCCATTCAAAGTGTCGTCAAATTTAATTTTCTTCCTCAGGAAGGAAAGAAAAATGAGCTCTAGACCCACATATGCATTGGCCGGGAATCGAACCCGGGCCTCCCGCGTGGCAGGCGAGAATTCTACCACTGAACCACCAATGCAAGCGATTAAGGACCTGCTAATGAATCTATGTGAACTTGTAGCACACATGTGACCAGGTCGCTGGGCTTGAGAAGGTTTCGGGGAGGAATTGCAGTGGGTGGAGCACTAGGTCATTGTTCTCTCTCTGGGATCCGGTCGCCGGGCCATAAAGCCACTCCATATGGCTAGAGGCGGCCCCACACCAGGGTGCGAACAACCTAGGGCCTCGAGCCTCACGTGCAGGTGAGAAAAACTCAGCCCGAATCCTGGTTCCCAAGGGGAGGAGGGGCGGGAAGTCAGAGGCTGTTGGGGCTACACATCTGTGTTCCCATTTGGCCGAGGTAAGGGAAGGTGGAATGGCCCTGATCCCAAATGGGAACCCCTTCCTCAAGCCCTCCCTGGTCCCCCTCCTGCTTTAGCCTACAGACTGGGGGCGGGGGGGGGGGAGGATGGGGAGCAGCTATGGAAGATCTTGAAAGAGGCTCCACTTGTCTCGCATCCAGCTACCTCGTGCCCCCGGTTAGTGACCCTATCTTTCTTGTGTCTTTTCTCTTGGCACTGTTTTCTGGTGGCTTAAAAATTCTGATTTGTCTTCCTAAGGCACTTCCCGAAGTTTCCAAGCATCCTTCAACAAAGGGTCATGCTGTTGGTTTTTGAGGTGGGTGCTGATCGTTTTTGTATCCCTTTCTCCTATTGGGAAAACTCCTGTTCCCCAAATGCCTCCAGAAGCAAACAATTCCGTGGCACTTGTATGTGGTTCCCCACCGGTCACACTCCTGAATTCAGTTTTAAACCAAGTGCTTGAAAATGACAAGACTTCCTCACTCTCCCCTCCCTTTAAAGACTCACTTCTTTTTTGGTGTTCTTTTTGTGCAGCTGTCTCCAGGCCATACTTTCCTGGTTTCTACAATAGCTGCCTGATTGCACTGATGCTTTTTCAAAGATCTGCAGGGTAGTAAGCAGGGCCTAGACCAAGGTCCTGTGGGCACCTCATAGGCAGAGTTAGGGGGGCAGGGGTCTCCATAAGTGAAAAAGCAGAGTGTCTTTTCCAGTCAGTCAGTAGAATAAGGAAGTTCTTCTGCCCGGCATCCTCGGGATTGCTTCATGTGTATAACAGGAGGGGAATGGAGGGGATTCAGTATGGAGTCTGAAGTGCTAATCTCTCCTTCAGTGTTTGTGGGGTTATAGGGAACCTTCAGGAAAGCTGAAGTTCTGGATCTCTGAATTTCATGAGTGAGTTCTGCCTCCAATCACTTAACCCCCTCCATATCCTCCCTCCTTCAGCTGGGGCCCCGCCTCATTATACAACCTTAGGGTCCTTAAATCAGCCGGTGGCCTATTCTCGCACTTCCCACTTTTCAGCCAGTTCCTCTCTCCCCTCCCCCTTCACTCCTGGTCTTTCCGGGTGCCTCGTGCCAGGGTCCAGGCCTGGAGGCAATGTAGGTGCAGAAAGGGGGCGGGGTCGTGTCTTCACCCTCCCTCCCGGTTCCTCAGAATAAAAGGATCAAGGGAAGCACGCCCTGGGTCTGCGCCAGGGTCCGGAGGAGCTATGGTTACCCGGGATCGAGCTGAGAATAGGGATGGTAGCCCCAAGGTGAGAGGTGGGAAAGGAGGGAGCGGAGGCCCCTGTTCCGGCCAGAGGACAGACGTACAGGCCCTGACACTGGGTTAGGGGTGAGGCTGAGGGAATGGATGGTAGACTGAAAGGACAGAAGTGCTCTGGGGACGGAAGGAATAGGGAGGTGAAGAGAAGCTCTTCAGAGCAGAACCTGCTTGGGTGATGGAAGCATCGGTCTAGGGGCTTGAATTGTAGGGGTAGTGTCTAACCGCCTGGAGGGTTAGGGTTAGGGATACCGTGACTCGTATTTGTAATCTCATTGGGGAGGCCGAGGGCATGTGGATTGGCACAAGTTCGAGGTCAGCCTGAGCCACAGAGAACCAACCAACGGGATCAAAACAAAAATCCGTAAAATAACTGTAATCTCAAAGGCGAGGAAGGAAGGACTAAAAAGAGGAGGGGATGAGCACTCGCTAGAAGCCGCAGTGAGCCAGACATGCCCAAAGCGGTCTTGTAGAGGAAACTTTGGGGCATTAATTGCTGTGGTGTGAGGCTGGGGAGAGATTTTAAGAGAACCACTGGAGAAGGGTGACGGCCTACTTGGCTTTGAGGAAGAGGAGGCGCTCGGGGAATCTCCCTTTCTTAAGGGCTGCTATCTCTGATCTGCACGGTATTGCCCATTTGCTTGGGACCAAAGAGAGTTCCCAAAGGAGACCCTGTAGAGAGATATAGAGAGAGAGAGGAGGAGGGAAAATGAGACTGAAAGGAGAGACAGAGAGAGAGAGAGAGAGAGAGAGAGAGAGAGAGAGAGAGAGAGAGAGAGAAATCCTGGAAGCGACCCTAGGCGTTGGGAGGGGAAAGCATAATGAACGAATGAATGACAATGGGCCCAGCCCTTGTCAACTTCCCCCAAAGAAGGGGGGCTTTCTCAACCTTGGGATTCAGACGCCGCGTGGCGGCGCTGAGTCTCGGTCCGGTCGGTCCGCTCTCCCCTTTTCCCGCTGGTCGCAGATGCTGAAGCCGCTGGTGGAGAAGCGACGCCGGGACCGCATCAACCGCAGCCTGGAAGAGCTGAGGCTGCTACTCCTGGAGCGCACCCGGGACCAGGTCAGTTTCAGCGCTAGCCCCAAACACCACCCCTCCCTAAACATCCTGTCTCCGCGCCCCAGGGCCTCTCACTGGGGTGGGGACGTAAGCCGGAGTGGCGATCCTGGCCCCAAGGCATCCTGACCCGTCCTTGAAATCCCATCCCAGACCCCTTCTTGCTCTCAGAACACGATCTTCGCCACACAGCGGGTCTGTAAGTTTCCGTCTGGCTCTATCAGTTGCGCTTTCGGGGTGGGTCAGTTTCACCCTTTGGGTCTTCCATGTTCCCCTTCTCTCACCCGCCCCCAATGAACTGAAATTCTGCGTTAAAAAATTATGTTATTCCCGGGATTGCCGTTTCAAACACACTCCTACCTTGGGAATGGGTTTCATTTCCTCGGCAGGGAAGCCTGGTCTCTGGGTGGGTCAGGACCTTCCTTGGGCATCTCCACACGTGCCGCGCGTTCCGTGGGCAGCGCGCACTTGCGTTCGGGGGCACCCGCAGCTCCCGCATCCGCCCCTCCCTTCTTCCCCCTGCCACTTTCCCCCTCTCTCCCCACCCCTTTCTGTCTCTCTGCCCTCCCCTCCCGTCTGTAGAACCTCCGTAACCCGAAGCTGGAGAAAGCAGAGATACTGGAGTTCGCCGTGGGCTACTTGAGGGAGCGAAGCCGGGTGGAGTCCCCTGGTACAGCGCGGGGGTGGGGCAGCGGTGGGCGGGAAGGGGGAGCTCTGGAGGCTCGGGCCGGGGAAATTGGGGACCGTGGGCTTGGGGGCTGGCCGGCTCTGATCCTAGGCAAGGTTAATAACACCCGCGCGTTGTCTGTCTCTGTCTCCCTCATTTTTTTCCTCTATGCATCCATCTGGTCTCCTGTCTCTGTCTGTGCCCCCGTGTGACCTCTTTTTCCGCGTCCCTTCCCTTCCCTCGCCGCTCTTGGGCCCCCGCCCTGGCGGTCGGTGATCCCGCTGGCCTCATCAGGGGTTCCCCGGTCCCCAGCACAGGACGCCGAGGCGCTCGCCAGCTGCTACTTGTCCGGCTTCCGCGAGTGCCTGCTTCGTTTGGCGGCCTTTGCGCACGACGCGAGTCCGGCCGCCCGCTCCCAGCTTTTCTCCGCGCTGCACGGCTATCTGCGCCCCAAACCGTCGCGGCCAGAGGGAGTAGATCCGAGGCCTCCAGCGCCGCGCCCACCGCTGGACCCCGCCGCACCCATCCTCGGCGCCGCTCTGCATCAGCGCCCCCCAAGCCCGCGTTGCGCGTGGTCCCCATCCCACTGCTCCCCCCGCGCCGGGGATTCCTGCGCGCTGGCGCCCCTCACCAGACTGGTACCACCACCGCCGCCGCCTTACAGACAAGACGGGGCGCCCAAGGTCCCGCCACTCCCACCGCCCGCTTTCTGGAGACCTTGGCCCTGAGCTTTGGGCAGCTGGGGGTTGGAGGCTGGGAGTGGGGTAGAGACTCCATCTCAAAGGCAGCCGAGGGATCCGGGTGTCCGGGAGAGGTGTTGGGCAGGGGGGCGCGCGGGCTTAGCGCGAAGGTGAGATGTGGTCTATATTAGATTATCTATATAAATATATATTTTCCTGGTTCCTGTCCCTTTTCCCTGCCCCGTTACCCTGCGTCTAGGATTGTACCCTCTCTGACCCAGCCCAGTCTCGTCCTTCCCCGAGTCCCTAGTGCATGGAATAAAATGGTTACTAAATCCCCGTGTGTCCCCTAGCCAAGGGGCCTGCCTTCATATCGGCGTCCAAGCCATTTTCCTCTTCCCTTCCATCTCCCACCCTCAGTCCTGCTCTCCACGGCCCAAGCAGGTAAGTAACGAGCAGAGTGGAGACTGAGGTTGGAACTAAAACCAAAACAGGAGACACAGAGTAGGGGGAAGAGATAAGGACTTTTCAGCAAAAACCAAGGGGAGTAAAAAAACCAGAAAGAGGTATAAAACCGACTCTGGTGGGATTCGAACCCACAACCTTTGAATCGCTTTTTCATCACTAGAAGTCCAATGCGCTATCCATTGCGCCACAGAGCCACCTGGCGGGCGGCGCCTTCTTACGGCTTACGGGTACTAGCATAGAAAAAAAGGGCAGGGTGGGGGAGTGTTGCGTGTGAGGAGATTGGGCGGAGCTTCACTGGAGCTGGCGGTGAGGATTTCAGGACAGGCGAGAAAGATGCAGCCCAGGGAAAGCACGAGAAGCTAGGTGGGGGTAAGAGTGGGCGCGGGCCTAGAAGCAGGGAGGGAAAGTAACCGAGTTGGAGCTAGCCAGCATTGCAAGGCTCGGGCTGCCGGCTTGGGAGGTGCTCACAGCTCAGGTTAACTCCGCTCCCACGTTTGCTCGCGCTCAATAAACTTGTTCTGTTGTAAATACCCGTGTGTCTTCTGGTTCTTTGGTTTTGCTGCTGGTTGCTACGCGATGCAGCGTTTCCGCGGCTTCCTCGTGTGTGGTTTTCAGAAAAGAGGCGTAGTGCGTCTTGCAACGATTAACTACCTCTGGGTCCCTTCCTTTTCTCTTAGGAAGACAACGGGAACGACCATCCTCCACCCAGGTAGCGTGGCCGAGCGGTCTAAGGCGCTGGATTTAGGCTCCAGTCTCTTCGGAGGCGTGGGTTCGAATCCCACCGCTGCCAGGCCTAAACTTTTTGTCTCTAACGGAAGCCTAAACATAAATAGGTTCACAGGGGAATTAAATTCTGCAGTTTTTTGAGAATCACGAAAGTTTTCACATCAACTTTCCTGCTTGATATGTCTGACACATCCTGGGAATAATTCCGTGTTCCTAGCCAAGGATTGTTAAGAATTACTGAAAAGATTTTTATAATGCTCTCCAATGTAAATATGTCTACAAGTATGTTTATTTCGAGTTCAGCTTAGCTCCTGTATATGTAAATGGTTATAATTTCAACCTGATAATTTGTATTAGAGCCTCCGAGTGCCCAGTGTGAAAATTTCAAAATGTAACACATTTTATGATAATTAAGACATTTTATGTTGATAATTGCTGCAGGTGATAGATATTAAATTAAGAAAAGCTAAGGTTCCACCGAGATTTGAACTCGGATCGCTGGATTCAGAGTCCAGAGTGCTAACCATTACACCATGGAACCGCCTGTCTTATCATGCTTTCAGAAATTCTATAGATTATTCTTCATTCTATTTTGCATATCTCCCCAGTGTTATCATTTAGAGAATAAAGTGTAATATCACATAAAACAATGAAACAACATAAGAAAACAAAGCAAAACGAAACAAAGTACTGCTGCTGGATGTGGTTGCTGAGTACAATCAAATGAATACCTGAAACATGTCTGTTCTCTTCTGAAGCTGAAGACCACAGAAAAAAAGATTTCATTAAAATGATAGTTTAAAAATACTGTGTTACAGTATGACTTTCAAATAATCGGATTAAATAAAACAATATAAAAATTAGTTTAGCCAACTTTCTTTTACTTTTTTTTTTCCTTGCAGGATTAGGGTCTAATGAATTTGAACAGAAGGCACAGGTTTCTCTTGTTCATTATGTAACGTTTAGGAAACCTAAATTTGTATACCCAGCTTGCACATGTAGGATTCTAACACACACGTGCTCTCTCTAATGCCCGCTGGAATGTCTGTCAGTTACTCAACTTCACTTCCTTTTAAAAGAAGGTAGATGTTTGTCAATTGCTTACTTGGAAGAACACAAATTGTGTTCAATTTTGAAAAAAGCGCAAGCGCCCGAACAGGGACTTGAACCCTGGACCCTCAGATTAAAAGTCTGATGCTCTACCGACTGAGCTATCCGGGCTCTGGCAGTAAGCTCCTTCTCTTGGATAAAAGAGGTTTGTACCTACGAAGCCACCGGCTCGCCCAGCGCACCGAGTTTTTTGTATATCTGTGCAGAGGATTTTGACATAGATTCCATAGTAGAAGACGAAATCCGCTGATAACTGACTGCGCCTTCTGCACGCGTCGCTACTTCAAAGTGAGTCTCGGGAGCTGCAGCGTCGATGGAATCCTGCGGCTCCGGGACTGGCCGCGTGGAGTCGCTGTGGTCTTTGGGTTTCCTTAGCGAGCAGGTTTTTAACCTGGCCCAGGCGACCTAGATTCAGGACACCTGGGGCATCCGGGCTCCCACCCACGGTCCAGCACACCGAGGGAGGAACCTGGAGCGGAAAGAATGTCATACAGGGGCCTCCAGATGTTGCGTGTCCGGACTCCACTTCGTTTACTTGACCGATTACCTATCCCAAAGTAGAAATCGAGGTCGGGAGTACCAAAGACTGGGGCAAGGAGAGGGCTTGAGGTGGGGAAGGAGATGGGTGTGTGAAGCGAGAGGATGGAGATCTGTTCCTGACCTCCCCTGGCGTGTGAGGGAGATGCGTGTGCTTCTCTGGCTGCGGTCACGTGTGATTTATGGGCCACTACAGCTCACCTATGTACAGTGTGTGATTCATAAGGATGATTCACAAGGAGGAATTTTGGTGCACTGTGCCTAGTTTAGTTGGGAAACAGAAGAAAGGGGTCTGGGAGAAATTGGGTAGTGTATAGACACGGGCCCCAAAACTTTAGTAGGGCCCCCGACGAATGGCAGCGTCCCAACCATCAATGAGACACCTCCTCCCAGTCTCTCTCTCTCTTAGCAATTGGCCCCTCCTTCCTTCTTTCCCTCCCTCCCGAATGGACCGAGGCTCCTGATAGCCATCTGGGTGAGCCATCAGAGGGACTGGCTGTGTCAGAGACAAGCAAACAAGTATCAGGGTGCCAAACTGTGGGCGGGGAGAGGAAGCCTGAACCAGCAGTCCCCAGCTTCGGTGAAAGAGCGCCCGGAACATCCCAGAGCCAGCTGGGACTTTCCACAGCCTTCTCTCCCCCAGCTCCAACCTGCCTTCCAGGATCCCACACAACAGTTGGGTAACATCATGGCAGTGTACCGTCTGTGTGTGACCACTGGTCCCTACCTGAAGGCTGGCACACTGGACAATATCTATGCCACACTGGTGGGCACGTGTGGTGAGAGCCCCAAGCAGAGGCTGGATCGAGTCGGCAGGGACTTTGCCTCAGGATCGGTGAGTAGATAGGTGAAAAAGGAAAGGCGGAGCTCCTGTATCTCCTGGGGAGTGGGTAGAAGGCGAGGATCGATGCTGCTGCATCCATCCCATCCTGCTGAACTCAGGATACTCGCTGTCAATTCATCACCACCTCTGTTGTGGCTCCCTCCTTTTTGGGAGAGATGATGACCGGTGACAGCTGTATCGTGGGGTAAGGGGTGAAGAAGAGGAGCCCTGGGAAGTGGCACTTTCCCCTGGCCACCGGGGCTTCCCCTGGCTTCCAGGCTCCTCCCATGGTAGACACCTGGGCTTTGAACAATTCGCTTCCACACTCAGAGCCTGGATTTCCTGTTGTCCGGAGAGGGTCTGCCTTCTTTTGCCAGTCGGTAGCATTGTGATTGTGTACCAGAATGCCCTGCGATCGGAGAAGCTAAGAACTCCGGGAGGCGCTCTACTCCCACGCTGAGTAGGATGCTTGCCTTACCCGGACGAAGGACTGCCTTTTCTCATTCATAAGAAGTAATCACACGGGCCAACAGCTGCTCAGATTTATATGCCAGAATAGGCGGGGTGTCCATGCATCTTCCAAAGTGTAAGAATGGTCTTGGCAGTTCGTCGCCTCTCACGGGTTTGCTTCCTCCCGTCACTCCAGGTTCAGAAGTACAAGGTGCGCTGCCAAACGGAGCTGGGCGAGATCTTGTTGCTGCGCTTACACAAGGAGCGCTTCGCTTTCTTCCGCAAGGACCCCTGGTACTGCAGCCGCATCTGTGTCACTGCCCCGGATGGCACTGTTAGCCAATTCCCTTGCTATCAGTGGATTGAGGGCTATTGCACCATGGAACTGCGGCCGGGAACAGGTTCGCTAAGGGCAGAGTGAACCGGTCTTCAGAAGCCGCTCTTGGGATTAGAGATGGGAAGGGGGCGTGTCTCAGAGAATCCAGGGTATAGGGAATAGCATTGAGACTAGCAAGTATAGGATTCCAAGTAGACGTGTTGAAAGAGTGCACTGCTAAAGTCCTGAAATGCAAGGGTTTTCTGAGAAGTGTTCTAGAGACCAGAGGTACATGCAGACAGTTACACACTGACAGATATACACTGGTTCACAACAGAGCTTGCTTTCCATAGTCTTTCTCTGCACTTCTCCAGATACATTCTTCTGGAGCACAGAAAGGAGTTAACCTGCAAGTGGGTTAGATTTCAAGCAGATGGAAAAGTCGGTTTTTCTAGAGAATTTGACTATAGAGCTTCTGTCTTTGTCTTGCAAATTAGCTGAGGACAGTGAAGTTTGGAAGAGGTGAATTAGGCTCTTTTGAATTTTGGATTTGAAGGATGCTGGAAATGAGCCTTTTTTGCGTCAAGAGCTGTCTGCTCCATAGAAGTAACAACTTTTCTCTCTGTATCTCTGTCTCTGTCTCTCTTTTTCTTTATTGAGATGATTCTCAGAGATGAGCAGTGGGTATTGGAAGTCATCGTGATGAAGAGAGCATTTGCTGTCACCCCTTCCCCACTCACTATCGCAGAACATGTGCGGCTTTGGAATCTGTATTTTTTTCCACCAGTTGTTATCAAGTGTATGCTACCAGGTGCCAGCCAGATGCTTGGAATTACAAATGACGAATGTAACATGACTTCTGCCCTCAAGGAGTTTGTCATCTAGATAGGAGATGAGCATGCATACAGAAATAGTGCTATAATTTGGCAATGCTATTGTCACAAATGAAATATATATAACAGAACAGAGAGTATGTGGACTGTCTCCTCATGTGTGGCACAAGGAGACGGAGCAGGTTGGGTGGAAATATTAGGGAGCTCAGGTGATGTTTGCAGGAGGAGGTGCTGTGTGGAAAGAGTTTGATATGAACAGTCATTTTCATTCCCCTGCAGCGAGAACCATTTGTCAGGATTCCCTTCCCCTCCTTCTGGATCACAGGCAACGGGAGCTCCGGGCCCGTCAGGAATGCTACCGGTGAGAGTGGCTTCCATCCATTCTTATTCTGACTTTGGCCTTGTTCAGATTATTCCCAACACTGACCTCCAGTGACAACCTTGGGGATCCATTTCTGATCAAGATCCTTATTTAAACCTAACCCCACTCTAATAGTGACCCTGAGTCTGGATCTAAAATACCAATGTCAAATTATCTTGAGGTGAGGATGTATGTTGGTAGCAGAGGGTTTGCTTATCATTCTCAGGGTCCTGAGTCTGGTCTCCAGAATGTGCACAAAAACAAGCAACTCTAAAGTCTAACACTCATCCCTAGACCATCAATTAATACATTTTGTACTTCTGGCTGTCTCTGGTATAAACTGCAAATGGCACTAGTATTTGCCAATCTCACCCTCAAGTCTACTATACTGTTTTATTTTGTTCGGTGTGCGTGTATGTGTGTAAAAGTGGGCACTTGAACGTGTGCCTGTGGAGGTCCAAAGATGACATGAGGTATCATCCTGGACTACTTTACCTCTTTATTGCTTTGCTGTGGGGTTTCCTAGGCTCTGTCTTCTATGACCAGAAGTACAGGACCACCTGACATTTTTATGTGGGATCTGGAATCTGAATTCAGGTTCTTCTTGTGAAATAAAGACTTCAACGCCTGAGGCTGGCATTTTTATTTGGGACCTGAGGCTGGCATTTTTATTTGGGATCTGGGATCTGAACTCAGGTCCTTCTGCCTTCAAGATAAAGGCTTAACCCCTGAGCCATCTCCCCAACCCTCATCACCATACTGTTTTATTGTGATTTTTTATTTTGTTTTTAAATTTTTAATTATTTATTTTGCATGTGTGTGTGTGTGTGTCAGAGGGCACCCCTGTGATGAGCCAAGGGTGACTTTGGGAATCATCCTGGATTGCTTCTACCTCCTTTTTGAGTCACTCTGGGATTTCTCAGGCTCTACCCACCAGGACCAGAAGTGGTATTTTTAAATGTGAGACCTGGGATCTGAACTCAGGGCCTTCTGCTTGCAAGGCAGAGTCTTAACCCCTGAGCCATCTCTCCAACCCTTGTTTTTTTTCAAATGGGGGTTTTACTATGTAGCTTGTC
Source organism: Typhlomys cinereus (assembly GCA_023101885.1). Taxonomy (NCBI): domain Eukaryota; kingdom Metazoa; phylum Chordata; class Mammalia; order Rodentia; family Platacanthomyidae; genus Typhlomys; species Typhlomys cinereus. Next base: position 3,231,886 of record JALPQD010000101.1, on the reverse strand, counting down.
TATTTCAGCTTTCTGGGATTAAAGTGTGTCACTACACATACATCCCATTATCCTAATCATGGCCCAAACCCACTTGTGAACCAATGTAGATGTTTATGTCATCCTCAGCGCTACTCTGGAGTTAGGGGTGTTGTCCAGCAGGACAGCACATGCTTAGCATACATGAGGCCTAGGTCACATCCTCTAACCTAAGCCCAGTGCCTTCTTTGGGGGAATTTCCAATTCTTTGTCACCTATCCAGAAAGCAGTTTCTGGTTTTTTAATCTGAAAGTTTTTTTTTTAAAGCTCAGGTTTCTGTTTATCCCTGCTACCCTCTCCCTTCCTGAGCAGATGGAAGATCTATGCCCCTGGCTTCCCCCGCATGGTGGACGTCAGCAGCTTTCAGGAGATGGAGTCTGATAGGAAATTTGCTCTGACCAAGACAGCACCTTATGAAGATCAGGATGAAAAGTGAGAACTGGGGCTTGGGAAGGTGATGGAGGGGAGGAATGCAGAAAGTCTGTTGATAGGATGGGGCCTGACAGGTATCAGAGACTATGACAAGTATGGTTTTGTTCAAATGTCAGAAACAGCATGGAGGGTGGGCAGTTATGGTCCTGAGGGGACTAGCAGAGCAGATGAGTGGAGAGGTGTCACAGGTTTTGGGAGCAGAAAGGGCAGGGGAGGAGCCAGGACTGAGAAGTTGAGTTGGGAATTGTGGGGATGACATATTAAGAGGGACTGCCTACTGGTCCTCTACCCTCGCTTTTCCCCAGCCCTGGAAATCGATACCTGCCCTGCTTTCCCATGAAGATTGACATCCCGTCTCTGCTGCACATGGAGCCCAATATCCGCTATTCAGCCACCAAGACGGCCTCATTGCTCTTCAATGCTATCCCTGCGTGAGCCCATTGCCCTTCCTGATGCTCGCTACCCTCCTGCCTCACCCCTGTGAGGCGCACAGTGCCTTGGCAGCCCTCAGCCCCACTCTCTGCCCCCATTCTCTTCTTCCACAGACCCCCTCTTCTGACTACAGTCTCTCTTTCTTTATCCTTCAATGGCCCCACACCCCTTATGTACTCTGCTTCACTCAAGGAACCTACCCTGAGCAGAGGATGATCCTGGGACAGGGGTCGGTAGGACAGAGAGCCAGACCAAAGCCAGAACTCATGCTTTCTAAAAGTGTAACCTTCATTTTTCAACATAAATTTTGATAATTGCCTCAATGGTAAAATGACCCATTCCTACATCTGAGGTTTCGAGGAGAATTAAATGAGGGAAGGCTAAACACAACATTTCTCAGTAGGTGCTCTTTAGGAGTAGTGTTTGGAGATGCCCTTTGATTGGGAGGAATTCACAGGGTCTCTAAGGAGGCATGCAGAAAGTTAATGAGCTGGCACAGTAGTTGTTAGTAAGTCAATTAAGATAGTTGGGGATCTAGGTGTCATGTGGCTGGAAGGAAGACGTGAAGGAAGAATAAGTGATTGCCAAGTCCAGGATGGGAAAGCGAGCCAGTTGTTCTATGGGGGAAGATTCAGCTGGCCACTGCAGCAGGGGCTGCAGGTAAAAACCAGAAGATCCAGGACAAAAGCTGGGCCTTTGTCTCTCAGATCAAAGTATCTAGAAAAAAAAAGTGGGGCTGGAGAGATGGCTCAGGGGTTAAGCCTTTGCCTCGAAAGCAGAAGGTTCTGAAATCAAATAGGAGGTAGACACAATTCAGGGGTGATTCCCAAAGTCACTCTTGGGCCTCCACAAGCACACACACTGCCCTCTGATACACACACAGAGACAAAGACGGACACATATGTCAAAAGGAAAAATGAAAGGAATTTTTCCTCTTGCAGAGAGGGAGATCGGGAGATAAAGATAGAGAGATAAACACAGATGATATAGAGAAGCCTGAAGCTGAGTCTCAGAGGGATGTTCGGGTCTAGGTAGGGTCTCCAAGTAAAGTCAGAGGGAAAGAGGACTGGTGACAGAACCACAGAACATTTAGAGCAGGCCCTTGGAAAAGGAAGATTTTTTTTTTCTATTGTATTTGCCTCCTCTGCCTCCTCACAACTGAGTTCTTGAAATTTTTTTCCTGCTGCCCAGTCAAGTCCTGAGCATGTAAATCCTCCTGCCTCAGTCAGCCAAGTGGATGGGATAATAATAGGCTTGAATCATTAGCCCCAGTTCTGCCCGGTTTTACTCATTTCTTGGATTTATGACTGCAAGGTACTCAAATCTTGCATCAAGTGGTCACAGACGACCTTCTTTCTGGCTCTGTCAGCTTATGATCCTTTCCCCTGCCTCTCTGTCTTCCCAAGTTGCCCACACTCTTCAAGGCTCATCAGCATCTTTACCCAGCAGGCCTTACTGACTATGGCCCACTGCTGCCAGCCCACCTTCTCAGGGCTCCATTTCCTTTCCTTTGTTTCAGGTTACTTGATGAGTACTTACTAGGAGCTGGGCATGTTGAGACATGCAAGATCAAGTTCTTATCCTAAGAAGCTCAAAGCAGACTAGAAGAGGATATATGTGTAATGAGCGTTGAATATTTTGTAAAAGATCCAAGACACATATTATAGGGGAGGTCAGGAAAGGCCTCATAAGAGAATTTACATCTGACATGCAACTAGAAGATCAGTTAGACCTCATCGTAGTAGGAGAAGGCTTTCTAGTGGAGACCTCAACTTGAATAAAGCCCTAAAAGTAGAGGAAAACCAACCTAATTTCAAGGTCTTTTCCCTCTTCCTGATTGTGAAATTATGCTCATGAACTACACAGTTCAAACAGTGTAGACATCCACAAAGTGAAGATGCTTTTGCCAACTCCAGTTCACAAATTCAGGGATGAACAAAGTACGTTCTTGGTTATGTATGGAGAACAGGGGTTGGCTGGAAAAGATGTTGAGCTTCTGTAGAGGAACTTCATGGACCAACCAGGCTTGGCAGTTGGGGCTTTGTCCTATAGACGAAAGAGAACCATTGAAGGTCTGAGACACTATAGAGTCTTGGAGAAAGCAGGTCAGAATTCCCATGAGTGTGGCTTATGTGAACCAGGGATACCAACTTTGCACACATGTGTAGTCATTGTCCCTGGGGATGGCTGCATTCGAAGCAGAACTCCAAGTATGTTGAGATGCACGTGAGCACTAGACCTTTCTCCCATATGGATCGTTAGGCATGTCTGCTTAGGGGAATGATTCTCAGTTTATCCGGGCTGGGCACAGTGGCTCCCAACAGCCCCCAGGGTCCACTCTCACTTTCCCCTGCCCCTCAGATCCTTTGGTATGAAGATTCGAGGGCTTCTAGACCGCAAGGGCTCTTGGAAGAAGCTGGATGACCTTCGGAACATCTTCTGGTGTCACAAGACCTTCACATCAGGTGTGCAGAACAAGGGAGAGGGTGCCTGACCTTTGCTGTACCCCATGTTCATGTTCCCTTCCTCCTCTTCCTGGGAAAGTGTCCCCTCCAAATCTTCTCAGGAAGACCTCTGGATTCCAATGAGATCAGCTTCTGGCTTTATCTGAAATGTCATGTTCCCTTTCAGGAACCTAGGCATCTCCTCAGAGAAGGGGAGAATAACAGAAGGATGAGGGGTTGGGAGATGGCTCAGGGGTTAGAGTCTTTGTCTCACAAGCAAAAACTGAGTCTGACCCCCCACATTCCATGTAAAAATGCCAGGCAGAAATGACTTGCATTTCCAGCCTGGGGAGCGGGGGGGTGGGGGCAGAGCCTGGGAAACCCTAGAGCAAAGCATTAAGGAGGTACAGCAATCCAGGGTGATTCCCGATGTCACCTTCTTTGATCCTCAGTGTCTAACATTCCCGGACGGTGCAGTTCTATCTCATAGTGTGCTGGGAGAAAAAATGAAGCTCCCATGATGAACAAAAGGCTGGGCAGGACCGGGATCCAGGGAAGTAGTTTCCAGACCTACCAGTCCCTTTTCTTGCCCCCTCCAGAGTACGTCACAGAGCACTGGTGTGAAGACAGCTTCTTTGGGTACCAGTACTTGAATGGTGACAATCCTGTCATGCTTCGTTGCCTTTCCAGCTTGCCTAGCAAGTTGCCTGTCACCAACGACATGGTGGCACCCTTGCTGGGGCCAGGCACCTGCTTGCAGACAGAACTAGAGGTGGGTGAGAATCTAGACAGTGGGCCCTGTAGGGGGGAGGCAGGTGGGTTGCCACTGTGGACCAGGGCTGTATGTAGAGGGTAAAGGTGCAACAGTCTAGGACTTTGGATCTCTTCTGCTGGGCAGCCCTAGGCAAGCTCTTTTCAAGATGCGGAGGAGGGGCTTGTCATGGTTTGGGAGTTATTCTGCGGTCTCAAAGATCCTAGGGCTAAAGCCAAAGAAAGATGCCTCAGCACAGGCCAATGGCAGAGCCAGCAGGTGTAGTAGGAGCTGTTTTGAAGAACTAGGAATTCTGAGGTTGTGGGTTAGAAGATGACTCAGTCTCTTTGGGACAGCCAAAGCCTCAGGCATTCTCCAGAGGCTGGAGTTGTGGTTGGCTAGCTCGATTGTGTGTGTTGAGTTTGCTGTTGTTGGATACCGCTGAGGTCATATCTGAGAAGGGGATTCCTTCTGAGTCGAGGGAGGAGGAAGGACAAGGTGGGGGGGGAGGTGGTTTGTCTAAGCTCAGAGGCCAGGTGAGAGATTGCACAATGGCCAGCTCATCCAGATTTCATTCCGAACATTCTGGAAAGGGTGCGGTACACAGTGCACCGAAGCTGGACATGGGAACCTTAGCTCTCTTGTGACAGAGAACCAAAAAGGAAGAAGGGCACAAAGGTGGAGGACATGCTAAACCCCTGTGCACCTTCTCCAGAGGGGGAACGTCTTCCTCGCGGATTACTGGATCCTGGCGGAAGCCCCTGTGCACTGCCTGAACGGCCGCCAGCAGTACGTGACCGCTCCGCTCTGCTTGCTGTGGCTCAACCCGCAGGGGGCGCTGCTGCCCTTGGCCATCCAGGTGAGCCCGTGGCCGGGGTTCATGCCGCTGGAGGCTCGGAGGCAGGCTACCAACCCTGGGCTCTACCTCTGAACTATTCTTGCACGCAGCTCAGCCAGACGCCAGGGCCAGAGAGCCCCATCTTTCTGCCTACCGACTGCGAGTGGGATTGGGTGCTGGCCAAGACGTGGGTGCGCAACTCTGAGTTCCTGGTGCACCAGAACAACACGCACTTTCTGTGCACCCACCTGCTGTGCGAGGCCTTCTCCATGGCCACGCTGCGGCAGCTGCCGCTGTGCCATCCGATCTACAAGGTAGGCGCGACGCTGAGTGGCGACCCGAGAGGGCGGGGCCTGTAGGCCTGCTCTGACCTCATTCCGCTTGCAGCTCCTGCTCCCCCACACTCGCTACACGCTGCAAGTGAACACCATCGCCAGGGCCACGCTGCTCAACCCCGAGGGCCTCGTGGATCAGGTGCCGACTCCCCGCCGCGATCCCAAAGCCTGGTCCTTGAGTGTGCTTTGCCCCGCCCACAAGTTCCCTTCCGGTGCCCACGACCCTTGAACAATCCTCGCCTGCTCCTTCCCACAAATCTCGCCCCTTTGTCAGTCCTACTCATAAGCCCTGAACCAGCCCTCTAATCCACGGGCGGGTCCCACCACCTCAAAAGAAGGCTCTGTGGACAGGTCAGTCCTAGCCCAACACTGCTCCCAGCGAACCCCGATTGCGTTCAAGTCCCTCTTTCAGGTGTCTCCTCCCAGGCACAGCAGGACCGCAGGCAGGCAGGCCCGTGCGGGTTTTTGATTGGTGGTCTTAGTCTGCCTGGCAATTTGCGTAAGTTCTTCCTTGATCTGGGGTCAGAGTGGGCCAGCCTGGGGAGCCGAGCTGTGTTGTGTCCTCAGGTCACGTCCATCGGGAGGCGCGGCCTCATCTACCTCATGAGCACGTGTCTGGCTCATTTCACCTACACGGATTTCTGCCTTCCGGATAGCCTGCGGGCGCGCGGCGTCCTGACCATTCCCAACTACCACTACCGAGATGATGGGCTGAAGATCTGGGGGGCCATCGAGAGGTACAAGTCCGAGGCCCCACAGTGTTCGGCAGGGCACTCGTGTCAGCTGGGGGCTGAGGACTCCAGCTGTTCTCAGATTCCTGCATAAAGATTGGAAGTTGGGGTTCCCTGTGAAACTGCGGGCGGCTGTGTGAGTTGCCTTGGGAACAAGGCAGGGTGTCCAGGGGAGACAGAGGACCCAACCAGTTGAGCTCCTTCCCTCCAGGTGTCCAATGGGGAGACAGGATATGCAAGGCACAGACTTTCCTGTGGGCATTACCCCCAGGAAGGAGCCCCTGAGCCCCCTTCATGGGAGGGTGGGTCCCATGGGACTTCAGAGAAATCTAGACGTTGAATTCCAAGTGGATGTGGTGTGTGTATGTGTGTGTGTGTGGGGGGGGAGGTCCCCACTGGACTCCTTTTCTTCTTTGTGGAATCTCAGTGATAAACTTGGGTCATCTGCCCCTTTCCTACCCCAGTGGCAGTAGGTCTTGTTTTCTGGCCCATTCTAGGTCCAAAGATAGTCCAGGGGCACCAGGAACAACAGCATTTCTTTCCTGCAGGTTCGTCTCAGAGATCGTGGGGTACTATTATCCCAGCGATACCTCGGTTCAGCAGGACTCGGAGCTGCAGGCCTGGGTGGGCGAGATTTTTGCTCAGGCGTTCCTGAGCCGGGAGAGCTCAGGTATCTCTTCTGTCCCCATCCCCACCCCTCTTGGGCTCTTGATGATCCAGCTGTCACGTTCACCTACTCGCTCCTCAATTAATCGTTTTACTCAAACCCATGAAGTTTTTATTTGCTGCCTCATGAGAGGCAGGTGCACTACCCCTGAATTCCATCCCTAGCCCCTGAAGTCCAAACTGTTCCTGCCTGACTTAGTGGAAGAGAAAGTAGCTACAAAGAGGGTGGCTCAGGCAGTTTTGCCTGGTCAATTTGGCCTGTCTCCGAAGCTTACATCCTTTTGTACCTGTGTTGCCAGGCGGTCCCTGCACTCACCAGTTTCTCTCACTTCCCCTGTCCTCTCCATGGAGCGAGTTGGTCTTGCCTGACTCCTGGTTTGTGCTTCTCACCCAGCCTTGGTGCTGCTCCCTTGTCTTCTGACACTCCCAGGAGACCTCAGAGAATGGCTGATGATGGCCTCTCTCAGCCTCAGCTCTATTTCATTCCATTTCACATGAGTCTCTGCTAACTGCAGACCACCCTCCTTTCTTTAGTATTATTACCTTGGGTCTAGGGAGGGTAGGACCTCCAGACCACCATACTTTCCTGATCCCAATACTTGGCTGGCCCTGGTTTTTCGAATCTTCTCTATCCATCCCTAATGGAAAGAGTTTTTTTCCTGTCATTGCTGTGATAGAGTTCCGGGCTCAGAAATCCCATATTCCTCTCACCAAAGGACCTTTCCTCTTGGCACCTCACCGTCACTTAAGACCAGGGCATCAAACTGCAAGTCATTTTTTCCCCCAGTTGAATCTTTGTTTGGATTCAAGTGGCTCAAATGACCACCTTCTTGATCTCCTCCTGCCCTGGCCTGGGATTCTTTCAACTGGTTTAGTGCTTCTAGTGGCCTCACAAAGGAGTTCTGTCTGAGGAAGACTCAGGTGGGACAGGTGGCCTCCTTGGGTCACTTCTAAATAGAGAGAATGACTATTGCAGGTCTACCCAGTGTAATGGACTTGGTACTTTGTCTAGCCAAAAATTTTCAAGCGTACAAATAATAGAGAGTGTTCCTAGTACCCCTGGACTGCCTCTGGAGCTAGGATGGGCCCGAAAAGAAAGCCCGCTACCACTGCAGACTAGGGAGGGGCAAATGTAATGGTCTACCATTTTACTCATGGCCAATAGTCTGCCATATTGGAGTCTTACTTAACTTCATTTATCTTTTAAAATATTTTTAACAATTTGTTTGAGAGAGTACCGTGGCACAGTGCATATCAGAGGACAACTTCTCAAGTCTATTCACTCCTTCGGTCATGTGGACTCCAGGTTGCCAGATTTGCATGGAGACTCATGGAGCCCTTGTTTTCATTTATTGCTAAAGTCTTTAAAAGTAAATTATAGTCATCATTTCACCTTCAGCCAAAATGGCACTTTTCTACACAACCCCAGTACTGCTATTACCTACATGATAGGCAAGTGTTGTATCACCAAGAATTACACACTTAGCCATACCCTTAATAAAATTGATAATACTCCCAATGATAATATGTGCCCATATTCACATTCCCCCACTCACCCTGTTTTCCTCCATTGACCTGCCAGTTCATGAGCTGGCCAAGGAACACGGGCACATTTCAGGTTATGTCAGCCTCAAAGTCTCTTGTACCTTAGAGCAGCATCTTGTCCCCCTGCTTTCTGACCACACCTGAGTGGACATATAGAAGAGCCTGGTCTCGTTCAGAAGAATGTCTCACTTTCGAATTTATATAATTATTTTCTCAAGGTGTAGTCAACTTTGTTCCCCTGTCTCGTGTGCTCTTTGCAAACCAGGAGGAGCAACTAGGGGCTGCTCGTTTCAGACAAGAATATCCTCAGTGATGCTGTTTCCTCTGATTGCATCACACCTGACGTCAATCTGTCTCATTATTAACCTGGCCAAGAATGAGTTCCAGCCAAATCTCTCTTGGATACTTGATTTTATTATATTTATTTTTATTAATTTTTATTTATCGAGAGAGAAAAGAACAGTCAGATCTCTCCCTCCACCACTTGAATTTCAGGAGATAGAATTCAGGTACTTTTATCCACTGAGCCATCTTGCCAACTCTCTTTGCTAGCTGGTATTTTTATATGAGACCTGGCATCCAAACTCAGGACCTTCTGCTTTTGCGAGGTCTTGACCCCTGAGCCATCTCTCCAGCCCTCTCTTTGGTATCTTAAGGGGTGACTTTTTCCTATGCTTTTTGAACCCACCACTAATCCTAAACATTCCTAATCTTGAATAATTCTTCCCCTGAGACACTGTTTCTTATTTAACACTCCAATTGGGGTCTAATTACTGTTGGTCCAACTCTCCTGTCTTACTTGATTGAATTGTCCTGTGATCTCATACATCGGAACATTCTTCAGACGGACAACTGCTCTTCTAACTAGTACCAACTTACTCTAGATTCCCATCTAAGGGCAAAGCTCGCTTATTAACCTGTTAGTCTAGTCTGAGTCCCGTTTCCATATTCCAGGGGGAGAAAGAATATGAATTACAGTAAAATTCCCAGAGTCAGACTAGTACTGTACTTTTTCATGCACAGCCTCTAAGCTTAGAGAAAAAAGCAGAACAGGACACTCCTAAAGTCTCGCCCACTTCCAGGCCAATGCTGATGTGTCTCAGCTTGCTCTGCTCAGGCTGGCTTCAAAGCCTGAGAGCTCTTCAGCTCATGTGGTCCTAGGTCCTCCCTGATCCAGTTGTGTGCTCCCATCTGCATCGTTCTCCTCGACCCACCTTCCTTTGGGCCTCCTGCCTATGGCCAGCTGCTTTCCCAGTGGTCCTCTCTTTCCCAGCCTCTTGCCACTCGCTCGCCTGGCTTGCCAGGCCCCTTCCCTTACACCCCTCAGAGCCTAGCCCCCCATGCTGCCGTGCCCAGCTGCCTTCAATTCCATCCCATCTCATCCCTTCACCTGCCTTATGCCCATGCCTGGCTGCTTTGGCTTCTTGCCCTCTCCTGCACTTGTTCTACTCCACTGATAATTACAGGGCTCTTCGTACTTGTTAAGTATTATTCTAGATGCTGAGACGTCTTCATGGAGCTTAACATTCTTTTGGGGAGATATAGATGGTCAACGAATAGGTCGAGTGGCCTTGAGTGGAAGTGGATCAGGACTGCATTAAGGAGATGATTTCAGAGAGGTGGTCAGGGAAGTTGGCACTTGAGTGCCGACAAGCTCAGGGGAGCAAAGGAGCAGGTTGTGTGTTGCTTGGCACACCATCTACAGGTAAAACACACTCATTAGCCTGCCTGGACTACTAAGGCAGAGATATGATAAGTGCAAAGGTCCTGAGATCTGTGTGTACTGGTGTGTTTGAGGAATATCACAAAGGCCTGTGTGGAAGGACAAGAGTAAGTGAAGGAAGAAAAGTTGGCAAGGAAAGAAAAAGAAGCCAGAGTCAGATCACACAAGACTACTATGGTAAGGGAGACAATAGGAATCCTTAGAGGGTTCTAGAGAAGGATGATGTATTCTTATTTATGATTTTTTTGTGGTGCTGAAGATCTAATTCAGGAACTGACACATACTAGGCACTGAGCCTCTAATTTACTCACAAAAGTTGAGGAAAGAAGAGGCAGTATTCATTTAGGAGAGATGATGGCTACTGGGTAGTGGTGGAGGCCGAGGTGGTCAGGAGCGATAGGGTTCTAGGAGTCTTTGTTGTCGTGTATAATGTGAGGTATGAGGACATATGAGTTAGCAGATTTTGACCCGAACAACTGGATAGAGTACATTTGTCCATTGTCTCTGAAGTGGATTGGACCCCCTGCAGAAATCCAAATCCTCACATATTCAAGCTCATGTATAACCAGTAGTATTTATGTGACATCTACACACATCCTCTCTTATACCACATTAAATAAATAGCCGTCATACTGTATGTGTGTACATGGTCCACACCATGTACCTAAAATATCTGTACATGGTCAGAGTTTTTCCCAGATCTTTACCATTTAGAGCTTGGATGTGAAACCCATGCACGGTGGAGCAGAATGTACAAGAATGGAACCATAGTGGGAGGGCTGGGCTGGGGGCCAAGTGGGAGTAGGGAGTCAAGCATTTGGTTTTGCAGTCAGGTTTGAGATACCTTGGGGATACTTGATAAGTGGGGGGTGATGTCATATAAACGGCTCCAGAGTTGTGCCCACTGCTGAGTCTAAGTTTATTGGTTCATCTGGAAGCAAGTGAGTAAAGCACACTTTACTTGGATGATGTCAATATGGCACAAAGACAGGAAGACCAGGGTCTGGGCTGTGCTCCCTCCCTCCCTCCCTCCCTCCCTTCCTCCCTCCCTCCCCTCCCTCTCTCCTCATTCCCCTCCCTCCCTCTCTCCCTTCCCTCCCTCCCTCTCCCCTTCCTCCCTCCCTCTCTCCCTTCCCTCCCTTCCTCTCCCTTCCTTCCCTTCCTCCCTCTTCCCCTTCCTCCCTCCCTCCCTTCCCTCCCTCCCTCTCTCCCCTCCCTCCCTCTCTCCCCTCCCTTCCTCTCTCCCCTCCCTCCCTCCCTTCCTTCCCTCCCTCTCTCCCCTCTCTCTATCCCTCCCTCCCTCCTTTCCTTCCTCCTCCCTCCCTCTCTCCCTCTCTCCTCCCTCTCTCCCTTTCTCCCTCCCTCTCTCCCTCCCTCTTTCCTCTCTCCCTCCCTCTTTTCCCTCCCTCCCTCTCCCTCTTCCTCCTTCCCTCCCTTCCGTTCCTCCCTCCCTCCATCCCTCCTTCCTTCCCTCCCTCCTTCCTTCTCATGTATCTCATACTGGTCTCCAGCTTGATATGTTTTCAAGGATAACTTTGAACATTGGATTCTCCTGCTTCCATTTCCATGTGCTGGGATTACAGGCCTGCACCACCATACCCAGTTTATGCTGTACCAGCAATTGAACCCAGGGCTTAATACATGTGGTATAAGTACTTTAACAACTCAGCCAAGTACCCAGCCTTTCTATGCTATCTTTTATTTGTTTAAATAGTTTCATTCATTTTTGAGACAAAGTCTCCCTGTGGTGCCCTGGCTGACCTTGAACTCCTGAACTCAAACAGCTCTTCTGCCTCAGTCTCCCACAGAGCTGAGACTACAGAGCTAGACCACCGTACACTTGGTCTCTGGCATCTTTTTTCTTTATGCACATCTCACCCATCCCTCCATCTGGGGAGGCTGCTTATCTTCCTCCAGGAAAGTCTTGCCTTATCTGTGCAGGCCCCACTCCTGTTTCCGTCCCATCTCCCATCTCCAAGTGCCAACTGCCGGTCTCCACATTCTTCCTGCTGCTTGCACGGGGCCCTTTTGAGTGACATACAGTCAGTTGTCTCTGCTGCTAAGCCAGGCAGAGGATGCTCTGCTACTGGTTGCTTGAGCAGATCTTGGTAACATAAACAGAGCCGAATCATTAAGTGCTATCCTATGGGATACATGAGGAGGCAGACTGGAGGTCAGGGAGAGGCAACTTAGTGCTGGGCCTAAACCTGGCTCCATCATGAATCTGCCTGCCATTATTTTTTTAGTGCATCACCCAGCATCCCCTTCAGAGAAAGATCCCTTGGCGACAGACATCCCAGTGCTCATCTTAGGTCCAAGACCAGTGTGAGCAGCACTCAGCCATCACTACCTCAATCGGTTCCCTGCAGTGAGCCCCTACCCTGAGCAGCTTCCAAGAATTCAACACCTCCCATCCTCACCCACACCCTCTTCCCTTCTTCCCCACACCCAGGCTTCCCAAGCCGGCTGTGTACCCCAGGAGAGCTGGTGAAGTACCTTACTGCAATCATCTTTAACTGCTCCGCCCAGCACGCGGCTGTCAACAGTGGCCAGGTGAGGCTTCAGGAGGCCAGAGACATCCCTCCGGGGGCACTGGGCTGTCCAAGGTATTAGGTTCCAAAGGTGCATTAAGTTTGGCAATGGACTTGAGGTCAGAGTTCCGGTCCAATGCATGGGCGGGTTGAGGTGGGTTATGACCAGCATTAGCGTTGTAGTGGTGAGTGGGTGGAGCGAAGGACCAGTGTTGAGTGACAGTTGGGTGGAGGTGGGCACAAGGTTACAATGGCGACCTGGGCTGGAATTACATTGGAAGTAGAACTTACCTTGGTAAGCACCAGGCTGGATGGGGTATGAGTTACTGTGTGAGGCATGCCAGCCCAACGCCTTTTTCTAGGATTACCTCTTCTCTGAGTCCTCCTCCCTCCCTGGTGACTCATACCACCCAGTCTTAGAACACTGGGTGGAGAATGTCAAGGGGTAAACTGGGCTTGTACTGCATTTCTGGAACTTTCCACAATCTTTTCATTTCCCAACTTTGGAGATCTGGGATCGTAGAGGGTGGGGTCAAGAATGAGGAAGAGGAGTGGGAGTGCTTTAGGGGCCTTCTGGTCAGCTGATCCAACTGGTGCTGGGGTCTCTCCACAGCACGACTTTGGGGCCTGGATGCCCAATGCCCCATCATCTATGAGGCAGCCCCCACCTCAGACCAAAGGGACCACAACCATGCAAAGTTACCTAGATACCCTTCCAGAAGTGAACGTCACCTGTAACAACCTTCTCCTTTTCTGGTTGGTCAGCCAAGAGCCCAAGGACCAGGTGTGTATATGGAGGCTGGGGACAGAGGTTGGGTGTTACAGGACCATTCAGGATTTGGCGGGGGTGGGGTGGGAGGGAGGGCTGGGAATTAATTACTGGGGCTTATACCCACTGCTCAGCTGCCTTGAGTTGTATAGCTTCCTTAGGAAAGGACATTTGACCTCCAAACACAATTGAAACAATTCCAAGTTTAGTGGCTGGGATATATTTCTATATAGTTTATAAGTTGTCTGTCCATCCATCTATCCATCCATCCATCCCTCCATCTATCCATCCAATCATAATTCATAAATTGTCCACTCTCAAATTCACCCAGACGTTGAACATTATGAGTTACCTCCTATATGTCAGTACAATGCTGGATACCAGGTATATAATATTGAGCTAAACCTTCCTGCCTTTCTGAAGCAGATGGTCTGAAACAACACACGGTACCTGAAGGGCACCAAGTGTTGCAGAAAGTAGTTAATCCCTCCATTCAACACTTCTTCCTGAGCACCTGTGGTATGCCAGACATCACTGGACATTGACCACAAGCTCAGTGCGTGAACGTTGAGCAGGAGCTTAGAGTCTCGACATATACTTAAGGACAGGGTTGTGTGGAACCTAAGTGGTTTGGGAGAAGCCAAGAAGGATTCTCAGAGGAAGTGACATGGAAACTAAAACCAGTGGGTCGAGTAGGGGTGTGGCGAGCAGAGGAGAGGCAGGTTTGGGTTCTTGGAAAAGGGAAGGACCCACAGGAATGGAGGGGAGAGTCCACCGGCGTGTTTGTGGTATCCCTGAGGTTCATTGGAGTGACACAGCAGGATAAGGTGGAGAGAAAATCGAACTTTGAACAGCATTCATTCAGAAGACAATGGAGCCACCCAAGAATTCTAAACCAGAGGTGTTATGGCTTGAGTTGTTTCAGCAAGGGTGCTCCTGTGTCTGCATGCAGGGGTGAGAGGGACACGTTTGGAGACAGGAGACAGCGATGAGGCAGCTCAGCAGTTGAGGACAAGGTGAGCAGCTCTTGAATCACCAGCTGCAATAATGGCCACTCACATGTTGCATTGTAAGCCATGACTTCCTGGGTTTTCCCCAAGTCAAGTTCACGTGTCACCCATGAATATTGTCAGCTCTAATGGTTGACTCTGGTGGTAGGAAGATTGAAGATACTTTATGTCTGTTCCAGGTCTTCCACTCTTTGTTTTCCTCTCTCTCCCTCTGTTCTTTCCTCTTCTTTCTTTCTTTCTTTCTTTCTTTCTTTCTTTTTCTCTTCTTTCTTTCTCTTTTCTTTCTTTCGTTCTTCTTTTCTTTCTTTCTTTCTTGTTTCTTTCTTTCTTTCTTTCCTTTCTCTTCTCTCTTTTTCTTTCTGTCTTTTCTTTTTCTTTGTTCTTTCTTTCTTTCGTTCTTTCTTTCTTTCTTTCTCTCTCTCTCTCTTTCTCTCTTCTTCTCTTCTCTCTCTTTCTTCTCTCTTTCTTCTCTTTCTCTCCCCCCCCCCCCCCCTCACTCCCTCCCTTCTCCTTCCCTACTTCCCTTCCTTTCCCCCCCTTCCTCTCGGCCCCTTCCTCCTCCCTCCCTCCCCCCCCTCCCCCCTCCCTCCCTCTCTTCCTCCCTCCTTCCCTTCTCTCCTTCCATCCCTCCTTCCTCCCTCCCTTTTCTTCTTGACACAGGTCTCTGTATAGTGCTCAGGGTGGCCTTGAACTCCTGGGCTCAAGCCATTTCCTGCCACAGCCTCTAAGAGGCTGGTACTGTAGGTATGTCCCATGGAGCTTGGCTCAGATCAGATTTTTTCCAGCACTGTGGATTGAACCCAGGACCGCAGACATGCTAGATGAGTGTTGTAGCACTGAGCTTCAGTCCCAACCCTTCCTGCGCGTTTTAACCTGGCACTTTCTACTCTGGGGAGAGAAGGAACTTGTCCTTGAACTTATGCCCCTCTGCTTCCAGAGGGGGAGTAAACAAGGTGATGATCATCCAGGGGTCTCTCCTTAGAAGCCAGAGAGGAATTAAAGCCAGAATGTACAACAACAACAACGATACCATCTGTCAATTATTGAGGATCCATCTTGTGTTTAATATAATAATATTGAATTCTATATAAAGTATAATACCCTAAAACACAGAACAAATAAGTGGCGATATTTAAGCTACCTGTATCCTGCTGGTATGAATGGGCTCAGTGAATGGTAGTTGCATTCGTAGGGGAGAGACTGAGGTTCAAAGAGATTCAGTAATTTGCTCAGCCCTCATGGAAAGGAAGTGTGTGGGCTTTGACTTCCATCTGTCATTCCTCTGTGTGGACGGTCTTCATGATTATCCTGTAGTTTTCAACATTAGATATTACTATGTTATATAAACATAAATCCCTCCATGTTAAATAAAACATAAATACATAAAACTGTTTCTTTGAAAACATCAATGATAGTCCTTTAAAACCAGTACTCAGGAGGTTAAGGAGGGAGGATTGCTGCAAATCTGAAGTTGGCTTGGGTTACATAATGATTTCTGGGCCAGTCTGAGCTACAAAATAGACCCTATCTTTAAAAAAAAAGATAGGTTAACAACGTAAAGAAACTACAAACAAGGGCTGGAGAGATGGCTCGGGGATTAAGACTCTGCCTTACAAGCAGAAGGTCCTGAGTTCAGATCCCAGGTTCCACAAGATAGGGGTTAAGACTCTGCCTTGCAAGTAGAAGGTCCTTAGTTCAGATCCCAGGTCCCCCGGAAAAGGCATCAGTGTTCCTTTTTGGCCCTGGTGGGCGGAGCCTGGAAGTAGAAGGAATCCATGATGATTCCTGAAGTCATCCTAGGGCCTCCACAGGGACACACAATGCCCTCTCCACACACACACACACACACACACACACACACACACACACACACAATAAACAAATCTAAGAAAAAAAAATGAATGCTCGCTTCGGCAGCACATATACTAAAATTGGAACAATACAGAGAAGATTAGCATGGCCCCTGCGCAAGGATGACACGCAAATTCGTGGAGCATTCCATATTTTTTTTAAAAAAAAGAAAAAAATGAAAGAGAACATAGGAAATGATATACATTTTTTATAATTGTAAGAAAATACTGCTTGTAGTTTTATGCAATCAATTTTGGAAATTTAGATGAAGCAAATGATTTCCTAAGAAAACACGGGAAATTTGAAACTTCAGAAAAGGACTGGCAATAGTTCAGTAGGTAGGTCAGTGCATATTTGAAAAACCAGCCACATGAGTCAATCCCCAGAAGCCCACATGGTAGGAGAGAATTGACTTCTCAAAGTTATCCTCTGATCTCTACTTATGCACCATAACATGTGCACCCCTTCTCTCTCCTAATTAAATAAATAAATGAAACTTCACAAGAGACAAAAGCCATATATATAAGAGGTGGCTGCATGCTTAAAATCTCAGAAGGCCATAAGTACAAGGTAAGCCTGGCTAGATAGGCAAAACTGTGTCAAAAGGAGTAAGAGGTAGAAAAAGAGTAGATGGAAAGGAAGTCCAAACCATGCACAAATGTGAAAGATCTGATCCCTTCAACCTTCAAGAAACAAGGGGTGACTGTCATCCAAACTTCCTGAAAACGGAAAATGATGGAAGCTTCCTGAGTCACTCCTCTAGACTAAGAATTCTGATCCAGCACTAGCAAAGGCATCGTGTGTGTGTGTGTGTGTGTGTGTGTGTGGTGTGTGTGTATGTGTGTACAGAAAAGGGCACAAATCATCCTGGCTCGCTCTACCTCCTTATTACTTGGTTCTGAGTTTTCCAAAGCTCCTCCCTGCAGGTCTGGAAGTGTAAGCCACTGCCATTTCTGCCTGATGTTTATACATGGACTCTGGGATCTGAACTCTGGTCCTTTTGCTTGAGAGGCAAAGGCTTTGAGCGCTCTGAGCCATCTCCCCAGTTCACAAAGGCATCTTTACAAAGTGAGGTAGATCTCATAGAGGGCTTCAATCCTGGATTCATACTTAACACCTATGTGTCCTTAGTTGTAACCCTTAGAGATGTAATTTGGGCTCTCTAAGCCTTAATTTCCTTATCTACCAAGTGGGTGTAATAAAAGAACCTATCCTTCAGGGTTATTGTACGGTTGTGATGGCTCGTGTGAATCGGTTTGCATGTTAGCTGTTATTAAGAAAATGAAATTATAAACTCCTCCACTTAGCTATGGCAATCTTAAAAACATATCAGCCAATAAAGACCAATAGAGTATAGTAAACAATAATGTTCATGACAAGATCTAGTTTATTCTAAGAATGAAAGGTTGGTTCACCTTATGAAATTCAGCAGTATAAGCTGTTACCTAAATACTGAAGCAAGATATATAATTAGCTCAATATAAATGAAAGAACACTTGATTAGTGTGAACAGCCATTCCTAATAAAAACTTACTTTAAGGGCTTGAGAAATGGTACAGTAGGCAAAATGCTTCCCGTTCTAACTGGAGGACTGAGGTGGATCCCTGGGACGCACGTAAAACAGGACACTGCAAGATGAACAGCAAGAGACCATGTCTCGAAGAAGATAGAAGGCAAGGGCTTACAGAGGTTTTCCTCTGACTTCTACACGCATGCATGCACCTCCAAAGGTGTGCATGTACACACACACACACACACACACACACCCATGCACACACGCATGCACACACGCACACACACAATTAAAAAGAGCATAGTTTATTTAAAATGAAACCCTCTAAAGGAATTTTGATTAAAGTATATTTTTAAAAGGCATTGTTATTCTACAGTGAAATAATAAACATCTTCTCACTTAAATTGAGGGCAAGAAACCAACATCCGCTGCTCCTGCTGTTATTTAGTTCTAGTGTATAGAAAGGACTTCGCTAATGAGTCAAAACGAGAAAAAGATATTTTAAGACTTCAGTAGTGTTGGTCCTGTGTCCTGTTATACCTTGTGAAGTTTGCATTAGATGGGAAGAGTGCCACTTAGGAAGCTGAACCCACACATTGGGATGTGACCATGAAGGAAGGGCAGCCCCCTACACAGGATGACGTTGATTGAAATTCCTGGTGACATTTCTTCATTGTGGTTGGCCTTGTTGCAAAGTGTGGCATTGTTACGTTGCCACTGATTGTACTGGCAAAAGTTCTGTCATGTCAGGTGATTATAAGGACTCCTCAGAACCAGGATCTTCCGGTTGTCTTCAGGGGTAAGGGTTTTAGTAAAAGTCATCAGGTAGCGGGCATATGCTTGGGCCTCTTGGTCCGCACTGACTTCTGTTGAGTAATGAGTGAGATTTCGCTCTATAGTTCCAGAAGTGGGTCAGGCCCTGGAAGGAAGGGAAGATTTTCTCCTTCAATAGTTGCGGAGCAGAGCAACGAGAAGGTTGCCAGCAGAGGGAGCACTGAAGGCAGGTTGGGTGGCTCCCAGGTCACCATCTCTGCTCTGTGCTGCAGGGGGCTTCAGGTGTGGGCGATGTTCTGCTGCAGTTATTATTGGGGTTACTATTTAAGGATTCATATTCTCAATGACTGTAGCAGTCATGAGCGTATTTGCCGAATACGACCCTGCGGTGTTCTCCATCTCATCGTGAAGAGCATCCTAACACCTCACCCTGTTTTCTCCCAGAGGCCCCTGGGCACCTACCCTGATGAGCACTTCACAGAGGACGCCCCTCGACAGAGCATTGCAGCCTTCCAGAACTGCCTGGCCCAGATCTCGAGGGACATCAGAGAGCGGAACCAGAACCTGGCCCTGCCTTATGCCTACCTGGACCCTCCTCTGATTGAGAATAGCGTCTCCATCTAACTCCCCACTACGGACAACCCTAGGGAAAGAAAGATCCTGCTAGGAGGAAGGCCAGCCTCTCAGGGTCTTCTAGACCCTTCCAGCCTACCTGTTCTCAGTTTGAATCTTCTCCTCTGTACATGGGGGCCAAGATGGTATGAATGGACTGAGCTGTCAAGGACCAGAACCGCAATGTTCAGGATGAAAGCCGCTGACTAAAATCAAATGCACAATAGACCCTTTGAAAAGAGGATGCCCCAAAGTCCTACTATGGGCCATATTTTGTTCTAGCCTCATGTGGGGACCCCCCTGCCCACATTGGGATGGTTGGTGTAAGTTTCTGCTTTCCTTCTCAGCCCTCTTCATTCCCCCACACTCTGTGACACACTCCCCATTGCTTTTGCTCCAACCCAGAACCTCCAACCCAACTTCCTTTTCTATGAGGCTTATACTCAAATGGAAGAAGTGTGTGCTTGGATCTGATGTGTGGTCCCATTTGTTCTCAGTGCCTTTAAGGGGTTGGGAAAGATTTACCAGCTCATCTTAATGCCGGAACTCAGACCTATGTGAGTGTGGGGGGGTCTCTCCAGGTCTCATTCGGCCATCTCTCATCCCATTTTTTTCCTGAGCCCAGTGACTTCAATAAAGCTAGTGTATTTGGCTCCTATTTCTTCCCTTTTATTTTTAAATTGTGTGTGTGTGTGTGTGTGTGTGTGTACATACAAACACAAGAGTGCCATGATGTTTGTGTGGAGGTAAGAGGACAACTTTCAGGGACCTGTTCTCTCTTTCTGATGTATGGATTCTAGGGATCAAACTCAGGCTTGCATAGCAAATGCCTTTACACTGAGCCACTTCTCAGCTCCTCCTGTTTCATTTCTGCTTTAATGGTGGAAGTGCTGGGCTGGAGCTGGACAGTGAGTCCATGGGTCATCTGCTCAGGAGGTGGGTGGTCTCAAACTACCACCTAGCTGGGGCCAGGCTTCAGAGCAAGTCAGCTGCAGAGGAAGGAACAGCTGTACCCAAGGGACTGGTGGCAAGAAATGAGACTCATTGCAGAGCTTCTGGGTGTGGCAGCTGTTAGTGGCGGCACTGAAATCTAGTTCAGCCCTGGCCTTCTTGTGCGTGGGTGGAGTCACACACAGAACCTGGGGCTGAGCTATGTGCAGACCCGGTGCAATGTCTCTGGGCTGATGTGGAGACCGTCTGGGTT
Organism: Typhlomys cinereus; assembly: GCA_023101885.1. NCBI lineage: Eukaryota > Metazoa > Chordata > Mammalia > Rodentia > Platacanthomyidae > Typhlomys > Typhlomys cinereus. The sequence goes on along the minus strand of JALPQD010000101.1, from coordinate 3,211,707 downwards.
TCTTTTCTTCTCCACCCTGGAAGCTTGTGTTGTGACAGCAACAGACATCAGCCTGTGTATCTGAGGATATGAGCGGAGGCCCTGCTATCTGAGCTGATGGAGTTGCAGAAGTAAACTTGAATGCAGCACTTGACATCTCAGGACTCTTTGTATTGCGGCATAACCTAGCCTCTCCTGAGTGAGCCGGCTGACCCTGGAGAGTCTGACTCTTTCCATTCAGGTCACGCAGGCCTTAAAAACCAAAATAAGATTTATGTAACTCTCAATCAGCTTTCTCTCCACAGCTCAAATCTCCCACCTTTCCTGCTTTCAGACCTAGTCTACATTACCTTCTTGTCATCTTTTCTGTTAACTTTCATTTTTTATCTATTGACACTTATTCGCAAATATAAGAAATATATGTTTTTTCTCCCCTTACTTCATACTTTTTCCTTTCCAACCAGTCTCCCCTCTACTGTTACATCTTTTTGCATGTGGGGCCCACTGAGTTTCATCTGGGGTGCCTGTACTGGCAGGCGCTTCAGTACTTTTTAGGGTACGGGTGACTTATCCTTGGGTAAATCGTTGAGTAAAGAAGCTCCCTTCTGCTGTAGCCTTCAATAGTCCTCTAGGGAAGACACTTTTTTAAAAAAAATTTCGTGTGTGCATGAAGTACATGCATGCATGAACACGTGTCTGCATATGGGTGGGTACACATGTACTTGTATGTGTGCGCATGTGAGATGGAAGCCTGGGGTTTATATTGGGGATTATGTTGACATTGGAAAGTGTCCTCTATTGCTATTCCACCCTGTCATTTTGAGACTGGGCTTCTAATTAAACCCAGGGCTTGCTTATAGGGCTACTGTCCTGGCTAGCCGCCTTGTAGGATTGAAGTTACAGTGAGCTGTCACGCCCAATGATATTTTTACATGGAACCTGGGGATCTGAACCGTGATCTTTTGCTTTAACCGCTGTGAGCCTTCTCCCTGGAAAACCCCCACCCCACCCTACCCTAGCTCCTTCTGTTGCACTTCAGCTTCCCAAGATCTGGGATTACAGGTTTAATCACCACACCTGATTCTCCTCCATCACCTGAGTCAGATTCTGTGTCTGAACAAAACCTTGGTCATAGTCTCTCTCTAGCTGGGTGTCATAATGACTTTGGACGATGATGAGATGACTGTTCCTCTATTTCTAGAGTACCGGTGGGCCAAGGATCAGCTTTAAGGTCAGAATGGTTAGTGACTTCCTCTCCCCTTCCCCACACCTCTCATAGCAAAGGGCTTTGGTGGGCTGCGTCATCTCCTGACTCTAGACTATTCTCAAATCCAGTTCGTGGAGATCCTCTAGGCATGCTGAAATTTTCAAATAGCTACTGTCCCACAGACCTAGGAAAACACACTATCCCACCTCTTTCCCTATTCTTCTGGCTCTAGAACCTTCTGGCATGTTAAACAGATAGATGCCTGGTCCTTCTGAAGCAAGTGGCGGAGGGGTGGGGGGTACGCCAAAGACTGGGTTGTCTTTTCTCACCATCGTGGTTCTGGAAGAAGGGCTTTCCATTCTACTGTGCAGGGAGAGGTGTTTTCAGAGGAGACGGCACCAGAAGACCCCAGTGATTGAGCCCAAATCACCAGATTTTGTTTGCCTCGTGACTAAGAAACCCCGGGGGCGCCCTCTTGTGGCCATCTGAGCTATCGCCCTGGTGGGAATGACAACCCTTTAATCCAGACCTCGATCAGGGAGGTGCGCAGTCAACTGTCTGTCCCCGTTGAGAGGACCAGCACTATTTGGCAAACACAAAGGTTTCGTGGAAGACATACCCATCCTGAATAAGGCAGCTGAGCCGGATAGGGAAGGACCAGGCGGGCACTGGAATCCGGCTTTCCAGAAAGACAGCTTGGAGAGGGATTTATTGGGAAGACACACCCGATGGGAAGGGAGGATTTTTGCCCTGACTCTGGGTGTGTCTGAAGACGAAGTGTACGGAAGAAGCTTGTCTCCATTCTGGAGTCCTGTCACACGGGGGCTTCGCCCAACATGCACACTCCGCACTTGTCCATCGATGGAGACATATACCAGCTCCTTCCCTGCTTTGGCTTTGAATAAATTTCCCTACCTCAGTATCCCAAATGTGTCAAGGAAATAGGTGTCGGGAGAAGGCTTTGAAAGTCCCTTCCTGATCTGACGTTGTAGAGTCTGCTTGAGTCATAGCTCTGGGTCCCCACCTCTGTTCTCGACTTCAAGGAAATGGCTGTGACCTCCCCAGGCTGACCCCTGCTTGGGAGTGATGGAGGGACAGACAGACAGCACACATCAGTACAGGGGTCCTTTTAGATGGTACAAAAGCAGTCAGAGCTACAACCGGCGATTTGGTGTTAGGTGTGGTGATAGGAGAAGGTTATCCTGGAATTGAGACCTGGATGGCAATAATAAAGCACTTTTGAAACAGCTTAGCAGGAGGTGTGACAAATTGGGATAGGGAAAATTCGAGGGCACATCTTCCAGGAACAGGAAGGAGGTCAGGGAGGCTGGAACAAGCCATTGGGTCACATATGATCCCCTCATCCATGGTGAGTCTTCAGATTGGACTGGAAGGATGATGCTGTTGTTTAAGCAGGGGAATGATCGATCTGACCTGATTTGATTCTTTGTGTCCTAGGGGAGTGGGGGCCCCAGGGATGTTCCCTAGGGTGGGGCGGGGCAAGGTAGGTGACATCCCAGCAGCGAGGATCTGGCTTCCAGTGTAGGTAGGTAGCCGTCAGTGAGCCACTCCTGCAAGTGTATAGCTCTCTCGGGGCCTCTCATACTCCCTGGGTGCCACCCCTGGTCCAGGAGAACCAGTTCTTCAGTTCTGCAGTGAGCACCTACCCAGAGTTATGCATCCAAGTTTGGGTCATCACTGGGGAGTGCCTGTCCATATCCTTATGCCTAATCCCATCGAAATCCCCAGCCCCAGCCTGCTGCCCCTCCCCCACAACCCAGAGTTGATTGATAGATATTCTAGCTTTTGGGGGAAAGGGGCTAACTCAAGGAAGGCTTCTTTTTAGTGGGCCTTGATCAGGGATAATGTTTGGGGATAAAGACAGTGTATGGTCACCCCATCCTCTTCTTCTTCTCAGTCCCATTCTCCACGTCCCTCAAACTCTTTCCAGGATATCCATCAGCCCTGCTTCTTCACCCCCACTCAGTGATTGCCATTATATTAGATGGTCAAGCAAGACCGGGTCTACACCCCAAATGCCCCAGTCCCTGGCATCCTTCAGGGGCCCTGCTAGTGTAGTTTCCAAGGACCCTAAGCCTCAATTTATTTCTTCCACCACTCTTATTAGCAGCTTAGGGGTTGGGGCTAGGAAACAGGAAGGGGATATGCACATTTGCATATTCGGATTCTCAGCATCCCCCAAGAGTCTTCAGGGTGACTGGGTAAAGCCCAGGAGGGCGGGCCTGACCGGCCTGACAGCTCCCATCCAAAGCCCAGAATGACATTGTGCCTGAGGGAACGAGATAACCTACCAGCCACCCAGGGCTTGGGCCACACAACCTTCATCCTTGGCATTCTCTCCTATTTTCTTAACTCTTTCTCTGCTTCCTATATCCCTCCCTCCCTTGCCCTTAGCCCAAGCCAGTTCTTCTCCCTGAATCGTCACTTATCCCCAACCCTGATTTTGTTCTTACTACTAACCCACCCCAACCACTAAGAATCATAGTTCAGGTTTTCCGGGTATCAGGCACCATGACAGAAGATGAGGAAAAAAATCAACCAAATTATACTGTGCAATCAAGTGGAGAAAATGAACATCCGGTAAAGATGCTAGTTACAGCACTATGACAGTCAGCCATAGTTAAATTTGATCTCCCTTACAAAAGAAAAAAATGTTTTTCAATGCTGGTGATTGAACCCAGGGCCTCCTTGGGCATGTGTGAGTATCTGTGTGTGTGTGTGTGTGTGTGTGTGTGTGTTTACTCACTGAGATAAATCCTAGACTGGAAAAGAAATTATTGTACTAAAATCAGAAGTAAAAGATGGCATTATGTTATCCAAGAGTTAGATAGGGGTGCATGCAAAGGATTTAGGGTGGGATGAAGTTGGCCTCGTTTCCTTCAGGTCTTTTCTGGACACTCTAAAACACTCTATGTCTAAAATTTGCTCTTCCTCTCAAATATATATATATATAGAGAGAGACAGGCACAGTCTCTAGGGTAGGGGAAGGGGCTAGAAGAGAGGAGGGAAGAATATTTTGCATTTGAAATGCACATTTGCATATTCAGATTCTCAGCATATATGTTTTTTCCTTTTTTTTCAGCACTGGGAACCAGACCTAGGTCCTTGAACCTAGCGGCCAAGCATTCTGCCACTAAACTATATATTTCCTGCCCTATCCTAAACTTTACTTATTGCGATTCTGTCTGCTTTGGTTTTTCTCTTTGGTTGTCCTCAGTTTGTCCTTGGTCAACATATCGTTTAATTTCCTTGGCTCCTGCATGATACCGTTTCCCTCACAGGGATGTTAGCTCCAGGGGTGCGTGGTGTGTTTTGGTTCTACTGCCTTCCTTAGTCCTGAAGCGTCACACAGCTGGGGGAGGGGGCCAATGAAGGAAGAAACTGCAAAGGGCAGGGAAAGCTCCTGACAGGTCCGATGAGCTCGGTGGGGAGCCCAGGGTGACACGGCAGATTTAGGTCATGAAAAAGTCACTTGGATTCCTACTGCCAACCACATTCCTAGTCCTCAGCCAAACCTGAATTGCAGTCTCAACCCCATTCCTCTTCCAACCTAAATCAACTGGAACCTTCTCTCTGCCTCAGAATCCCAGTCCCCTTTGACCTTCTGTAATCTTTCCTTGGTGGTGACAAGAGGGTGCCAGCAGGGAGGAAACCCAAGCTGGCATTTCCTGGTCTGGAGGCACAGCCTCCAGGAGGCGGAAGGAAAGAGGGCAGGTCCGGAGGCAGGAGATGGGAATGTGACTCTCTCCTCACTCTCCCTGGGTCCCAAACGCAGATCCTTCCATTACTGTTCTTCATCTTAGCTCAGACAGGTGGGCCCGGCTCCATCTTAATCTTTAGGACTCTAGCTGCTGTGATTCTATCAGGCCCTACTCCCAATACTCTGCCATTATATTTTCTTTAGGCAATTGACACCCAAATTTATAGGGAACCAATTATTGTTCACTGGTCCTTATTCTTCTCATCCAGGAATTCCAAGTGTGTGCGTGTGGGTGTGTATACGAGAGGGCTCATGAGTATGTGTCCTTATGGAGGCCCAAGAGTGACGTTGGGAATTATCCTGGATTGCTCTACCTCCTTATTGCTTTATTTTGGGGTTTCCCAGGCTCCACCTGGGAACAGGGCTGGAATTGCAGACAAATGCCATATCCATCATGTTTTGTTTTTTTTTTTTTTAATTTATGTTCAGATCACAGGTCCTTTTGCTTGTGGAGCAAAAGCTTTAACCTCTAAACCATCACCCCTGGCCCCCTCACCCCCCCAGGTACATATTATTTCTTCTTGGTGTCTTCAAGTGCTTAGAATAGGAAAGGGAGGGAAGAGAGGAAGGAAGGAAAGAAGGAAAGAAGAAGGAAGGAAGAGAGGAGAACCTGGTTCCTCAAAACTCAGTTCCAGCCCTTCCTAGCTACTAGCTTCATTCTTTTTTTTAAATTTATTATTATTATTATTATTACTTATTCAACTGTGTGTATGTGTGCGCACGCGTCTGTGTGTGTGTATATGTGTATGTGTAGAACCACGGACGAACCCGCGAACCTCCACCTCCTTCTGCCCTGGGATTCACAGGCTCCGCCCTACCAGGACCAGAAGCGCAGGCCGCCCCCGCTTCCGTCTGGCGTCTATACGTGGGATCTGGGATCCGAACTCGGGACCTTCCGCCTGCAAGGTGGAGGCTTAACCCCTGAGCCACCTCTCCAGCTGTTTTCTTTTTTTAAACATGGGACACTTCACGAATTTGTGTCAATCCTTGTGCAGGGGCCATGTCAATCTTCTCTGTATCATTTCAATTTTAGTATATGTGCTGCCGAAGCGAGCACTTTCTTCTTTTTTTAAAGAGGTGTTCTTTGCAAAATTGAGGGATAGAATAGAAATACTAAAATACCTCAAGTGTCCTTTATATGTCACAAGTCAGGGGAAATAACACGTTCAGCAACCTGCATGGCTGTCACATTCTGAAAGTTTGACTTGTATAAGCTGTGCTTAGTTTGGTTGGGTCTAGAACTTTTGTATCAATGGGAAAAGAACACTTAATGTCTGAATGTATGACATCTTTCATTCCATATACTCTTTGGGAATTTGTCCATAAAATTCTTTCGTGTGTGTGTGTGTGTGTGTGTGTGTGTGGTGTGTGTGTGTGTGTATCAGAGGGTATTATATATCTTTGTGGAGGTCCAAGGGTAACTTGGACTTGGATTTTTTCTACCTCCTTTTTGCTTTGCTGTGGGATTTTTCAGGCTCCACCCACCAGGGCCTGAAGTACAGACCCCTAATGTTTCTGCCTGGAGAGGTTTTTTTTTTTGTTGTTGTTTTTTTTTGTTTGTTTTTTTTTTTTTGTGGGATCAGAATTCTAACTCAGGATCTTCTGCTTGGGAGGCAGAGTCTTGATGCATGGCCATCTCTCCAGCCCCATAAAATATCTTTTTTGGAGTGGTATGTTTTCTTTTTTAATCTATTTTTTCTAGTTTTACAAGCATATTGAATACTTATCCCTGCCTCCCTTCTTTCCCCTCCTTTCTTCTCTGTACCAATCCATCCCATTCCCTCCATCCCTTCTGCCTGTCCACGTCTATGGGCTCCAAGGTTCCCTCTAGCTTGTCTACTCTTGTGGGGGTTCAGGCCTCTGTGGCATACCAAGTGGCCCTAGAGGTATTTCCCTTCATTCATCCAACCCTAGTCCCCAAGGTTTCCACTGCATGTAATTATCTCTCCTGAGATCCTAGCTAGTCTATGGGAGCATGTTGGTATGTCAGTATTTATGCAGGTCTGGTAAGGACAAGTCTCATTGCAGTAAGTTTCTAGATACAGCAGCCTGCCTTGAATGGAATGTCTTGTCCAATGGTGGACCTTCCCATCTTTAGGCTCTTACAATCTTACAGCCCCTTCTTTTGAAAGGTTTCCTGAGCCTTAGGATGGGGTGAGAATAGGTTGACCTGATTCTGGTGAGCATTGCAGGGTTTCTTGTACTGTGCATTCTGGCGACCATTGTTGTCCACTTCATTGCTCCTTTCACTGACATCCAACCTCATAAAATATCTTAATTCTAATTTTTTTTTCTCTTCTTGTGAGACGGTGTTCTCCCTATGTAACCTCCTGCCTCAACTTCCCAACAGTTAGGATTACAGGTCTGACCCACCATGCTTGCCTCTGTGGTTTATGTCTTCCTTTTGGATGTCTGGGACTTGAACTTAGGGCCTCCTCGTATATGCTCCACAAGTGCTCTACCACTGAGCTATATTCCTAGCCCTTTAGTTTATTTATTGTTAAATTATTAAATAATTATTTATTCAAACATAAATTATTAAATTAAGTTATTGAATTTAATTCTCTTGTCTCAGATTTTCAATATGAATCCCATTCCCATTTTCAATGTCTTCTGCGTATTCAATACCAGTTCCTTCTCAGCAAAACCTGGCTAGGAAGGGAAGCAACAAGGTATCGGTTCTCCAGGACCTGATATACTCCAGGTCCTGTCTGCCCCACGAGCTGCTCCCTCATTCCTGGCTTCAAAGGCCACCACTCTCCCTGTGTCCTGAAGGTCCCGAGTCCCAGCACAGGATGGGACCATTTCCAGGATCGGGCTACAGGACAGCACAATTGGACCACTCTCTTTCCCCTCCAAAGCAGGTCACTTCTAGCACAGCAGTGAATGGGGGCGAGTTGGAGGAAGGAGCTTATTAAGCCTGATAAAGATCTGGAGGCCCCGCCCAACCCCCTCCCCCAACTTCCCTGGGGCCCGGGTTCAGGCAGGACGGCTCCCACACCCTGAAGGCTCTTTGAGCCGCCGCGTCTTCTATCCGCCCTCTCAGAGGCAAACCCAGCGCTGGGCCTGCGGTGCCTCCCCGCCGGCTTCCACTGGGCTCCGGCAGACGCCTGCTCCCCGGCCGCCCGCCCGGCCCCGCCCCGCCTGCACGGCGCACGTCCCGACCGCCGAAGGCAGCAGCTGCTCCAGGTTCCAACAGCATCACCCGCCGGCCAGTGGTTCCAGCCGCCAGCATCCCATCCCACGAGCTGGTCCTGTCTGCTTCTCTGCGCCTGACTCTCCCGCGCCTTACCACCGACCTGCCAGCGGTGGCCCTGGCCACAGTGTCCAGTGCTGTGACTCCCTCCAACCTCCTGCTTCCTGAAGAGTGGCCATGGCCACCTACAAAGTCAAGGTGGCCACGGGCACTGACTTCTTTTCGGGGACGCTGGACAACATTTCGTTGACCATCGTGGGGACCCAAGGAGAGAGCCACAAGCAACCGCTGAACCACTTTGGAAGAGACTTCGCCACAGGGGCGGTGAGTGCGCGCGCGTGAGCCTCACTCAGAAGAGATGGGGGTGCGCCAGGGGAGTGAAGAGCCAGGGACGGTGCTGTGACCCTCACGCACACCCAGGTCTTCCCATCTCCCCCATACCCTCCCTTATGCTTCTCTGCCTTCTCTCTCTTGGCTGGTAACTGAGCATCCGTGCTCCTCTTGGTTCTTTCTGCTGTCATCTCTGCCAAACCGCCTCATCCTTCTCTCTCCCTCTTTCTTTCTCCTCTTCTCTATCACCCCCTCCACCTCTTGCCCTCTCTGCTCATCCTTCCTCTCTTAGCTCTCTTCTATCACTTCATAGCCCTTCCTTCTAATTCCTTATTACCCCCCCTTCTCGTTCTTACTCCTCCTAAAACCAAGTTGCATCACAACTCGCTTCCCTATTTGCATTGGATTTTCTACGACTTCAAATGGCATCTGACCAGCCCCGCCAGTGGGGACCTGCTTCTAGTCCTTATGATTTTGATAGCCGCTGCTGCTATGTGACCTAAATAGATCTCCAGTCTGTGTGGCCACTTCTAAATTTCTACATCTATGGAAAAATGGAGGAAGAGGCTTGGATGGACCCTCCCCCTTCCGCTCCAGGATCTACCTGTGGGCTTGGGAAGCCCTGGCTCTCTTGGACTCTTGCGTCCCCCAACTTCTGGGGTCTGCATGACTCCTGAAGCTTCAGGTGATTGGAAAAGAGGGTGGGAAGACGATGGCTGTCAGGAGCTGGAGAGGAAGGATGAAGGAGCTGAGAGACCGTCTCTGCTTTGTGTGGATGGGCTCAGCGATGGCGCGATGGATTCTGTGGCCCAGGAGGTGAGCACCAGCCGCGTGAACAGGTCTGGGCCAGGTGAACTGGTCCAGCTGCTCTGTCCCCTTGTCTCGTGCAGGTGGATGAGTACACGGTTCAGTGCCAGCAGGACCTCGGGGAGCTGATCATCATCCGTCTGCACAAGGAGCCACATTCCTTCTTGAAAAAGGACCCCTGGTACTGCAACTACGTGCAGATCTGTACCCCCAATTGCCGTGTCTACCACTTCCCTGCCTACCAGTGGATAGATGGCTATGAGACCCTGGCACTCCGGGAGGCCACAGGTGAGCCAGCACCACCCCGTCCTACGCATGGAGGATCCTTGTACAGCTCAGTGTTCCACTTGGCCACTTTGGGCTCCTATCAAGTCGGTCAGGCACCATGGACTCCTGGCAGCTCCTGTCAATGTCATTCATTATCCTGAGTCATTGCTACTGTTCAGGGTCTGACTTGGGGGCTGTACGCTGGAAGAACCTAAATGCATGAAGTCTAGGGACCACTTTCAGCATCCTGTGTGAGACACCATGCTCAGACGTTGTTTCTCTTTCCTGCTGCATTTCAGTAGCTCTCTAGGTCACTAAGACCCTGCATATGACCTTGATGCAAAGTATTTTATGATCCTCTTTCTTTTACGGTACTAGGGACTTGAACTCAGGGCCTTAGCATGATAGGTAAACACTCTACTACTGAGCTTTATATTTATTCCCATTGATTTTCTAACTGGCCATTAAAAAAATACTGGTGGGTTATTATGTTGTTCACGAGGCCTCTCTGGAGCTACAGCAGAACACATTATTTCTCTAACGGGTCCCCAAAGCCCTCGTTGCCTAGCAAGGACTCGTCCAGCTCCTGTAGGACCCTATTGTTCATACAGATTGCCAGGTTTCTCCTGAGTGTGGGAGAATGACAGACCTGGTAGCGATGCTTTGGAGGTGTATGGCTGCTCCCAAGGGAGAGGGACAGGACTCGAGTGCTTGGGCTCCACATGTCTGCTTCTGCTACAGTCCCTCATCTGCCACTTGGACCAGCTTTCTATGTGTGGCTGGTGCATGGGGACTCGAGGCCTGTCTTTTCTTATCATTCCTGGATTTACCCATTGAGCTTCTTCTTGAGGGGGAGTGCAGGGAGGGAACGGCATAATTGAGGACCCTGAGACCTGCAGCTCTACGCACCCTGCAGCGGGTCACCTTCGTCCATTCATTTCCCTGTGCTAGAACATGCTCCTGAGCTTTGGAAAGGAGAGGCCGAGGGAGGGAGGCTTAGGGGAGGGTGGGGATGTTACGTGGACAGTCACTGGGGACGCAGGGTGCCTTCACACGGTGATAGGTCTGTGTGGCATGGAAGCAGAGGATGGGCAGGGGATGGGCAGGTGACACTAGCTAGCTGGACAGGAATGGGGTTGGGTGGGGTGGCTGCCACGCAACACCAGGACAGGGAGAATTGAGTCATCAGTTTGAGCTGGGCCCTCGAAGGAGGGAGGCTCCCGTCTTGGGGACGGAACCTACTGGGGCTGAGTTGCATAACTCCAGGGGGCGCTGTTCTCATTGACCTCACCGGAAGCCAAGGCAGATGGATGTGAATGGAGGGTCCAGGGGAAATGACAACAGTGACTGGCACAAGTCAGTCTGGGAACAAGCGATTAGGAAACTGGAGAGAGAGACAGGTCTGGACTTTCATCTCCTGCTCAGCTATTAATTCTCTGAAGGTCATTTTACATCCTTCCAAGTTTTGGTGCCTAGAAAGTGAGCCAATAAGAGACTGACTTCATTGGGCTGATGTGAGAATGCAATGGCATAACACCCAATAGGAATTACAAAAAGGCTTAACTGAAATGCTTGGTGCTCTGTGTGGGGAGAGAAGAGAGCAGTCAGGATTTGGGTCTTCTGGCAAAATAGGCATGCCAGGACAGTTTCTAACTGAAATCATTGGGGCCAGAGGTATTTTGAAATATAGACTTTCTTTGGAAATTACATACATGGATATACTCAGATGTGTGTATATGTGTAAATAGAGATGCATTCATGCTCTTTCTATCCATAGACTGAGTATCCCTTACGTAAGCGGCTTGGTGTAAAAAAGTTTCAAATATATATGAGATTTCTTGGGAATGAGATCCAAGTTTTCAGTGAAATTTATTTATGTTTCATTTATGCCTTATAGCACTTAGCTTGAAGGTAATTTTATACAATATTTTTTAGTGCATGTACATTTTGTCTGTGACCCATCCTATAATATCAAAGTGTAAAACTTTCTATTTGTGGCATTATATTGGCACATAAAAGGTTTTATATCTTGGAGCATTTTTAATTTGGATTTTGAGATTAGAGAATACACGCAAACACACATGTACACGTTACATGAGATTTCTATCACTAGGGTATATCCTAGTCAAGCAGACTAATATTTCTTACCAAAATTGTAGTTATATAGGTGAGTTAAATAAAAATGAGGTCAGGCATGGTACGGAGTTCTTGGAATTGCACTTGGAAGACTGAGGATCGTGAGTTCAGAGTCAGCCTAGGACACATATCAAAACCCTGTCACAATGAGCCAACTAACCAACCTTGTATACAACTTCACATAAATTTAGAGCAGTTTTTTTTCTGATCAATTAATTTGTTTTGAAACAACTGATTTCTGCGGCCTTTTTGTATTTTGGGTTTGTGACTCTCTCTGTAGTTGTCACCTATCTCATAAAGTTGTTTTTGCGCGCTTTAAGTTATTTATTTAAGTACAGTGTTTAGAAAGTGCCTGGTACCCAGAGAACCCTTGAGAACTAATAGTTATCACTATTTTGGTAGGTCTAGAAGAGGGACTTCCCCCAGCAGTGCACAGCAGCCTGAGCAGAACAGAGGGATGAGGGTGAATTTTTAGCAGGGGATGTAGTCTCCTTTTCCTAAAGAGAGCCATGTCCCCTCCCAGAGCTGATCTGGGGGTAAAAGTGAACTTCCGGTATCTGAAGCCCAGGGGTGGGACCAGGCAGAGGCTAGGGCCAGCCCTTGACTCCTTCTTGATCTCTGCAGCAAAGACAGCAGCCGAGGACACACTCCCCATCCTGCTGGAGCACAGACAAGAAGAGATCAGAGCGAAGCAGGACTTCTACCAGTGAGAGCGGGGATGACCACAGGAGGTTTGGGGCTGGTTGATGGCTCTGGCCCTGGTACCCTGCCCAGGTGCTGCCTGGGCACCAGGGCCCATGGACTTGGTTTCTCTTTGCAGCTGGAGGGTCTTTGTTCCTGGCCTGCCCAACTATGTGCACATTCCCAGTTATCACCCTCCTGTCCGGCGTTGCCGCAACCCTAACCGACCTGAGTAAGGATCTGAAGTTGTCCTAGGACTTTCCCAAAGGCACCCTGGTGCTCGGCTCTCCCTGCCCCTCAATCCCCGCAAGACCCCAGGTTCCAGGCATCAGCCCTGTACTCCTCCCACAGGTGGAATGGATATATTCCAGGATTCCCGATTCTCATCAACATTAAAGCCACCAAGTTCCTAAACTCAAATCTCCGTTTCTCCTTCGTCAAGACAGCGTCCTTCTTCTATCGCCTGGGGCCCATGTGAGTGTGCCTCTTGCTCATGTGAGGGTGCCTGTGGAGACTGTCCTGCTTACCTCTCCCCACCTTCAGGGGAACTTCAGGTTGGAATGGCCAGTAAGGCTGGGGGAGTTGGAAATACCAAGTTAAAAATCTGATGTTTAACACCTAGAACCCTAGAGGCACAAAGACCCTGGGACCCACAACTTGGATCCAGAGACCTGGAAATCTTAGTGGGTGGGTGGCCCTACCGTTTGTCCTAATCTATCTGGAAGCCCTTTTGATACCCCTCTCCCCACATTCTGCCTCTCAGGGCACTGGCATTCAAACTGCGTGGCCTGGTGGACCGCAAACGTTCATGGAAGAGACTGAAGGACATTAAGAATATTTTTCCTGCCACCAAGACTGTTATTTCTGGTATGGTTTGGGGCCTCCCAGATGAACACAGAGCAGTCAGATGGTCTCTAGGGCAAGAGGCAGGCCCCCCTTCCATGGAGTCAGTGGGAGAAGCCGAAAGAGAGTCCGATGGGCGCAGCCTCTGGGTCTTCTTGAAAATCATCACCCCAGGTCTTGCCAGTCACTCAGCGTAAAGTCAGAGGCTTCATTTCCTCCCTGGGTCCTCTGGGTGCCTTTTGTCGTCTTTCTCTCATGTCTCTCGGTCCCGGTGAGGATGTCGTATTGTGAATTATGCTTGCCCCTCCCAGAGTATGTGTACGAGCACTGGACAGAGGACAGCTTCTTTGGGTACCAGTACCTCAATGGCCTCAACCCAGGCCTGATCCGAAGATGTATGCAGATTCCAGACAAATTCCCAGTCACAGATGAAATGGTGGCTCCCTTTTTGGGCGAGGACACATGCCTACAAGCGGAACTGGAGGTGAGGTCCTCTCTGGTCCACCCTGCTTTGCTACCTTGGCTCCTTCCTGGGCATTCCTGTGTCTCCCAGTTTCCCACATCTCTCTGAGTTTCACCCTTGCCCACATCTCCCTCTTCCCCATTCCTGTCCAACCACTGAAACTCGAGGCCAGTCCACTCAGCATGGGTGCCCCATCTTGGTGCTACCTGCCTGCCTACTGGGGATCCCCTCCAGAAGGGGAACATTTACTTGGCAGATTACCGCATCTTGGAGGGCATCCCCACTGTGGAGCTCAACGGCCACAAGCAGCACCACTGCGCCCCCATCTGCCTGCTGCACTTTGGTCCAGATGGCAACATGATGCCCATCGCCATCCAGGTACCTGGGTTGTGGGGAGAGGTGCTGTGTACGCGTGCAGCTAGTGCTGAGCTGTGGGCATGAATGTCCCTCTGTGTGTGTGTGTGTGTACTTGCATACGTGATTGCATGTTTGTAAACGTGTCCATAGGAATGTGCATGTCTGTGTATATCCCCATGTGTGCATCTGAAAGCAAGCATACTTGTGTGTATGCACATCCTAATCTATGTGTGGGCATAGGGAGCCTGGGATGAGCATCTGTGCCTCCCTGCATATGCACACCTGGGTGCTGCCATTTCATATCTTTGTGTCCAGGCATGAACTTGGGGTCCCGTGGTACACTGGCGTAGAGGCCTTCTGGGTAGCATGTGCATACCATGAGTATGTGTATAGAGGTGACCAAGTGTCGATGGGCTTGGTGTCTAGAGCTTGCCTTGTTGCAATCATTCCTTCATCTTTCTGCAAAACAAGCTCTTTCAAGGTACAGAGGCAATCAGGTGCTTCCTTCTCATGGGTCCTCAAGAGAGTCATATGTAAGTTAGAAAAAGGCCTCTCTCTGGAGGTATCAGCCAAGCCCCCATGCTCCTGACTCACGAGTGGAATAGTACAGGCTGGATTGCAAAGACAGTTCTCCTTCCCTCCTGAGCCAAGGGGCTGGGCACTTTTGTACAAGGCACTTGTCCAATGCACAGCCTGGTGGCTGCGGAGGTTGCGATGGGGAAGGACTATCAGAAGAGGCAGCCCCTGAGATGCTTTAAAAATGAGCGGGAACTACTGCAGCCTATATGAACTTCTACAAGAGCTGTTCAGGATTAGGCCTATCAACATTTCATCATGAAGGGAAAAGATCTCAAATGACCCCCACATCTCTCTGAGAGACCATGGAGGGTTAATGCTAATGGGGTGTGTGAGGGGGGAAGGATTCCCACTGATATATGATGCATACTCCAGCAAGTGCTTGGGCACATGCCATCAAAGGCAACCCTGATTAAAGCGAGTGGGCTACATATGCAAAAGGATATGAAAATAGGAGATTGGTAGGGAAGAAAAAGGGTAGTAATGGGAAAAAGAAGGGGAATGAGATTGGGGATTAAGGTGTGAACATATAAATTCACTGTATTTGTGTATAAAACTCCAAAAGAATAAAAGGAAAGAAGCGAATAGAGGCTGCCCAGTAGAAGCAGACTGGGGAAGATACTTCAGGAAAAGGCACAATAAGAGAAAATGTGGGGAGGTAGGAAGGATTGTGGGATGCTCAGGGGACAGAGAGACTGGAGCACAGGACTCCTTTTTAACTCTTTCCTGAGGGGGGGCTCTGTCTGTCAGGGGGGTTTCTGCCACTACTTACCCCTCCTCCTCCCCCACCCCAGCTCAGCCAGACCCCAGGGCCTGATTGCCCCATCTTCCTGCCCAACGACTCTGAGTGGGACTGGCTTCTGGCCAAGACGTGGGTGCGCTACGCCGAGTTCTATTGCCATGAAGCTGTGGCACACTTGCTGGAGAGTCACCTCATTGGGGAGGCCTTCTGCTTGGCCCTGCTGAGGAACCTGCCCATGTGCCATCCCCTGTATAAGGTATGGACTCGGGGCAAGGTCGTCCTCAAAAGCTCCTAGGCTCAGCGGGTAGAGAGGGTACGCAGTGAGATCTGGTAGGTGTCTGGGAATTCCCAGAACGGGTTTGCAATGGGGACTGTCCAAAGAAAGGGGGTATGATGCTCCAGGAGTAGGGGTGTTAAGGCTCTTGGTGAGCAACCTCAGCCCCCATCTCATCATCTTCTTGTCTTCCTGCCCAGCTCCTCATTCCTCACACCCGATACAACGTCCAAATCAATAGCATCGGGCGGGCCCTCCTTCTCAATGAGGGGGGCCTCTCTGCCAGGGTAAGACTTCTGTCTGGGACTCTAACAAGACTCTTTCTTGCTCGTCTCTGGTCTTTGCAGTTAGTCTAAAAGAAGTTCTTCCACTTTCCTGGGGTGAGGGAGGAGGATTCCTGGGGGTGTGGTACACTAAGCCTGAGGTGAGGCTTGGTGGGCCTGCCCAGCAGGGATGCCAATTTAATTCCTTTTCTCTCCAGGCCATGGGCCTGGGCCTGGAGGGCTTTGCCCAGGTGATGGTGCGGGCTCTGTCAGAGCTGACTTACAAAGGCCTTTGTATCCCCTATGACATTGAGGAGCGTGGGGTCCAGGACCTGCCTGGGTATTATTACCGAGATGACAGCTTGGCGGTGTGGTACGCGATGGAAAGGTGAGGTGGGGACGGCAGCAGGTGACACTCAGGTACCACCTGGGATGTGTGGGATGTGCGAGAACTTTTAAGGACTTGGCCTTGGGAACAGGGTGGGCTCTTTATACACCTGCTCCTAGGTTGATGCCCATCCTTGCTTCGGCTTCCAGCTCAGCTCTGCTGGTCAAGCCCCTTCCTGGGCTCTGAGCTGCCCAGATACTTCCTGGTGCTCACTAGTGAGGAACTTCTGGTCTTGGCCAGCACCCTTGTCACCTGCCCCATAGGCCTTGCTTAGTACAGGCCTGGGGCCTCTCTGGAGCCGTTCAAGGCCAGGATGACCTGGGGGAGGTGGTTACAGAGGGGGAGGGGAAGCTCCAAACTGAGGCCCCATTTCCTGGACAGGTATGTGACAGAGATCATCACCTATTATTACCCGACTGACGCAGCCGTGGAGGGTGACCTAGAATTGCAGTGCTGGGTGCAAGAGATATTCAAGGAGTGCCTCTTGGAGCGTGAGAGCTCAGGTATGGCATAAAAACCCAGTGGGATCCGGGACTTAGGGCAGGGTCCCCAGGCACATCCAGTAGGACCTTCTGGGTCTGCACTTACCCGCATGTGAACTGAAGACAACACAAGCACTACTCCAGGAACTTCACAGGGCCTTGCCTGGGTTCTTGCAGCAACAGCGTCTCAGAGAGGTTGAGGTGGGATGGGAGTAGAGCTGACCTCTGGTCCCTGTCCAAGCTCAAGTGTTACAGCTTGTCTCTGCAGAGACCTAGACGAGTCTTGGGCACTCATACCCGAAGCCTTGTAGACTGAGAAATAGAATGTCTTTGCCATTAGGAAAATTAGATGGTCAGAGAGCTGGGAGGAGTGGTAGGTTCTGGGAGAGGGAGCTTGGAAGGTATCTTCAGGCCATAATACTTGGGGACATACTTTACTTAACAGATATTTAGTGAGCAGCCATGATGTGATGCTATGTGGCTATTGTGAGGGCATAAGGGAGCAAGACAGGAACAGGTGCTGCCCTTGAGGTGTGTATGGCCTGGGGTGCTGGCTTTGCACTTGGTAAGTGGGCTTTGCATCAGTGGCAAGATGAGGGACAGTTTGGGGGAGTCTGAGGAAGGAATGAAGGGATTACAGAGACCCAAGGATACAAGTTCATCCAGCTTGGGCCAGAGTGGTAGAGACAGGGTGGGAGTGGAGAGCTGATTATGATCTAGCTGAGACTGTGCTTCTTGGCTGACATCTAATAGGAGCTGTGAGATGAGGTCTGCGTGCATCCTTTTCCAGTAGAAGGGAAGAAGGCATAAAAGTGGGAGGCAGCACTGGGAATTCTGGCATCCTGCTGCAAGAACTGAGGTGGAGGTTAGCAGGTCCCCTGACTGAGGGCTGATAAGGGATTCAGAATCACTTTGGGTGGTCTGTAAAGAGATCAGACTTGTATGCTAGAATAGCAAGCTGCAAGCGATGGTCAGGAGACACTTTAGGGTAATATTCTGGCACCAGTAAGGAAGGTAACAGGGTCCTGCCTGGAATGAAGTCTATAGGGACACAAAGAATTCCAGAGCTGGTTGGGAGCTAGGGATTAGCTCTCTGTCTCGGTCTTGTTTGGGAGAGGTAGCTTGTGACCACAGAGGATTAGAAACACATAGGCTGGGGGCTGGAGAGGAGGCTCAGGGGTTAAAGCCTCTGCCTTGCAGGCGGAAGGTCCTGAGTTCGGATCCTGAACCCCACATATAGACGCCAGGCGGAAGCGGGGGCCGCCTGCACTTCTGGTCCTGGTAGGGCGGAGCCTGTGAATCCCGGGGTGGAGTGAACAAGGAGGAGGTGGAGGCGTCCATGGTGGTTCCCGAATTCGTGGTTCTACACACACACACACACACACACACACACACAAATGAATAAATAAAAAAAAAATTTAAAAAGAAATACACAGGCTGGCAGAGGTTGGAACCCCTGTATCACAGCTGTGAGTGTTGGCAAGGTGGGGTGAGCTGGGCTTCGAGGCGCCCTCTGCTGGGTAGCCAGGCTGAGTGGGAACTGACACTGCCTGGTGTGTTTCTCCATCCCAGGCTTCCCTACATGCTTGCGGACAGTACCCGAGCTGATCCAGTATGTCACCATGGTCATGTACACCTGCTCTGCCAGGCACGCGGCTGTCAACACAGGCCAGGTACGGGGCTCACCCTTCTCAGCCCGGCTCTCCTAACAGCCGGCTCTATACTCCAGCCATCCTCCGCCACCACCCCTGGATCACCCTCAACTTATTGACACCGAGTTCCCTTTCCAACTCTGGTCCCAGTGTCTCCGAACCCCAACTCAGCTCCAGCGAGCAGCTCCAACTACCTTGGGCCCCACCTACATTTAGCTTCATCATCAACTCTAGCACCACCAGTCTAAACCGGGTCCAAGTTAACCAGGGCTCGAGGATGGCAGGAGCCTGTTTGGTGGGAGTTGGAAGCTGCTGTCTCAAGCAGAACCTCTCTTCTATGCCCACACCAGTTGGAATACACCTCTTGGATGCCCAACTTCCCATCATCCATGCGGAATCCACCTATGCAGACCAAGGGGCTGACTACTCTGCAAACCTACATGGATACGTTGCCGGATGTGAAGACCACGTGCATCGTGCTCTTAGTGCTCTGGACTCTCTGCCGGGAGCCCGACGACAAGGTGCGGGGACCCTAAGCACTGGCAAGGTGCTGGGCAGGAGAGTGGGTGGGTGGGAGTGATGTCAGGGGCCCGGGGGTCTCCAAGTGGGGGGCAAGGGGAAAGGCGGGCCCTGAATGGTGGGGATGGGGTGGATGGGCGGGGCTTCGTCCCAGCTCCAGATTCCTTACCTGTAGCGGCCCCTTGGCCACTTTCCCGACATCCACTTCGTGGAGGAGGCCCCGCGGAGGAGTATGGAGGCTTTCCGCCAGCAACTATCTCAGATCTCTCACAACATCCGCCAGCGCAACAAGTGCCTTCCCATTCCCTACTACTACCTGGACCCGGTGTTGATTGAGAACAGCATTTCCATTTAGGACCGCCCTTCTGCCTCACCTCCCCACGCCCTGCGCCTTTCTATTATCAAATAAAATCACTTCTAACTCTTGTCCTGGAGCTAAGAGTGCGCAACGGTTTATTAGAGAAAGGGGTGTGGTTTGGGGGCAGTCACGGACCACTAAGGTGCCCCTAAAGAGCCTGGCAAGGAGGCTCTAGAAAGCAGCAATGTGCCGTGAGGAGTCTCCTGGTGAAGCGCTTGTCTGGGTAGGTGCCAAGACGCTGCTGGGGGTGGCAGGAAGGGAGAAAATCTGGGATCTGGGCCCTACTTGGGTATTTAGTTTACTCAAGCCAGGGGAGCCATATGCCTGAGAGCAGTCCAACTTGAATCATAATGTATCTGCTTGGGCAAAAGGCCAGCAACCTACAAGAAACCTGGAGCACCCTAAGTCTTGCTCACTTTGAGACCAGGCTCCAGGCTCAGCAACAGTTACTAGGAATCCAACCTACTCTAAGCCAGACCCATCAGTTCCTGAGTCCCTCTAAAGAGGTCTTGCCAATTTGTACACCTAGCCAGCAGAGGGCACCCTCAAATAATCCATAGTCCTCAGAATTTCTTCTTCTGCTCCCTAGGTCCCTCGGAACCGAGACCTCCTCCCATTCCCCACAGTGGGCAGTGCTTGAAGGTCCTTCCTTTCATTGCTGACGACTCCCCATGGCTTTGACCTCAGAGAGTGAGGCTACCCGAGTCTGTCTTGTCCCTAGGATAGGCGAGGGGGGAATACTGAAGAGTGAAGGAATATTAGGCACCCGGACACAGCAATCCTTCTGGGGGGGAGGAAGGGCTGGGAAGATAACTCTGGGATTCAGGCCTTTTCCTTACAAGCAAAAGGACCTGGATGTGAATCCCCAGTTCTCACCTAAAGAATGTCCAGTGGATATGGTGGCGGCCTATAATTCCAGCCCTAGAAGGCAGATTGTGGAAAACACCAGAGCAAAGCAATAAGGAGGCAGAGCGATCCAGAAGATTCTGATGCCACCTTGAGCCTCCACAGATCCACACACTCAAATAACCTCTTGTATACATGCTCCTTCCAATACACACACAAAAGAAGAAAGAAGGAAAGAAAGAGAGAGAGAGGAAGGAAGGAAGGAAGGAAGGAAGGAAGGAAGGAAGGAAAGGAAGGAAGAAGGAAGGAAGGAAGAAAAGAAAGAAAGAAAGAAAGAAAGAAAGAAAGAAAGAAGGAAAGAAAGAAAGAAAGAAGAAAGAAAGAGAAAGAAAGAAAATCTTTCCAGGAAGCCAGAGATAAGATTCAGCCAGTAAAGGCAACTTTGGAATGTTGGCCTCTGACCTCTGTATGTACACCACAGCATTCATGTGCCTGGTTTCTTCTCCATCCTTCCCTCCTTCCCTACCCCCCTCTCTCAGTAGATAAATAAGGGGGGGGGAGCGGCTTTCCCAGAACTCTGATTCTTGATTACTGCTGTTACCAGGTAATTGATATTGACACGAAACTTGAAATTCAGTATATGAAAGGTGACTAAGAGTCGGGAGCCATCACTGCTGCCAGGGACAGGGGGAGGCCACTGGGACCAGCTGCTGCAAAAGGAGGGAATACAAGCCAAGGAAGGAAAAGAGCCAGCCAGCCATGTGGAACATGAGCGACAGGGCTGAGTTCCAGACCTGGAGGCTGCACTCCGACCAAGGACCCAGTTGGTCTGCAGATGTGTTTTGATTGTCCAAAAAGGTTTAACTTGCTGTTCGTTTTGTTTTGAAATCACTTGCCAACACGGAATGATTAGAAGATGCCTGGCTTCCCCTAGCGGGGGGGGGGGGGCAGGGGGTTGTCTTGGAGATCTGGCCATAGTCAGAGCTGTATGTTCTTTGTACCCCCCATCAGATAAACTCAAGTTCTCCTCTGGCCACAGTTCCTGCCTGGTGGAGACGCCGGACAATGGAGTGACCCTTTCCTTTGATGTTAATTTTTTTACTTATTACTCCTGTAGGTATTAGAATTCCTGCCATTTTAGTCAAACCAAACTGCAGCAGGCCTGTCTGCTGATACGTAGCTGATATGTAGAAGATATGTAGCTGGAAGAGAGTCAACCTGTCTTTTCCTGAGGGTGAAGGTGACTCAACTCCAGGCTGACCCCATTGTCTCTACAGTCTGTTACAGCCAGTTTCTTTTTCTTCCCAAGTCCTGACCTTACAAAAATAGTTAGGTATCCCATCTTAATGATCTTTCTTTAAAAATATTTTATTTTGTTTGCTTATTTATTTATTAGAGAGAGAGAGAGAGAGAGGCATATGCATGCTATAGTATACATTTGGAGGTCAGGGGAAATTTTTCAAAAGTCAGTTTTCTCCATCTACACATGAGCTCCAGGGATTGAACTCTGTACACAGGCGCCTTTACCCGCTGAACTCTCTTGCTAGACCTGAACCTTCATTTTCATAAGTTTTTTTTATTATTTATTCCATTGTGTGTGTGTGTGTGTGTGTGTGTGTGTGTAGAACCACGGGTGAATTCAGGAACCACCATGGACGCCTCCACCTCCTCCTTGTTTACTCTCCCCTGGGATTCACAGGCTCCACTCTACCAGGACCAGAAACTCAGGCCGCCCCCGCTTCCGCCCGGCTTCTAACATGGGGTCTAGGATCCGAACTCAGGACCTTCCGCCTGCAAGGCAGAGGCTTAACCCCTGAGCCACCTCTCCAGCCCCTGAACCTTCATTTTTAAAGAGAAAAAGTTTAAAGATTTTATGAGAAGATGATCCACACTTGTTTTAGTCCTGGAAGAATTCATTATTCAGGGTCCATTCCTTTGACAGATGGAGGGCAGAAAAGGGCTTGCCAAATCAAAGTGGACCACCCCAGTCCTCTCCCTGCAGTTTGCTTTCTGTCCTTTCCAATAAACTTGGTTATTGTCCTCGCTTAGTTGTTATGAAATGCCCAACCTGTGTACCACTAGCTCAGAGTGACTTAGGTGGCTGTTGAGCTCTCAGGGTCCTAGTTTTCTCTGGGCCAACTCTACCAGTCAATAAAAAGGTCCCCCAGCTCTTAAAGAGACATCCCAATATCTCTATCGATGTAGGTTACAGAAGGGATACAAATTGAAGAAGCTACAGCAGAGTTCCCAAAGTGGGCCAAAAAAATGTAAATGAAGTCTGTATTTATAAAAATAAAGAACCCAAACCAGCTGAAGGGAGAAGGTGACTATAGAGTCAGGGCATGGAGTCGGGGCTGTAGGGATACAAGAACAGGATTGGGCCCACAGCAGAAATGTCAGAAGGATAGGTAGATGGCAGGTAGACAGGTGAACAGGCTGCATTGGGGATCACTGGGCAGATGGAGTGTGAAATGAGATCTAGCTCATCTAGCGCATCAAGAAACTCATGGTCTAGTATAGGAGACTTCGTTAAATTTAAATGGTACAATGGGGTATCAGGAATTATTTGTGTTGATTGTTCCATTCAGCATATACTGAGCACTTTCACAATGCTGGATGTTAAAAAAAGAGGAGGTTCATTGATATAGGAAACAAGTAGGAGAGAAAGCTTTAAGAAATATGAACTTTATTAAAAAAGAGGGTTTTGCGGTTACAAGGGTCATATTGGGCCCCTAGGTGAGAGAACACTAGGAGAGATAGATTAAAGTAGCAGAGAACAGGAGAGACGACCACCATGGATAACATGACGGTTGGGGATGGAATGGGGGTGTTAGGAGGAAGGTCTGAAGCCTCAAAGAAATCTCTCCAAAGCATCAGTATCCACATAGCCCCCAGAACGAAAGGGGATAGACACCCAACTTTTATAGCTTTTCCAGAGAATAGTGGGAAGTTTCACATCATGTGGTATAGCCTGATAAAGACTGATTTTAGTAAAGAGGGAGGCTGGATTTGCTTAAGTGGGAGGGAGGTCGCTACTTCAACAGTGGAAAAGGCCACAGAGGGGTGAGAGGCCTGAATGTAAGAGGAGCTCCCAGGTCTGTGACCTAAACAGATTATTTGACTCACAATTCCTGACTTCAGAAAATCATCATAGTGTCAAAAGCCTGAAGCAGTTGGTCACATGACATGCCTGCTTACCAGTGTTCAGCTCACATTTCCTACAGTCTGGGATCCCAAGTTCAGGGAACGATGCTACAGTCCACCTTCAGCCTGAGTCTTTAATGCAATCATGAGATCTGGCGTGTTCGGACCATACAGACTCCATTCATACAATCAAGTCCAGTCTCTCACGGCCATGTCCAGAGGCCAACCTTAATCTAGAGAAGCTTTCCCAGGAAGACCCAGAGGCCTGCCTCATGGGCAGTAGGTTGCCAATTAATCCTAACCATCACGGACACCAAAGAAATGCAGCAGACAGATAGCTCTGAATCACTTTGGGTCCACTGGGTCTGAGTTTGGGTCCACTGATAAGGAATGAGCAATTTAAGTGCCCCCTGACCAGCTCTAACAAATGCAGTGATTGGGTTCATGCAGATATGTAATTATTGCGTTGTCACAATTGTGTTATAAGAAATGGTGAAACTGAACATTCAGGACCTTGATATCTACAATATGAGATAGAGATGAAAACCATTAAGTGGGTTTCAAAAGAATCATTTGCCACTTTAACAATTTTTCATTGAGTCTAAGCCAGAGAAGAAGAAAACAGAATTAAAGAGTGTGCATGGACTATTGGGATCCCAGTATTAAAGATGGAATCTAGAGAGAGAAAGGTATTAGTGACATGCTTATAGTTCCTACTTCTCTTGAAATGGAAACCTACTCTACAATTCACTTTTTGGGAGGTTTTGAGAAAATAGAGGCGGGCAATGCAGACTTGTCTTTGTGTTTGGTCTACAATATGTTTGGTCTTAGTGATATGTTCATGTAAGACAACAGGTCGTGATCAACCTTTGGGTGCGCTTTAGGCTGGACCACTTCTGATTGATTAAAGTGTGTGTGTGTATGTGTGTGCGCGCATGCACATGCACGTGTGCACATCATGGTGCACATGTACTGGTCAGAGGATAAGTTCCAGAAGTCGGTTCTCTCCTTCCACCATGTGGTTATTCCAGAATGGAACCCATGTTGCCAGGCTTGTGTGGCAAGCACCTCTTCCTGCCGAGCCGTCTTGAGAGCCCTGGGCCCTTCTTTGTGTTGCTGAGGAGCCTGTTATCGCTGCACTTGACTGTCATCAGCTGTGATCAGGGAACAGGATCATGTCCTCGATTACAGTCTGTGATAACATAATGCAAAACAAAGAAGATAAGCAAAACCCCCAAGGGGGGCAGGTGTAGGCTTAGTGTTTTAGAAACTTTTAGCAGTCCTGTCCCATGAAATTCTGTTCTTTCTTTGTGGAATATTTTTGATTTCTCTGCTTTGATTTTGTTTCTCTGGTGCATGTGTGTGTGTGTGTGTGTGTGTGTGTGTGTGTGTGTGTGTGTGCGTGCACACACATACATGTAGAGGTCATAGAACAACTTTGTAGAGTAACTTCTCTCCATTCACTTTTAGGTAGATTCCAAGATTCAGGTCACTAGGCTTGCCCAGCAAGTGCTTCTACGAGTTGAGCCATCGTGTCAACCCTCCCTAGGGTTTTAGATGGACACACTGTTCTCGATGAGAGGAGGGTCCAGGTAGGTGTAGGGTAGTACCAGACCTCGATTCCGTTCTCTGATGTCCCTTGAGATCTGGGCCAGATGGCTCTGGAAGGCAGCGATGCTCCTCCGTGGGGCGTCCTCTGTGAAGTGCTCATCTGGGTAGTTGCCCAGAGGCCTCTGGGGATCAATCACAAGGTTGGGCTAGTGAGGTAGCCGTCCTCTGAGGAGTCACAACCTACCTTAGCTAGCTATAGCCCCCAATCCTCTAGGCACCTCAAGCAGTCTTCGGTCAAGTCTTATCTTGTTTCTCCCTAAACAGTTCTTCTCCCAACACCAATTATCTATGAGTTCTTGGGTGTTTTTAATTTAATTTTTTGGTGCTTATCTGTGTGTGTGTGTGTGTGTACATATGTATACAGGTACATGTACAAGAGGGTACTTGACTGTGCCTATGGCCCAAGGGTAAATTCAGAATTCATCCTGGATTATTCTACCTTCTTATTCCTTTGTCATGGGGTTTCTCACACTTGCTGAATTACAGGCCACTAACATTTCCTCCTGACATTTTTATGGGGGATTTGAGGATCAGAACTCAGGTCCTTTTACTTGTGAGGCAAAGGTTTTAACTCTTGAGCCATTTCCCTGTCCTATTTGAATGTTTAGAGGAGCAAGAACCTATGTCTTCTTGGCTGAGGGTGGTACTCTCTGCCATCGATTTGGCCACTTTCCCTTCATTGTGAGATGTTCAAGGGTCATGTGTCCTATTGGGAAGGTTCAGTGGAGTGAAGGTCTTGACATAGGGTCAAGTTTGGGCCAAGGAGGGTAAACAACAGTCTCTCCCTTATCTAACCCAGATGCCCAATTCCCAGCTCCTTCCTCACTCGATCTCCTGGCTCCTTGCTCAGCATCCAAAGGGTAACGATGGGGCTGGAGAGGTGGCTCAGGGGTTAAGCCTCTGCCTTGAAAGCGGAAAGTCCTGAAGTTCAGATCCTAGACCCCACGTATAGACGCCTGCGTTTCTGGTCCTGGTAGGGCGGAGCCTGTGAATCCTGGGGCAGAGTAAACAAGGAGGAGGTGGAGGCAGTCCATGGTGGTTCCCGAATTCGTCCGTGGTTCTACACGCACGCACACACACACACACACATACATGCACAATTGAATAAATAATAAAAAATTTTTTTTCAAAGGGTAACGATGACATCACATGTGGCATTGATTGGTGGGAGGGTGGCTATGAAGCCCTCAGGCCGAGCCTGGCCTTTGGAAGTGGGTGGTGGCAGCTGCATGGTGGGTGGCAGGTTGGGCATCCAAACACAGGAGTCAAACTGAAGACCAAGAGGGTAGAATAAAGCCAACATGCCAGTCCCTGCATCCCACTGCCCATAGCTCTAGCAGCCTTTCTTCACCTGGCCTGCGCTGACGGCCGTGTGTTTGGCTGAGCAGTTGAAAATCATCCATGGTAACATACTGGATCAGGGCTTCCTGGGTATCAAGGAGGAAGGTATACCTGCAGAAGAAGCTGGGCTGGGACCAAGGCTGCCAGAGCCACAGGGGAGACTTCATGGCAGAGACTAGAAGGTAGAACCCAAGGGCTGAGGTCCCTGTACCTGAATTCTCCCGACCGAGGAAGCCCTTGGAGAAGATCTTCCTCACCCAGGCCTGGAGTTCGTGGTCATCTTTGACAGCCACGTGACTGAGGTAGTAGATGTCTACTATCTCAGAGACAAAACTGTAAGGTGGATTTAGGTAACCGTCTCTGTTGCCAGTGTTTTGTCCTGAGCTCTCCGAGGCTCTCCCTGTCCTGCCCAGTCTTCCTGCCGCCCCACTTCCTGGGGATGATTCCCTTACCGTCTCACTGCTCCCCAGATCCGCATCCCATCATCTCGGTAGTAGTAGCCTGGGATGTCTTCAACTCCCCGGGCTAGGATATCTTCGGGAAGACACAGGGCAGAATAGGTCAGTCGTTCCATGCCTCTCCTTATCAGCTCAGAGAATCCCCAACACCGAGACCTGTGGACTGAGGGAGAGGACTCATAAGCACTGGGGTCTGGCTCTAAAAAAAGGAGGCGGCACAGGTATGAGGGAAACAAGGCCACTCACACCCCAGAACAACTAGAAGATGTTCCCCACGCTCCTTAAGGAGACAATACTCATATAATCAGCTTAAGGGAAAAAGGGAGATTTATTTGGCTTCAGAAGCCAAATACATTCAGGCCAGAAGACTCAGCCTCATGGAAGAGCACAGAGCAGGGCCTTGTGGAGCATTCAGGTAACATGTTCATTTCCCCAGTGGACTTGAGGCATCTCTGACAAGGGCGGGACCTCTCCTCCTGGAGCTGCCTGCACTTTCTGACTCTTGCTTGGGATCTTCTCTTAGACCCAGGCCCCGCTCTGTGCTCTGCAGTCAGGATGATGGGCCCTGCATCCTGGCCTATAAGGACAGACCTAACTGCAGGAAAAGTCACTCAGGAGGGAAGGATGAGGGGCAGGACAAAGCCCTGAGCTCGGAGTAAAACCTAGGCCACTTTTCGGAGTCATGGACCTTGAAGAGAGGGTGGCAGTGGGGCAGCTGGCGCAGCGTGGCAAGGGCGAAGACTTCGGGCAGCAGGTGTGCATGCAGCAGGTGTGTAAGGGCCTCGCAGACAGAGAACTCGGCATTGCGCACCCAGGTCTTGGCCAGCAGCCAGTCCCACTTGTCATCACTGGGTAGGAAGATGGGGTTCTCAGGTCCGGGAGTCTGGTTGAGCTGGTGGGTTAGCCAGTGGAGAGGGGGACAGCCAATGAGCGTCTGTCAGCCATTCAGTGGGACCCGCAGGACCTCGGCCATGACCTCCACCGCCTGTCTCACTACAGACCTGGATGGCGAGGGGCAGCAGTGGCCCCCATCCTGGGCGCTGGTATAACAGGGTCATGGGGGCTGCAGAGAACTGAGGTCTCCCATTGATGACATTGGTCTGGATGCCAGAGAGGACGCCATGATCCACCAAGAACAAGGAGCCTCTCTGCAGGAGAGAGGGTTGCTGTAGCCGCCACCCGGTTTTCTAAAGCAGTGGAGGCAGGTAGCAGGGAGAGGACCTGGGCTGGGAGAGGAGGGTCCCTGGCATGCAGCACACAGTAGGTCCCTCCCAACCGTGAGTGTGCCCCTCTCCAGTGGGGGAGGGGCTGAAAAAAGTGAGCTGGAACTTAGGGAGTTGTCTGTACTCCACCTCCAGCTCAGCCTGCAGGCTGCTCCCAGGGTCCAGCACTGAGGCCACCATGTCATCAGTGACCGGGAAGTTCTCTGGGAGGCTGTGACAGCGGCGGACCAGGACGGGGTTGAGACCGTTTAGGAACTGTGAGGCGAAGAAGGCGTCCTCCTGCCAGTGCTTGAACACGTACTCTACAGACAGTGGGCGGCATGGGAGCGAGTCAGCGCGGCTCCCACAGGTTTGCTCCTGATTGGCTTCCCGGTGGACTTCTCTTCTTGGCCCACCCTGGGGACCCTGTACCTTTAGCAGGTACATGCCTCTTGGCTTTGGTCGCTTGGCCTGCTCACCTGAGTCCCAACCCATCATCCCGACACCTAGCTGATACCTCTCTCACCCTGCTGACTCACTACCTTCAAAAACAGCCTATTGGGGCTGGAGAGGTGGCTCAGGGGTTAAGCCTCTGCCTTGCAGGTGGAAGGTTCTGAGTTCGGATCCTAGACCCCAGGAAATGGGGGGGGGGCTGCGTTTCTGGTCCTGGTAGGGCGGAGCCTGTGAATCCCGGGAGCAGAGTAAACAAGGAGGAGGTGGAGGCGTCCATGGTGGTTCCCGAATTCATCCGTGGTTTTATACACACACACACACACACACACACACACACACACATACACACACATGCACACACGCATAATTGAATAACTTTTTAAAAATTAAAAAAATTGGCACTTAAAAACAGCCTGTGGGCTCTTCCTCCAGCTCATTCTCCCCCCCCCCATGCCACTGGCTGGCATCCCAAGGAATAACAAGTCCATCCAGTGAACCAAGGCAGAGCCAGGGATCTCTTTAGGAAGTGCTTTCTCTTTCTCCCACCTCAGGGACGCTCCACTTTCAGTGTCCCTGGCCTGCCTCTGCTCCACCCCTATAGTCACCATCTTGCCAGGCCAACCATCCTCTGCAGATATCAGCTAGAGCCCATGACTGATCTTCCTGCTTCCCTGGGGCTCCAGTGTCCCTCACAAAGCACTTCTGGCCATACTGTTCTCACAAGGCTCTGTCCCGCTATGGCCCACACGATCTACACCTCACAGGCCCTGGGCCCTCTCTTTGTCCTTCCTCACTCAGTCTGTTTTGGCCACAGCAGCTTCTTTTCCTTATCGGTGTCCTGTCTGTCTTCAAGATCTTTCACTTTGCTGTCCCCTGAACCAGAAGTACTCTCTGTCCTACGTCTCATCCTCAGTGTAGTTAATACCTACTTAATCCCCTTGGAAAAACTTTCCAGATTCCCTGTTGTAGGTGGGTCTTCCTTTCACCCATGTACAGAGCCAGTGATCCTATCTCCCAAGCAACACTAGTGATTCAATTTTTCGTCTCGTTCATAACCACACTGGCCCGTCCCATTGACGAGCCTTGGGCAATCGCCTGGGCCTCTGTTGGATTAGGTGGTCTTCCGCCTCATCTTTTGTTTCTGTAGAGATTGTAAGATCTAAGAAGGGTCAGGGGTCTGCCCCAAGTCATGAGATGGACTTGGTACTTGGTTTTCTGGGGCTCCTGGGGCTGTGGGAACTGACACCACAGGAAAGAGGTTAGGATACGACCCTAGTGCCTCATCAGCCTCGGGAGTGCTGTGGAAGTTGAAGATCCTTCACATCTCCCTCAGACTCCTCCAGAGCCCCGTGTGGTCCAGCAGCCCCTTGATTTTCAGCTCTGTGACTCTGATAAAGGATGTGAGGTTTGGGTAGAGGGCACGGGGCGCTGGGAGAGCCTCCCAAAGCCTGTCTGATGTAGTCACTGCCCTGCTGGGATTGGTAATGGCCTAGGCAGGGGGCTATGAGGAGGTGGGGGGTTGAGTAGAGAAGGAAAGAAGGCAGAGACGGTGTGCATAGAAGTGGGGGGGCATGGGGATGGGTGCAGGATGGGGTGGCATCCTCACGCAGAGATGGCTCTGAAGTAGAAATTGGCATTCTTGACTGAAGAGTACTTGACGTTGAGGTCCAGGTCTTTCACAGTGGTCTCGTGGAGGCAGCGAGGCCAGCCTCGAACATGGGTTTTCCAGCTGTGGGTAACAGGCAAGTGATCAGCAAGAGACCTCAGCAAGAGGCTCAGGACTGGGACAGAGGAGTCCTCCCTTCCCCCTGAAGGCTCTAATCAGGGACTTTCCTGAGATCTGTCCTTCCCCTTTGCTCACAAGGTTGTAAGGGAGCTGCATGTTCCCACAAAGGAACCCTGAGCCCTGAGCTGGGTCAGGTCTCTGGGAATCTGAGATTTGACCTGAGCTGGACAGGTAGGTTCTTGCTAAAATCTGTATATTACAGCACGTGAACATATTGAGATCTGGCCATTTTCCCTATCTGTACCCTCATGTCCTGCTGAAAACTTCCCTTTCTCTGTGTGAACCACACAATGCCTAACCAGGGGCACCTTGCATAGGGACCCAGTCCTGAGCTAGGGCTACTCCCAGGCTTCCAGTTGCTTCTGGCAGGCATCCCACCCAGAGGCCGTGCAACCTCCATGGTTTGGGAAACTGCAGCCATTTACTCTGGCCCTGGCTTAAGGCATCTCCAAGTCCACATGCATGAAGCCACAGCCAGAGACCTTAGGGCGGAAGATGATAAGATTATGTCCCAGCAAGCTGAATCTTTCTCTTCTACATTCATTTTTTAAAGTTTTTTTCTATTATTATTTATTCAATTGTGTGTGTGTGTGTGTGTGTGTGTGTGTGTGTGTGTGTAGAACCATGGATGAATTCGGGAACCACCATGGACGCCTCCACCTCCTCCTTGTTTACTCTGCCCCGGGATTCACAGGCTCCACCCTACCAGGACCAGAAACGCAAGCCGCCCCTGCTTCTGCCCGGCGTCTATTCATGGGGTCTAGGATCCGAACTCAGGACCTTCCACCTGCAGAGGCTTAACTCCTGAGCCACCTCTCCAGCCCCTACATTCATTTTTTTAAAGGTAACTAAAAAAATAATGTTTAGTGTTCACTTCGGCAGCACATATTTTAAAATTGGAATGATACAAAAAATACAAGGATGGCACGCAAATTCGTGAAGCATTCCATTTGAAAAAAAAAAGTGTTTAGTAGCTGAGGCTGGTAGCACAAAGTTATTAAATTACTTAGGAAGTCTGAGGCAGGAGGATCAAAAGTTTCATGATTGCCAGAGTTAAAAAGTGAGTTCAAGGCCAGTCTGGTCAGATTAGTAATTCCCTGTCTCAAAACAAAGCTAACAAAAAATAAACAAAAGGGCTTGGGATATAGCTCAGCAGTAGAGCACTTGCCTGGCTTGTTTGATGCCCTGGGTTCAATCCCCAGTATTGCAAAACAAAAAACAAATATGTCAGAAGGAAAAGAGAATTGAGGATGTAACTAAATAGTAGTATGTTTGCTTGAAATAATAAACAAGCAAACTAACTAATTAATAAATAATTTGAAAAGAAAAAAACCTTAGATTTCAGCTTTGACTTCAAAGGACGATTTGCAGTTCAAGTACACTGCCACTAGGTGGTGGACAAACCCCACTTCTCAAACTATTCATGTAGGGAATTTATGGAGATAGATTGCAAATTATGACCTCGTAGGTGTGGAGTGGACCCCAGGGGCCTGTGTATTCTCACATGTTCCCAGAGATGCGGATGCTCAGGATTTGAAGCTTCACCAAGGACTCAGACTGAGAAGAAAAGAATAAATGACAGTAACAGCTTACACCTCCGACCGAGCACTTAATAAGTCTCATTGGGTTTGTTTTTTGGTTTTGATTTATTTGTTTTTGAACAGGGTCTCGTGTATTCCAAACTAATTTCAGATTTGAATTGTGCAGCTGAGGAAAACCTTAAATTTCTGATAATCTTTCCTTCACCTCCTGGGTGCTGGGGTTATAGACATGGTTTATGTGATGCTGGGAATGAGTTCATGGCTTCTTGCGGGTTAGGCAAGCACGGTTCCTATTGAGTTACCTTCCCAGTCCTCTTTTAAAAATTATTTTTGTATGTATAGGTAGGTGCAAGTGTGCACTGTGTAGGGGTATGTATAGAAAAGGGCACTGTGTGTGTCTGTGGAGGCTCAAGAGGGGGGCTTCCAGGAAATATCCTAGAGTCCTTTACCTGCTTATTGCTTTGCTCTGGGGTTTCCTAGTTTCCACTTTCTAAGGCTAGCTACAGTCATTTCTCCTGGAATGTTTACATGGGATCCAAATGCAGGTCCTTTTGCTTGCAAGGCAAAGGCTTAACCCTGAGCCATCTCTCCAGACCACCCTGTCAGCTGTCAGTCTTTTTTTTTTTTTTTAATTCAGTGCTCCTTGTCAGTCTTCTTTTTTTTTTTTTAATTCAGTGCTGAGAAAATAAGATCAAAGAAATGCAATGACTTTTTAAATACTTCCCAGCTCCTTTTGGCAGGATCTACACTGGCCTGCCTCGCTGAAGACACAGTAGACTCTCCCAGGGCAGCTGCTGTGGAATTTCATGCAATGCTTTTTTTTTTTTTTTTTTTTTTTTAACGATGCACATAGAATCATCTGGAACCAAATGAGCCTGTGGTTACCTGGTGTTCAGAGACCTGGAGCCAAGACTGCCAGCCCAGGCATTGGAAGCAGCCTAGACCAAGATGTTTTGAAAAGCTTCACGTGAGTCATGGTTCCTCTTTTGTGGCACCTTGCAACACCTTCCTACTGCAAGCTCAGTCTCCCTGCTTCACCTCTGCCTGTTAGCATGAGCTAGAGCAGAGAAAGCATCCATCTTACCCTTGCCTACCCTCCGAGTGTCTCTTATCTACAAGGGATGTGGTCCAAGTCCCCCAGTTAGATGCCTAGTATGGTGGGTGGTCTTGAGTGTTATGTTTTCTACTCTGGCCATAGTTCTGGGAGAATACAATGAGCTGCTGTGGGAGAAAAAGAGAAAGAAAGAAAAAAAAAAGAAAAGGAAAGGAAAGAAGGAGCGAGCAAGGAAAGAAAGGAAGGAGGGAAGGAGGAAAACAGAGCAAGGAATAACCATGCTTTCCAAACTTCAGTGAATGTTAGAGTCAGCTGAGTTAAGTCAATAATTCTCCCCTGAAGACAGCCAGGGCCTGAGCCAGTGGGTCAGAGGTGCCTAAGAACCTGCATTTCTCCGGGGTGCCTGGTGATGGTCCCCAGAGCAGCTTTCAGTCCATCAGCGGCAGTGATCCCAGGCTGCGTGGGGTCCCCTCTCTCAACAGAAGGCCTCTCCTCACCTGTACACGTCCCTCTTGGTCTGCAATTCTTCCTGACGCTGTTGCTGCAGGGTGAGGTGGTGGTCTTCCCAGGAGACCTTAGCTGAGGGAAGGGGCAGCGGTGGGGAGAGAGAAGGAGACAACCCCTTCTCTCCAACCACTCTCCCTTCTACTAGCCACATTCTTATCGGTCGCATTCCGTCCCCTCCCCCAGCCCCAAAGTTGCCCCATCCCTCTCACACCACCAGCGCCTGCCTGCGTCCCTACCCTCTGCCTACACCCGCTCATCTTGTCCTAACCCTTGCTTTTCCCCCGCCCCAGCCTCTTCCTCCCCGCTGATGCGCCCCCCCAACCCTCAGCCAGTCCCTTGACCCCCCTCACCTGTTCCCTCCCGCAGTACCAAGTCCCTGGTTCTCTCCAGCCACTGGTAACAGGAGAAGCGGAGCAGAGCAGCCGGCGCTGCCTCCAGCTGGAGCCAGCGGCAGAACCAGGCATCTGGCGGCAAGGTTCCCAGCGGGCGAGGAAGAGCTGGGGGCTCCTTGTGCACACGCAGCAGAAGCACGGGGTCCACGTCCCGGGGCAGCGTCACCTCGAAGTCCTCCTCCTAGAAGGATGGTTAGTGTGGGAAGGTTTCCTCCTCCACCTTCACCTCCTCCTCCACCTCCTCCCCTCCACCTCCTCCCCTCCACCTCCTCCTTCACCTCCTCCTCTACCTCCTCTCCTCCACCTCCCCTCCACCTCCTCCCCTCCACCTCCACCTCCACCTCCTCCTCCACCTCCTCCTCTACCTCCTCTTCTCCACCTCCTCTCCTCCACCTCTTCTCCTCCACCTCCTCCTCCCCGCTCCCAAAGCACTCACAGCACCGGTGGAGAACTCCTTGCCAAGGTGGTCCAGGGGCAGGAAGGGACTCTTTCCCCGGGTCCCCACGACGCTGACAAACACTCTGTCCCACGTGCCAGCCCCACAGGCTTCTCCAGTGGACACTCTCACCCTGAATTTAGCCATAGTGCTAACCAGAGTCGGGTTCCTACTGCCGGAAGGGCTATAAGGCTGAGTGACAACCTTACGGGTACCCCGCCCACCAGGTCCTGTTAGGGCAAAACTGAGTTTCCACCTGGCCCCATCATCACCAGGAAGAGCATGCCAGAATTTAGGACAGGGAGGGGCTGGTCTGAAACACTGGGCAATGCTGGGAAAGGACGTCCCGAGAGACTGCGACCCAGCTGGGTTGTGGAACACAAAAGCAGAGCTGTGCACCTGCTGTCTCATTTATTTAAATGCGTTCGCAGGACCACTTCTCCTCTTCCTTTGACTCTTCCGGTGCCGCGCAATTTCATTTCCTTCAATAACTAATTTTAAGAGCCATCGCGGTGCCAGGACTATGTTAGATGTTGGGAGTACAGACCAGGCAAGACTCTAAAAAATTCAGGCATGAGGGTTGGAGAGGTGGTTGTGAGTAGAGTGCTTACCCTGCAATCTTGGGAACTTGAGTCTGAATCCCCAGAGCCTACATAAAACCCAGGCACAGAGCATGGTTGTAATCCCAGTGTTCCTGTAAGGGATGGGAGATGGAGACAGGAGAATTCGCCCGGAAACTCGGGGGACATCAAGTCTGGTAAATATAGATGTGAAAAATAAAGAGACTCTGACTCAAAGTGGAAAAGGAGAACTGGACACTCGAGGCTGTCCTCTAACCTTTCTACATAGTCCTTGACACACATGCACCCTCATTCACACCTATGAATACATGTGCAAACACATATGTGTACACATATGTACACATATATGCATATGCACAAAATCAAGCATGAGGAAAAGATATTCAAATGCTGTACTATGACAATTTTAGGTGACTGTGGTGTGATATATTGGGGGAAATATCACAGAAATGTTGATTTACTCCAGGTAAGAAACCAACAAAAGACTTTACACTAAAGAGACTATGTTTGAAGTACCCACTACATATCCAAGCACAGAAGCCACGTTTGGGCGTAGAGGACAGAACTGGAGGGTTTGAACCTGGAAATCACCGGCACGCAGGAGTGTCTGAGCTACAGGATAGCAGAAGATGCGGGTAGAGAAGAGCAGGGGCTGAGGAGCTGTGACCTGAGGTTTCTGAAATTTAAAAATTTATCAAAGGAGGTAGAAACAACAAAGATTGTCCAGTGCATATGTTGGTCTCCTTTCCCAATAAACTGGCTTAAAAAGGAGAAAGGTTTGGCTCATAGTTTTGGAGGTCCTTTCCTTGATCGATTGACCTCACTGCTTTTAGGGTCACCATGGCAGGAGCGTGTGGTGCACACCCCATGGCCATGGAGCAAAAAAGTCAAGGAGGGGGTGTCTGGAATTTCATAATACCCTTCAAGGATACACCCTTAAGGAGCCCCACTACACCCTATCTTTTTAAGATTTCATCATTTCTCTAATAGTCTAATCAAGTCTTTAACACAAGGCCTCAGACTATTGCAGTAAGATAGAAGGGGAACAAGGAATGAGTGTTTCAGAAAATCCAAGGAAAGACTGGGAAATCATGGTATATGTTGTTAAAAGGTGGGGCACGAGGAAGGTGAGAACCTATCAACCAGTAGCTATTGGGGTTTGTGCCATCACTTGGTAAACAAGATTGAGGAGATCAACATTCTTCTGAGGTAGAGTGGGTTTAGACAGGGCCTCACATAGCCTAGACTAATCTTGACTCACTATGCCCATGGCGGTCCTTGAATATCCTGATCCTCCTGCCTTCACCTTCCAAATGCTGAGATCGCAGGCAGGGGCCACCCACCTAGCTTAAATCAACCCATTTCTGTGAAGTCAAGCCCAGTGCATGACAGAATCCTACCAAGTGCGATCTTGCCTCTAGCAATGCAATGTTAGTAGTGTGATGGAGTGGTTATAGGGTATAACTAGAGATAGCAATGCACACACACACACTTTTGCTTCTGCCTTCTTGAAAACCCATTAAAGTACTAGATTAGAATGTAAACTTACAAGGACAAGACAATGAGTATGGTAATGCCAGTGACTGACTTAAGGAAGAAAAGGTAAAAGTTCACAAGTTGTGTCAGTTCCCACCTCAAAACCCAAAGTCTAAAAAATAGGGAGACATACCTGTGACAGCCATGTGGGGATGATGCTGGAAACAAGGATTTTTTTCTTAGATGTAGTGAGGACTTCCCCCTCCCTACCTCTTCCTGTAAGTACCTTTCACAACCAGTAGACAAAGATCCTCCTCCTCACTCACAGACAATAAAAAATTTATCGTCTAGGTATTAAACTAGAGCAAGTCTAAACTTAGGGACACCTGTTAGAATTGAAGGTCGACATGAATCTTAAAATCAGAGGAAGAGCTACAAGCGTACACATTGAGCCCCTGCGAACCTCTTCTCTGTGGTTTTTATTTCAGATTCCTGTTTTCAGTTCTTCGGGATATACACCTAGAAGTAGAACTACTGAATCATGAGAGGACTATATATTTAACTTTTTTAAAAATTGTTATTCAATTGTGTGTGTGTGCGCGAATGTGTATGTATGTGTGTGTATGTATGTGTATGTGTGTAGAACCACAGACAAATTCGGGAACCACCATGGACGCCTCCACCTCCTCCTTGTTTACTCTGCCCCGGGATTCACAGGCTCTGCCCTACCAGGACCAGAAACGCAGGACGCCCCCACTTCTGCCTGGTGGCTATACGTGGGATCTGGGATCTGAACTCAGGACCTTCTGCCTGCAAGGCAGAGGCTTAACCCCTGAGCCACCTCTCCAGCCCATATTTAACTTTTTAAGGAACTGCTGTGTTACATTCTATGACTATGGCCATTTTCTGTTCCCAGAGCAGCGTGCCCAAGGGCTTACTTTGTCTGCCCTTGTCATTAACGCATCATATTTTCTGGGCATCTAATGGGCGTGAAACTTTGTGCTGTTGTGGTTTTTATGTAATGATTTGTAATGTCATCATACTTTTGAGTTATCATTGGCAATTTATATATTCTGTTTGAAACAGTATCTATGAATGTCCTTTGTTCAAACCATCCATTCTCTGTCAGATTGCAGATTTAGCACATTGTTTAGATGGCCTTTTCCTCTGGACATATAGTAATCATCTTGGGAAAGAGATAACCTTTGCCTGCTGGCCATGGCAACAACATAAGCAGAACAGTACAGTGACGGCTAGGTTTATGGTAATGGAGCTGCTAATACCCCCTAGTGGAAGTGGGAAAGGGTCACAGAACTTTCACCTGAGATTCTAGTCGTTACTCCCTCCTGCCTTATCTCCATAATTAGTGACCTTGGAGTGTTAGAATATATATGAAATGGAAAGGTAACTCTAAATAGGACTCCATGGCTCAGTTTTTGTAAGGTTCCCATCTATGATGAGGTAAGATCTGTGGCACAGCTGTTTCTGGGGTACCTATACTCCCACAAGTAACTTCTTACTCATACTATCATAAGTCAAATAAATGTGGTTTTCCAAGTTGGACTTGGTGGAATCCTTACTTTGGTCTGTCATCAATGTCCCATCTGCATTAAAAAAGATATTTGTGCCAGGTAACTTTGGGAGATATGGTTGCATGCCTTTGCTATGGGGTAAGACATGCAAATGAAACTGGACCATCTGAGGGCAATTCCAATATGGCTGTACTCTCTGTAACATGTGGTACTTTGCCTTCTTACAGTAGCATGGGCCCCGCTGTGGGCAATATGACATGCAACTAAGACTGACATTTGGAGGTGGGCTGTCCATAGGGATATGTTTCAGGGTAACGATTTTCTTCTATGTGGTATGGTGCAGCATGTCTCCGTGATGAGTGGGGCTCACTGTAGGACTATGTGGATTCCCTGAAAAAATGGTTGAAAGGCGAAAGAACATACTGTAGTTCCTGACAGTGGTCTGTATGGGAAGGATTGCCAGCAAGCTAAACCAGAGGTTGCATGGACACTGCCAAGTATAGTAAGACATACAGGGCTGAGATGGCTGACCAAACGAACTTGGTTGTGTAAGGGAGGAATTATAATGAAAAAGGGACATGTGTAGCATCCTCCATATTGGCTTCTGATTGGCAGGTAAAATGGAGGTAAGAAAGCGTGAAGTAGAGATGTTGGGCTTTCCTTTTCTCATAGCTGGGGGCCTGAAGGAAAAAGGAGTAGAAAGTAGATCCGCATTAAAAAGTCCCTCCTGGGGGGTATGATCTCACCAGAAGAGGAGGGCATATAGTCTGGCAGATAAAAAGTAACCGTTGTGCAAATTGGTGATAGACCCCTCCCTCACTGTGGTTTCCCACTTTTATTACATCTACCTTTGAATGTGCTTTTATCACAAGACTCTAGTTTAACAGCTTTTTGTCTCTGGCCAGGGGGTAACATACAATACCCACCAGGATGGAGTGAAGGGCATTGCAGGAACAGCAAAACTGCAAAAGAAAACCAACAAACCACAATCTAGAACTTCAGAGACTCTATATCAACCACCTAGAACTAGGCCAGCTTAATCTCTCCCCATCCTGAAGCTCAGGGAAATTTGCGGAAGAGGGGGCGGTAAGAGTGTA
This sequence comes from Typhlomys cinereus, assembly GCA_023101885.1. NCBI lineage: Eukaryota > Metazoa > Chordata > Mammalia > Rodentia > Platacanthomyidae > Typhlomys > Typhlomys cinereus. The sequence continues at coordinate 3,172,949 of JALPQD010000101.1, read as the reverse complement.
AGAGCAAAAGGATGGGAGGAGCAATGATATGTAAGATACTCCATACAAGTTAGGGCTGAAGCAATCATAATTGGACTTTACATGCCCTGCGCATTGTCCAACACACTATTGACCCCACAAAGTCCAGCATCTGCTAAAGGCACCAAGATGTTTGGAGGCAAGGGATTGGCAGACACAGCAGTGTTCCTATATCTAAGGGGAACACGGGAAAGTGTTTAGGGAAAGACCACTGGGTCCTTGTACGTCATCGGAGAGTAGGCCCAGAGGAAAATCAGGCATGCACAAGAAAGGACTCTCTGGGAATTGGGGCGGGAGGCACTGGGGGATGGGAAGAGACGGGGGGGGGGGGGAAGAGCCGGGGGTATGGGGGGAGGAGGAGGGAGGGAGGGAACTGGTGTACCCATTAAGTTTGTATGAGCTGAAATAATAATAAAAAATGTATTAAAAAAAAAAAAGTCCCTCCTGGGAACCTATGGGAAGTTTGGCAGACAGTGAGGAGAGATAATGAGGTAAAATAGAAGAGAATCTTCAAGTGTGACCTTTCATACGGAGGAAGGGAAAATTCATCATCCAACATACAAATAGGAAACTGTGAGAGTCAGAGAGTATTTTGCCTCTGAACTCCTTGAATTGGGAAAAACTTTTGTCATAGTTAGGCACAGGTGTCAACTTGATAGTTGAGGATTTGAGCTCTGGGCACATTTGTAGAGAATTAGTGGTTGAGTTAAACTGAGAGCAAACCTGTAGGAGACTGTCTACTTGATGGGGAAGGCACAGCCTATAGTGAGTGAGATTAGGCCTTGGAATAAAATACAGAGAGCTGGTTGAAAGAGTTGGCATCCTTGTGTACACTTGGCCAGACATGCTGGTCTGGCAAGTAAGGATTGTCTCTCTCTCAGACATTATGTAGAGATGGTGTGGCCAGTTCCCTCGGCCCTGGTGTTGGTGCATGCTCTCCCATCAAGCTGGACTGCGAACTATAATTGGACTATTGTAAGAAAATAAATCCCTTGTCCCCTTAAGCCGTTTGATGGTGATTTCTCAGCAACCCTGCAGGCAAACTGCAACAACTTTTAAGCAGGAAGTGAAAGAATTCTCATGACCTGGTTTGTAAAGCTGTGGGACATGAGCGTGGATGGGAACAGTATGAGTGTTGAGGAATCCTTAAAACTGAGTAACACATGTGCTCACCCGTTTCCGAGATAAAGGTGGCATAATCTAAAGCAATACGGGGGCACTCAGTCCCTTCTGGACTGTTCATATAAAGTCGTTAGGAACACTTGGATTTTGCCAGCTGAGGAATCTAGTACTGTCAAGAATTGGAAGCCACCAGGGGAAGAACAGGAAAGTGGACACAAAGGAAGTAGCATTCGATGCCCCATTCACCAGGCCTGATAGGACTATGTTCACCAGAGAGTTAAGAAAAAAGTCGATCAGTAGGTGATTCTGTTCTGGGGTGGGGCTTTAATAGGGTTGCTGAGCCCTATGGTGGGGTGTTTTTATGAGGTAGGAACAATGGCTAATATTGGTTATCAGCTTGACAGGATCTAGAATCACCTGGGAGACAAGTTTCTGGGCACAATGTGATCTTGATCAGGTTAGTCTCTGGGCATGTGAGGAGTTGTCTTGATTATGTTCAATAAAATAGGAAGACCAACTCCAAATGTGGGGGACACCACTCCCACTGTTGAGCCACTGGGCTTCATGAAAAGAAGATGGCCCGGTGGTTAAAGCCCTTGCTCTGCAAGCAAAAGAATCTGAGAACCCTAGATCCCGCATAAAAGTCTGCGCTGACAATGGTCTGCAAGGCTGACCTTGGAAGGTAGAGCCTGGGGAGTCCTAGAGCAAAGTAATAAGGAAGTAGAGCAATTTGAGATGATTCCCCATGTCACCCTTATACCTCCATAGGCACACATATTCAAGTGCCTTCTTTTTAAAAAAAATTTTATTTATTTGTTTATTTATTTATTTATTTAGTGTGTGTGTGTATGTGTGTGTATCAGAGGGCACCGTGTGTCCCTGTGAAGGACCAAGGGTCACTTCGGGAATCATCCTGCATTGCTTCTACCTCCTTTTTGCTTTTCTCTGCGATGTCCCAGGCTCCGCCCACCAGAAGTACAGGTTGCCATCATTTCTGTCTGGTGGTTTTACATGGGACTTGAGATCTGATCTCAGGACCTTTTGCTTGCAAGACAGAGTCTTACGAGCCATCTCTCCAGCCCTCAAGTGCCTTCTACACACACACACACACACACACACACACACTGGTGCATGCAGAAAAGGAGAGGGCTAGTTGAGCATTCAGTATTCACAACTGTCTTCTTCATAGCAGCACAACTGCTTCAAAGTCTTGCTGCCTCACTTCCCTATCAAGACGGACTGCATCCTCAAACTGTGAGCCAAAATAAGTCCTTTCTCCCTTAAATTAGATTTTTTTAATATTTTGTCATGTTAATGAGACAAGTAATTAAAATAGCAAGAGATGCTCTAATGAATCTGAGTGACTGAGACCACTGTGTAAATTTGGCTCATAAAGTGTTAAGACAATCAACGGAAACAAGGAAAGGGGAAAGCAGACAAGAAGTCTATCTGTGTCACTTGAAGGCAAATGTGGCAAAATTTGAGTTGAGCTGGAGTTCTGAGGAAAAATAAATGGAAAGAAAGTCAAATGCTGTGCTAGCGAGTTTCTGGAAGCCTTTAAAGATTGAACAACAGATCATGAAAGGTGCAAATGATAAAACAGTCCAAACAGTACAGATGCAAAGGACTAAGCTTGTCCCAGGGATAGGCTTTCATCCGTCCTTCACTCTGAATAAGTGTATATACTTCTTTTCCTCAAAGTAGTGTATGCTTGAGATGGATAGAAATTGTTTTATCAAACACAGAGTCAGCTCAGATTCTAGCTGTCAGAGGAGCTAGTTCAACTGGCAGATGTGATAGACAAGAGCATGACCTTGCATCCCGTTGACCCTGGCCCAGGTGCACAACTGGGGGCAACCCCACTGAGCTCATGAAAGTGGGGAGATGCATGGAGGTTGCCCTAATCTCATGATGAAGAGGTAAAGCAGTCGATGGAGATCACAGAGAAATAGGTAAGGTGGTGCCTCTCATTCTTACCACTCTCCCCAACTTTATTTTTTTATTTTTTTGAGGAAACAGTAGGTACAAACAATGAACTCCTTTTCCTGCTATATTGGACCTTGTTATTTGTTTGTTTGTTTGTTTATCTCCTTTAGCTGCTGAATCATGAGACCAGTTAGTGGTGGCTCTTCAGAAAGTTTGTCAACCTCTGTGAAAAATGTTTCATTACAAGCAAATTGCCAGTCTCCCCTAGACTAAAAATGGTTTATGATACATTGAACAAAATGGAGCTCTTTCTTTAAGGTATAAGGATTTTTAATTCTGTATATGTGTGTCAAAACTGTAAAGCTTTGTGACTAATAAGGTCTCTTAAATGAAATTAAAAAGCAAAAGAACACATTCTAGCCTAGTGGCCCTCAGGGCAGTCTCTGGGTTGTTTTACCATAAGCATGCAGCAGCCGAAGAGGACTGGAAAACAAGGAACCTCCAGCTACAGGGTTTAGCTCAGGCGTCTGTTTATGATGCCAAATAAGGACTAAAGTGGGCCAGTCAGGAAGAGTTAGTGCAGAAGAGAATTCATCAGGTTGCCTACTGACCCTGAGTAGTAGGATAATTGGTTTTCAGGTTCATTCTGGAATACCCACTGTCTTCTTAAAGAGAATTTCAACACTTATAAAGAGAATATTTATATTATTAACAATAACTTTGCTACCAACCTTTAAAGTAATTTAAAAGTAATAAAATGTCCTTGAAAAAAAAAAAAAAGAAAAAGAAAAATGTTTCATTACATGGATGTATTATGCTAATGTCTAAGCACCTTACAGACATGGAAAAGCATCTGAATGGAGCAGCAGTTGCAGGATATAAAGTGAAAGGAACCCTGCTCCCAGGGTCTGGCTGAAGACTCTCACCAGCTGCAAGTCAGGAATTCTAGCTCCGTGAAGTTTGCTGTTTTAGTTTCATTATCCATCACTGCAATAAAATACACATCTCAAACAATTTAGCAGAGAAAGGGTTACTCCTGATATATTCTGTGGCGGTTAGCTTTGGTTACCGTCATGACAATTAAGAACTGAACCTTTGATATAGCTCTGAAAAATTATTTAGATAAGGCAAGCCCCTAAGCAAGCCTGTAGAAGATTATCTAATTGGTATTAGAGGAACCGTCTCATAATGGGTAAGTTCATTCCCTGGGCAGGTGACTCGGATGGGGAGAGAGCAATCTGACAGATGGGCAGATTAGAAACTGTGCTCCCTCAGTTCCTCCGTGGATAAGGTGTGGCCCATTCCCTCAGCTCCTGATATTGCATGAACTCTCTGTCTTAATGGACCAAGACCCCCCTCACACGCTTCAGGGTTCAGGTAAAACATTAATTACAGCAATGAGAAGATGTGATTAAGACACAGTCCATCATGACAGGGAGGTCACAGAGGCGGAAGTTGAAACAGCTGGTCACTCCACATCCACAGCAACAACAGAGCACAGTGAATCAATGCATGCTTGCTTGCTGTTCTTGCTGTGGACTTGATATAAGCAGTTCTTTCACACTCCTGCTGCTATTTAGGCAGTTCTAGGGCAGCCATGCTGGGACAGTCTCTGAAGGTTTCAGAAAGCCACCTCTCACTGCTGGAATTACCCATGGGGAACAACCCCTGTTGCAGAACTGACTCTAATCCTCCACAGAGGTAAGGTGGTCAATATACCTCAAATCTTTGCCTATGAAAGGATATGGAGATGAGTTCTCTATATCAAATCAGCTAAATCCATCAAAAGAAACAGCTTGATTTCCAGCCCTACCTCGAGGTGGGCACAAGATCAACTGGATTGGGCTCCAATGGGAGCTAACCAATGAGGAAAAGCCATTCTCCCCCCGTCCTCCCCCCCATCCTCCCCCCATGGCTGGAGTCCATGAGTTCTTTTCCAGCTCCGTGCCCCTTGTGGGTTCCATGCCTGGAGTCTGTGAGTTCCATTCTTTCTCTCCTCTAATAAACTCTACCTTAATACTCTATATGTGTTCTGGTTTCAACCTTTGACTCTGAACACAAGAACCTGGATACATACAGATTCCTAGAGAGTTAACCCACAACACTATATCTGACTTCCTTGTCATGATGGGCTGTCGCCAGGAGCTGTGAGTTAGAATAAAGCTGTTTCTCTCCTAAGTTATTTGATCAGGTATTTTTCTTGTATCGACATGTAAAACTGATATATAAATTGGTGCCAAAAGTGGGGTTAGCTGTAGATAGACCTGACCATGTAGTTTTTAAGTTTTTGAACTGTTTTATGGAAGGAATGCAGAACAGTGTGGAACTTTGAGCTAGAAAAGCTACTGAATATTGTAAGTAGAGCTTAATGAGATGTTCTGAAGGGAAAATAGAAGACAGATATTGAGAGAAACGCAAACAGTGGAGACCTAAGTTCATAAGATGTTAGTGAGAAGCAAGGATTGTATTGGGCACTGGGTTGAATTTGAGGCCCTTCTGATGGTAATATATTTTTTTAACCAAGAAATGGGATTCATTCTACCAGTGTCTTGAGAATTGAAATGAAGCTGAATTTGAAGGCAATGAACTGGTTTATTTGGCTGAAGAAATTTCAAGGCAAGAGAGTACTCAGGCTGGTGCTGAGAGGAGAGCTGTGGTTGCTAAAGAATTCGAAACCCCCAAGAGAGCTCCGCAATCCACACACACAGAGGGAGAGAAAGGCGGGAGGGAGATGACTGAATTGAAGAAGGGAGGGGAGGATGGAAAAAGAGGAGACTGGTGGGGAGGGGGTTGGGCAATGACATAAGCTCAGTTTTGTTTGTGTATGGAAAACTTTCAATAAAAAAGCATTAAAGAAGGACAAAAAAAAAAAAGAATTCCAAACTATTAAAGAGAGACCTCCTGTATTGCAATGGAATGTCAGGAGAGATGTCCTGTGGGAAAAAATCCATCCCTTGGAGGCTATATTTCATGAAGATCCAAATTCATATATAGGGAGAAAGTCTATGCTTGGGGAGGGTCTTGCTTAGGCAAGTGTTTCTCCAGGGTCAACACATGAAATGTGGATGCTGTTGTGGTCTAGGTGGGTCAGACTTTATCTAGAGTTGGTATTAGAAGGTCGGCAGCACGATACAGGTGTGTGTGTATGTTGGGAGGAGGGTAGTTTTGAAGACATAGAAGACGCAGGATCCAGAGGCTCATTTAGAACAACTAGTGCCTGGCACTGCATGACAGGGTCAGAGTCTCTGCAAAGAAAGATGAAATGTAAGTTGCCAGGGAGACCTCAGGACATTGGGGGCATCCCTATGATACAGCCATAGAATGTGGAGCGAGCAAAGTTGTAGATGTAAACGAATCTGGTTGCAGAAAGAAGCTGTGTGTTACAGGCAGCAGACCTACAGAGGTGGGGCCATTTTTGGAGCCCACTCGATCACATTATGAGCCCCACGTTTTTTAGAGTTACAGGATTTTGGCTTTTTTTTTCCTTGCTATGCCTTGATTCTTCCCTTTTGAAATAGGAATGTTTACTCTGCATGGAAGGATGTAACTTGCTTTTAATTTTAGAATGTTTACTATATATTGGAATGTTTACTATGTGTTGGAAGTGTGTAACTTGTAGGAGATCATGATTAAGAGATTTGGGATCTTTAAAGCGGTGGAACTATTAATGGTTATGGGGACTTTTAAAACTAAATCAAGCATTTGCCAGAATGAATGTGAGACTTTGGGGACAAGGAGTGGACAGATACAGCTGAAAAATGACGTATGTGTGAAGTTGAGAGAGGGTGGAGTTGTTATGGTTAGTCTCAATGATCAACTTGATATTTCAGAAGCAGGCGTATGGACTGCCTGTTAGGAGACTATTTGTGCTGATTGCTTTGTTTGAGGTGGGAAGACATGTCTACTGTGGGTGGGTGGCACAATTCCCCAGGCTGGGGTCTGGACCAAATAAGAAGATAAGAGAGCCAAGTACAAGCACACATGAATTCGTCCATTGCATTCTGCTCTTGACTGTGGATGGGATATGTCCAGTTTCCTCAGGCTCCTGCTGCTGTGATTTCCCTGTCATGATTTCCTGGAATTGTGAGCAAGAATAGTGAGCAGGAATAAACCTTCTTCTCCCCTTAGCAGCTTGGATCAATATTTTGTTGTTGCAGCAGTGTGTAATGAAGCCAATGCTCAGAGACAACATTCCTATTATATAGAGATGTTTCAAATAAGATGGTTAAGGTCTAAAAAAAATATGACCTTTGAATGTGGCAATACTCTTTTTCCAGATATAAATAGCAATTTGTTGGAAATCAAACAAATAACACTATCGACTTCCTTTACAGTAAAAGAGTGTTGTAATTCCCATGTGCAACCTTGGTTACCTATAATACTACCTTCTTGCTCACATTGGTCACCGATCCACAAACGTTCAAGTATGGCCACTTCTGTTGGTTGCATGCCTGAACTACATGCTAAGATCCTAGCACTGATAACACCATACATTTTGGTTGTAGGGCACAGAGATTCCAAGCAGTGACTAAACAAGATGCTCCCTCCCTACTGGCTGACTTTTGTAGCGTGGGAAGGTGCTATGCAAGCTGCTGTGGAAGAATTGTCACTGACAGTCCTGCTCGGTCTGGACCCTGTGTGCTGTACTCTCAATGTACCAGGTAAGACATGCCTGCTAGTTCACCTGCCTGGGTGCAGGTGACAACTGTCCATTTGGTTTTAAGCCCCACTCACAGGAGGGAATTCACATTGGGTACTGTAAGCCAGTTCAAAAACGTGTACCTGGAGAGGTCACAGGTCACAGGTCACAGTGCTTGGTTTTTTTAATGAGTTCTGGAGAGTGAACTCGGCACTTTGCAGACGGAACTATTTCCCAAGTGCTAGAGCACTCTTATAAGCCAGTGCTCCATGTGTCCATGTATCCAAGTGCAGCCAGCTTAGGAAAAAGTGGTGATTTTTTTTATATTTGCCCGTCCTAAAAGACATCATTGGACTTTCTTTCTCTGCTATTTCCTCTCTACTTTCACTTTTACAAATGTAAGCAATTTTTTTTTGTGCACTCATACACGCATGCACACATGTGTATGCGTGTGTACAAGAGGGCACTCGGTGTGCCTATGGAAGTCCAAGGGTGACATCAAGAATCATTGTGGATTGCTTTACCTCCTTATTGTTTTGCTCTGAGGTTTCCCAGGCTCTGCTTTCCAGGGCCAGAATTGCAGGTCCACTCCATATCTACCTGGATTTCATATGCGAGACCTGGGGGGCTGAGCTCAGGTCCTTTTTACTTGCAAGGCAAAGATTTAATCTGTGAGCTATTCTCCCATCCCTAAACTCCCATTTCTTAAGTCTCTTTCTGTTAACCTTTTTTTTTAATCAACAGATCTCCACATCGACCTTACAATCATTATCTCAGGTTCATGTGGTCTTTAACCCTTGAGTCATCTCCCTAGTCCAACAAATCTGTTTTAGGGGAAACGTTGTGCACGACTGTAGGTTTGTATGTAAACTGTCGTAAACGGGTATAAAATAAGGTGAAGGCTGTGGGACTAAGTCAATTGCACGTGGATTCTGTTGCCTGTAGTCAGCTCCAAAGGGACGTGATGGCGTGCAGGAGCTGGTGATAAAAGTAGGAGCACCTAATTGAGTGAGGTGGTCAGGATTGAAAAAAGAATTGATTTGTGATTTTGAATTTAATTAAACTTCTGATCCTGTACCTCCAAGAACATCGACTTTCTCTAGAGTATTCAGGTGTTTTTCAAAAATGTCAATTGCCTAGTCTTATCTCATGCTAAGGAGGCAGAATCTCTGGAAGCTCAGAGAGCAATATACATTTAAAGCAGACACAGGGGGGTGATCCTTCTTAACAGTCACTGCCTTTGAGCACTGATTTTTTTTTCCCCCTGGTGCTGGAAATACATTTAGGTCTTTGCACATTGTAGGCAAATGATCTGTGGTGGAACTATACTTCAGCCCCAGCATTAAAAAAAAAAAAAGAGAGAGAGAGAGGAGAGGCAGGACATGTAGCTAACCTTACGGTTAAGCAGCAAGTTGAAAAAGGCATCTGTACCAGAGAACAGGAGGAGAAAGTAAGAGGCAACAGTTTCAGTCCTTAGATGGTTTCAATCAGAGTTGTTCTGTGTTAGCCAAGTGGGACCCCAGTATTGCTCAGCTGTATGACCTTCAAAACAAATGGCATTTTGTTTTGTTTTTATCAGCTAGGGCTGAACATGGAGGCACATGCCTGTAATCCCAGAACTTGGGAGGCAGAGGCAGGAGGATTCCAAGTTCAAGGCCAGCCTGGTCTACATAGCTAATTCCAAGCTGGAACTATGTAGTGAGACACTTTAGTTTGGCGGCTGGGGAAACCCACCACCAATAAAAGTCAACTAAAAGGAAGTAAGCAGAAAGTTTATGTTTTCCTTCAGCTATACTGTTTCAGTTACACATATACCGTGGTACACATGTGGTGGTAAGAGAACAAATGAACAACTTTTGGAAGTCTCTTACCTCCTGTTACATTTACAAGCCTTTCTTCTTGTCTGTCCTTCTAGTATAGCTACATTAGAACCATATACAACGGAATACTTAATGTTTATGTGATTTTGATTATGTATGTGTGTTCATAGGAAGCTTTGCAATATAGAAACCTGTCATCTCTTTAGATAATAATTACATATTTATCATTCTTTTTTTTTTTAGAAGTGGAACTTTTTAAAAAAAAATTTTTTATTTATTCACTTGTGTGTGTGTGCCTGCGCACATGTGTGTGTGTGTGTGTAGAACTATGGGCAAAATCGTGAACCACCATGGACTGCCTCCACCTCCTCCTTGTTTACTCTGCCTGGGGATTCACAGGCTCAGCCCTACCAAGACCAGAAATGCAGGCCGCCCCCGCTTCCGCTCAGTGTCTATATGTGGGGTCTAGGATCCGAACTCAGGACCTTCCACCTGCAAGGCAGAAGCTTAACCCCTGAGTCACCTCTCCAACCCCATATTTATCATTCTTAATAATCTACCTTTCTGCATTTTTAAAGTTAATTTAACCCCAACCTTCATCATTGGTCTATGTGATAGTTAAGCCTGGGTGTCAATTTGACACACCCAGTATTAACTAAGCTGTGCTGAGACCACCTCTGGAAAGGATCAACTGAGATTACTTGAAAGGATTATACCTGCCCCAGATCCTATCAGAACCTCCAAAGCTCGCAAAGGATCCTCCCAGTACTGCATCATATAAAAAGGAGCCACCAAAGAGAACAGATGCCCTTCTTGCAGCTGTGCTATGAATCGCTCTTCCTTCCGGCCGTCCGGTTTCTTCGACCTTCTAGCCTTCGACCAGACTAAGACTCTAGGGGTTCTCCAGCCTTCAGCCATCACCCACTTGACTACCGAACTGAGCAGCTAGCTATTGGCAGCCATCGTTGGAACTACCTCGGCTACTGGCAGCCTTTGCTGGACTATCTCGGCCATATCTGTAAGCCAACTCAATAAATTTCCTTTATAATATATATATTCATTCTGTGAATTCCGTGACTCTAGAGAACCCTAACTAATACAGTCTAGTTCCTGCTTCAGCATTCTGAGAGCTGAGAGCATATGTCACACGGCTTACACATGGAGAGTTGAAAGACAAGCTAAGCATCCAATCAGCTCCACCTTCCGAAGAAACCTTTGCAAACTGCACGATCATTCTTCTTGGCCTCCTTGGCTGGGTGGGCTCTTGCTTCACCGTCACCCATCTGGGACCCTTTCACCTCTCTGTAGTGTCAGAGCTTGTTTCCTGTTTCCCAAACTTTGATCTTTTTTGTTAATTTCATATGCAGGTCCTGCTGGCATATGTGAAGAAAGAGAAGTGAAGAGGCTGGTGTATGGGAAACGCCTCCATCTGCCTCGTTGCAGCTTGCCTGCATGTTGCCAATTAATTCCCAGCCAAACTCCTTAGGAGAACAAGGGGTTTCAGTCTTTTTTATTCTTGACTTAGATTGTCTGGTTATAGGTCTTACTCCAGCTTGGCAGAAGAGTCCACACCAAAGCAGGGGTTGAGGGAACTGGCCACACCACATCCATTACTGAGAAGGGGACAGTCCTCATCAGACCAGCATATCTAGTCAAATGTACTGAGCAATGCCAACTTCCTTAACCAGCTCCCTCCTTCTTATCCACCTACCCAGGGGATAATCCCACCCACCGTGGGCTGAGTCTTCCCCCATCAATTAGATGATCTCCTGCATGCTTAGTCAGTGCTCCACTCAACTACTAATTCTTTACAACTGTGCCCAGATCGTGAGTCTTCTTCAGTTGTCAAGTTGACACCTGTAGCTAACTGTGAGATACCTGTATGCTTGAACAATAGTTTGGGAGCCATTTTTTGTTGAGAAATTTGAGAATGCCCTACTGGAGAAACAGGGTTGCTATAAAGAAGTTTTGGGCCATTTGGGTGTCTTACTTTTGCCATATAACCTGAGGTCTTTTCCCAGGAATTTTTAGGATTCTTTCCTTACTTAAAGCGTCTGTGTTTTGTGATAATGTGTCATGGTGAGATATGTTTTCATTCTGTGCACTCCTCTCAGTGGACTTTTTCAATCTTATTTTTTAAGTGTGTGTGTGTTTGTGTGTGTGTAAATGCTACAGCATGTTAGTGGAGATCAGAGGACAATCTTGTGGAGTTACTTTTCTCCTTCCACCTTTACATAGTTTTGGAGATTGAACTCCGGCTCACAAAATTGCACAGCAAGCACCCTTATCCACTGAGCCATGTCATTGGCCCCTGCTTTCCATCTTGAGACTCATGACTTGATGTGTGGAAGATGTCTTGAATTATTATCTTTCATTGGTTGTTTCCTCCTCCTTTTGTCCAACTTTTGTCCAGCGTTCTCTTTGTGAAGTCCTGTAATTTTAGGTGTTGGCTCCCTGGCCTGGTTCTCCATTTTCCATTTTATTTGCTCACTTTCTGTCATGTAGACAATTGCTGCTTTCTAGTAGATTATCCCAGTGGTTTCTTCTAACCCTTCCATTGAATTTTAATTTTTCTTATCATATATGTATATATATGAGTTTAATTTTTATTTCAAATATTCATTATTTAATGTCACATACATGAATACAGTAAATTCACTATATTCTCAACCCTTCGTTCCAAATTCCATCCCTCCTCCTTTTCCCCTACAATCCTTCATCTCCCCTGACAGACTCCCTCTTATTTTCAAATCTTTTCATTTGTGTGGCCCACTGTTCTTCATCTGGTCTGTCTTTGATGAAATATGCCTGACCTGATTCATGCTCCAGCAAGCATCCTAGACCATTGAGGAAAGCATCCTCCTTTATTTCCCCATCAGCATTAGTCCTCATCAGTCTTCAGAGAGGTGTGGAGCTGCTTGAGATCTTTCTGATGTTTTGGTGAGATGTTAATAAGATAGTTCCCATGCAATGCTTGTATGAGTACACATATCTGCTATGAAATTTTATATATCACAACTATGTCGTGTCCAGAAGATAAGTCTGGCCCTTCCCACTTTAGGCTCTGACAATCTTACTGCTCCTTGGGTTTTAATTTTAACTGAGTTATACTTAAGTTTTAATTTCTCTCTCTCTCTCTAGATATATTTATATTTTGTAGTACTGGGATTCAGGCTTTAGGTCCCTTGTAGATGTCCAGTGGGTGTGGTGGCCCACCTGTAATTTCAGCCCTGGAAGATGAAGCTTGGAAATCCCCAGAGCAAGCTGACCAGCCGGACTCACCCTTCCGGGAGCCTTTATGTCTAGAGACCCCAACCTCAAAATAATAAGGTGAAAGAATGCTCACAGATAATCCCTGATATCATCCTCAGATCTCCACATGCACTTACATTCTGCTAGTGTCCACCACACACAATCACACATACATGTACCCCATATTCCCATACATGTGAAAATTGGGAGGAAAGAGTAATGGTGTTTTTGTCTTTTTTTTAGTAATAACCTGTTCATATTTCAGCTTATCATATTTTTTCTGAATTCTTTGATAGGGTATTTCAGATTTTCACTTGTTTCTGGCATTTGCGGTGTATTCTTTTTTTTTTTTTTTTTAGCAGTAAGTACATCTTTTATAATGTTTCTTAAATCATTTTATTTCCTTTCAAATGTGATTTTTCTTCATCAAATATAAACAGGATTGTTTTTATTATCACTGATCATTTTACTAATATAATTTAAGTTGATATAAATATTATTTGGAGTTTCTTTGGCTACCTTAGCATTTTTTTTTTTTTTTTAATTTTTAAGACAGGATCTTTAGTCCAGGTTGGCTTCAAACTTGCTGCACAACTCAGGCTGGACTTGAACTTCTGACTGATTCTCCTGCCTCTGCCTTGTGAGTGCTAGGATTACAGTGTGTGCCACCATGCCTGGCTAATAGTGTATGTATTGTCAGTGTTGGTATTTTCAATTTATGACACAAGCTTCTAACCCACAACATCACTCACAACCTTATTCCACCTCAGTTTGCACTTAGTGCAAACCAACAACACATCAGAACCTTAGGTCCTTGTTCCCAAAGTCATGACATTACAACCTTTCCTGCCTACCTCACGGAGTTCCTCTACAAACTGATTAAGTCAAAATATGTTACAGGTTTTCAAAAATTATAAAATATTGTAAAATATATGTATGGCAATGAAGTTAGCCAACAAAATAGTCATTACTATCACCAAAACCTTTTAAATGAGAACGCTTACTATAAATTAGTCAGTTAAGCAAATGAACACTATGTTATATATACTGTGATCTTTACTGGGACTAATCTTTGGAAACACATGATTAAGGGGAAAAAAATCTGAGCTAACATTTGTTAGTGATCAATGCAAAAGATGCAACCACTAATTCAAAAATAGGAGGATTTTCCTCCAAGAAGAGTGCATTCTTTAATAGTACTGTACTTGGTAAGAATTCCATACAAATAGAACATATACCTTAACACAAGAAAGCAAGGAAGAAATATTTTACATGACAGAGACCATTTGGGTGATTCAATCGAGTTGCCCCGCTAACCAAATGCTTAGGTTGATTACAGTGTTGAAGTCAGTTCTGTAAATGTCAGCAACCACCGTTCTAACATTAGTCATGGGAAGCACGTCTGACCGCTTCCGAAGAGCGTGTGACACATAAGCGTTTGTTTCACAGCAGCTGACGTGATGGAATTACTGTCTGCTTTTTAATGTTTCAACCAACCATTCCATTGCCTCGTCAAGGCCGGTGCCTTTGGTGGCTGAGGTTTTAAATATCTGCCATTTTCGGTCCTTCAAGGCAGGTAGCCCAAGTGCGTTGGCCATCTCTGAGGGTGTCATGGCCTGCTCCATGTCCTGCTTATTTGCAAACACCACTAAAATGGCTTTTCTTAGTTCTTCTTCCTCCAACATGGCAACTAACTCTGATTTGGAAATGCCAATTCGGTCTCGGTCACAACTGTCAACTACATAGATGACTGCATCTGTGTTTGAATAATAACATCTCCAGTATGGCCTGATACTTGTCTGTCCTCCTAAGTCCCAAACTTGGAATTTAAGGTTTTTGTATGTCACTGTCTCTACATTAAATCCAATAGTAGGAATGGTAGTAACGACTTCTCCAACCTGTAATCTGTACAAAATTGTGGTTTTTCCAGCACCATCTAATCCCAAAATTAAAATCCGCATTTCCCTGGTTCCAAACAGACTGGAAAAAATACTTGAGAAAAAGCCACCCATGATGACCCGCGTCCGCCTCTCCACTCGTCCGCGACAGGCCGGGCCCGCAGTGACTCCTACTCGAGCCCGGGCGCCGCCAGCCCCGCTGGTCTCGGCCTCCGGCTCGCAGGCGGCGTCCTCCGCGCCAGCCCGACAGGCCCGCCCGGTGTATTCTTATCTATCACTGCAAAGTAATCCACCTGGAGATACAGCAAGTTAAGACAAGAATTTTATATTTGCTGGTGGTTTTGCAATTTGTACAGGGCTCCACCAAGTGTCAGCTGGTGTCCCCATACAGCTCTGTCTCCCTCCTCTCGGGGACAGGCTGGTATGGACACATTTGAAGCAGCTTCATTCCTCCATGTGCTGTGGCTTAGAGCTGGCAGAACTTTTCCCCATGTGGTCTCTCATTATTCATTCCTTGTCGCCAGATTCCAAGAGGCTTTTTACAGCCCAGACCAGAGTTACTTCTGAAGTATCATTGAGCCAAAGCCAGCCTGGGCACCCCATCCAAATGGGAGGGAATTGGACTCATTCGTGTTCTTGATGGAAAGATTAAGAAAAAAAAAGTCCCTTCATTACCATTCTAATGGGTCTCAGGGAGGGGTCCAAAGTCGATTTTTATACTAAGTCTTCCAGTTTTTATTCAAAATAGCTCAGAAAATCAACCCGTTACATTTCTCGTTTTGTAATCCCTATGTATTCCTTCAGTGACTGCATCCTGTCACCTTTATTATTTTCTATGTACAGCCTCTACTCCCGAGGGTTAGACATTCCTGAATATAACCAATCTTGAAATGTGATGTTACTTATAGATCTACAGTAGGTACATCCGTACTGCACCTGTATGGATTACTTTTCTTGCCATTATTTCCTAAATGATAATAGCACAGCAACATGTGCATAGAACTAGTGTTGCATTTGACGTGATAAGTCATATGGAGATGAGAGATGATTTCGGCCAGAGTTATGTGTTGGCTCCATGCAAATGTCATGACAGTTTGTATAAGGGACTTGAGCATTTGAAAATTAGGGTGCTTGCAGGAGTCCTGGAATCATCACCCACAGATATCAAGGGTCCTTATGTCCAAGCAGGGAGCATCTCATGGTAAAATGTTTGCTTTCATTTTTATTTTTCCATCCATCTGATTGTTTTTCTAAGTTTATAAACTATTAAAGACTAGTGAACCAAAGACGATAGGGAAGTGGTGGTGGTAGCAGTGAAATCCTTTTGGTTGGTTTTGCTGTGAAGGGGGAACACAGCAAGGGGAGATGGGCAGGGAATGTAAGATCAAATGAGGTTTGAGGTAAGGGGTATTGAGCCTAAGGTCTCATGTTGCTAGGCAGGTGTTCTGCCACTGAGATAAATCCCCAATCTTTTTTTTTTTTCCTACTTTATTTTGAGACAATGTCTCACTAAATTGCTCAGGCTGGCTTTGAACTTGTAATCCCCTGCTGCTTCTTCTTCCTTCCCTGTAGCTGTGATGACAGGCATGCGCCCCCAAATTCCTAAGTCTTTTTTTATTTTTATTTTGTGTGTGTGTGTGTGTGTGTGTGTGTGTGTGTGTGTGTGTATGTGTATCAGAGGGCTGTATGTGTAGCACCAAGGCTGACTTCAGAAATCATCCTGGATTGCTTCTATCTCCATTTTATTTCACTATGGTATTTCCCAGGCTCCACCTTTCAGGCAGGAAGTACAGGCCACCGCCACTTCTACTGGCATGTTCATGTGGAATCTGGGATCTGAACTCAGGACCTTCTGCTTGCAAGGCAGAGTCTTAACTCCTGAGCCATTTCTCCAGCTTCTAAGTAAGTCTTTTGAAAAAAATAATGATTCTCTATTCTGGTTTCACATTAGAATGGCCATAGATATTTCAAAAAGTAATGCCTTCCAGATTAGCGGATTTAAGCATTAGTAATTCTTAAGGTTTTCCCAAGTGTATTATTTGGTTTTCCTTCACTATGACAAAATACAAGAAACCTGAGATTAGCTGAGATGGCTAATTTATATATATTATATATATTATATTACATTTTTTACATATAGAGAGAGAGAAAGAAAAAGAGGGGGAGAAGCGTGTGTGTGTGTGTGTGTGTGTGTGTGTGTGTGTGTGCGCCTGTGGTGGTCCAAGGGTGACATCGGGAATCATCTTGAATTGTTTTTCCTCCTTATTGCCTTGCTATGGGGTTTCCCAGGCTCTGCCTTCCAGGGATGAAATTGCAGGCCACCACTATTTCCACCTAACATTTTTTTTATTATTTATT
This sequence comes from Typhlomys cinereus, assembly GCA_023101885.1. Lineage (NCBI taxonomy): Eukaryota > Metazoa > Chordata > Mammalia > Rodentia > Platacanthomyidae > Typhlomys > Typhlomys cinereus. The sequence continues at coordinate 3,155,916 of JALPQD010000101.1, read as the reverse complement.
CAATTGTGCGTGTGTGTGTGTGTGTGTGTGTGTGTGTGTGTGTGTAGAACCACGGATGAATTCGGGAACCACCATGGATGCCTCCACCTCCTCCTTGTTTACTCTGCCCCGGGATTCACAGGCTCCACCCCACCAGGACCAGAAACGCAGGCCGCCCCCGCTTCCGCCTGGCGTCTATATGGGGGTCTAGGATCCGAACTCAGGACCTTCCACCTGCAAGGCAGAGGCTTAATCCCTGAGCCGCCTCTCCAGTCCCTCCACCTAACATTTTTACATGAGATCTGGGACCAAAACCCAGCACCTTTTGCTTGTGAAGCAAAGACTTTAACTCCTGAGTCATCTCCTGAATTGTTAATTTAAAAGGAAAAAGGGTTACTTTTGACTCATGGTCTCAAAAGATTTCAGTCCATGCTCACTTGAACCAGTTACTTTGGGCTGTGGCACATCATGGGCAGCAGTGCATGGCAGAGATTGTCTGTTTACTTATGGTGGGCAGAGGCAGAAAGGAGTTGGGGTCCCAATATACCCTCAAAGTCATTCACCTTGTGATCTAACTTCCTTCCGTAATCCTCATTTCTTTACTTCCCCAAAAGTATTAAACTGTGGATCAAGCCCTTCAGATATAGACCTCTGGATTAAAGTCTAGCATCTAAGGATGTTAATGTCAGTGAGCATTGAGAAACAATAGTCCTGGAAAGTATTTTTGCATTGTTTGTAATAAGGAAAGAATTTGACGTAGGGAGGAGAAGGGCCTATTTCAAAGTGAAAACCTGAGATAAATGTCAAAGACAAGACCCACAAGCCCAGGTGGGACATAGGCAGCAAGTAATACACAGTTTGAACATCAGAAAATTTCAACTTCAACTGACTCCTACAATACAGCTAGTATCAGAGGTAAAACATGTGAATTACTGCTAAATATCCATTTTCCTGTCCGCCTTCCACGAAGAACCTAATGTTGTCTGACAGCACATCATGCTTGTCCCTGCTGAGAAACATTTTGATTCTCTGTCTCTCCAGCCTTGAGCTTAAAGCATGGTTATCCCAGAGAGGCCCAAAGGCCTCGTATCTGTCTCTTCTCTTCCTCCTAAAGAGTTTGCTTCACCCTCTGGCTTCATTTAGTCTTTACTTCCTCATATTATGTAGGTCTGTCATAGTTAAGCACAGGTGTCAACTTGACTGTTGAGGGTTTGAGCTCTGGGCACAGTTGTAGAGAGTTGATGGTTGAGTTAAGCCCAGAGCAAACCTGAAGGAGATTGTCTTGCTGATGGGGAAGACCCAGCCCATGGTGGGTGGGACTAGGCCCTGGATAAATCACAGAGAGCTGGTTGAGAGAGTTGGCATCCTTCTGTATACTTGGCCAGACATGCTGGTCTGGCAAGTAAGGATTGTCCATCTCTCAGCCGTTATGGTGGCCAGTTCCCTCGGCCCTGGTGTTGGTGTGTGCTCTCCTGTCAAGCTGGACTGAGAACTGTAACCTGACTGTCGTAAGAAAGTAAACTCCTTGTTCCCTTAAGCTGTGTGATGGTCATTTATCAGCAACTATACAGGCAGACTGCAACAAGGTCAGAAAAAGAAGTTTTTTTGTAGATGATTGGTGCTCCTTCCCAGATTGCAACAAATAAATATATATCTTCTTGCTTCCCCTTTGATGGCCTCTATGTAGGTTACTTAATAATTTCTGAACCAACCAGTGTGGCCAGAAGACTGAAATACACCGATAGACTTAAAGCATTTCTGCCATTAGGGTAGGTCAGCCCCAACCAGTCACCTGACCGAGAATAGAAATGGGAGGTTTCATAAAGGAAATCTGAGGGGTGGGTGTTGCTGGCCCTGCCCTTTATTTTATTTTATTTTATTTTATTTTATTTTATTTTTGCTAGATGTGTGTGTGTGTGTGTAGGGGGGACCAAAGCTGACTTCGGGAATCATCCTGGACTGTTTCTATCTCCTTTTTGCTTCACTCTGGTTATCCCAGGCTCTGTGCAGACCGCAGCCATTTCCACCTGGGATGCCAGCTCAGAAACTTGGGAGGCAGAGTCCTAATCCCTGAGCCATCTCTCCAGCCCCTCCCGGCAATTTCTATTTTTCATGTTAATTAACATACGGGGCTGAAAATCAGAGGTGGCAAGGATTCCCAGAACTCTGGGCTCTTTAAATCTGAAAGATGATGTGGCAGTTAACATTTTGACGATTTGCGAAAGGTTACCTTTAGAATCGGGAATGCTGAGAAGATGGGAAAGGATAGAATACCTGCAAAAGGGTTAGGGAAAGGACACAACTTTTCAGAAAAGCAAAGGGATTGGGGTGGGGAACAAAATTCATTCTGACAGGGAGCCCATTCAGAGGAGCAGCCGGCTTATAGTATCTGGAGGGGGACAATGATCCTGCAGAGAACCCCAGTCGACAAAGAGCAGGGGCGCTGTAACGTGCTTCACCACAGCAGGGGGCGGCCACAGTAGCAGCCGGCAAGTAAGGATAGGTGGGTGCAATCTGAGACTCTGTAGTGTGGAGAAGGGATGATGCCCAATTCAGAGATGGGTCTGGATATTCTGTATGCTGGGTGCTGAGGACCAAAGTGGAAACAGTGACTCTTGAATAGATGGGGAAACCCTGCAGCTGAAAGGAGTGTAGCTGAGTGCTTTAGGGATGGCAGAAGCCATAATCCTGTCTTGCTAGAGAACAGGTTCTTCCCATTCTCAGTCTACATGCTTCCAGCGACTTTGACTTCGCCCTCTATCTGAGGGATGTGGGAGGGAGGGGGCACAGAAGAGCCAGTTCTGCCCAGATTCAAGGCAGAACTTTGAAACTGGTTCAGGGATGGATAGGTGACCTTGTTGGTTTATTTTGGGGTTTTGGGACTTGAACGGAGGGATTCCACTGCATGCTAAACAACAGCTCTTAGGGGACATCAGTTCATGTCACTAAGTATTCGCTCTGAGATTTTTTTTCCCTTTTTGTTCAGATCGTTATTTTCAAAGTTTTTCATTTCTTAGGAGCTGCTCAGCTGGTGGAGTAGAAGCAGCCCTTGAAATCGTTGCTGGTCTTATCTGCCAGCACTCTGGGAATGAAAGCGGCATGATGCCAACTAACACCAAATAAACCTAGAACAGTCAAAAAAAAGAAAAAAGAAAAGAAAAGAAAAAAAATAAGGCCATGCCTGAGGCAAGACCCTATATTTTTTCTTTTTCTTTTTTTGGTCACATGAATTCGAAGTTTCCTTTAAAAGAAGAGAGAATCTCTGACAACTGCACGTGCAGTAATCTCTTTAGTATACCAAGCAGAGATACAGTTATTCAGATGTGTGTTCCAGCCCCGCATGTGCAGCCACTTAGTGCCATCACGGAGACTGAGTGGCTGAAAGCTCTCAGGAAAGTAAAACACAATGAGAGTCTCCCCCGTACAACACCACGGTCTCGTTTGGTGCTTTATGTCTTGTTTTGTTTCCATGTGTGTTTGTTGTTTTGAGACAGGAGCACATGTAGCCCAGATCTTAGCTGAACTTGCTTGCCATGGTGAACCTTGAACTCCCACCTCTCCCTCCCGGGTGCTGGAGTCCTAGTGTGCTGCCCGTATCTACTCGCTAGGAGCTTTAAAACCTTAAAGCAAATGACAAGACCACATGGCAAGAGGAAAACACTTTCATTTCAACTGATGAGAAAAATGAATCCTTGGACTTATATGTATGAATATAACTGTGAAATCAGAAATGTCTGGAGAGAGACACAAGAAAAATAAACTTTCCTTTCATAAAGGAGAAAGAGAGCTGGCGAGATGGCTCAGCGGATATAAAGCTCCTGAGTATAGCCCTGGTAACCTGAATTTAATCCTCAGAGATCACATGGAAGAAGGAGAGAACCAATTTTTTTAATGCGTGCGTGCGTGTGTGCGTGTGTGTGTGTGTGTGTGTGTGTGTGTGTGTGTGTGTGTGTTCGCTACCATCTTTGCTATAGCATCACCGGCATCTTTGCTATAGCATGTGGATGGTCTCAGAGCTGTCACATCTTCAAATCAGAAGCATTGCAACCTATTGCCCCAACTTTTCATTCTCTGTAAAACAAGTCATCACAGGACACATCTGGGGCATTTTTGCGAGTTACTGATTCTTGGAAAGACCAATTTTGAGAACCAGCTCTGGTTTCAGGGGAGAACATCCAGTTGGACCACTTCAATGTGCATGGGGCATCACCGCACGCTGGCTGCTGCCACACCCAGGGACTTCCCCTCCAGCTTGGAGATCAGGTCGAGGTCTGTTCTGCAAGGCTGAGCACCCTTGGAAGGCTCCGGCCTTTGGAAGTTGCATTGATGAAAAACTGTTCATTGCTGGTCCCTCCTCATCCCCTTTTGGTCGTAGTGAAGGTTGTTTGGAGTCTTTCATTGTAAAATTTTTTAAGATACATGCGTGAGCGTGGAGGTCAGGAGTTGATTCTCACCTTCCACCTTTTTTTTTTTCTTGAGAGAGAGAAAGAGAAAATGCATGCACTTACGTGCATGCATGGTGCACAGGTGGAGGTCAGCGGATAATTTTCTGAAGTCAGTTCTTTCCTTCCATCATGTGGGTTTTTGGGGATGAGAATCTCACCAGGTTTGCAAGTAGACACCTTATCCCTTATCCACTGAGCCTTCTTGCCAGCCCCCTCCACCTTCTTTCTGAGGCAGACTTTTCTCATTATTCCTACTATCACTCTCAACCAATTCTCCTGCATCTACTTTCAAATTACTGTTGGAGTTCTGGGATCACAGATCTGAGTCATCACATCTGACTTAAAAAAAAAATTTTATGTGTGTTCTGAGAACCAAACTCAAGTTGCCAGGTTTGTATGACAAACACCCAACATCTCACCAGCCTGATTGTGAATCTTCACACCCTGCATGCAGTCTCTCTCAGGTCTCGTTTCAGCCAAAGCCACTACCTGCGTCCTGGTCCCCATTCTAGCAGGCAATATGGAAGAGTTCTGGGTTCTTATCCAACCTAGAATGAAGGTTAAGCTCAAAGGTCAGAGACCTGGGGGGACCAGCAAATGATATGCATTAGACACTGTGTGGATTTGAGTCAGACACATGTTGATGGTAGTAACAAGGATGTTCTGATACAGACACATGGGAACTTGGGCTCTGATGCTTGGGACTCAAGAAGAGGCCTGGGGACGTGCTCTGGTCAGCGATGAAAAGAGGGTGGGAAGGCAAGAGGCAGAGCCAGAAAGTGGGTGGGCATTTATATGCTTGGCTTGGTGGTTTAGCAGAGGAGGTGGCCTCTTATTGAACTCTCAGTCTTAAGCACTTACTAATCCAATAGACCAAGATGAAAGGATCCTGAGGGCTTTATAGTATGAAAAGTTAATTTTATTTGACATTTTTAAAAAAGATATTTGTTAATAAGTCATGTTGGTTGGATAACCCATTCAGACCTCTCAGTAGCTGCAGGGGACTGGTTCCAGGAGCTGCCATAAATACCAAAAACCCTAGTATGTTCCATCCATTATATGAAACAGTGTATTTCCATAGATCTGATGCACATCCTCCCATATACCATCTCTATGTTATTTATTATACCTATTTAAATATCAATTGAAATGTAAATATAAGAACAATGCCAAGAAAAAAAAAAAAGTCTTCTAGTACATAGCCATCATAGTCTGAACCACACAGTACAGATCTGCAAGAATGTGACATTTTCTCTCAAACTTTCAATCTAAGGTTGACTGAGGGTGCTGAGTCTGCAGATACAGGGGACTGACTGTATTTTTAATTGTACTGCAATAAGGCTTTGAGTGAAATTTGTCCTGTGACACAGAGTTAATAAGGGGGGGGGGCAACCCCAAAGAAACAAGCAAACGGGTGAATCCAAATGTGGAGGCCTGATACTTACTCATTTTGGGGGGGGAGGGGGACATGCACATGTGTGTACAAGAGGGCACTTCACTGTGTGTGTGCCTGTGGAGGCCCAAGGGTGACATCTGGGACCATCCTGGATAACTACCTCCTTTTTGTTTTGTTCTGGGGCTTTCTAGGTTCCATCTTTCAGGCCCAGAAGTGCAGATCATCGTCATATCTGTCTGACATTTGCGTGTGTGTGTGTGTGTGAGAGAGAGAGAGAGAGAGAGAGAGACAGAAGGCGAGAGAGAGGGAGAGGGCAAGAGAGAGGGCACTGTGTGTCCGTGTGGAAGACCAAGGGCGACTTTGGGAATCATCCTGGATTACTTCTATTCCCTTCTTGCTTCACTCTGGGATTTCCCAGGCTCTGCCCACCAGGGCCCAAGTGGCCTCCGCTGTTTTTACGTGGGACTTGGGATCTGAATTCAGGACCTTTTGCTTGCGAGTCTTAACTCCTGAGCCATCCTTCCAGCTCCTGCCCGGCATTTTTATGTGAGATTTCAAGGGAAAGCTTTAACTCGAGTTAAAGCTCAACCATTTTTTAAGATATTCTCTCTCTCTCTCTCTGTCTCTCTCTCTCTCTCTCTCTCTGCTGTGTTTGTGTGTCTATCTGTCTATCTGTCTGTGATTGTGTGTATATGGACATGCACATGTGGATGTCAGAGGACAATCTTCGGGAATCAGTCTCTCCTACCATGTTGGTTCCCAGGGTTGAACTCAGGTTTTCGGGCTTAGGTAGCAAGTGCCTTTGCCCACTGAGCCATTTCAATGACCCTTAAAAATACTCACTTTAAAAAAAAATCCAGCTGACCTTCTATAACTATAAGTTCTATATTTATGAATTATCCACCTCAGATCAAAGATACTTGAAAAAAATCTTTGCATCTGCATTGAACATGTATGAACTTTTTTGTTTTGTTCGTTTGCTTGCTTGTTTTATAGATAGGGTCTTCCTGTGTTCCAGGCTGGCTTTACCCTCATAGTCTTACCCAGCCTCCTGGGTTCTGAGTTGTAGGAGTGCCCCACCATGCCAAGCCCAGACTGTTTTCTTGTCATTATTTCCTGAACAATGAAATGTAACAACTATTTACACAGCATTGACCTTGCATTACATATTGTAAGTAATCTACAGAGGATCCAAAAAGCATGTGGGAGGATGCTTGTAGATTCTATGCAAATATTGTGACGTACTACATAAGACTTCGGTATCTGTGAGAGTCTATGTAATTATGCAGGCCCAGGAGGGGCTTGAGCGACTCAAGGACCATGAAACTTTTCTAGCTTCCTAGAAAGCCCACCCCTGCATATGCCCCACCTGCACAAAGACAACCTTAGAAACAGCAGCAACTGAAGGTCAGCCAGACCAAGGACATTGTTGCAGTTTGCCTGCATGGTTGCTGATAAATGACCATCAAACAGCTTAAGGGAACAAGGGGTTTATTGTGGCTTAACGATTATCTGGTTGCAGTTCTCAGTCCAGCTTGACAGGAGAGCTCACACCAACAAGGCCAAGGTGGCCACACCGTGTCTACATAATGGCTGAGAGAGGGGACGATCCTTACTTGCCAGACCAACATGTCTGGCCAAGTGTACACAAGGTTGCCAACTCTCTCAACCAGCTCTCTGTATTTTATTCCAGGGCCTAGTCCCACCCACCATAGGTGGCTAGATGGCTAGACAATCTCCTGCAGGTTTGCTCTGGGCTTAACTCAACCACTAATTTTCCACAAATGTGCTCAGAGCTCAAACCCTCAACTGTCAAGTTGACGCCTGTGCCCATCTATGATAGACATCCTCTCAACTAGTGACCAGGGGGCTTCTGCTCACTTTGGAAGGGTGCAGAAGTCTGAGGATCAAATGGTGCCACTGCCCCCCTCTCCTACCCTCTATTTCTCTCCTTTTCTGACACAAAGTCTAGCCACAGGGAGATGGATGTTTGCAATAAGACAGCTCCAGTCCATCCAACGAAGGCCCAGAGACGAAATGCTCAGATTCCTTCCTTCACCCAAACGTTTGCCAGACTGTGGCTTTCAACATGGCTCCACTTGGGAACCTCAGCTTTGCTCTGTGCAGAATGATCAGATGAAGATTAGAGACTGTGCATGGGGATGAACTTTTGCATGGTGGGATCAAACTTCCTTGTGGACAGAAGGGATTGGTGTCTAGGATACATGCCCTTCTGTTGGAGGGTGGGTGATGAGGTAGCATGTTTCCCAGAGGTGTTAACGCAGCTTTAGTTCGGAAGGGTGTGCCTGCAAGAGGTGACAAACGAACCTGCCTCCAGGATCCTAGATTCCTAGACATTGTAGTTATCCCCCAATCCCTTCCTGGGAGCAGAGAGAGACACTATCCCCACCCCAACTTCCCTGTCTAAAACTAGTCATTTAACTCACAAAGATGTTGACACAATTAGGTGCCAAGTTTAGAAGATAGCACTGCACTCTTATATAAAGTTACCTCAACTTATAGACCAGGCCTAATATGCTGCCCTTATTTTATCACCCCAGGTCGTGACTGTCTCCTGTTAGATTCCCAATAACCAGACCAGTCATGGGATGGGCTGTGGAGTCAGTGTTTTCTATTGTTCATACACCTTTACACCTGCTCCCTTCCCCCGGGGTTTATTTGTTTGTTTGTTAAATTGTTCTCACTTATAATGCATCATCCTTTTGGGAAGTTTCCTGACACTTTGTGCTACAAAGAGGAGAGACCCCAATTCAACCCTGACTGAGCAAAGAGAACGACATTCCAGCTGCTCATGCAGCTGGATTTCGCTTCAGGCCCAGCAATGCGTGGAAACTCAAACAGTGGCGGTCAAGATTCCATTTGTGGGCTGGACAGATGGCTTAGGGGTTAAGACTCTGCCTCGAAATCAGAAGGTCCTGAGTTCAGATCCCAGGTCCCATGTAAATACTCTAGGTGGAAATGGCAGGACCTGGGAAATCCCAAAGTGAAGCAAAAAGGAAATAGAAGCTATCTAGGATGGTTTCCAAAGTCACCCTTGGTCCTCCACAGGGACACATAATACTTTCTCTCTCTCTCTCTCTCTCTCTCACACACATTAAATAAATAAAGTTCTTTAAAAGACTATTGTCCAAGGCAGGCTCTGTGTGTGTGTGTGTGTGTGTGTGTGTGTGTGTGTGTATGTGTGTGTGCGCATGTATATCTGTTGTAAAGATTTCATTTGTCTCCTTCTGAAGTTCTGTCCTATCTTTCCAGGGATAGACCAACTCAAGGTCCCATGCCCCTCAGCAACCTAGAGAAAAGAAACCATTTCTGCCCTTGGCTTTAAGCTAACATTTCAGTACTGAAGAGCTTCATTTGCAGACCAGGTCACCTGCCTATTCTTGAAGCAATCCTTGTGGCCATTAGAAGGATGTGTTTGGACTGGGCTGCAAGGGGGAAATTTGTTTTGCGCTGCTCGTCTCGCCAGCAAGAACGACGCAACACGATCAGGATCCTTCTGTAGCAAGCTTTAATGCATCTTGAGAGGGAGAGCACTAGCTTTCAGCACGGAGACCCCAACTGCCTAAACCGCCACCCTTATATAGGGATTCTGTCCCGTCTTGGACGTGGCAGCACCTGATTGGTAGTGGGCGTGTCACCCGAGGTGGCGTGATGGTCTTGCGATCAGGGCTAGAGCGGGAAATGGGCCTGGCGCTTGCGCATTGGCTTGTTTTGCTGAGAGGAGAAGGAGAACTGGCGCCATCTTAGAATGGCGGCATGCAGGGCGGCGCCCTACAGAAATTCAGAGATCAGTTCCACTCGGTTCCATGTGTTAGGATTTAGATCAGAAACATTCCCATCAGCAAATACATTTAGCTCTTTTGGGAGAAGGGGCCTGACTGGTATACTTGCTGAAGGTATACTTGCTTCTGATTCCTGCCAGAGCTGTCTGCATCCCACCCCAAGATGTGAAGAGTATCTGCCACATACTTCTGCTGCCATGAATGTCTGCCACGATGGACTGAAACACCCTCAAAACCATGAGCTAAAATAAATTTTCCCTCTTATAATCTATTTCACAGACACAAGAAAAGTAACATATCCATAGGGACTGATTGAGAATGGTGTGCTGGTGGTTGCTCGCCATCCAGAGAACAAAGGTTAAGAAGGAAGGACACCCAGTGTCCACTGCAAATCACTATGTCAGGATTACTGGGTCTGGGATGGAATGACTGGGCTCCAGGGATTCTGAGTTAGCAGCTGCTTTGGGATGGTCTGTCTTGCTCTAAGTCCAGAGGCGTGCTCTTGATATGTGGGTGTTTGCTGGAGAACAATAGTCAGTTTTCCATCTGGAGGCCTTGACCCTTTAGTCTCCAACTCTGGCTTTTATAGGCCATAGTCACTGCCATGGACAAGCTTTTCCCTTCTCTTCCTTCTTTCCTACCTATGCCAAAGGATAAAGGTAAGTTATCCACTTCCAGAGCCTCGAAGACCATGGCTTTTTCCCAGAAGTCCGAGAGGCCTGAAGCTGTCCTGGTTGGTCTCCTCAGAGCAGACTAAGAGTCAAGGAGCTCTCAGAAGCCGTTGGCCCTGTTTTCTTCCCCTCAGACACTTCCAGAGTCCCCCGTCCTGTCCGTCCCTCCCCTCCCTTGTCCCCCCCTCCCCTGTCTGAAACCCTCCATGGAAATGTCAGGTTTGAGCAATCCTAGGTGGGGCATTCAGAATACTTCTGAGACCCAAAGGATCATACACCCATGAAACGAATGGAAACACATCTTTATTTTAACCTCCATCTTCCCAAAAGAAGATCCAAACGCCAGGGTACATTGCCTGGTGAACTGGGATACAAAGTCCAGAAGATCCCAGACAACAGAACGCCCCTTGCAAGGCTGTCACAGACCCCTGTCAGAAGTAGCTCAACTTAGGGCTGGAGAAGTGGCTCAGGGGTTAAGCCTCTGCCTTGCAGGCGGAAGGTCCTGAGTTTGGTTCCTAGACCCCATGGATAGATGCCAGGCAGAAGCAGGGGCGGCCTGCGTTTCTGGTCCTGGTAGGGCAGAGCCTGTGAATCTCAGGGCAGAGTAAACAAGGAGGAGGTGGAGGCATCCATGGTGGTTCCCGAATTCGTCCGTGGTTCTACACACACATACACACACACATACATGTGCACACATGCACAACTGAATACATGCATACACATGCGCGCACACGCACAACTGAATAAAAAAAAAAAGAAGTAGCTCAACCTATCTTCAAAAGGAAGGGGGGGTGCCTGGGGTCGACCCCAGATGGGCACGAGATGCAGTGCCCAGACCCTAAGCAACAGTACACAGGAAAGATGCCAGGTGAACCCTAAGGCATGTCATAGAATCCAAGCAGCAGCTAGGGGAAGCTTCTGCTTTACCTGTGGTGGGTCTCAGCTGTAGAACCACCCCAAAAGTGAGGACAGTCCCAAGCGTGGGCTCTTGGAGGAGGTCAAGTTATCTTAGCATTAGCACATGCGAAAATGTAGGGTGCCTGGGGACTACGGCAGGTGCTTTCACAACTGGGGGTTGCCCATGTCTGGGGATAACAGGGCAAGAGACGCAGAGTATTGGGTCAAGGGCTGGAAGAAGAAAGTTTCCTGGAAATTTGCAGAAAGAGGGATGGAGGAACTGTTGCACAGAAAGGGGGTTCGTGGAATAGAGGGAGGGAGAAGAGCAGGAGTAGAGAGGGGAGCAGGGGCAAAACAAGAGGAGACAGAGGGGCTGAGAGGGGCTCTTCTCCCGCTGGCCTCCATCTCCAATCCCGTCACACCTGGCTCAACCCAGCTGGCCTGGAAACCAGGTTGAGCCAAAAGTGCCCGTGGGCCTGCTGAGCCTTGCCTACTTCTCCTTCCACCATGAGCCTGGGTCTCAGCTCACCCCCTCTCCTTCTGAAGTGCCCCTTCCCAGCATGTGTAGGATGAGTCTTCCATGAGACTTCCTGCGCTGCACTTTAGTAACTACTCCAGGTCCCAGGCAGGAAGGAGAGGAGGGAGGGAGATGGGAGAAAAGGAACTGATGTAAAAAGAGAAAGAAGAGCAGAATTTTGAGAGCTAATTTCCAATTGGGTCAAAGGCTAACAATTTGGAATCTGCTTTGCAAACTGTGGGACCTAAGTATGGAGAAAGTCTTACAGGAAATGTCTAACAATGTAAATATGCTCTTAAAAAGATTTTGCATTAGTATACATGCTAATTTTTCTTGCTTTGCTTTATTCTTCAACTTGCCATCTTTGAACATAGTTAAATACATTTTTAAATTGCATTACATAACTTACAGCGGCATCACCTTAACCTGAAGGGCTACATGTGCCATTTCTTATAAGTCTTTTTCTTTAGTATTAGGGAGGGAGTCAGCCACTAATCGGTTTTTTAAAAATAAGGCAAAGCAAGCTTCAAGAGCGCCTGCAATCCTAACATCCTACACTCAATATCTACAGGTGCCAACAGGGCTGTTTAAAAAAACAATCTTTGTGTCTTGGAGGTTATTGGACCATGAGAAGTGATTTATGAGGTGCTATATTAAAGTGACTGCTGAGAACCCCACACAGTGCTTCTGATCTTAGGAGAAAAGGGAAATCTTTTAGTCAGCCCTTCATGTGTGATCAGGCTGATGAAAGTTGCAGATGCAAGCGAACACGTACAAACATTTTTCTGGTCATTATTTTCTAGCAAGTATTTACATTGCAAGTAATCTAGAGGTGACCTAAAGCATATAGGGTGAGGTACACAGATATTTTGCAAAATACTGTATCATCTTATCTAAGAGACTTTCAACCCAAGAATTTTGGCAACCATGGGAGTTGTACCTTGTAGATAGTGAGAGATGACTGCCTAGGTTGTTGTCGTCGTCGTCGTTGTTGTTGTTATGTGTGTGTGTGTGTGTTAATGTATTAATTTAAAATTGATTTTTAAATGTTAGCTTAAAACAAAAACACCCCATAAGCCAAACCAAAGGAGTTAAAATGACAAATTTTTATTCTGGTTCTTATGAGATCATAGGAATTCTAAGATTGAAATCATTCTATGATAGTTCCATTCCATGTTTCAGAAGCTTGGGAGGGGGTTGCTGTCACATTTTGAGGGGTCTTGCGTAAATGCAGACTTGATTCAAGGTGCGCGTACTGGGGCTGAGGGCCCGCATTTCTAACAAGCTCCTAGCTGATGCTGAACCTCTCACAATGAGAGCTTCCTTCAATTCCTCTCAGATTCCCTATTAACAATAGTCCCATCTGCACACTGCCAGGGAACTGATACTCGCTACTTACTGGGCGCCTGCTGCTGACTTCTGCTGAGGTCAGGAGCAATGATAAAAGACACCAGGAATCAAACATGCCTGGAACGTCTGAGCTACACAAAGGCAACTTCAGCTGGGGATTTCCCGGGACCAGGCATGGACATTCATTAAAAAGTTCTATGCAGAAGGTTTTTCTATGCTACCACCTGCTCAGCAGTGCCCAGTTAAACAGAAAATAAGACTATCTTTCAGTTGTTCTGGTTAGCAGAGTTATGACACAGCTAGTTTCCTTCCCCTGGCATCTCAAAGCAAGCTTTTCTCTGCACTTGGACAAGTGACTTGGCTTTGCTTACTGAAGAAGGAATTAATTTCTGACCAGTGAGCAATGAAAATAGGAACATCTGGAAGGCTAAACAGAAACCCTGGCCTTCCTAGGTCACGTGACAACCCCCCTGCTCTAGTGGAAAATAAGACCTCCACCTCATTTAGGGTTTCCAGTTCTAAATCTTCCATCCTGAAGCCCTGGACAGTAGAGAATCCCCCACATCAGCATCCCAGGCAGACTCAGGGCTTTTGGGGTTGGAAGCCACACACCACAGTGTCCTGAATCCCAAAACCCACCCTTCTAAAGCCCACCGATAAGGGCCCCAAGGGGATGGGCACCATTTAGGCCCCCCATCATTCTACCATTGAGGAAAGCCTGCATGGCACATCATACTTTCCCAAGGTCACACGAACTGGCTTACAGCCTGGCTCTTGGTTCAGATTTCTTGGAGGCAGAATTGGACAGAGAAGCCCCCAACATCAGCCAGACTTGCAGCGGTAACTTCCAGGAAAGACCTTCCAGAACAATCCTGAAGGAATAAGAACCCTCTCAGAAAGGAAGGGAATTGGTCGTGGTGGGGGAGGGGGAAGGGCCTATGGATTGGAGATTCTTGCACCAAAGTTGTGATTAGACCTTCTGATCTGACAAACTCTAGACACAATTCTGGTGACCGTTGCCCCCTACAGTGCGCAGCCTCAGGAGGAAACCTGGTTTACACCAGGGAAAGGGTGGCTAAAGGCGAGAGTCTGTGATATTTTCCAAACCTGGACTCTAGGCTCACTCTAGACCTATCAAACTGTTATGCCACCTGCTGCCGGCATGTCCACTCAAGCAGAGATCCCCGGGCTTAGGAATCACCTTCTATCTCAGAAATCAGAAAGGAAGGGGGACACCTGGTTTGGATAGAACAGCCTACCAGACGACTCCTGATCCTCAGGCTGGTGAGGAGCTTCCTCCCCCGAAGTGAGTGGCCCAGGTATGACGGGAGAAACAGTACCTGTACCCAGTAGAGCTTCACTTCCCAGAGAACTGGCCGGGCCTGGCCTTCTCCAACTTTTTGCGTCTCTCTGGAGGAATCTCCTGCAGACTGATGCCATGGTTGCTGGCCCTGCGAGGAAAGAATCACCGTCTCAGGGAAGGACAGAGGGGAGAGGGGATTCAGGGACCAGGTAGTTGCTGCTTTCCTGGGTCTCTGTGTGGCAGGCAGGGGGCAGGGGCGGAGGGGACCAGAAGCCCAAAGACTGGTGCAGACTCCGCAGAGATTCCTGCGAGCGAATGACTCACCCAGATTGCAGATCGGGAGGTTTGGGGATGGGCTTGGTGAAGCCGAGCCTGCCCACAAGCCAGTATGTGTCTTCGGTTCCTTTGCCCTGGAGAGACACAGGGGAGGGGAGATGGGCAGATTGGGATGAAGAATGGAGAATCTCCACATTTAAGTGGGGCTAAGCGTCTAGAAGAACATCCTGAGGAGGAAGTGAGATGGGTTGGCCTCACCTTCAGCTCCGTGCGACCTCTCTGCTCCATCTGGAAACCCTGATCCAGCGCACGAAGAATCCGTACGGTGCTCACGTTCACGTGGATGCGGTAAGCTGATGGGGAGGGTGCACACCTTGGGCCCAGGACTCATCTCCTGTGTCCCTCACCCCCTCCACTCGCCCTGTCCACCCCCTCCGGGCTGCTCCCAGCTCTTCCCGTTGCACGCACGCAGTCCAGTGGACTCCATTCGTGAGGCAGTGTTGACCGTGTCCCCAAACAGGCAGTACCGTGGCATGGTGAGGCCCACAACTCCAGCCACACACGGGCCTTGCAGAGATGCACAGTGTCAGAGGGTGGGAGGGAGGGGAGGGGAGCTGGGCTGAAGTTGGCATTGCCCAGCTGCTGAGGGTACAGGGGCTTGGGGAACCTTAGCACCCATCTCCCCAAGCACTCTCAAGTGTATGTCCTTCAAGGAACACTCCTCCCCTACTCCCAATCTGCCTTTTCTACCAGGAATCTGGAGCTGGACTAATGGGTGAGACAGGCTGAAGCCCGGAGGTAAGTAGGGGTTGGGGGTGGGGAGGAGGATAGACGGGGCACTGAAGGGGTACCTGAGTGCAGGCCGATGCGGATGCGCACTGGTACCTCAGGCATGTGGCGCATGCGGAAAGAGCCCACTGCACTGAGGATGTCCAGTGACATGCTGGCAATCTCTGCTGCGTGCCTCTGCCCATTCCTCTGTGGCAGCCCCGAGGCCACCATATAAGCATCTCCAATTGTCTCCACCTGGAGAAAGGATTGTGTCTATTCAGCTCGGTATATTCTGAGCAGCCCACCAACATACAAAGCCAATGTCCCTTGTCATGAGGCCCAGGCAGGTTAGGGCAGATATTCCTGAGAAGCCAATTGGGAGGTAAGGGTTGAACCAGGGTCTGAAGAAAGAGAACAGAAACAGGAGGGCAGGGTAGGAACCTTGGGCTAGTGGCCTGGGGCATCTTGGTACATGTAAACTGAAAGTCAGAGCTGGATGTAGTGGCATGAATCTATAATCCCAGGACTGAGGAGGCAGAAGCAGAAGGATTGGCCTGAGTTTGAGGCCAGCCTGATGTACACCACAAATTTTAAGTCAGCAGGACCACGTAGTAAAACTCAGGGCCAGGAGGTTTTGCCCCTTACAACTCTACCTTATAAACATCATGGGCACCAATGATGGCATCAAAGAGCGTGTAGAGGTCATTGAGCAGGTCCACCACCTCGATGGGTTCACTCATGGCCGAGATCGTGGTGAAGCCCACGATGTCACTGAAATACAGGGTCACTTCTTCGAAGTACTCAGGCTCCACAGACGTCCCCATCTTCAGAGCTTCTGCCACAGATCTAGGTATGGAAGGCAGGTGGGGTTACCTGGAGGCTGTTCCAGGCTGACCGGACTACAGCTCTGCCCTCTTTCAGCACCCCTCTCCACGCTGGCACCCACGGGGGCAGCATCTGAGTGAGCAGCCGGTCCGTCTTCTGCTTTTCCAGCTCGAGTTCCTCTGTGCGCTCTCGGATCAGATCCTCCAGGTTACTAGAGTACTGTTCCAGCATCCGCAGCATGGAATCAATGATGTTCGTCTTCCGGCCCTTGTTGATGCTCTTGAACTAGGAAGAGAGAGTCAGCAGGGTAGCTCAGTGGGTAAAGGCACCTGTGTGCAAAACCTAGTGACCTGAGTTTGATCCCCAGAACCTGCAAAATGG
Organism: Typhlomys cinereus; assembly: GCA_023101885.1. Classification (NCBI taxonomy): domain Eukaryota; kingdom Metazoa; phylum Chordata; class Mammalia; order Rodentia; family Platacanthomyidae; genus Typhlomys; species Typhlomys cinereus. The sequence continues at coordinate 3,139,302 of JALPQD010000101.1, read as the reverse complement.
AAGAAAAGAACCAACTTCCAAAAAGAACTAGGAGAAGAAAGCTGATAATGTGGCTGAAGATTTGGCTCCATGCCCGTCTCTTGCATTTCTCAAGGATGTCCCTCCCCCTGGCCATCATTCATCTTGCTTTCATAAACCACCCCCAAGTTCTTGACATCATGTCTTCAGATATTATTAAGAGGTACTTGAGAAATAGAGGTTCCTGGAAATAGTTGTAAGTTGGAATTGACGGGACACTGGACTCAAGCCAAGGATCTTTCTGTCACAGTAAACCAAGAATATACCTGGTTCTTATTTGATGTTATCTGATTTGAGCTAAACATTTCTTCTACTCAGAGCTCCATCTCCCATTCTGAAAGCCTCCAGAACCTTCATTCTAGCTCATGCCCCCACCCAATTTTCATTCTTAGGTTAGTCCTTAGGAGGGAGTTTTAGAAGATCGAAGAGCCTGCCAGCCTGCCTCGCTGGGAACAGGGAGCTGATGAGAATCTGGGATCTCAGGCCCGGCCCAGCCCCTGCCTGATTCCAGTCGCTGACCAGATTAAAGGTGCGGTCCATAGACGGTCGAAGTTCCGGCTGTTCTGCCCAGCACTGAGTCATCAGCTGGATGAACTCTGTGGGAGCCTGGTCCATGGACACGGAGGGCCGACACAGCGGCGGGGGGCTCCGCACCCTCTGCACCACTTCTGGGGACAAGATGGGACTGTGAGAAGTGGGCACTCCTAAATGGAAGCCGCCTCTGACCATGTAGCTCCAGTCTGGTTGCTGAACTTGATGTGTGGCTGAGGACCAGCTTGAACTTCTGATTCTCCTGTCCCGAGTTAGTGCTAGGATGACAGATTTTCACCATGACCAGTTTATGGGGTTTGGGGACTTGAACCCAGGGCTTCATGCATGCTAGGAAAGACGCTACCAACTGAGCTATATCCTCCACCAGTGAGGATCCTTTATATTAGAACTTCAGTGGTTGAAAGAGATAGTGTGGAAAGGAAGAACCAGAAGTCCTGGATCCTCAGGGTCATAAGAGGTGATGGATTTACTAATGTTTATTGCACCCCAATAAACACCCGCCCCCAAGGTTGGCTTTCCGCTGCCCTGGCTTCAGACTCTAAGGAAACCACCACAACTGAGTCTCCCGCTGGACTTTGCTTTGGTAGAGTGGAGAACGAGGCCGGGTTCAGTCTTGCTCTGCCTTAACTGTAGGGTGCCTGGTCTTACCCTCGGGCGTCAACTCCAGCATGGCGTAGGGGGCGCTGCGGCACACAACTTCCTGCATGATGATGCCCAAGCTGAACACGTCGCCTGCCAGAGTCCCCCGGCGCTCCAGGACAGGGTCCCGTAGCAGTTCCGGGGCTGTCCACAGCTGATCTGGGAACAGGAGGGAAGGAGTTGTGGGCACGCAGAAGGACGTGGTGACCCTGACGATAGACCCTCTCTCTGCTAGAAAGCCCAGGTTCACCCCCCATTGTATTCACCAACTCGTGGGTACTCCAGTCTTTCTGAAAGCCCCACCCTCAGGAAGGCGGTGCCCAGTGAAGACTCTGCCTCTCGGCCACAAACCCTCGCCCTCTGGCAAAGCTCTGCTTATCTCAAACCCAGAGCTCAGGCTCAATCCCAACTTCCAAGCAAGCCCCCACTTCTAAGTCACAGACCTTTTCTGTAGCTGCAGTAGCATGATGGGGTGGAGGGAGGAGTCCTAATAGTTTCAAGGAAATTATGAGAATCTGGAGGGGCCGGGTATGCTCGACTGCCAAGGGAGGAGCTGGGGACTCCTACCCTCCGCGTTGGGAGGCTCAGGTAACACCCTCTGTGCTTCCAACAGTTGCCCGTGGCCGTGGTCGGTCACCTTGAGCACGAATCTCCCGTCCACCACGCAGTTCCGTGACTTAAGCCTCCCATGAGCCACGCCGCGATGGTGCAGATATCTCATTCCCTTGGAATGGGTGGATGGAAGAGGTGGTTTCAGACTGGACTGCTGTCCTAAATTCATCTCTCTACCCCCTCACCCCAGTGATGGGAGAGCCCCCCTCCCCCAGGCCTCGCATGCAAACACACACATACATATTCTCCCTCTCCTTCTCCCTCTCCCTCTCCTTTCTCTCCTCCCTCCCCCTTCCCCTCTCCCTCCCTCCCTCTCATTCACCCTCTCTCACCTTGATGAGGTCCAGCAGTAGCGAAGACTTGAACATCCAGTCCAGCTTTATGTCTCTCTGGGCCAGGAGGTCGTGGAGAGAGCCTCGGGCGCAGTGCTCTGAAACCACAGCCAGGATGCCCTCCCCAGGAGCAGAGGGACTGTCCACTACCCCGGCCAGGAAGAGCCCCAGGTAGACAGCCACGTTCTCATGCCGGAGCTCCCGGAGCTGAAAGGGAGGCAGTCGGGAGGCATTTTCTGCTCTGGAGGCAACAGCTCAGCACGGTTTTACACGGTCATTACTTGATGTGTGTGTTTGAGTATCCATACTGGGGATACGGGATTGAAAATAGCAAGTGAAACGGGCGCGTGAGTGTGGTGGGGGAGGGGGGCTGGGGAGACAGGGGGTTTCCTCCAAATGTACTTAGATCTTTCAGCTACACCATATGGTCAAAGGGCACTGTTCATATACTGAACATGAATGAAATTTTAAAGTTGTAACGAGGCTGCAGTGGTGATTAGGTTCTGAGTCATTAACCATAAACCCAAGGGATTTACTGGCCATAAGTTAAATGAAATCTTAAGGGAAAGCATCTCATGAAGGAGAAGCTGGTGGTGGCACTACACTTGCACTTTCTGAGGGGCTAGGATAGAGCTGTGCACCTTCAGAAGTGGCTGTGCCTGTCACCTGGACATTTGTGGTGCTTGGTGAAGATGCGTCTGGGTCCCCCATTCTAAGTTAGGGAAGGCAGGGCTGAGCAGTCAAGCCAGAAACTGAGCAGTCAAGCCAGAAACAAGGCCACACATACCAGGTGGACACCGAACTCTGAAAAGCCGGGGGGGGGGTGGATGCAGACTGGGGGGATACAGACTAAAGGCTGACGAAAGGCTGACTTTGCAGTTTTCACACCCAGGTGAGGGGTTTCTTTTCATTTTAAATTCCTGGTGTCGGACTGGGGACATGGTTTATGGGTTAAAGCCTTTTCTTCATAAACAAAAGGACCTGAGTTCAGATCCCCAGATCCCATGTAAAAATGCAAGGCAGAAATGGTGGGCACTGTCACCCTTAGAAGGGAGAACCTAGGAAACCCCAGAACAAAGAAATAAGGTGGTAGGACAATCCAGGATGATTCTCAAAGATACTTTTGGGCCTCCAGATGCACACAGTCAAATTGCCCTCTAACACACACACACACACACACACACACACACACACACACGCACGCACACGCACACGCACACGCACACGAACGCACGCACGCACGCACGCGTGCACAGAGAAAATCATGTGCTAAATAAATAAATAAATAAAACAAAACAAGTTCCTGGTGTCACATTGTGACTTAGTTCATACCTAGAGAGTCAGGCCACTTAAGTCACTCCACAGAAGTAACCACAAATTCCTTTGGTAGACTTATGAAAATAGGTCAGACCAAGGATGTTGCAGAAAGAGGGACAGTAAAGTTGAAAGGACCAAAATAAGCCAGCTACTGCCTTCTTGACGACTTCTTATTTTATTCAGTATGTCAGCGCACTGGGGTGATTCTGTCCAAGTGGCCTGATGAAAGTGGAAGCCCATTTTTAATTTTCTATCACTTATTCAACAAATATCCACTGGACCTCTCTAACATTCCAGACTCTTGTGCTGGGTTCTGGAAAAATGGTGAACCTTTACTCGGTTCATGAGGGAGATGAGCAAGAAGTAAGTCAGAATAGGGGCCAGTGAGATGGTTTGGTGGATAAAGGCACCTGCCCACAAGCCTGGTAACCTGAGTTCAAATCCCAGAAGCCCACATGATGGAATGAGAGTACTGGCTTCTGAAAGTTGTTTTCTGACCTCCACATGTGTACTATGACATGATCTCTCCCCTTTTTTCTCTCCCTTCTCATTCTCTTCCACACACACCTCAAATAAATCAATTAGATACTTTTTTATAGATGAACATATACAACTTACATGATAAGTTAACATAACATAACATAGCATAGCATGTACGTTGTGAAAGAAGGATCTAGTACTATAAGAAAGCATAACAGTTTCCGCTATCAACTTGACCCTTGTTAGGTGGATCTCTATGCACACCTATTAGCAATTATCTATTAAGACAGAACTTTTTGATTGCATTGCATAAGTGATGCGGGAAGACACAGTTCAAAATGGGTGGGAGGGAGCTGATGGGGCAAGTTAGTGAGCAAGCAAATATGCATGCATTGCCTTCTCTCTTACTGTGGATGTGACACCATCACCTACCACTGTAACATCCTTGTAATAGTGGACTGTGACCTGGAATTGTGAGCTGAAATAAAATCCCTTATTGTCCTAAGTTATTTGGGTCAGGTATCTAATCTATTACAGCAAGTTATGAAACTAAAAACAGAGTTTGGTACTGGTGAAGTGGAGATGTTGCTGTGATAAATCAATGTGGCCTTTAAACCTTTTGAACGGTTTTGTGGGAGGAATGTGGAAGAGTTTGAAAATTCAGGCAGAAAAACTGTTGAATGCTGAAAGCAGGGCTTATGGGCTATTTTGGTAGGAGTTTGGAAGACATGGAGACCCGGCTAACGAGATTTTAGAGGTGAACAAGGACTTTGGTGAAATTGACTTCAAAGACAATGGACTGATTTGTTTGGAGGAAGGATGTGTGGATAAGTTTGAAGCTTCAAATGAGAAGAACAGACAGTAAAGCATCTGTAGATGTTAGAAAAGTTAATGTCATGGGAGAAAAATCTAGCATTCTGCACTGGGACAGTGAGAGAAATGTCCTGAGGGCTGAGCCCCAGCCTCTGGAGACTTCATTTTGTGATGGTCCAGACTCATTTAGAAGAAGAAACACTAGATGGTTTTTCTCCCCTTCCAGAGAGGCTGCCTAGGAAAATGATAGAGCTGCATTTTGAGCTGCTGGTACATCTCGGTAGCATCTTCAAGATGGTACTGGTTTTGCAGACATGAAAGACACAAGGGAGTTGTGGAGAGCAATGTGGCCATGCAGAGGAAGGTGAAGCCTAAAGTTGTAGTGGAGACCCCAGAATATTGGAGATGTTGAGACCATAGGACATGGTGTGAGGAAGGCTGCAGGTGCAGATGAGAGCCAGTCCAACTAACAAGAGTTAGAGGGGCTAAGCTGTACAACTTTTTGGACAATACTAACCCCAGACATTGTGCTACAGGATTTGGTATTTGCTTTGTTGATTTGGCCTTAATTTTTATTTGATGGCTTCTTGCCATGCACTGATCATTATATTTTAAAATAGGAATTTTTTATTCTGTGCTATTAGACTATAAAAATATTTAACTTGTCTTTTTAAAAAATTTTTACAAAAGTTCACAATTAAGAAACTTTTGACTTTTAAAATGTTGATTTCATAATTGATGTGGGAAGACCATGATTGATGTGAGTGGGACCATTTCCTGGGCAGGTGAAAAAAAGATGGAGAGAGCTGGGTGGGCCAACCAACAAGCAGTAAGCCCTCTGCTCTTTTTTTTAATGTTAGTTGTGATGCTGTGTTTTCTAATTAACTATTTATTTGTGAGTGGGTGGGCGGGGTACTGTGTATGGCTATGGAAGTCCAAAGATGACTTTGAGAATCATCCTGGATTGTTCTACTACTTTTTTGTTTTGCTTTGAGATTTCTCCGGTTCTGCCTTCCAGACTCAGAAGTGCAGGCTGCCACCATTTCTTTCTGATGTCTTTACATGGGATCTGGGATCCAAATTCAGGTCCTTTTACATTCCAGAGTCTTAACCTATGAGCCCTCTCTTCAGCCCATTGCCCTCTGCTCTTGCTGTACATGTGATGCGACCAGTTCCCTCGGTTCCAGAAAAATGTAACCCTCCTACCATGATGGCCTATAAACTGGAATTGCAAGCTATTAAAACTTCCTTCTTCCCCTAAGTTGTTTGAGTCATATTGCATCAATGAAACTATTATTGCATTATGAAAATAAAGCAGAGAAAATGATACGATGCCTGCTCTGGAGTGGAAGGAAAACTCGAGATCTCCCTCTGTAACCCACCCAAAGAAAAAGCAAGAAGGAAGAAACTAACAGCTACCCCATACTTCATTATGGGTCCAACTCTCACCTTGGAGAAAGTTGTCTTGGTTGCTGGGCGGATAGCTATATGATGATCTCCTGGCAATTTTTTCAGCCAAACCCAGTCTCCCTGCAGCAAAGAGTACAGTGTCAAAGAATTAAGTCCCTCAAAGGCACTAAGGAGCTTTAGGACCCCCGCATTTCTGCTGGTTAACTAGATTCTTTTTTAAAAAAAAAATTCTAATTTTTTATTATTCATTCAATTGTGTGTGTATGCGTGTGTGTGTGTGTGTGTGTGTGTGTGTGTGTGTGTGTGTGTGTGTGTGTAGAACCACGGACGAATTCGGGAACCACCATGGACTCCTTCACTTCCTCCTTGTTTACTCTGCCCCGGGATTCGCAAGCTCCGCCCTACCAGGACTAGAAACGCAGGCCGCTTCCACTTCCGCCTGGCATCTATACATGGGGTCTAGGATCCGAACTCAGGACCTTCCGCCTACAAGGCAGAGGCTTAATCCCTGAGCCACCTCTCTAGCCCCCATCTGCTGGTTAACTAGCATCAAGCACGTCTTCCATGACACGGAGAGCAATGGGAACAGGAAGTCTGACAGCTGCCTATCTCTTCATAGGCAGGTAGGAAAGTCCACATGGGAAAGATGCAGAAGCCACCATAGATACTCCCACCAACAATTCTTTAGGTGAACTGTTACCCAGCGTTCATCCCCATCCCTCTCCATGAGAGAGCACTGTGGCTGAAAGTCATCAGGCCTTGCTGTGAGGAACTGTTCCCTCTCCTCTGAACTCAGTCTTATTGTCTTCCGCTACTGGCAAAGCAGCTCATGCATGCCACCTGTGCAACTATCAGCTGAATAAACCGGGGCCCTTCGTTCTTACTTTGCCCTGGACCTTATGAATCCTACAAGCTATCCTGTCTGCTGCTACGGGAGCATCATGAGGGTTTGGTACTGAATCCTAATGAGTATTTAGAAATCAGTGTGGACACATTTTTAATTGTTACAAAAATTGTGGGCTGCATTTAGTGCACAGAACCAGAGAGAAAAATCGCTTAACAATTCTTTAAGGCATAAAATGATCTCATAGGACAAAGAACAAACTGCTTAAAATGATAATAAATGGGGCTGAAGAGATGGCTTGGGGTTGCCTCTGTCTCACAAGCAGAAAGGTCTGAGATCAGATCCCAGATTCCATGTAAAAACACAAGGCAGAAATGGAGGCAGCCCGCACTTCTGGCTCTAGAAGGCAGAGCCTGGATAACCCCAGAGCAAAGCAATGAGGAGGTAGAGCAATCCAGTGTGATTTCTGATGTCACTCCTGGGCCTCCACAGGCATGTGCATTCAAGTGACCTCTGGTACACACACACACACACACACACACACACACACACACACACACACACAATATTGGGAAAGAAAAATCAAAATAATAAAAAATGACAATAACACTAGTTCTGAGAAAAGTTGCAATGGCCTTAGGTGAGTCACGTGACACAGACCTCTGCATTCTCTCTATGACCCGGAGGTCAGGAGCTCTGAGGTCTCCCCTTTCTTCATACCGGGGCTTTCTGAACATTACCTGGCATACATCCCACCACATTCCCTTGCTGTCTTAGTTTCCTTCCCCAACATTCTTTCTCTGCTCAAGCACTTGTGTTCCCGAGCCTGAAGAACTGAGTGAAATGCCGAGGACACAGAGCCAGGGGCGCCCAGTGGGACAGGAGATGCCCTCAGTGGCCTCGACAGCCTTTGCACTGGTCCCAGCACGCTCCACAGCAGCTCCAGCCTCCAGATTGCTGTGACTAGTCTCTGAGAAGCCTCTCACCTGGACCATGGCTAAGGGGAAATCCTACACCAGGGGGAAATTCCAGACTGGAGGAACCAGATTAGAAATGTGGAAACCTTGCCCTTGCCCTAGATCCCACCTGGATTCCCTTCCCCTGACTGCAGCCTGCGGGATTTGACATGACTGTGTATTTCCCTTTGGAGTGTGCCTCATTGCTGCTCTGCTCCGAGCATCCTTCTCCAGGCTAACACTCCTGGAGTAAGAGTTCAGCCTGGCTGGGGTCAGACTTACCTCATAGAGGCCAATGTTGGTGCCATCCGGGGGCTGGCTGGGGACACTGCGAATGTCTGATGTGCTGCGAGCAGCCAGACTCGATCTGCTTCCCTGGACTACCTGTGGGACCAGATGCAAGGGATCAGAATATATTCTCTGGATTGAGTGCTCGGTTAAGAGCAGGCTGAATTCTGAGGATGAAAAAGAGGGGGTGAAGGAATCTCCATCAGGGTAGGCGAAAACAACCCCAAATACACAATTTGCAACTTAACTGAATAAACATTTGTTTTCTGTTTGGACCTTCACACTACACCAGGAGAGTAGCCAGGATAAGCCTGTCACCTTCATTGCATAGACAAGGTTACGGGTCCCCCCCAGACTCAAACCAGAGACAAAGCTGGGGCAGAAGCCAGGAAGTTGGGGAGATGACTCAGAGAAAAAGCCCAGAAGGGAGAAGCTAGCTGGTTCTCTGCTCTCCTGACCTTCCGAGAGCTGCCGCCCTGTGGGTGAAGGAAGGTGATGTCTTCTTGAGTCAGGATGATCTTGTTGGGACCAGAGATCATTTGGATGTGGAGGAGCCGGTGTCTGGAAAGGAAAAGTGGACATTCCCACAACAAGAGGCCAGCAGGGGATGGAGCCGAGGATGACTTAGCCCAAGGGAAGTGCACTGGAGGTTGACCACCCTCCACACTAGACATATCCTGGGGACTCAATCCATCTCCAGGGATCTTCAGATCCCTCCCCAGGGAAGGCCCTCTCTTCTATTCTAGCCCCAGTCTGCTGTGTTTGCTGCACAATTTCACTTCTGGAAGATGTGAAATCTAACTAACTGTGTTAGTTAGATACAGGTGTCAACACGACAATTGCAGGCTGAGCTCTGGGCACCTTTATGGAGAGTTAAGAGTTGAGATAAGCCCTGAGCAAGCCTGCAGGAGACTGTCTATCAATAGGGGAAGACCCAGCCCAAGGTGGGTAGGACTATCACCTGGGCAGGTGGACAAGATAGAAGGAGCTGAATCAAACAATTGGCATATTTTGGCATACTTGGACAAACTTGCTATCTGGCAAGTGAAGTTTGTCCTTCTCTCAGCAATCCTGTGGGTGTGGTGTGGTCAGTTCCTCTGGCCAAACTGGACTAAGAATTATGACTATTGCTTCTTCCCCTACTCACCTCAGGTAATGGGCCAGGAAGACTCCCATGAGCCCCATGGCTACCACCAGGAGGAAGCCAACAAAGACCAGGCCTGGCTCCACTCCTAAGGGGATGAGAGTTGAGATGCTCAAGACTTGGCAAGGGAGATCCCCTTGAGCTAGCTAGGCATTAGGTTAATCATGGTAAATCCTGGACTCTCCAAACACTGGAGATGGGAGATGGGCATGTTTTAGGGGAGAAGACAGAGCCCTGGAAAGAGGAGTCTGAAGATGCTAAGGTTCTCAGAGGACTTTTGGATTCTGCAAGAGAAGGGATTCCTGAAAAAGTCAGGGAAATTACAGGTCAGAAGTTCCCTCTCTCTTAATTTTGTGACTAGTTTGTGCTGACTGCCCTAGTAGAAATGGGGGAGTGCTTGCCCTCACCTCCATTACAGATAACACCTGGATCAAACCAACAGGAAGGATCTGGTCCTGGGGCTGGACCACCTCGAGGAAAGTGTACTGGGGTCCCAGCTGAATGCAGAGAGCCCTGGAGGGGATCCAGCAAGTATGTGACCAATAGTTGGTCACCAGCCGCGTCTGTGTCCAGCAGCACGAAGGTGGGTTCTTCCTTTCTTCCCAGGATCCCACAGAAGCCAGAGACTTGGGCATTCCGGACCTGGCGAGCCACGGCTGCTCCTGACACCCAGCTACCGCCCACTGCTGCATGTGCTCCCACCACGCCAGAAGCCAACAAGAAGACAGAGTCATAGATGGTACCAAACAGTGGGGAGACCTGCAGGAGAACAAGATGTTGGGGACTCCGCGCTTGCAATCACCCTGCTTCAGTCTCTTAAGTCACTACAGGGTTACAGATCTGTGTTATCAGGCCTGGCATGAGTGTGGCCTTTTTGGTGGTTAATTTCCTGTCTGTTGGCATCTAACTTCTCTAATACCTTCATGGTTTTCACCTTCCTTTCATGAGAGGGATGTAACTAGCAGATAGGACTCTGGATACACAAGAGACTCCTGGGTAGATATTGGAAATTATCTTTGGATCTGGTTATGGGAGATACCTGGGTATCTTCTGCTCTTGCAAGCTATCAAAGCCCTCACAAAGTTAAAACCATAATTGTCAGTCACTAGAGAACAAAGTCAAGGCCCTAGAGGAAGTAGGCACAGAGGCTGGATCTGCATCTTCCCTCTTTCCTGTTCTTGAGAACATGGGCTGCTTACTGTGGATCGTATGTTGGTGAGGTGCTGAGAATAGGTCTGCTTTGAAGCAGATGAAAGTGATGACAGTTTAGAGTTCATTCCTTGGAGCTGGATTTGAAAAGTCTCATTGCCTCCTCTCCCCAGCCACTGAGCTACCTGAAGCAAAACCAAAGCTACATCACCCTAGAAACACCAGATCAGGGAAAGCTGGGGTTCACTTGCCACTGACTCCACCCTCCTCTTCGCATAGTCTCCACCCTCTTCCTTCCCAGTCACTACGCCCTTCTTCTCTGCGCAGGTGGTTAGTCTCCCGCGCTCTTCCCGGCTCCCCTCTCTCTTCCTATCTCTTCAGTCCATCTACCTGCTGCAGGTTGAGGTCAGGGGGCAGCTCCTGGTGCTCCTGGGCCCTGCGCAGACTGTCCAGCACGCTGCCTCCCAGAGGGCAGCGGCGCGTGAGAGTGAGCACCGCATCGTGGGCCCTGCGAAGCTGGGAGTTGTTGGCCAGGAGGGCCAAGGCCTCTGGGCCTGGGTGCAACGCATAGTGGAGCGTGTCGAAGGGCAGGAAAACCAGGGAGCCATCAGTGAGACCCAGCTCCTCGGCGGCCTCCAGTAGGTATCGCTGCTCCTCGCCTCCCAGCAGCACCGAGTGCATCACCATGATCACTGCTGCGGATACAGAGGCTGACTCGCTGCTGCGCTGCCCAGCTGCCCGCGGGGCCCATTGATCTCCCCGTACCCTGCAGCGAAGCCTACCTCTGACTGTAGGCCCATCCCGGACTCTCCCGAGGGCCTTTCGAGCTCCAGACAGGTCCGAGAGCTCCATGGAGGTCACCAGGGCCACTGGCAGGCCCCGGGCTCTGAGGGCTATGGCTAAAGCGCGTCCGGCCTCCACCCACAGGTCCTGGGGCGCGGTGATCAGGGCCACGCGTGCCCAGCGGAAAGCTCGAAGGAGGACGTAGAGAGCATCCGCAGCGGGAGTCACGGCCGGGGCCGTGGTGCCCACCGCCCTTGTCCCGGGACAGCCCCAGGGCACCAGCGCGACCCCGGCCTCTTGGGCTAGCAGCTCTGCTGGCCGGCAGGCTGCCGGGTTCACTGGGCCCACCAAGCCCGAGACTTGGGTCAGCGCGGAAGACACAGCTCCCAGCGACCCCGGGGTCCGGCAGGGTTCCGGGAGCAGAGCAACATGGAAACGCGGGCTGCCATTCAAGAGAAAGTCACGGTTCAGGCGATTCGCCGCCAGAAGAGCGGCCAGATCCGGGCGGGCTCGGGCGAAGATGGGGTCGCAAGCCCAGGGGCCCAGCACCCCTACTTTGAACACGGAGAGGGCAGCGGGCAATGGGAGGAGCATCAAGAGCAAGAGGCCCAGAAGCCGAGGCCCAGAAAAGGGCAGGGCTGCAGCGGGGTCCCGCGGGGATCGTGCCCACCGCGCCCGGGCGCAGGACCAGGCGTCGGGAGGCCCCTCTTCTAGGAGGGCGCACGCGGTCATAGTGGGGTTCTGCAAACACAGACGGAGCGGGACCAGCCATTGAGACTTCTAGAACTCCCTTAGTGCTTTCCCCGCAAACCTGTTTCTCAAATCCCGCCTGACCCCTAAAGGTGTCTCGGCTTCCACAGCTCGATCCACAGACTTAGAGGTCCAGATGAGGGCGGTGAAGATCGCGGCTTCGGGCCGTGTCTGCGAGTTCCGGGTCGCTGGGGTCCTCAGCGGGGGACCTGAATCCCTGCAGTGGGGCCTTTGCCACTTACCTGGAAATCCTGGCCGCCTGCCAGGAGGGAGGAGGGAGGACGGGGAAGACGGGTAAGGGGTCACAGGGTCGTACCCCTTCTGTCTCTCCTACCAGCCCAGCCCTGGGCGGGGGTGTGGGAACAACGGGGCAGAGACCTTAATCTTCCTAAGCTGATTAGGATCTCTTAATCGAACAGGGGGGAGGGGGCAGACAGGTGAAGAATTGCGGCCCTTTCTGCTCCTCTGCCACTTCCAAGGCCACCAGTAGCTGCTTAGCTAACCACAGGGGCAGGGAATAGAATTAGATCCCCCCTCAAGCCATGAACAGATTCAATTTCAGGCAACAGGTCTACTGGTGAAAAAGTAAAAATTTTAAAATGTACCTTTTAAAGCAAAGACTTTTCATGTTAAAGATTGGATCAGAAAAGAATCATCCATGGAATTATCACCTTTGCCTAGAAAGCAAAAGGCCTGAGTTCTGATTCCCAGATCTCCTGCAAAAATGCTGGAGAGGGGGTTGGAGAGGTGGCTCAGGGGTTAAGCCTCTGCCTTGCAGGTGGAAGGTCCTGAGTTTGGATCCTAGACCCCACGTATAGACGCCAGGCGGAAGCGAGGGGGCGGGGGGCGGGAGGCGGCCTGCGTTTCTGGCCCTGGTAGGGCGGAGCCTGTGAATCCCGGGGCAGAGTAAACAAGGAGGAGGTGGAGGTGGTCCATGGTGGTTCCCGAATTCGCCCGTGGTTCTAACACACACACACACACACACACACAGACACACACACACAATTGAATAAAAAAAAAAAAAGAAAAAAAATGCTGGAGATACTCAGACTTCTGCCTTGCAAACAGAAAGGTCTCAGTTTGTTTCCCAGATCCCACATAAAATGCCAGGTGGAAAGAGCATCAGCCAGTACTTCTGACCCTGGAATTGGAGCCTGGGAAAATCCAGAACAAAGTAAAGAGAAGATAGAGTCCAGGGTGAGTTCCAAAGTCATCCTTGGGCCTCCATGGACACACACAGTGCCCTCTGATACACACGGATATACATAGAAAGACGTGCATACATAGACACACACACAAAAACAAAATAAAATATGGTTTTAAAACTTAAGTGTGTGTGTGTGTGTGTCTATATGCGCATGCCTGGTGTTTTTATGTTATGCCTGAACTCAGGACCTTCTGTTTGTGAGACAGTCTTAACCCCTGAGCCATCTCCAGCCCTAAATAGAAGTTTTTTGTTTGTTTGTTTGTTTTGTTTTGTTTTTAATGCTAGGAGGATATGGGAGGAGGGCTGTAATTACAATCATGGAAGACAGAACAAAGCAATAAGGAGGCAGACCAATCCAGGATTCTCCATTTCTCCCTTGTGCCTCCACAGGCAGATACACTCCTGTATTTGGTACCCCCCCCACATACACACATGCACACACGCAAAGAAAAAAAAAAGAATCATCCATGTAAACTTAAAGCTGGGTGAAAATTTCCATAAAGGGCAGGGTTTTGCATAGTCATAAACTGTTTCCTTGCATATTCATTTTAAAAAATGAAAATCAGTCATTGCATAATTGGTACATTTCATTGTTTCCTTTTGACATATGACATCCAATCTACACATACAGGACATTTATTTGCCCCTTTACTGGTTAATTTTAGTCAACATGTCCTCTTTCACCCTTGTATAACACCCTCCTTCCAACTCATATGCCATCTATAGGGAACATATTTTAACTTGTAGAGCTAAAATTATGAAGATGCTATAAAGAACATCAGCATCAAATAGGCATGGTGTCGTATGCCTGTAATCCCAGTACTCAAGAGATGGAGACAAGAAGATGATGGATTTGAAGCTCCGTAGTGCGATCCTGTCACAGAACAAGCAAGCAAACAAAAGATCATCAGGAGCTGGGGTGATGGCTCAGAGTAAGGGAACACAAGGACTCCCTTTTTTTTTTCCTTAAGTGCTGAGCTGAATGGTACCTGCTAGTAACCCCAGTGCTGGAGGGCAGAGACAAGGGGGGAGGCAGAGGCAGACAGATCTCTGGAATTCTTAGCTAAGTAGCAAAGCCTACTTTGTTCCTGGCCAAAATAAGGTGGAAAGTAATAGAGAAAGATAATCAACATCGATCTATAGCATGCAGATACATGCACAAGCATACCTACATACATACATACATGTTCACACATTCATGTATAACACACATGCATACACACAGTAGGTGAGTCTGAGTAAGGAGCAGAAGGGAATTCTTCGTTATTTTTTCATAATTGTATAAATTTGAAGTTATTTCTGAATAAAAATCTGATAAAAATGGTTTTTAATACTTTTTAAATTTTTTTATTTCTGTATGTGTATGTCTCTGTGTGTCTGTGAATCAGATGGCACTATATATGCCTGTGGAGACCCGAGGGTGACTTCAGGAATCACCCTGGATTGTTCTACCTCCTCTTTGCTTTGTTCTGGAGTTACCCAGGGTTGGAAGCACAGGCCACTGGTATTTCTGCCTGGCATTTTTATCTGGGATCTGGAATCCCAACTCAGAATCTTCTGCTTATGTACAGAGGCTTAACTCCTGAGCCATCTTTCCAGCCCTAAGAAAAAAGATTTTTTTTGAGGATTTTGACAGCTTATTAAGGGAAAGAAAGACTGAAACTCAAGGACATGAATCTGTGAGGGATAAGAGAGTCAGAAAAAAAATTTAAGACATCTTTATTACCTCAGGATAAGAAGATTTCTTAAGTAAGACATATAAAGTGCAAAATATACAAAGATGAATATGTTCTTTAAATACCTGGCCTCAAGATACACATAATGGGCTCAATGGGTAAGGTGACTACAATCAGCAAATCTGTCGATCTGCATATTCGTGTACTCATGTGCATTCATGTGCTCGCATTCTCTCTCTCTCTCCCTTTCTTTCTTGAATTAAAAAAATCATAAAAGAAACACATAACAAAGAAAACAAAACCCACAGATTAGACACTATTGTAAAAATACTTAACAAAAGACTAAAGATACTGGAAAACACTAACAAAGTGTTTTTCTCTGCATCTATTTCCATCCAAGTTTACATCCACACCCATATAAAAGACAAGCATCACAGTATTAAAAATGGACAAAGGCTATGAACAGGCGCATCAATAAAAAAAGCTTAAGGAAAATGCTCAGCCTATATAACTTCTAATAACCAAGAAGATGCAAAATAAGGTGAGACAATGAAATCCCACTAGCATCCATTGGATCGGCAAAAACAAGATAGTATGGCAACACTAAACTGTCAAAACCCAAATGGATAATTGGTGACAGTGTCACTGTTGTTGTTTTTTTTTTTAAGTGGCATTTCCATTTTCAGGACTCTACCTGTAAAGATTAATTTTCATTGTTAATTGATGGCATCAACAATCACCATGGAGAGTTCGTGAGGTTACTGAGCAGGTAAATGTGGCTACACAACAACATGTCAATTCTAGTTCACTCCCAAGAGCACACATGATGGAAGCAGAGAAACAACTTCTGAAAGATATCCTCTGACCTCCACATGTGCTCTCTCATTCTCTCTCTCCCTCTCTCCATCCCTTTCTTAAATAACTGGTTTTTAAAAAAAAATTTTTAAACTTTATTTGTGTGTGTGTGTGTGTGTGTGTGTGTGTGTGTGTGTGTGTGTGAGGGAGCAAAGGTGACTTCACAATCATCCTGGATTGCTTCTACCGCCTTTTTGTTTCACTCTGGGATTTCCCAGGCTCCGCCCACCAAGTCCAGAAGTGCAGGTCACCACTGCCTGGCGATTTTACATGGTACGTGGAATTGGAACTCAGGACCTTCTGCTTTCGAGGCAGAATTTTAGCCACTGAGCCACCTCTCCAGATCTCAAATAATTAAAAATAAAACCACAATGGAAACACACTTCTGGGTATGTATATGAGGGTGTTTCTAGAAATGTTTACCTGAGGGGAAGACCCACCCTGGATGTGGTGGTGCCATCCTATTGGCTAGGATCTAGAACTGAATAAAAGGAGAAGGCAAGCTGAGCACTACTATCAATCAGTGGACCCCTGACTGCAGATCAGCTACCTTATGCTCCGGTTCCTGCCTCCCACCGTGATGAACTGTGAGCAGAAATAAAATGGCCTTCCTTAAGTTGCGCATGTCAAGTTTTTTGTCACATCGATAAAAAAAAGTAACGGATACATTATCCGAGGGCAATTAATTTCCATTTGTGCATAAGAAGCCTTGCTCAAGGAATCATTTATTCATTAATTTTTTAAAAAGTTATTGAATTTCTCCTCTGTGCCAGGTAATGTTCTAGGTGTGGAAATTCATCATCGAATAAAGAACTTAAAATCTGTCTTCATGAATCTTTAATCCAGCAAGGGTTAAAGATAATGAGCAAAATCAAAAAAGGAAAATGTATCACATGCATATATGAACAACCATACATACAATCAATATTTGTCTTTTTCCCCTTTTTGCATGTGTGTGTGAAAGCGTATGTTTTGCATATGGGTGGGTGTACAGTGTGTGTATGTATGCAAGTGTGTGTACAAGAGGACACTAGAGTGTGTGTGTGCCTGTGGACATTGGGAGTCATCCTACATTGCTCTACCTCCTTATGGCTTTGCTCTGGGGTTTCTTAGGCTCTGTTTCCAACCAGCATTTTTAAATGGGATCTGGGGATCCAAACTCAGGTCATTTTGTTTGCAAGATAAAGGATCTAACTGATGCAGGGAAATGGTTTTTCAGCTGTCCCATCTGGGTCGCAAATATTGCAGGGACAGGAAACTACCATCCCAATGTTGTAGGGTTCTTGTGTTCTGAGGTCGAAGATTGAAACCAGAACACGTGTGGAGGATTAAGGTAGAGTTTATTAGAGGAGAGAAAGAATGGAACTCATGACTCCAGACGTGCAGTGCCATGAGGGGCTAGGACGCCCTGGAGAACTCATGGAGCCTAAGCATGGAATCCATGAGGAGCGAGGAACTCATGGGATGCGTGAGAAACAGGCAAAGAACAGAACTCATGGCACTAATGCCATGAGGGACTAGGTCGCCAGAGAACTCATGAGAAGCAGGCAGTTGGAAAAAAATCCATGGCACTAAAGTGCCATGCGGGCCTAGGTCACCAGAGAACTCATGGACCTTAGGCATAGAATCCATGAGGTGTAAAAACAAGAAGCCAGAAAGAATTTGTGGCACAAGTGCCACAAAGGGTTAGAGAAGCAGACAGCTGGAAAAAGAGCTCATGGCACCTTGAGTACCATGAGGGACTAGGGCACCAAAGATGGCTGCCAGGACCAGGCATATTTATACACCTAGACAAGCCTGGAAAAATGGCTTTTTCCCATTGGTTAACTCCCATTGGGGCTCAACCCAGTTGCTCTCAGGCCCATGTGGGTTAGAGATCAAGTTGTTGGATATAGAGGGCTCATCTCCATAATCCCTTTATAGGGAAGTTGGCCATCTTATCTCTGGGAGGACTGGAATCAGTTCCTCAGCAGGGGTGTTCCTTCAGGGAGATCCCAGCAGTGGGGAATGACCTTCAGGAATTCCAAAGACCTTGAGAGAACCACCCCAGCATAGCTGCTCTAATCCTGCCTTATAACCACTGAGCCATCCTGCCAGCCCCAATATTTGTCCTTTTCTAATTGACTTATTTCTCTTTCCATAGTCCATCCTCATGGGAGCATGTGTCAGAATTTCCTTTCTTTTTAAGGCTCTGTATATATGTATATACCACGTTTTGTTTATCCACAAATTTGTCCATGGACACTTGGATTGCTCCCACCACTTGGCTCTGAGAATCCTACCACTGTGAACATACGCATCTCTGAGCTCAATGGATAAGGAGAGAACTGATTTCTGAAAACTGCCCTCTGACCTACACCATGACATACTCCCTCTCCCCTCTCTCCCTCTCCTCTTCTCTCCCTCTCCCCCTCTTTTTCTCTCCCTCTTTCCCTCTTCCCTCTCTTCCTCTTTCCCTCTCTTCCTGTCTCCCTCTTCCACTCTCTCACTCTTTTCCTCTTTCCTTCCACAAGAAAAAAAAATAAGGTGCCAGCTCACACATATCTCAGAGTCCTATTCTGTTTCTTTGGGGCTTAAACTTAAAAGTGAAATTTCTGAATCATATGGTGATTCTATTTTTAATTGTTTGAGGAGCTGATGTGCTGTTATCTACAGTGCTTGCACTGTTTTATATAATATTTGAGGGTAGAGCATTTAAAATTCATCCCAGCCCTCATTCTAAGGTTATGCAGCCACCACACTGCCTCTCCCTTCTAGGAAGGCACACCAGATCTTGCTGATGTATCTTTTCTAGTGACCATTAATTTTGGTTCAATTTGTAATGTACTGAAACAAAGCATGTCCTCTTATATAAAGGGTGGGGCAAAATCTTAAAGTAGCAGCCAGCTCCAGTTACCAGAGGGCAGATTTATAATTAAATCCTATGACTATAAATAGCTTCAGCTGTCCATAGAAGCTCCCACTTAAAAAGGCCTAGGTCTCTCTTTGTATAGAAGGAAAAGGAAGCTGTCTTTCATTTGAATTCTCAGCCATTCCCCTGGCTCCCATTAAAAATCATGAAATTTGGAGAAGTCGACAGAAGGAAGTTATTTCTATTTGTGGAATCACTGCCACAGCAGATAAGGAAAAATGATTATTTCAAAGAGGCAAAACAACCTTTTGTGCGTGTGGTGTGCGTGTGTGTGTGTGTGTGTCTGTGTGTCTGTGTGTGTCTGTGTGTTGCTATGGATTAAACCCAGGGCTTTGCTTAAAGCGCACTGCCAGCCATCCCCAGCCTCAAAACAACTTTTTGAATAAAAGCACTGGCCTGAACCTCAAATTAGCAAAGGAGTTTTGGGAGCTAGAGAGGGCAAAGTCTGATTCTAAAGAATAAAGGAAAGACTTGAGTTGAATTAGAAAAAACACTGAAGCTAAAAATAGAGGTGGGTAAGAGCCAGGATTCCAACAAACTACACTTGGTAATAGTTAAAAGAATAGTGAGGAAGGAACATAGAAGCTTAGAATTTCCTTAAAATGAAAACAATAGGGGCTGTGGGTGTGGCTCAGAGGTATAAAATAGAAAGCCCACATATGGGTCCCTGGCCTGCGTTCCTTTCCTAGTATTAATCAACTAACCCACCCATTGATCAATCAGTAATTTAAAATCATCTATTTTTTCTGATTACAAGAACAGTACATGTTTTATATGAATTAAAACATATATGAAATGAGAAAAATGGCTTTTTGTTTGTGTGCATGTACATCAGCTGGTGCTTCTGTGGAAGCTAAAGGTCAAGCTCAGATGTCCTTCCTCAGACGCCATCCACCTTGTTTTTTGGAGACAGGTTCTCTCACTGGTCAGGTGCTCACCAAGCAGGTTAGGCCAGCTAGCCAATGAGCCCCAAGGGATCTGTCTTTCTCTGTCTCCCTAGTGTTGGGATGACGATTGTATATCATCACACCTGACGTTTGAAAATGTGAGTCTAGGGTTTAAATTCAGGTCCTCTCAGAGTACTTGCATGGGAAGCATTTTATTGGCTGAGTCATCTCTTCCACCCCTGTCGCAGATTTTTTTATGCCCATTTTCTTGTGTATGTGTGGGGTATGTGTACATGTGTATGAGTGCATGCATGCGTGTGTGCCTGTGTTCTCATGCATGTGGGTGTGTGCATTGTACCATAACCTGGTTAACCAGCAGTTTGTTTGTTTGTTTTCTATCAGCACTACTGCTCCAGTCAATTGTCCCATACAAACTTCATTTTGCACGTTGTCAACACATCCATATGGTAAATTGCTAGGGCAAATACACTATAGTCTGGATAGATGTTGCCAAATTCTTCTCAATGGGAACTATTTTACAACAATCTTGCTATCCTGACCTCAAACTCACAATCTTCCTACCTCCGTTTCCCAAGTACTGAGATTACCAGTGTGTCACATCATGCCTGTCTCCACAATGGCTTTTCTCCAATTTTCCTGGTCTTATATTTGAAAGAGAAAGACAAGAGCTGGAGAGATGGCTCAGGAGTCAAGACTCTGCCTCACAAGCAGAAGATCCTGAGTCCAGATCCCAGGTCCCACGTTAAAAAAAAAAAAAAGCCGGGTGGAATCCTGTAGCTTCATGTCCAACAGGAGAGCCTCTTGCTGAAATCATGTCAGTTCCAAAAGCCTTCGGTTCCACCCTCCAACACAGCTGCCCGTAGAACACATCATCCTCTTGGACTGACTCTTCCCACGATGTATAGCTTTCCTTGGCAGATGTTTCACATTGGCTCTAACATTTCACTTCTCAATGGCAAGCCAGGCTTTAACTCCACAGCATAAACTACCTTCCTTGGTCCTCGAAACAATAGACTTTCTACCACATGCTGCCTGGCTTCTGACATTCTCTGAAATGTTGGCGGAAGGATCCATGACCTCCTCTGTCTTGCATCTTTGATTCCTCTAATGTCAGAATCACATATGACTTTGCCAAGTTCTGTTAGCATTGGGTTGGAGACTGGCCCTTCAACTCACAGCTGGTTCGGCTTCTCCATGCTGGCAAGAATTTCTATCTTTCTTAGCCAATTTCCTCAGAGGAGAAGCAAACCTATCCTTTGGAACTCTGCCCTTTAGCTCATTCCTTCAGAAAAGATTTGCATTCTTAAGGGTAGGACCCTTTATTGAGGATTTAGTTCTCAGGGTAGGCCTCTCCTATAATCCAAATGAAGAGCAGGCTTTGGTTTACTAATGGAGCTAATCTGTTTAGTAATAGTCACAGTTGTAGTTAGGGTCCTGAGTTGTAGTTAGCCTGCATGGTTGCTGATAAAATCACCATCAAACAGCTGAGAGAGGGATGATCCTTATTTGCCAGACCAGCATGTCTGACCAAGTGAACACAAGGATGCTGACTTCCTCAACCAGCTCTTAGTATTTTATTCACCCATTCAGGGCCTAGTCCCACCCACCATGAGCTGGGTCTGCCTCATCAACTAGACTATCTCTTGAAAGTTTGCTGTGGACTTAACTCGTCTACCAATTATCTACAAATGTGCCCAGAGCTCGAACCTTCAGCCATCAAGTTGACATCTGTACCTAACTATGACAGTCACCATTTTTCTCTTTACCTCTTCCTGCTTCAAATGGCTCTTCAGAATTTGCCACTGTATTTTTCCTAATCAGATCTCACAGTTTTTGCTTTTTCCTGCCTGACTCCTTGCTCTTTCTTGTAACTCTGAACGAAAGTATTAAAAAGTAGCCATGCCACGCTGTCAAGACTAAATTGCCTTGAAAGTTCATCCACCAAACTCTCAAATTTAACTTAGGCAAGCTCTCGGGGCAAGGGCAAAACTTCACTAAACTCTCTGCCAACACATGGCTCCATTTGCCACTAGTCCATTCATAACACAGTCATGGTTCCCCTCTGGACCATCGCAAGCTGGGCTTCCACTATCTGCATCTCTAAGAGCATCAATCTCTTCAAAGTTCTCACTAGAATGTCCTCTTGGACCCCATCTCTAACATGCAAAGGCTTTCCCAAAACCAAGTCCCAAAGTTCTCCATATTTCTCCCAACGAACAATTCCAAAGACTCACTAGCCACATCACAACAATTGCCATATTACTAAGTACCAACTTGTCTCAGTTTCACAAACAACAACTTCACACATTCTCTCAACTTCAAAGTAATTCATGTTGTGTTACCAGGTGATTTTAATCTCACATCAGTACCCCACTACTCATCACCAATTTCTGTACCAGTTATTCTTTTTTTTTTTTTAGCTTTATTTGTTTGATTGTTTATTATGTGTGTGTGTGTGTGTGTGTGTGCGCGCCAGAGGGTACTGTGTGTCCCTGTGAAAGATCAAGGATGACTTTGGAGTCATCCTGGATTGCTTCTACCTCCTTTTTGCTTTGCTTTGGGATTTCCCAGGCTCTACCCACCAAGCCAGAAGTGCAGGCTGCCACCATTTCTGTCTGGCGGTTTTACATGGAACCTGGGATTTGAATTCAGGACCTTCTGCTTTCGAGGCCAGAGTCTTAATCCTTGAACCATCTCTCCAGTCCCGTACCAGTTACTCTTATTTGTGTTTCTGTGAGAGACCATTTAGGCTCAAACAACTTAAGGGAGAAAAGGGAGATTTGTTCAACTTATGGTTCCAAAGGGGAAATACAGCAGCAGAAGTTGGAGATGGGCTAAATCACTGCAGACATCTTGGAGGTGAGAGCTGCTAGACTCCAGCTGCAAGAGCGGACCTCTCCCAGAAGTAGGGTGGAGCTAATCTAACTCAAGGCCTACCTCCTGTGACTGCCTTCATCTGGAAAGACTCCACTTCCTAAAAGTGTCAAGACCTTCCCAAACACATAAATCTGTGGGGGATACATTTCAACTATGACAGACTGCCAGATCCTGTGTAAAAGTGCTGAGTGGAAATAGTAGCAGCCTGCCATTCTGGCCCTGAAAGGAAG
The DNA here is from genome assembly GCA_023101885.1 of Typhlomys cinereus. Classification (NCBI taxonomy): domain Eukaryota; kingdom Metazoa; phylum Chordata; class Mammalia; order Rodentia; family Platacanthomyidae; genus Typhlomys; species Typhlomys cinereus. The sequence goes on along the minus strand of JALPQD010000101.1, from coordinate 3,116,551 downwards.
CACCTGGGAAGCGCTACAGCAAAACAAAAAAGGATGTAGAACAATCCAGGATGATTCATCAAGTCATCCTTGGGCCTCCACAGGCACAAACAGTGACTTCTGATACACCCAGATGTGCAGGCATGCACACACACACACACACACACACACACACAATATTTTGTTTGAATGAGGTAGGAAGTCTGAACAAGCAGTTATAGCAAAAATATGATTAATGTAAGGACTTAATATCCTCACTCACAATTTTATTAAAACCAAGGTTAGCTTATTCCTGCCACTTAGGAAAATAAGAAAAAGTCCAGATTTGTCTAAATATGAAAGGGTTCAAGTGAGAGTTAGTAGAAACGTTGTCAGTGGGTTTTGGAGTTCAGTTATTTGAGGCGCTCAACTGAAAAGGTATTGAAGATGAATATCATCCAGCTTATGTGACATTCCTGGCTATGTGTTTTCAGAAGTTGGTGAAAGAGATGCCCTAAGAAATGGAAATATTTTAGATATTTTGTTTATTGACAGAGAGAGAGAACAAGTGCCTGAGTGTCTCTCCTTCCACAATGTGGCACCATCCCCACAGAGTCATATCACTGGCCCCACCAGTGGAACTTTTAAATATAGCATGGAGTCTTTTCTCCCTGAAGATTTTTGTTCCTAAACAGGCCAGAATAGGTTTTTTTTTTCTTTGATACAGAATTTCATTCTGTTTGGAGATAAAGACATAGGTGAGAGGAGGAGGCAAAGTCAGAAAGGAAAGAAAGGGCCAGGGATTAGGAATAGCCAGATTCTTCAGAATTACTTTAGTAATCACAACCCTTGATATTTCTTATTAATATCTTGTGAGTGTGTGTGTGTGTGTTTATGTGTGTGTGTGTACAAAAGGACACTTGAGTGTGTGTGCCTGTGGAGACCCAAGGGCAACATTAAGAATTTTTCTTGATTGCTCTCCCTCCTTACTGCTTTACTGTGGAATTTCCCAGGCTCTGTCTTCCAGGCCAGAATTACAAGCTGCCACCATTTCTGTTGATCTTGAACTCAGGTTCTTTTGCTTGCAAGGCAAGCGTTTTAACCCCCAAGGCATTTCTTCAGCCCTCTTATTTTGTAAAAGACATATTTTTAATTTCATTAGTCTCTAGGACTCAATTGTTTTTTGTTTTTTCAAATGAGCAATTTCATCATTTCTTTAAATGCTTTTACATTCCATTTGAAGTAGGTTCCTCATTCATGATCTTCCATTTTATTGCTAAGGACTTCCCATTTGGCATGGAAAAACAAAAGAACATTAAAGGTTCCTCCATTCAGGCAAGGGTAAAGTTTGGAGTAGCTCCCTCAGCCCTCACCCTGAAGTCAGTTTGCGCTGTTTTCTTGGCTTGTCCTGAATGTTTACAGCTTCCTGGCTGTATCGATAAGTGTGTACAACCCAGGAGTGAGGTGTGCTCTGTTTGGCTTTGCTAGGAGGTGACTACCCAACCTGGGGGGGTTCCTTGGACACCTCCACTCTGTTGGGCTGGAAGGAATATGTCTTTTTGATCAGAGATTCACAGCATTCCTAAAGGTAGCAAGATTGCAATAAACAGAAGAGGTTAGCCATGTGTGATAGCACACACCACTACTCCCTGCACTTGGGAATTGGAAGCAGGAAGATAAGAAAGAAGTTCAACGTTGCATGAGACTTTGTCTCAAAAAACCCCAAATCAACAATCAATCAATCAAAAAAAGAAGAAGAAAAAAAAGAAAGAAAGAAATGGAACAGGAGAGATTACAGTAGGTACGAAATTAGAAATGCATAATTGCATATACACAATTAGATATTTCTATCACTTAGGAGTGGCAGGAGAGAAAGACACAATGTTATTGATATGGCTGCAATGCCAGAGATGTGGTGCAATTCTGGTGGTATGGGTGTGATGCTAGTGGTGTAGGTTCTTTAGGAGCAGCTGAGCTTTCTCTTTTGGTGGGCTGGGGTTCCAGGCAATCAACATCCAACAAAGCCATTCTAAACCCATTTCTGAGTTTTTTGTTTCACCCCAAGAAGAATATGGAAGCACTGACCAGGAGTAAGCAGAGCGCAGGCAGGTTAAACCGTGAGAAAGCACTCCTGTGAGTGGGCGGGGCTCCAAGGGAAGAATTCAGAAGCTCTGTCCTCCCAGTGGTCTTTCATGTGTTTTATGGCCATAATTAGATGGCTACTTAGTTGGAGTTATTTTTCCTTTTGCTGCTGTGAGACAAGACTCAGACAAACTTCAAGAGAGAAAGTGGGATTTGTTTGATTTTCTGTTCCTGAAGGAAGACAAAATCCACCGAGGTGGAAATTACATAATGGAAGGCAGGCCTTGATGGCAGAGGCAGGAGGCTGGCCCAGGTCACAGCACTCACCACAGAGGCAGAGAGAGCAAAAGCCCACTGCAGGAGCAAACAGGGCAGGGCCATCAAACTTCCAAGCCCACCCTGCCCCACTGCGACATGCCTTCCTCCAATAAACCTCCACCTCATAACGGTGTCATGACCTTCCCAAACATTAACATCAGCTAAGGATTCTGTCATGGTTTGAAATGTGCCCCCCACAGTCTCATGTGTTTGGCAAGGTCATGGCACCTTGAGAGGTGGAGCCTTGCTGAAGAAAGGCAGTCACAAGGGGTGGGTCTTGAGGTGGATTAGTCCCATTCTACCTCCAGGAGAAGTCTGCCTTTGCAGCAAACAGTCTGGCAGCTCTCAGCCTCCAAAATGTCTGCAGTGATTTAGTCTCCTCCTGCTTTGGCCAGCCAGCCATGCCACCTCCACTTTGAGAGACTGTATCTCCCCTCTGTAACCGTAAACTGAATAAATCTCCCTTTCTCCCTTAAGTTGCTTGACTTTGGGTGCTCTCTCCCAGCAACAGTTAAGAGTAACTGTTACAGATTCAAATACATAAGCCTGTATTTGAACTATTCAAACCATGACTCTTGGGTCATCTTCATTGGGATTAGTCATTTTCAAGCTCGTTGTGGGCGGGGCCAATAGGGAGTGCTCACTCTCCGTGCATGCTCACTAGGTTCAACCAGAGAATGACCAGTCCATTAGGAGAGGGGATCACATGTGACTAGCTGGGGATCTACTATGCACCTTGTCCTTACTGCTAAAGGGCACTAGATCTGGTCTCATTACCAAACTAACCAAACTAACAGATGCTCTGGAAACAAAAAGTAAACTGAATGCTCTGAGAATAAGCTATCTAAACCAAATGCTCTGCAAACAAAGTAAGGCTTTCTACGCATGTTACATGTATTACATCTTAATAAAACATTTTTGAAACAAGGGAAAACAAACATATGCTAAGAGCAAAACAGGGTATCTAAACATACTTTGAAAACAAAATAAAATATCCAAAGAAAATAGTATCCCGACATCCAGCTCAGAGTAAATCAATCGGCCACTGACAAAACGGAAGAAATCTAGAAAGAATTCAACAACATCTATCCAAGGAGGTACGAGGGGCCCATGGTGGTGTCTGGGTGAAAGTGGATCATTCTCAGAGCCCCAAGTTCAAGTGCTCCAGGCTGTCAATGCCAAATACAGCTCTCACCCCAAAGGGAATGAAATAGTTTATTCTGGAATCAATTATGAGTGGCCATGGCCCAGGAATACAGATTGAGGTTATCCCAAATACCGGGTCCTGACAGTATATTAATTCATGACATTTTTATAGTGACAAAATAAAAAATGGTCATAAAGGAAGGCACTTTTCAGATACATCGGTGGAGATATCAAGCAGGCAGGTTATAGCCAAGCAGAGAAATGTCTGCTGTAGGCCTCAGATGCTATCTGACTTAGGTAATTTTAGAGCAGCCATGCTGGAATAGTCACTGAAGGTCTTGAAAGGTCTCGCCCCATCCCCACTGCTGGGCTTACCCTAGAGGAACACCTCTGTGGATAGGGAGGAACTGACTTCAATCCTCCACAGAGAGGATTGCTTATAAAAGGATATGAAGATTAGTTCTCCATTGTAGATCAGCTAAATCCATCAAAAGAAACAGCCCCAACCCCAGGTGGGCACAAGATCAAGTGGGTTGAGCCTCAATGTGAGCTAACCAATGAGGAAAAGCCATTTTCCCCAGGCTTGCGTGAGTATACAAATGTACCTGACCTTGGCAGCCATCTTTGGTGCCTGCCCCTCATGGCACTCTACATTTGGAGTCCATGAGTTTTTTTCCAGCTGCCTGCCTCTCACGCCATGAGTTCTCCAGGGCACCTGTCCCTCAATGGCACTCCACATCTGGAGTCTGTGAGTTCCATTCTTCTGGTTTCAATCTTTAACTCCGAACGCAAGAACCTGGATACAGTCTCCTAGAGAGTCGCTCCACAATACCATGGCATTCTTAGCTTTCCCATTTGGGGAGCCAAGTAAATGTGAATACATTCAATTTGTATGTTCTGTTGCACCCGATAACCAAAGCAAGTAGGACACAGTAGTGGCGATGAATGACTATTAAGGGGGCTAAAGATAGCTCAAGGTAATTTAACTCTGAATCTGCAACATTCCAGCTGTCTAGAATCAGGAAAGTTCTATTCAGTCAATCACCGTTTCAAAATCTTTAACACAGGTGTGGCTTTTTTCTGGGAATATCAGTTAATCAATTAGGACTATAAAAAATTAGGACTATTCTAAAATTGGTGATACAAGGCTGATTAGAACTAAATTTATTCTTCTTTTTATTGAAGGCTGAAGAAACCAAGAAAAGGGTAATAAAGGGCGGTAGTTCAGTGGTAGAGCTTTGGCTTGTCATGCAGGAGGCTCTGGGCTCAATCCCCAGAATTTCGGGAGTGGGGGAGTAAAGGGGCTGTGGGGGTAGAAAACCTTAGTGACTCAGTGGATAAAGGTGCTGGCCACTGCCCATCCTCATGATCTTGATGACCTGTGTTTGATCAGTGAGTTTGATTGCCGGGCCCCTGTGATAGTTAATCCTGGCATTAACTAAAATCAGCTATCAGATCACTTGAAGAAATTATCTGGATCAATACATTTGCAATACAAAGACCAGCTCTAAATCTGATTGGAACCTCCCAGTAGCAGACCAGTTAAAAGGAACCATAAAACAGCTTGAAGAGAGACTCTCTGAAACTATGCTAGAAAACTCTTCCCTCCTATGGCCCGACTTCCTCCACCCTCCAGCCCTCCAACCCTACAAGTCTTCAACATGACTAAAAACTCTCCAGGAATCCTCACCTTCAGCTGTCACCTGTTGGACTACTGGACTGAGCAGCTACTGGCAGCCATTGTTGGACTACCTTTGCCATATATTATAAGCCAATTCAATAAATTCCCTTTTTATATATTCATTCTGTTGATTCTGTGGCTCTAAAGAACCCTGGCAAATATATACCCACATTGTAGTTAGGCAATTTTGGAGCAGCTATGCTGGCCAGTCTCTGAAAGTCTTCAAAAATCATCCCCAGGGCTGGGATTACCCTGAAGAAACACACCCTACTATGAAGTAACACACCCTATTAATCTCGAGGAACTGACTCTAATCCTTTAGTAAACTCTATCTTAATCCTCTAACGCATGTTCTGGTTTCAATTTTTGACTCCTGTAAACATACAAGACTCCAGAGAAAACCCTGTAACAAGTTGATAAAAAGAAGCCAGCACAAGGACAGACTTAAGAAATGAGAATTTTGAGGGCTGGAGAGATGGCTCAGTGGTTAAGACTCTGTCTCGCAAACAGAAGGTCCTGAGTTCAGATCCCAGGTCTCACATTAAATATGCCAGGCAGAAATGGCAGCAGAGGCCTGCACTTCAGGCTCTGGTGGGCGGAGCCTGGGAAATCCCAGACCAAAGCAAAAAGGAGGTAGAAGCAATCCAGGATGATTCCTGAAGTCACTCTTAGTCCTCCACAGGGATACACAGTGCTGACTGATGCACACACACACACACACACACACACACACACACACACACACACAATAAATCAATCAATCGATAAATAAATAAATAAGAAATGGGAATTTTGGGCTGGGGAAATGGCTTAGGGGATAAAGCCTTTGCCTCACAAGCAAAAGGAACTGAGTTCACATTCCTAGATCCTAAATAAAAATGTCAGGTGGATATGGCAGTGACCTGCAATTCCAACCCTAGAAGGTGAAGACTGGGAAGCCTCAGAGCAAAGCAATAAGGAGGTAGAGCAATCCAGGATGATTCCTGATGTTACCCTTGGGCCTCCACACTGAAGTGCCCTTTTGTACACACAAACACACACATATACAACATCAAAAAAAGTATACGTTTTGTTAAAGCTGAGGGAAAGGGCAAAAACATTAAAACAGAAGAGATACTTGAAGAGGAGATACTCACCACAGACAGAATGACAGGGAAGTCTGCAGAGCCCACAGTAAAAACAGGGCTTCTAACTTCAATAGCTTTCAGATATTCCTAAGGGGTTGTCAGGGAAGCAGGGTGTGGGGAATGAAAGAATGCCCAGCAAAAGATAATCATCTCTCTAGGTCTAGGACATAAATTACTTACTTAGGTTTCAGGAAAGATTACTGTAAACTGATACGATCAGTTTCAGGAACTGTCACCTTCCAGCAAGGTGGTGGGGACCTTATAAAGTGACCTGGCTGGCAGGTTCCTTACCTGTTATTTCCGTTATTTCACCAGCTCTTGGGTTCCTCCTCCTTCTCCTCCTTCTTCTTCTTCACTTATTGAGCTCTTTATATATTTTGGAACAACACAACTTGTGAAACACTAACCATCCTAGCAAGAATAAAAATATGCTAATCTTCCTTTGACTATCAAACTATTGAGTATAGAATCCTGTAATGATTAGTATTAACTGTCAACCTGATACCTAGAAGCCAAGCAGGGAATACCAGAGATGAATTCTCTATGTTTAGATTGGCTGCTGAGCAGCCAGTAAGGGACTGTCTTGATTGCATAATTTATGCAGAACAACCCAACCCATGGGGGCAGGATCATTACCTAGGCAGCAGGTTAAGGGTATATAAAGATGGAGAAGGCAAGCAAGCATGCATGCATTGATTCTTTGTTTTCTGTTCTTGCTGTGACTGTGATGTGATCAGTAACCTGAGGCCCCTTCTGCTGTGACTTCCCCACCTGTCATTATTTGGGCAGTTTTATAGCAGCCATGCTGGGAAGGTCTTTGAAGGTCTTTGAAGGTCATTCTCCACTGTTGGGATTATCCTGAAGGAACACACTCTATTATTCTGAAGGAATTGACTCTAATCCTTCCTAGAAACAAGGTCACCAAGTTCTCCCAACCCTCTGTTCAAGAAAGGATATGGAGGGTTAGAACCAGTTCCTCCGGATGAGGAGGATGTGTTCCTTCAGAATAGTCCCAGCAGTGGAGGATGGTCTTCGAAGACCTTCAAAGACCTTCCCAACATGGCTCTGTTCTGAAACTGCCTAGCTATTAGGAATGGGTGAACAAATATGGCTGTTACGGCCTCAGAACCCATATTTTGACCAAAAATTCTGGTAACAATATGACTTGGGAGAAGAAAATCTCTTTATATGCTTTACTTTATATGCTTACTGTCTGCTCAAAATGTGGTCTTACTTTTGCCAAGGATGCTTTTAAATGAAGTCGTTTTTAAATTCTTCAATGTCTTTTGGATTTCAAGTCACGATTAGACATGCTGAGGTTGTAAACAAATTCTCCCTGTGTTTCCTTCAAGGACATGTACTTTCCGTTTTATTATTATTATCGTGGCCCTTTGGAGCATCTTTGTGTGTCACATCAGGTGTGGAGGCAGCTTTGTTTACTACTGGCTCATTGAATAATTCATTTCTTCCCTCATTTTCACCACAAAGAACATTCCTGAATGTATCTGCATGCATTTCTGGATTTCTTTCCCTTCTGTCCCATTGGTTTGTCTATTATAAGCCAGTAGCATTCTGTTTTCATTACTGAGGAAAAAGAGTATGTTTGGTTAGTTGCTTTCCTCCCTGGCTACATCTCTTTTCCTTGGCTGTTTTTTGGGGGTTTTTTTTTGTTTTTTGTTTTTTTTTCCAGACAGGGTCTGACTCTGTAAACCAGACAGGCCTGGAACTCACTGTGTAATTCAAATTATGTGGCCTCAAACTCACAGGCTAGCTCTGCCTCAATTGCCAAGTGCTGAGATCACTGATTGAGCCTCTGTGGCCCGGCTGCCTATTCTTCTACGTTAATTTTTATATGAGTTTTATTTCCCTGGTTTAAAAAATTAAATTAAAAATTGGCACTCTCTTTTCATTTTATAAATTAATTCATGAAGAACATTTTATGATGTTAAGTCTTTCTGTGCAGGAATATAGCATATGGTTTTATTTACTCAAGCCTACTTTGTGTCCTTCTGTGTTGTGCTGGCCATAGCCACACCAGTTTGTAAAGCCTTCACCCTGGCTGGAATGTGGGTCCCAGAACCCCAGAACCCCACCAAACACTGTAGCTCCCTAGCTCCCCACCTTACTGGCCTTGAGAGAGACTATTGATTGACATTCTTTCACTCCCACCCCCATTGCTTTACTTCCCTAGCACCTCCTCAGCAACGCCTAAAGTCTCTAAAAGATAGACATTCTCTTTATTCTGGGAGCTCTGTAGACTCACCCACCCCCCCGCCCCCCTCACACTTTTTCATACTTTCTTCCACCATGCGTCCGTGGTAGCTCTCCCTTTAAGCTCTCTTCTGTTCTAATGCTTTCTTACCTTAAGGCTAAGCTATGGTTCCCTTGGCACCAGGCCCTCTGTTCCAATAAAACTGGTGTTTCTTAAGTCTCTCCCATGTGTTAGCGTTCCTTTATAATGGACCGCCACATGAAGCTTACATATTGTTGTAGACAAATAAAAAGAGAGAGAGAAAGAAAGAATGAGAGAGAGAGGAAGGGAGGGAGGGAGGGGGAGAGAGAGAGAGAGAGAGAAAGAAAGGAAGAAAGGAAGGAAGAAAGAGAGAAAAAAAGAAAGCAAAAAGGAAGAAAGAAAGAGAGAGAGAAAGAGAGAAAAGAGAGAAAGAAAGAAAGAAAGAAAGAAAGAAAGAAAGAAAGAAAGAAAGAAAGAAAGAAAGAAAGAAAGAAAGAAAGAAAGAAAGAAAGAAAGAGAAAAAGAAAGAAACTGGTGACTTACATCTGTGTAGGCTCATTTACATCTGGGCCTGATTTGCTTGCCAAAATTCTAGACGTGGAGTGTATGCCACAGTGGAACGCAGTGGAATGTTTTCAAATGGGAGAAACATGAATTGCTGTGGCCAGAGGATTGGGTTTTCTAAAGGTGGCCACCGCAGCAACCCTTGCCCCCCCCCCCATGTGACTTTGGCACTTGTCTTTGAGAAGCCACATCTGCGGCCCCTTTATGAAATGTAAGTGGGCTTGTGGTGAGGGCAGAGATGCTATGTAACTTCTCAGGCTGGCCTTAAATCCCAACATGCACTCTGACTGCCCAGGGCTGCATATATGAGGGACCCCAAAGTAGGCAGTGTGCAGATAAAGGAGAGAAGAGAGACAGAGGGAGGGAAAGAGAGGGAGGGAGAGAGCGAGAGCAAGAGAGCACTTTTCTTCCTTTTCTTTGCAATTTTTAATCTGTTCACATTAATTTATTTATTGTGGGTTGACAAATGGAGATCAAAGGCAGCTCGTGGAAGTCAGGGGAGTTAGTTAGCTCTGTCCTTCCATTGCACTGGTCCCGGGGACTGAACTCAAGTCATCAGGCTTGCCAGCAAGCACCTTACCCACTGGACCAGATATAGGACAGGCAAGGAGGAGGGACGGGCTCTTCCCTTATCCAGTGTCGGCTTTCAAGGACTGGGGAGATTTTGTTTATTTAAATAAAAACTGCTGGAGCTGAAGAGATGGCTCAGAGGTTAAAGCCTTTGCCTCCCAAGCAAAAGGACCTAAGTTTGAATCCCAGATCCCACGTAAAAATGCCAGGCAGAAATGATGGCGGCCTGTAATTCTGGCTCTGGTGGGAGCCCCTGGGAAACCTCAGAGCAGAGCAATAAGGAGGTAGAGAAATGTGGGGTGATTCCTGAAGTCATCCTTGGGCCTCCACCGGCATACACACACTCAAAGTGCTCTCTTGTACACACACACACACACACACAAAATAATAAATAAATAAATAAATAAAATTACTAAGGTATAATTTTCAAGCTGTCAATGCACCCAGGCTAGTTGAAAGAGTCTAGGTTCTAGTATTTTAGCTCCAGATATTTTATTTTATTCTTTCCGTATTTATTTATTTATTTATTTGGAGGCTTTTGAGACAAGGTCTCATTTATAATACAGGCTAGATTGGAACTCACTACATAGCCCAGGCTGGCCTTAAATTTGTAATTGTTTTCCTGCCTCAGTCTCCTAAGTGCTAGAGATGGCAGGCATGAGCCTGGTTATCCATGGCTAATAGCCATGCCTGATTAGCTCCAGAATTATTAAAAAAAAAAAATTGTCCTTCCTTCTCTCTAACTTTAGTAGCTGCCTTGTCTCCCAACATGTAGGTGCAGCAGTTAAGATTCAACCATGTGTTTTGCTGTTTCCTTCCCGCCATGGTCTTCATTTTACTACTTTCTGTGTTCATGATTCATGGTGATAGATTTTCTCAGCACACGCAGATGGGCCCGCAAGGAAGGCTCTTTCCTCTGTAACTGACTTGTCTTCCTTTCTCACCGTTAGCAGCCGGAGAAAGCCAAGTCCTTTTTCTCCGCGGGGCTGTCCTTCTCACTACCTTTCCTAGGCAGTGTCTGGGCTCAGTAAGGAGGGCGGCCAGGTCCGCGCCAACTGCAGCTGATGTCTGACCTGTGGTGAGGACGTCACAGTGTCCACTGCTGCTGGCCACTAACTACTGCTCAACCCCAAGCGACAGCCGTCCAGGGACCTCTCAGCTTATGTGTCCACCTGGGAACACTGTGTCACACTGGATATAAAGATTTCAAAGACTGGGGAGATGGCTCAGGAGTTCATGCTGTTGCCTCACAAGCAAAAACACATGAGTGCCAGGCACGTATGGTGGCGGCCTCCAATTCTGGTCCTAGAAGGCATGGTCTGTAGAATCCCAGAGCAAAGCAATAAGGGGTACAGCAGCCCAGAGTGCCTTCACACACACACACACACACACACACACACACACACGCAGATTCTTCCTTTCCACACTGGTTTCCCTGGGTCTTGCCTCAGCCCTTGCTTTCTCTCTGGTACAGTGCAGGGGGAGTTTTCTCCACGCTGTGGCGTAAACATGGTGATGTTGAGTCGGTGACTGATTTTTTTTTTTTATATTGAGATCACAGACTTGTTTGGAAGTAGAACTAACTAAAGATAGAACTAATTATAATTCCAAATAGAGGCCTCATTTTTTTTCTAAGAAAGTTCCTCACTGACTTTCTGAGTCATGACGATTCTAAAGCACTCAATTATTCTCTGCTCCAATTCACTTTTCCTGTTTTGCCATTGTGTTCTGAATGTTCAAGAATTCTTTCTTATTCCTATTGCTTCCTTTTCCCTAACAAATTGTTTTTTTGTTGTTGTTGTTTTGTTTTGTTTGAAGAGGTTATTTTTTGCTATAGTGAAATACACATGAGATTTCTTGTTTTACCCCATTTGTAAGTGTGACTTATCCATTTGAGGGAGTTTGGTGTGACCATCACCAGTGAAGACACCCAATGTTTCATCATCCCTGTTATGGTTGCATTTTGGTGTCAACTTAACAGTTGCAGACTGTTCAGGTGCAGCTGTGGAGGGTTAATGGTTGGAATGGCCCCTGAACAAGTCTGCCAGTACTTGATTGATTGCTATGGAAAATCCAGCCCAGAGTGGACCAGTGGTGGTCCCACTGGTGGACCAGATATAGGACAGGCAAGGAGGAGGGACGTGCTCTTCCCTTATCCAGTGTCGGCTTGCTGTGCAGTCCACTCTGCGGGAGTCACTCACTTTTAGAGCATCGTGGCCTTCTTTGTTACTGCTGCTGCTGCCTCCGTCCTTGGCTGACTTGGAGCTTCACCTTTTCCATCACATTGTTGCTGTTCCCACTGCCTCTGGGGCCTGGTCTCTGGGCCTTGCTGCTGTTTGCTGTTCATCGCTGACGTTGGAGCCCAGCGTCTTCGACCCTCCAGAGAAGTAAAGGCTTGAGACCTTCTTGGGATCTTTTGGCTTTGTGGAACATTCCAGTCAAGAGCGAAGCGACCGAGGGCAGCTACTTTGAAGGACACTATTTTTTTATTGTGAATTATTTTAATAAACTTATTTTTATACATTACATTCTATAGATTGTTTCTTCAGAGAACCCTGACTAATATAATTCCCAATAAAAGTTCTGTACTATGGAACGGTAGTGTATCCTCTGGGGCTGCAGCTCTGCCTATGTCAGGTCTTATAATTAATCTTCTATATATGGAGAGAGGGAGGGGGGGGGGGAGGGAAAAGGAGGGAGGGAGGGAAGAGGAGGGAGGGAGGAGAGGAGGGGGGGAAAAAGAAAGAAGAAGGGAAGAAAGAAAGAAAGAAAAGAAGAAGAAAGAAAGAAGAAAGAAAGAAAGAAAGAAAGAAGGAAGAAAGAAAAGAAAGAATAAAGAAAGAAGAAAGAAATAAGAAAGAACGAAAGAAAGAAAAGAAAGAAAGAAAAGAAAGAAAGGAAGGAGAAGAAAGAAGGAAGAAAAATCAAGCGAAGAACTTATGTATAAGAGAGAAATAAAGAATAAATAAGTAAAGAATAAAGGAATATAAAAGAAAACTGTCTTCCCTAAGCTCTACCTAAATGCCTTCTCTCTCTCTCTCTCTCTCTCTCTCTCTCTGTGAGTTTCCAATTCTAGGTACCTCATGTAAATGTAATGATGTGTCTGTCCTTCATTCAGCTTATTTCACTTAGCATAAGAATGTTCCGGATGCCCATTTTGTCTTGTTTTTAATAAATGTAGGATGCCACTGTTGATATTCGTTGCATATCTTAAGTACACATGGCTGGACTGTTCTCCGGTGATTGCCTTCAGTTTCCGCCTTTCAAGGAGACCAAAGATCGTTATTTCCCATGATCCTCCATGCTTGGGAGTGGAGTGGAAGCGGATATGCTGGATAGGGACGTGGACTCCTTCCACATTTGCATAGCCCATCTTTAACTTCCTCTCTGGGGCTGTCTTCTCTCCCCAGTACCACACCCGCCATGTATGTTCATGGTCAGTAGGCACTTAATTTTTCCAACAGGGCCTGGGTCAGCCACTGAGGGTGCCCCCAGATATAAAGCAAGGGGTTCCCTAGGGCTTGAGCCACCCAGGGACCCAGGGAACCTGGGGCTACTCTTATTGTGGCTGTGTGGAGACCATGGTGGGTCGGGTTAGTCTCTCTCAGGCCCCTCTCTGGAGGGAACAGAAAGCCGAGTGATGCATTGCTGCTCGTGGGGCAGGAGAGGATGGCTGGGGTGCTGTTGCAACTGGATTTTGCTGGAGCTTCGTCCTCTTTTTCTGGCCTCTGAGTAGCCCCAACAAGATTCCTCCTCCTACCCAGTGAAGGATGAAGAAATTGCTAATGGATCTGCTGCTAGGATCCATCTCAGCTCAGAACCCCTTTGCCAGAGACAATTAGACCCCACTCTCAGGCCTGCTGCTCTGGCTCAGGGAGACTCTCCCCACTGTCTTCCAGAGCCCCTCCCCCCATCTTTGAGATGAACTCTTAGCTTAGGACAGCCGCCCTTTTTGCTGCCATCAGAATACAGGAGTTTACTGGAATTTCCTCTCCGTGGCATTTGCTGGAAGTGACCCTCTTATTGTTGTTTGCTTAATCTTTGTCAGTCTCTCTCTCTCTCTCTCTCTCTCTCTCTCTCTCCATGTGACTTGGGAAGAAAGAGGCAAATGTGAGGGGAAGTTCTACCTGAAACCCGAAGTCATACAGTTTTCAGTATCTTTCTTTCTTCCTTCGTATTTTTCTTCTTTTTTATAGTTATGAAAATTGATTCCTGATGTTCTAGCACATTCTAAATTGCATGATTTGGGGATATGTTTTCTTTGGGATTGTGCTTCTGAACTATAAAGCATTATGGGAATGGGTTGTGATCAGGATTATACATAGCAACAATTACATACTTTTTGAATTCAGAAAGATGTTCTAAATTGACCTACATATACTGTATGCAGACGACTGTGACACATGGAGAGTGGAAATTAAGGCCTAGTATCCAGCCATGGAAAACAAAGTTTTCCACCAGAGGGCACTGTAGACTGTGAAGACGTTTGGTTCGGGTTTTGTAGGGGCGGGAAGGGGAGTGTTTTGCTTTTCCAAGAACTATTGCTCTGTGTCTTGTATGACTTTAACACATGATCGGTGGGTTCAGTGAGACCACAAAGCAAAGCCACCTGGCTAGGGAGAAGATCAGGAATGGGTTCTGGTAACAGAGCTTGAGCTATAGCACTGAGTCTGGGCACAAGATTCTTGGCAGTTAGTTCTAGTTAGTTATTAGATTTAATACTGGCTGTGTTGTCCATGAGATTGTCCTTTCATAACAGTAAAATGGCTGCTGCAGCTCTGGCCTCCCAGTCTGTCAGACTGAAATGTGGTTATCCCTGCTTGGCTAATGACTTCAATACAAGTCTGAGAATGGAATCCTCACCCGTAGCCAGGCTAACCAAGAACTTGTATAGCCACGCTGGCCTTGAACTCCCAGCAATTCTCTTTCCTCAGCTTTCTAAAAGATAAGTTTATAGGGGAGAGCTGCCATGCTCTGATAAATAGATAGCCTTTGCTTCCTAAGCAAAAGGATCTGAGTTCGAAACCCCAGATCCCAAGTGAAAATGTCAGGCAGATATGACATCCGCCTACAATTCTGCTCTGGTGGGTAGAACTGAGAAACCCGAGAGCAAAGCAATAAGGATGAACAGCAATCTCTCTCTCTCTCTCTCTCTCTCTCTCACACACACACACACAAACACACACACACATCTATCTTTGGTTAAGTGTCCAACCTGATGTCCATCTCTGTCACCAGGCAATGCAATGGCTTAGCCTGGGTCACCTGGGGCTTGGGTGGAGCCAGTGTGATCCAGATGACAAGGCCTGAGAGGTCTGTGATGAAAAGAAACTCCAGTACTAGAAGCTGAGTGGAAGGTGCTGTGCAGGCTGAGCGAGCAAAGCTTCTAAGCACAGAGAGTGGGATCATGTGGTGACGGGCGGGGGCGGATAAGAGATAGGCACACAGACACCAGGACCATCTTCAGAAAGGAGGGGTGACAATGATGGGAAGTCTGACCGATGACTCCAAAATCAGGGTGACACTAGGAAGATGACTTAGTTGGGGTTTGGTTCTGTGGGGGAAGCGAAGGAGGAGATGAAGGGCCAGACAGCACACTAGGCCTGAGTAGCAATGAGATTGAAGACCCAAGAATGAGGAGTTGAAGCTCTGGCGAAGTAGAGAGTGTGTTTACTGTTCAGGAGATGTTGGTAGATCCAGGGATGGGCACTGTGCAGGAGAAATGGGGTGGAGGAGACAAACCCCATACTCCCAACTTTGCAGAGTCTAGAAGAAAAATGGTCCATGACTAGATCGGGAACGCTGGAGGAGCTTGACTTAAGCAGGCAGATTAAATAGGTCTAATTGTCTCTCAAAGTCTACTTGAACGGCAATGAAGGCATAAACCCAGGAGGTCAAGCAGAACAGACAAGACAGCATTCTGGAAGTTGGGAAAGTGGAGGTGAGGGATGGCAGACCACACAAAGACTCAAGTCCAGGTACTGACAGAAGCAGGGGTGAACATCAACCTCAGCAGGACTGGAAATATCAGGTGTTTTGTTTGTTTGTTGCAAGGAAATGAAACAGGACATTATCGGGCTAACATGGCCAGCAGTATTCCTCATGATTCTGGCTTGGGCATCCAAGATAACTCATGGGCATGGCCGATGACCAGTATTGCTGTCTGCTAATAGCTGAGAAGGGACAGTGAGTCACGGATCTCTGTGCCTCTATGAGTGGTGTATCCACACGGTTTGACCTTCGTGGGTGTAACAGTTACTCTTAACTGTTACTGTGAGAGAGCACTCAAAGTCAATCACCTTAAGGGAGGTTTATTCCGCTTATGGTTCTAGAGGGGAGATACAGTCTCTCAAAGCAGAGGCGGCACTATAGACATCTTGGAGGCTGAGAGCTGCAAGACTGCTTGCTGCAAAGGCCGACTTCTCCTAGAGGTAGGGTGGGACTAATCCACCTCAAGACCCACCCCTTGTGACTGCCTTCCTCCAGCAAGGCTCCACCTCTCAAGGTGCCATGACCTTGCCAACTGTAGGGGACACATTACAAACCATAACATAGGGTGTGGTAGCAGAGGATGGTTAGTCAGATCCAGTTCTTTCTCCAGATCAGCCATTTTACCAATGCATTTAATTGTCAGAACGAGAACTGCTTACATAAGATATAACTGAATCTTAGTAGCAAGTCAGCGATAACACCATGTAGAAGTATGGCGGGGGCTATGATTTGAGAATTGTTCCCAAGCAAGGACTCGCTGCAAA
This sequence comes from Typhlomys cinereus, assembly GCA_023101885.1. Lineage (NCBI taxonomy): Eukaryota > Metazoa > Chordata > Mammalia > Rodentia > Platacanthomyidae > Typhlomys > Typhlomys cinereus. The sequence goes on along the minus strand of JALPQD010000101.1, from coordinate 3,100,117 downwards.
GTAGCAATAACGTGACATTATTTTTTGCAGAAAGAAAGAAAGAGCTTCATTGCACATTGACAGATAAGAGACTGGGCTACATGCAAACCAACCTGTCAGTTGCCTAGCCAGTAGCTGAGGAACTGAGTGGCCTTGTGTCCATAAAAATAGAGGACTTGAGTACTTGTAATCAGAAGGTGGAATGGTCTGCCCCCAGTTTGGAGGACCATGGGGACCTTGTGCATAATTCTGCTACATCCTGCAACTCTTGGTAAGTCCCAGTGCTTCTAATCGATGTCCATGAAACTCCAGGTTCTTCTCATTATCGAGACTTTGGGCCTCTCTAGGTTGGTTTTACTCAAGCCCTAGGACTCTGAAGTGCATCCTGAAAAATAGTTGAACAGTTTTTTAGCAAAGCGCGAGTTGTTATTTTATGGCTTGGCTTCACAATCATAGTCCAAAGACACTGGCCCATTATTTGAATCCTGCTCAGTCAATAGCAATGAATCCAGTGCATATGGACAATCATAGGACTGAGATGTCTCCCAGATTGGTTTACAGAGTTCTGTTTTGTTTGTTTGTTTGTTTTTAAGATCCTAAAGCAATAGTGACTAGAGATGCAGCTCAGTTGGTAGAATACTCAACGTAGCTAGATTCACGTAGTTCTCGGGTTTGATTTCCAGCCTCACATGCAAAGACTAACCTCCAAAAAAGTGATTTGGACCATGTAGAATGTGGTAATTCTTGATTATCTAGCCCATTTGGTTGGTTGGTTGTTTTCTTCCTCCTCCCTGAGGAATGGTCGCTGTATCTTTACCCTTGTGGAGATGACTTGTCCCCTCTGGCCTCATGGACTTCCTCAGCCTGGCTAGTCCTGTCTTCTGTCAAGCTGATATAGGGTCAGTAAGGACTACCTTCTGTCCCCCTGGTCCTGAATGACCAAGATGCTGGAGCTAAATTCCATGCAGAACCACTGCCCTCGGAGCTAGGGGATGATCATCTTGTTAGAGAATACATGGTCGTGCCTGATTACAGTGCCATCCAGAGAAGGGGTCCACTTTCCTGCCCTGCTACATGTTGCCAATCGATGGGGAAGCCCTACTCTGGGAGCAATCCTTTCTGAGCAGTCTGGGTTCCAGAGATTATTTTTTCACACTTTTTACTGTGATCCCTCAGACAAATGAATTCAGTCATTCTTTACTCTGGTCTTAGCGTCCTCTATGGTATGAAAAATAAAAGTATAGAACTATGGGATGATGTGTGTGTGGTATGTGTGATGTGTTGTCTAGCATGTGGGAGGTCCTGGGTTCCATCTTAGCACACCCCACAAACAAACAAGAAATACAAAACTAGATTAAGTCTAAGGTCATTTTCTTGACAAACCCTACTCTTCCAGTCATGGGGAAAAGTGTTCTTAGAAATGCTCCTTGTAGGCGGGGAGACAGTTCAGGAGTTAAAGCTTTTGCTTTACAAGCAAAGGGATCTGAGTTCAGATCCACAGATCCCATGTGAAATGCCAGACAGATATGGTGGTGGACTGTGATTCCAGCCTTGGAAGGTGGAATCTGAGAAACCCCAGAGCAAAGCAATGAGGAGGCAGAAAAATCCAGAGTGATTTCCAGTGTCACCATTTGTCTGGCCTAACAATTTATTAATTTTTTAAATTAATAAGAGGTTTACAAAATTAAGGGTCATGATAATATAAAAGACACTGTGCCTTTTTCTCTTTTCCCCCTCCTCCTTTCTGATACATATACTGACCTTTAATTCTTCCAAGGAGGCAACAGATACTTGATGCTATTCTTCAGTCTCCAGTTAGCAGTTATAAATCAGGAACACTAATCAGGGCATAGACATCACCCTCCTTCGTGTTAGTAGTCTATTATGTGTCTTGGAGCACTTTTCCATTATTGGGCACTTTGTGTTTCTACTCTTTGTGATAGTGTCTCAATGAATGATTTATGCCATTTTCTATGTGGATTTGCACATATCTTACAGACCTGTCCCTTATGCTGCACCAAGGGGTAACTGGAAGATTATTGGTTTCCTTAAAGTGTATTCACCTTTTGGGCTTAAGGGTTCTCAGGGGAAAAAATGGTATTGTGCCTTAGTTTTAGATCACATTTGTCTTATGCTTGTATTTTATTCCTGTTCAAATGCTTTTGCACTTCTTTCTTTTTATCTCCGAGTTCTTTGCTTACTTTTTTAAAAATTAGATTGGATGTGTAAAATTTTTTATTATTGTATGTACATAATGTGTGTACATGGTATGGGATGGGTGTGTGTGGGAAGCATGTATGGAGTTTGTGGTGTTGTATGTGTGGTTTGTGTGTTGTATGTTTGTTGTGGTGTGTTGTATGTGTGTAATGTGTGCATGGTGTTTGTATGGTATATATGTGTTGTGATGTGTGTGCATATGTGGTGTTTGTGGTGTGGTATATTATGGTATGGTGTGTGTGTTATGTGTGGTGTATGTATATGTGTGTGGTGTTAGTGATGTGGTATGTGTGGTGTATGTGTGGTTTGTACACTGTATATGTGTTATGTTGTGTGTGCGTGTGCTGTTTGTGATGTGGTGTGTGTGTGGCATGTGTGGTATGTGGTATGTATGGTGTGTGTGGCATGTGTGTGTGTGGTGTGTGTAGTGTGTGTGGTATGTGTGCTGTGATGTGTCTATGGTATGTGTGGTGTGTATATAGTGTGATGTGTGTTTGTGTGTGTATGTGTGTGTGGCATGCGCAGTGTGTGTGTGGTATGGTGTATGTGTGTGTGGTATGTGTGCTGTGATATGCGTGTGCGGTATGTATATAGTGCGGTGTGTGTTTGTATGTGTGTGTGGTGTATGTGGTGTGATGTGTGTGTATGGTATGTGTGATGTGTATGTGGTGTGCTGTGTGTTTGTGTGTATATGTGTGTGGCATGCGTAATGTGTGTGTGGTATGGTGTGTGTGTGTGTGGCACGTGTGGTGTGATGTGCGTGTGTGGTATTTGTGGTGTGTATATAGTGTGGTGTGTGTGTGGTATATGTGGTGTGATGTGTGTGTATGGTATGTGTGATGTGTGTGTGGTGTGATGTGTGTGTATGTGTGGTATGTGTGGTATGCATGAGTGTGTATGCAGCACCATGATGCGCATGTGGTCAGAGGACAACTTTGTGGGTTCTGCTCTCCATCCTCCTTTAAGTGGTTGACAGTAGGTTGCTGTCAGATTTCCCTGGCAAGTACTTCTGAGCCATCTCACCAGTCCCAAATTGGATTTTTTTCTCCTCAATTTCTATAAGATTTTTGTATGTAACTAGAGAATTATCTGTTTTTTTAATTTTTTTTGTTTATTCAATTGTGCATGTGTACATACTCGTGTGTGTGTGTGTGTGTGTGTGTGTGTGTGTGTGTGTGTGTAGAACCACGGGCAAATTTGGGAACCACCATGGACCTCCTTCACCTCCTCCTTGTTTACTTTGCCCTGAGCCACTTCTCCAGCCCCGAGAATTATCTATTTGTATGGAGTTATCTCTTTGTATTTGATATGCGCTGTGAATATGTACCCCCAGCTTGTTGTAGGTCTTTAGACTTTTACTTATAATTTCTAACTTAACTTTTTTGTGAGCATGTGTATGTGTTGTATGTGCATGTGTGTATCAGAAGTCCCTGTATGTGCCTAGGGAGTCCCAAGGAGTAACTTCAGAAATCCTGGATTGCTTCTACCTCCTCTTTGCTTTGCTCTGGGATTTCCCAAGCTCCACCTTCAAGAATCATCCCACCTGGCATTTTTATGTGGGATCTGGGATCTGAACTCAGGTTCTTCTGCTTGCCAGGCATAGTCTTAACCCCTGAGTCATCTCTCCAGGCCCCTAATTTAACTTCTTACATTGGAATAAGTGTAGTTCTCCATAAAGTAATTTCAAAAGAATTAAGGCACCATGCCCTGTAATCTTAACTCAGTGTCCCTCAATGGTAACACGCTGAAAACATGGATAAAATATGTTTTGAGTTTAGAATTGGGCCACACAAGAGCTTATTTTTAATGTGTTAGATTTAGTCATTTTATTTCCAGCTTCTGGGTAGATTTTCTGTTACAAAACAGTCCTTGCCAAAATCCACATAACCACTAGAGGGAGCAGGACTCCGCTTAGCAGAGAGAAGATTCCTAAAGCCACTCCTAGCCCTGCTTTTTACTGGAGTCTCCTTAGTTCCTTCTGGGAACCGGGAGAGCTGGCCCAGGCCCCAGAGCTCTGCCTGCCCAGGGTCCCTTTGGCTTGGAATGTTCCTCTCAGTGTTTGATTCATGCTTTCGAAGAACCTCCTCCTCTCGCCAATTCTCCTGCCTCCTCCTGGCACCGAAGATCCAGAGACTTTGAAATCAAACTCATCCCTAGGCTGCTATCGACCACCTGTCATTTTTGCTGCTTAAGCCACAATTACTGGGCTTCCTACACTTGACCTGTAATTGAATTTCCTTAGAAACTCAGTGACAAGATTGATTCCGCCTAATTGAGTCAAAGATGGACTGTCTGCTGCCGTTCATCTAGTTCTTGTTTGCCTGGGGCTGTCCAGGCTGGGACACTCATAGTTTTTGTTTAAATAATCACAAACCAACACTTCTTAAACACTCTTTCATTAGTGGATCCTATGGAGAGATTTGATTGTTTTTAATTTGTTCCTTTCCTGTCTCAGCAGAGGGCAAAGGAAATGTCTACTTTGAAAGTGGCCTGTGTGTTCGTCATATGAATGTTCTAGAGCAATTCTCAGAAGAAAAAAAAAAAAAGCAAAACAACAAACAAACAAAAAAAATCCAGCTTTGCTCAGAAGCAGGTCTGGAAATGAGTAAAAGCCAGCTTCTAGGAAATTAGTAACTTCTTTCTCTCTCTCTTTTTTTGTCAAAATTTCTTGTTATGATTCAATAGTGAAAAGGCAAAGAGAGAGAGAGGGGAGGTAGATCAATGGGTCTAGCCTACAGCTAGATGGAGGTAAGAAATTGATGTGGACGGGGGAGGTGCTCAGGGGCAGAAGAAGCCTTTGCCTTGTAAACAAAAGAGACCTGAGTGCATGAAAAAATGCAAGTGGAAACGGCAACAGCCTAAAATTCCAGCTCTGGAAGGCAGAGCACAGGGAAACCCTAGAGAAAGCAATAAGAAGGTAGGGCAATCCAGGGTAATTCCTGATGGCTGTGGGTCTTGTCTCATGAATTAGACAGTCTCCTTCAGGTTTGCTCAAGGCTTAACTCAACGACTAATTCTTTACAAATGTGTCCAGAACTTGAGCCTTCAATGATCAGGTTCGCACCTGTATCTGACACCACAGCCCTCCGTCCTGGGCCCAGCCAGGGAGAAGCACCTCCATATAACTGACCATATGAAAGGTGCCCATCTCACCCTGGGGGCAGCAGTCTGAGACCTCCCTCCTATGCCTTGCCCCTGTGGTTTTATTGCCTAGTTTTATCTACCCATCTTCTGTTTTCTGTCTTGGGTAGCATGGGCTGAGCTGGTGGCATGATAAACATGACAACTGGCTCCCAGAGGTGGAGTCTTTGGAGACCTGAAGATACCAAGGACTGTTAAATCACAGAGAAGGCAAGAGATGTTGGAGACTGGAGAATGTTGCAGAAAGGCTGGGCTGAGAGCTGACATGGTGGGAGAGCTGCAAGCCCTAGCTGCTGGAAGCATCAACTGCCAAGAACATTAGCTCTGGCTGTTGAGAAGTGGCCTGGAGCCATAACACTGAGACCAGGAGCCGAGGGTCCAGACATCCTAAACTCTGCCCTTTAACAGTAGTTACTGGATGCAAGGCTGCTGACACTACTGTAACCGTATGAAAAGTTTCTTGTACCCCAAGCTTGGGGCTGCTGTTTCTCCACGACTCTGATGATTGCAATAAGTGGTCTCCAAAGGCAGCCACTGAGATGGGAAAGATCAATACTGCAGACACACCAGATACCAAAGGTGTGTGTAGTGAGTGGTTTCTTCCACATAGTAAAGCAATTCTGCTGCAGACAGTAACTAGGCGTCTTCTAACACAATCCAGTTCTGCCCATAGAAACCACAGGTTAAGGACTCACTCAAACCCCCCATTCTCTCCCTTTCTCCTTCCCCCTCCTTCCCCATTAGCATAGTTGAGGTTTCAGATTTATTGCTACTGCAAATCCCCAGCAGAATCGCCTAGGGTGGTCCATCCACCACTGGAATCCCAAGTGACAATAATACAATTTTATTTGAACCACTATGTTTTGGGTCATTTATAACAAAAGCAATATGTAACTATAACATATGTAACTATAACAGCTGCAGGTGGACACTGAAATCAGAATCACAAAATCCTGTTGCCAAATAATAGTTGGTCTAATGCTGTCAGCGAGAATCCAGGGATTTGGGTTTTTTGCCTAATTTAAAACCCCTTAATATGCCTCCCAAGCTGTCATTAGGATACCCCAAATGAAAATAGGAAAGGACTTGGGCAAGAAATGTGCAGGACCTAGCGATGAAATTATGAAGCTTTTCTAAAGAATAAAAGAGACTTGGGTAGAAAGCTGTAAAGATTGTGAAAATGAAAATCCCAAATCAATTTGCTTGGTATCTTATTTCTCTGGTGCATACATTTACTGTCTTGAGTAATTCTGAGATGATCTTCACTTCACTTGCAAAACATGATAGCTTTCCCTTTCTTTTCTTTGTGTATGTCTTTCTTTCTTCCCCTCAGAGAGCTTTGTCAGAGTTTCTAGACCTAAGTTAATAGGGGTAACAATAAGTCCTTGTTGTGTTCCTGTTTAAGAAAGGAATAATTCATGTTTCACCATTAAGTGTAATTTTGACTTTTGGTTTTAAATAGTCTTTTTGTCATGCTAAAGAAAGGACTTTTTATTGCTTTTAGGAAGAATTTCAATGAAGAATTCCCTTTGGGGATTTATGGAAGTAATTTTATGCATTTTGACATTTTTCCAGTAATATTATTGGTTATGCTCACACAAGCTTTAGTAAGGAAAATTAGACATTATAATATATATATGTTCCTTTTAAAGTTATATTGTGATTGCTAAACATTTTTTTCTAGAACTTTTACATTCTTTTTAAAAAATATTTTATCATTTAATTTTGTGTGTGTGTGTGTGTGTGTCAGAGGGCACTGTGTGTCCCTGCGGGAGGATCAAGGGTGACTTCAGTTACCTCCTCCTTGCTTGACTTTGGGATTTCCCAGGCTCCACTCACCAGGGCCAGAAGTTCAGGCCGCCTGTTTCCATTTGGCATTTTTACATGGGACCTGGGATCCAAACTCAGGACCTTCTGCTTTCGAGACAGTCTTAACCCCTGAACTATCTCTCCAGCCATAGAATTTTTGCATTCTATGTAGGATTATCCATTCATGGGAATACCAGAATACCGTATGCACTTCTTTTCTATTTGTTTATTTTGATTTTCTGGTTCACCTCACGTAGAACCTGCTACGTAGGCTAGGCTGACTTCTAACTTCAGGCAATCCTCCTGCCTCTTACAAATGCTGAGATTAGAGACATACTCTGCCACACCCTGATGCTCTTTTTTTTTCTTTGTGTGTGTGTGTGTGTGTGTGTGTGTGTGTCTTGTGCACGTGCGGAAGTCCAAAGGAATCAGGAGACCCAAGGGTGACTTCAGGAATCATCCTGGATTGCTTCTACTTCCTTTTTGCTTTGCTCTGGGATTTCCCAGGCTTCACTCTTTTGAGAGAGGATCTTCAACTAATGAACTTTAAGTTCAATGAGAGATACTGTCTCAAAAAATAAGGTGGAGGGGTTGGGGATTTAGCTCAGTGGTAGAGCGCTTGCCTAGCAAGCGCGAGGCCCTGGGTTCGGTCCCCAGCACCGGGAAAAAAAAAAAAAAAAAGATAAAAAAAAAAATAAGGTGGAGGACTGGAGAGATGATGGCTCAAGGGTTAAAACTGACTGGCAAGTGGAAGGTCCTGAGTTCAGATCCCAGGTCCCAAATAAAAAACAGTGGTGACCTGTACTTCTGGCATGGTGGGCGGAGCCTGGGAAATCCTAGAGGGAAGCAAGAAGGTAGAAACAATCCAGGATGATTCCCTAAGACACCCTTGGTCCTCCACAGGGATACACATGGAGTAAATAAATAAGTAAAATATTTTTTTAAAAAAAGAAACAGGTGGAGAACTGGGGAGATGGCTCTGAGATTAAAGCCTTTGCCTCACAAGCAAAAGGATCTGAATTCAGATCACAGGTCCAATGTAAAAATGCCAGACAAGATGTCAGGCAGAAACAAAGACTGGGAAACCCAAGAGCAAAGCAATAAGGAGGTAGAGCAATTCAGGATGATTCCCAATGTCACCCTTAGGTCTCCACAGGCACCCAATAAGTGCCCTTTTATACACATACCTCCCCACACATGTGTACACACACACACATGCATGTACAAAAAAAGGTAGAGTGCAATCAAAGAAGACACCTTCTTGCAACACACACATTTTACACACAAACCTGCATATGTACTCATAACAAACACATTCACCGCACAAACAAAAGCAAATTAATTAACTTAATTGAATTTTAAAATGTTTTAGGAGATGTATGCACTTCATAAAGCTGAGGGCTTTAGTGGCCAGGTGGGAGGGCGTTAGAACAGAAGAGACAGCTTACAGCCGGAGAGGACGGGGAGAGAGGCACCACGGGCAATCTGCAGAGCCCCAGCAGAAGGGGCCCATCTCTTGTGACCTTCAGACACTGCTAAGGAAGCTGGACAGTGGAAGTCATACAAAGACAGTGCCCTTTCAAGACCATGGGAGTGGAGAGGTCAGGAATTTAGGGAGATAAGTCAGGAAAGGATTGGAATGACTGCTATGGTGGATTCTGGGAATCATCACGTTCCAGCCAAGGGTGGAGGAGTTTACAAAATGGCCTGGCTGTGACTATACAATACCAATGTCTGATACATAATAAAGTTAGAATTTAAAGGGAAACTGTAGGTACAACTGTGAGTCCCATTATATGCTAAACAAAAACGTAAAAGAATAGATAATAGACAGGTGGGGGGAAAGCAGGAAACAGAAAAAAGGAGATATGGGTTCTGGAAACATGAGATGTTCAGGCAAATGTTTTCTACTATTATCTTTTTCTAGCATTAGAATTGACGTCTGCCATGCGCTGGCTTGGCACGCTCCGACACCCAGTCTCTTTGAGACTGACGCCTCTTTCTTGGGATCAAGCAAACTCTTGGGAGGTCTAATAGGAATTGCCTGACTCTAATGGATTAAGATTAGAATCTTCCTGTTGGAGGAAGGAAGAGAGGCAGAGAGAGAGAGAGACAGAGAGACAGCAAGACAGAGAGAGAGAGAGACAGAGAGACAGCGAGAAGACTCATACTAATGTTTGTATCATAAAGTTTTCCTTCACTGTCTTAAATGCTTTTTTTGGGGGGGGGAGTAGTCTGTAAACAAACCTGATGAGAGACAGATTAGCAAGAGCCAAGACTAAGTTCAGTCACTGGTCTATGTAGGAACTCACAAGAAAAGTCACTCAGCTCCGTGACTAAGGGTGGGACCTGGCAGTGGAGAGAGGAAGGCCTCTCTAGAAAGGACAAATAAGGTTCTTGAGGAAAAACAAATAATCTCTTAGGGAAAACCAAACAGAAGATAAGATAGTGTGTGAAAGATTTGTTTCCGCTGTGCTGTGCAGGTCTGGAAAGAGTTCATGGTAGTTCATTCTGCCTCCTTCCTGAGAAGGAAGCCTCCGCAAGAGAGAGCGTTGGGTGATGTCACTTCCAGAAGTTTTGGCTGTTAGTCAATGAGGCCAAGGGAAGCCCCACGGAGGAGCTGGTAGTGCAGCTCCCCCAGACTGTCACCAAGGTTCATGGAACCCATGAGTCGCCCAGAGGGGCTCAGAGAAGCATGGATTCCCAGATAACGTGGCAGCTACCAGGAGGGTCTCCAGCCTGGGGAGACCTCCCGGATGGGAATGTGGCATAAACTGTCACAGCCATCTGGAGTTCCCGCTGCTGGGAGGCACAAGTGACCCCAAAGGTGCTGGGCATGACTGGGGATGGTTTCTGGCAAGATGAGTACAGACATCAATCTACAGATTTACAGGTCTGTAAGTTTAGAAAGTCACACCCAGCAGGGCTGCTCAGAGAGGAGTAGTAGGATCGAGGATCCAAGCAGCCCAGCAACCCAGAAGAGATGGGCCAGGGTGAGCGAAGGGAGAAGGGGCTCCAAGGGACAGCCAGTTCAGTTGCAATGGAAACCACCCCACCCACCACCCACCCCCCACACCCCCCCCCCGCCAGGCTTAGGTTTGGGGCTCAGCATGTAGCGGTGTTTTGAAGGGAGACAGAGCCTGATGAGAGGAGTAGGTTCCTAGCAGGCCTTTCAGTGTACCCACAGATGGCCGCTTCAACTTGCATTTACTTGCTGGTCCACAGCACCGTCCCACTTCCACGCCTCCCCATGGTGATAGTCTGAAACTTCTGAACCCAGGAGCCCGAATAGGCCTTTCTTCTTTCAAAGGTGTTTCTGCCTAGTATTGTGGTCCTGGTATCATGAACGTAAGTAATACAAAGACAAACTGGATGTGAATAATGACAGAGAGGGCTTTGAGTTAAGAGAGGATCTTAAGAGATTGAAAAAACAAAAGAAAAAAAAAAAAAAACCCAGCTAAGGAAAGAGTATTTTGGAATGTGACAGTTTGAGATGTCCTAGAGGCATCCGTGGTTATCTAGTAGATAGGTGGTCACAAAGGATCTGTTATCACAACCTCCACAGGAACATTCCACGTGAGCAATGCTTCACAGGGCTCCTGTGTGCATGTGGCTCTCGATGAAACATTCATGCTGGTATGTCAGTTCCTTGCATTAGCAACTCTTGATGCCAAAAGCTAGGGCCACAAATATTGGGGGACGTATATAGCTTAATAAATTAAAGGGTTTCTTTTTTAATCATTCAGCTTTTAAAAAAATGACTAGTTAATTTTTACGTGACTTCACTCAAATTTTTAACACATCATAAATGATATTTAGATACTTGCATTTTGGGGTCAAATATCAATTACATTGTTGTTTATTAATCCTAATCATTTTTTAAATATTTCAGAAGGTAAAAGGCTTTCATATATTTTTAATTAGCAGATATATCCTTCAAAATTCTTTTGTAAAGTATTTTTTTTCCCCAGAGGAGGCAAAGAGAGAAGCTCACGCATGCCATGCCGTAGGGTGCAAGTGAGAGGACAACTTTCAGACTACTTTTACCATGTGGACTTTGGCGATCTAACTCAGGTTGCAAGGTTTGGAAGCAGGCACCTAACTTGCCCAAGTTTTTCTTTTCTTTTTTTTTGAGGATTTCTTCATCTTTATTTTTATTTCTATGAGGGCAATGCCTCAGACTACCAAGAAATCAGGTAGTGCCATGAGTCTGTTTCTTAATCCTCGTTCCTCATGGATTCCATGCCTAGGCACCATATTCTCCAGGGCATCCTAGCCCCTCATGGCACTCCACGTCTGGAGTCCTGAGTTCCAACCTTTCTCTCCTCTGATAAACTCTACCTTAATCCTCTGCACGTGTTCTGGTTTCAATCTTCGATTCCGGAACACAAGGACCCTACAACACTGGGACGGTCGAGACCATTTCCCTGCAACAGTATGATGTAAGAATGTGCTGGATAAGCAGAATATCATAGGAAACATTGCAATTATAATGTTTTGTAAGTTAAGCTCTATTTATGTTTAGGTCAAGGAAACTTAGGGAAATTGTGACTGACATTTGCAATAATGCCCATCGATTCTATTCTCTGAGTAAACACATTGTCCTTAGCTATAGCTCTGTACCAATTAGACACACTGTTAAGTGTGGGCTTTTGAAGACTCATGTGGAAAAGATGAATGTTGGCTATTCCACTAATGAAGCCACATATTCAACAAAAAAATCTTTTATGCAAGCTAAACACTATTAGTTTCTGCATTTGAGGTTTTTCATACTTTAAAAGAAAATTCTCATCCCAAACTGGCCAGGTTAAAAGAACAGCATCAGAAAGACCGAGACAAGATGATAATCATGAGTTCAAAGCCACTGGAGACTACAATGTGAGACCCTGTCACATAGAAACAAACAAAAACAGCCCAAAGCAAACCAGTGAAGACAATGAAAAGATCAGTGAGTCAGTGAGGTGGCTGGGTGGGTAAAGACTGGGGTGCAAAACTGGAGACCTGAGTTCAAGCCCCAGAGTGCACATGATAGGAGAGCCAACTTCTCAAAGCCATCCTCTGACTTGTACACAGTGCCATGGCACTAGGACTTGCACACTCTCTCCCTCTCTCAAAAATAAAGAAAATATTTTGAAAGATTTTATTTATTTAGTCGTGTGTGTGTGTGTGTGTGTGTGTGTGTGTGTGTGTGTGTGAGAGAGAGAGAGAGAGAGAGAGAGAGAGAGAGAGAGAAAGAGAGAGAGAGGGCCAAGGGTGACTTGGGGAAACGTCCTGGATGGCTTCTACCTTTTTGTTTCGCTCTAGGATTTTCCAAGTTTCACCCCACCGTGGCCAGAACTGCAGGCCGCTGCTGGTTCTCCCTTGCATTTTTTTATGTGGGACCTGAACACAGGACCACCTGCTTGTGAGGCAGAGTCTTAACCCCTGAGACATCTCTTCCAGCCCAGAAAATATTTTTAAAAGACAAAGAAAGAGCTGCTGCTGGTGGGAGGATTTTGCATGTTTACAGAGCAGGACCCAGGACTAGCACTTCAGGCACTTTGATTCTTCTTCCTTCCAGAACTTTTCTGCACTGCTGTCCCAGTCCCTCCCAGCAGTGATTCTCGGAGTTTGCAGGGGCTTTAAGGCAGCGACTTTTTACAGAGCAGCTCACTCTTGCTTCTCTGCCATCTCTTCTTGTCTGAGATTTGACCTCAGCTCGTGTACAATATAGTTTGTTAGACACTGTTAGTGCGTCTTTCTAGTCTTCATGTATTTTATAAATATATGCGTATATTTATATGCATGTTTATATGAATATGTATAGTTTTTGTGTGTATGTTGCATGTGTGTGTATATACTAGTGTGGTGATGTGAGATCTCTGTGTGCAGAGATCAAGCAAAGTGAAAGAGACAGTGACAGAGGTTCACATGTACTGGATGGTATGGATGGTGGCAGACACTTGCGAAGCTCAGGCAGGACCACCATTTGATTGCAGGAGTCTGAGACCTGGGCAACATGGCAACCACCACCACCATAGAACATTTGAATTGTTTATTTCCGGAATTCACTTCCTACTTTCAGACTGCAATTGACCATGGATACCTGAAACTATAGAAAGCCAAACTGCTGAAGGGGTTTCAACTGTATTCGAAAACGGGTTGCGTGATTAAGTTAAGATGAAGCCATGGTGTGTGTTAGGGTGGGCCCTAAATCCAACTGATACGACGTCCCTTCTAAAAAAGGCCAAGGAAGATACAGACACGCAGGGAGAATGCTGTGGGACTGTGGGGACAGACGTTGAACAGATGCTTCTACATGACATGGAAAAAAATCTGTTGGCAACCACCAGCAGAAGCCAAGAAGACACAAAGGACAAAAATAATGACATAAATAAAAATGTAAAGTGTTGGTGAGATGATTCAGCTGGTAAAAGTACTTGTATGCAAACCCCATGATCTCAAATTGAACTGCATGCCACCCCATAAATACATCAGTAATAAAATTAGCCAGGTGGTCTGACCGCCAAGAGAGCCTCTGTAAAAACCCCGTGACCTGAGTTCTATCCCCAGAATCCACCAGGTGGCAGAAGAGAACTGACTTCCTCTAATCACAGATGCACCTCCTCCACATAAATAAAAATCTCTAAAGAAGGCACTGAGATCTTCCCCTGCAACCTTCAAGGAGAGCAGAGCTTGTCACCACCTGAACACCAGACTTTCAGCCTCCACTTTGTGATCATTTGTTGGAACAGTGCCGGGGAGCAGGTACTGCTAGGAAACGTGCATAGAGACAGACGTGCCCACAGTTTGCATTTGCACAAGCTTCCACGTCTCTGTCTATACATTTCAGCCCACAATGCAGTCAATTCAAGTTCAAAGTGATAGAGAGTGCATTCCAGTTTTCTTCTTTTCCGTGCCTTCTTTCCTTTCCTCCCACAGTGGCTCCCTTGTTTGTAAGATATCTAGGGTTTGATCAATCCCTACAGAGAGCTGCCCCCCTCCCCCCGCATTATCCCTCACGTAGCTGCCCTATGTCACTTGGCCCATGATCTGACGCTCTTTCTGGTTATGCTTTCAGTCAGACATGCTCCTCCCCCTTCACCACCCTGGCCAGGCTGGTCCCTGGTATAACCCTCTTCACCAGCCTCTGCCTCTAGCACTACATGCTGCCTGCCTGAGCTCCCGTGTGCCGAGTTTTTAATGTTATGTAAGCAGAATGCTGTGCTTTTCCTTCTGCAGTCTGCCTTTTCCATTTAACACTGGATTTATGAAATTCTCCCCTATGGATGCTTGCAGATTTAGTTCACCATTGCTCTTCTGTGTGGCGTTTGCTGATACGTATGCAACTGCTGCAGTTGAAAGACAATCAACTGTTTCCATCTTTTTTATGATGACGCCTGTGTCCTTATCTCCTGGTGCCTAACAGGCAAGTTTTTCTAGGGCACATCCCCAGGGACGGCATCACAGGCTCGTAGGGTGTGCAGCAGCACATTTATGAGGTACTGCCAGAATGTTTCCAAAAATGGACTGCTTGTCCTCTCACAGTGGAACAAAAGCAGAACTTCTGTTGCTCATCCTCACGGAGACAATACGCTCGGCCTTTAAACATGTTGTCTGGTTGGCAAGATGGCTCAGGGGTTAAAGCCTTTGCTTCACAAGCAAAGGGACCTGAATTTGGATCCCCAGATCCGATGTAAAAATGTCAGGTGGAAATGACAGCAATCTTCAATTCTGGCCCCGGGGGAGCAGAGCTGTGAAACCCCAAAGCAAAGCAATAAGGAGAAAGAGCAATCCAGGATGATTCCTGATGTTACCCTTGGGCCTCCACAGGCACATACACTCAAGTGCCCCCTTGTACACACACACACACACACACACACACACACACACACACACACACACACACACACACACACACACACAGATCTGTCTGACGGACACAGATGGTTGGCTCAGGGGGTTAAAGTGCTTCATAAACCTGACTACCTGAGTTACATCCCTGGAACCTAAGTAAGACATTATGAAATGACTCCCCAGAACTGACCCCCACACTCAAGCCATAGTGTGTAAAAAAGAGAGATGGAGAGAGAGACTGTCTCATGGCACAAAAGAGTATCATTTGATTCCATTTGTAATACCTTTCCCTTCTAGTGAAGCTGTGTGTCTTTCCTGGTGTCTACTGGTTCTTCAGGTTTGCTCTTGCAAGAAATGCCTGTTGGTGTCTCTTTTGGAGGTCTTTTATTAAGTTCCTTTAAGTGAAATGTAAAATACTGACCTATTTCCCATCCATTCTAACATACTGTTTAATATAGCATTATCATTTGAAATATACATATAAATTGGATGCCATTTATTGGAAGTTTCTCATACATTTTAATATATCATTTCTTATTTCAACTAACATGTCATGAAGATGACTCCTTCACCAATATATATCTGGTATATATTGGTATTCACTTGTCCAATTCTTATGCTGTTAGGATTGCACAATGATGTTAATAGAAGCAGCAAGGAAGAGCATCTTTACTCTAAGGAGGCTGTTTTAAAGAGAACATTCATCCATGAATAATAATGTTTGGACTATGAGATGGCTCAGTGGGTAAAAGTGCTTGTTATGCAAACCTTCATGAAAGTGGAAAGAGAAAACCAACTTCACAAAGTTGTACTCTGACTTGTGTACATGCTCTGGGATACACATGCCCACACACATATACATGCACACACGCAGATGCGCACACAGACACACACAAACACACAATAATAATAATAATAAATAAAAAGTTTTTTAAGTAAAAAAAAAGGATGATATTTGTTGTGAGTTTTTTTTAATCAGGTTTCAAGTATCCTGCTCCTCCTGGTTTGGTGTTGGTTTGATTTGTTTTCAGAGTCATAATAGTGCCTTGGCTTACGGAATGGATTTTCTTTTTCTGTGTGTGTATGAGTGTGCATATGTGTGCACGTGTATGTGTCTGTGTATACAAGAGGGCACTTGAGTGTCTGCGGAAAACATGGGTGACATCAGGAATCATTCTGGATTGTACCACCTTTGCAATAGGGTCTCCTTTACTCTATCTTTGCTCTAGGGTCTCCTAGTTTCTGTCTATCAGGGCTAGAATTATGGGTTGTTGCCATTGTTATGGGTTTAGGATTGTTCAGAGATTCACCACTGACTAAAATTAAAAGTTGAACAAATGAGAGGTTTTAAAGAGAGAGAGAGGGAAAGACTGGTATATCAGAGCTCAACACACTTGCTGGGTCCATGATCTGTGTGCAACCTCAAATGACAACTTCACACAGTTTTTAAAGATAGGGTAGTGAGAAGGGACAAAGGGGGCTGCCAAGCCCCACTTGGGTGCAAAGTGATTTAAAGCAATTTAGTGATCAGCATGATCAGCATTTTACAATCTTATTTTATCAGAATGCAGGCTTCTTATAGGCCTTTGACCAAATGACATTCTAGAGGGGAATTCCAGAGAACTGGTTGGGGAAGAAGCATTTTTACTGCCTGTTAGCAATTTTTTCTGGTTGAAGAATTCCTTCTTAAAAGTTTTTAAGATTTCCCTTTATATTTCCCTCCTACAGCCATATCTGCTATTTTTATGTAGGATCCAGGATCTGAACTCAGGTCCTTTTGCTTGTGAGGCAAAGACTTAACCCTTGAGCCGTCTTTCTAGGCCTCCATTCTATTCTTAAACCTAAAAAAAGTGTTTCATTATTTCAGTTATGCCTTGTGTTCTGTCTTTATTTGGAGTGTCAGTTTCTTGTCAGTTCATGAAGGGTGTTTTGTTTTATTGTTGTTGAGATATGGCCTCAGGTTCTTTGCCCTGTGTTCCAGGCTGACCTTGAACTCAGAGCAATTCTCCTGCCTCAGCCTCCTGATTACAGTTATGAGCAACTATGCTGATACGTTTTTCTTTTTCTTTTTAATTTATTATTATTATTATTATTATTTATTCAACTGTGTGCATATGCGTGTGTATGTGCGCGCGCGTGTGTCTGTGTGCGTGTGTGTCTGTGTGTATAGAACCACGGACGAATTCGCGAACCACCATGGACGCCTCCATCTCCTTCTGCCCCGGGATTCACAGGCTCCGCCCCACCAGGACCAGAAGCGCAGGCCGCCCCCGCTTCCGCCTGGCGTCTATACGTGGGATCTGGGATCCGAACTCAGGACCTTCCGCCTGCAAGGCGGAGGCTTAACCCCTGAGCCACCTCTCCAGCCCCGATACGTTTTTCTTTAAACCTGGTGATTTCCAGAAATTTTTCTTCTAAGGAACATATAGTGTTCATTCTGCTTTTTTTTTTTTAAGGGTCTCATCTATCCTGGGCTGGTCCTAAACTCATTATGGAGCAGAAGATGACCTTAAACGTCTGATCCTCTTGCCCCCACATCCCGAGTGCTGGAATTCAAAGCAGGGCTTGAAGCTTGCTAGGCAAACACTCTGGCTCAACCGCTTCCCTGGCTTCCATGGTATTCCTTCTTCTTCTCAGTATTTCTTTGCTTGTCTTGTTTTTTCCCCTCACTTCAAATGCTTGCTCTGTGACTGTGTTCTCATGCCATCTTTCTCTTTCAAAAAGAATACTAGTAAAGTTCTTTCTTTCTTCCAATATTAATCCTGATTTTGTGGGTGCTGGATCAATTCTGCACCTTGGACTGACTTGTATATCTAATGTATAGTCTTCATTATCTGCACAGTCACTACTCATTAACAGTACGAGTTTTCTTCTCAACGAATAGTTTTCAGTCTGTGTGATGCAATTGTGTTCATATGTGCTATTGTGATGGAATCACTCTCCTGGGGTCTTTATGTATCCAGATTCTTGTTGAAGATTGAAACCAGAGCACACTTAGAGGATGAAGGTAGAGTTTACTAGAGGAGAGAAAGAATGGAACTCACGGACTCCAGATGTGAAGTATCATGAGGGACAAAGGTGCCCTGGAGAACTCATGGACTCCAGGCATGGGATCCAGCGGGACAGGGAGATAGAAAAGAACTCATGGACTCCAGATGTGAAATACCATGAGGTGCAGGCACCAAAGATGGCTGCCAGAATCAGGTATTTTTGTGCATTTAGGTAAGCCCAGGAAAAATGGCTTTCCCTATTGGTTAGCTCCAGTTTCTGCTAACCTGATTGGAGCTTTTGGTCCTCTACATCTCATTGGTTAGCCCATATTGGGAACAACTCAATTGATCTTGTGCCCACTTTATAGTCAAGCTGTTTCTTTTGGTGGATTTAGCGTATCTGCTGTGGAGCATTCATCTGCATATCTTTTCATAAGCAAAGGGTTGGGGGAAGTTGACCACCTACCTTTGTGGAGAATGGAAGTCAGTTTTTCCCAATCAACTAGGTGGTTTCCTCCAGGGTAATCCCAGCAGTGGGGGATGGCTTTCCAAGTCCTTTAGAGACCATTCCAGCATGGCTGCTCGAAAACTGCATAACTATGACACACATCCAGAGATCAGAAGACCACCTTTGGGTGCAGGTCCTCATTTTCCCACCTTGAGACAGGTCTCTTTGCTGCTACATAATGGCCTTCGAGCTTCTGCAAGTTTCTGCTTTTTATTCTGCAGGTACATTGGACTGCAGTGACTTTTACTATGTCTGGCTTTCCCATAGGTTCTAGGATCTGAACTCAAGTCTCAGGTTTGTGTTGCAAGCACTTTACCTACTGAGATATCTCCCCAGCCCACTTTTCAACTTCTCTAAGAGAGTTTCCAATCCTCTAGCTGCTAGCTAGTTGTCTACCAGAGTGCACTCTCTCCTTCCATTGTTTTTTTTACATGGTATAGCTGCAGACACAGCAGCTCAGTTGAGCTAGGTTTCTGAGACTTTTGCAGTCAGATGTAGCCAGGTGGGAACAAGGTCTTGCCAATGAAACATGAACAAAATTGGTGCATTGCATTTTGCAGATATGCACAGTAAGATATTTTCAGGTTCCCCTAAGAGTCTTTCCCTCACTGGTTGGCTGGGGATTGCAATGATCTTGCTTTTAACTGCATGGATGTCAGCACTCAAAGTAGAGCAACAAGATGGACGGAAACTAAGGCTGTTAAGAGACCATGTTGCGGAGGCCGCACCATTCTCACCATCATCAGGGAAATAAAGATGTCTAAAACCCTAGATTATGGGAGTTTAGCCTTCATCCAAATGGACCCACCTACAGAACCTCTCTCTGCCCCCATCCCTACTATGCCTGCAGCCTGTTAGCACAACCTAGCTCTGCCAGGTGCAGAGTTCAGAGGTGGTACACACTTTCTCTGAATGCAGGCTTGTCTTAAAAAACTTTGCTGTTTTTGTTCTTTCCCGTCTCAGAATCACTAAGATGACCGTGGAGGTATCAAGTGAGAAACCGGTCAGCTGTGGTTTTCCTCTTCTTCTCTAGTCTCCTTGGTGATCAAACAGATTAAAAAAAAAAAAAAAATCAAAGGTGCATTCTCTCATGGATCAGGCTGTGGCTCACCAGGCCTCCCTGAATAGCCATGGTAGCTGATGGCTGCTGGAGAAAGGAAGGTCATTTTTTTTCAGAGGTATAGCCGTTGGTAGATGGTCCATATGCAGTGGACGACCCCATATTCATGCATATGGTGAATAGCATTAGTGAGACTCAGTGGGCTATTAAAAAAACAAGCAAAAGTGTGAGGGGAAACATGTTTGGAGGACTGAGGGGGAATGTAAGGTGGAAATCATGAGATTCCACATACATACATTGTGAAATTGTCAGAGGACAAAAATACAATTTAAAACAAAGTTGTCTTAACTGCAATGATCTCACAAAAATGGTTAAATTGGCAACTGTTCTTTTCTCATTTTGAGAGTTGTTTTAAGAACTGCTCCCCAGACTGCTTCTTATCAAGAAAAATGTAGGGCATGTCTACTGATGGTAGGCCGGGAGCCAGGGACAGTGGAGCAAGAATGAACTGGGTACTCATGGTGCCAGTATTTTATGAAATGTAAACCCAGCTTGTAGGTAGGCCTCACATCAGGTTACTCAGCTATACTTGTTATAGGTGGATAAAGAGAGCTCAAAAGCAGCCTCTGAACCTGATGCCATTGTGCATGTGTGTGAGTGTGTGCGTGTGTCTGTGGAGACCCAAGGGTGACTCGGGGAATCCTCCTGGATTACTCTACCTCCTTATTGCTTTGCTCTGGGGTTTCCTAAGATTAGAAGTTCAGGCTGCCACCATTTCTGCCTGGTATTTTTTTGTGGGATCTTGATCTGAACTCAGGTTCCTACATTTACAAAGCAAAGATTTTAACCCCTGAGTATGTCTCCAGCCCCACTTGGTGCCATTCTTATACCCATGTCTTTTATTACTTTGCTTGCACCCACTGGAGAAAAGTCCAGGGCCAGCTGAGGTGAGCAGGACCACAGAGCGGCTCATCATCCGTTTTCATCCTGTCACTAAGGAAACCTCAGAAGAAGGAAATATATCCAGTGCTTTTGCTGTGAAACACTGTGTTTCTAAGCCTGCCAGTACTGACTCTAACAGACTAATTCAAGTCAAATGGATGCCCTTATGCGCCTGGAATCTAGCACACGGACTCTCAGACACCCACCAGGCCCTTGAGGTCTGTCCTTGCCATCTGCCCTGTTCTTCAGTACAAGTGCTGTCCTTCTATTTAATTCAAACTGTGGTTTTCAGTGTTTGTGCCTAAACTAGTAAACTTCATATAGTTTACTATATGGGATTTTATTCTGCAGCCCAGGCTGGCCCCACACTGATGATCCTCCTGCCGCAGCTTCCCATGTCCTGGGATTAAATGAGCTACCATCCCCAGCTACCATTTTATCTCCTAATATGGCTTTCTTTGTCCATTTTGGTTAGCATTAGGATGTACATTTTTGGAAAGAGGGCTTTAAATTTCTAGCTGGAACTCGTACATGTTTTAAAACTGTAAAGATTACAGACATAGAGTTGAGATAGCTTAATGATAAGGAGCCTGCTTGTCAACCTGGTGACCTGAGTTCGATCCTGTGAAGCCCACATGCTGGAAGGGGAGAACTGATTTCTAAGTTGTCCTCTGACCTCTACCCATGCACCATGACATACATGTTTCTTCTTATCTCTCAATCAAAAATTTTTTTAAAGATTACCACCATAATGTATCTGCTGGCTGAGCTATCTGCCAATCTGAATGCCACCAGTGCCACCTCAAAGTTACCTGCTCTGGAAAACAAATCGCAGGCCAGCAAGATGGCTCAGCAGGTAAAGGAGCTTGCCATGTAAACCTGATCACCGAGTTTGATCCATAGTGGAAGGAGAGAACAGACTCCTTAAAATTGTTCCCTGACCCCCGCGTGCGCATTGCACTCATGTGTCTGCACCCATACACTCTCGCAGAATTTAAAAAGCAAAACAAAAATCGTAAGTCACCAGGCACAGTGGGGACCACTTATAACATTATTCTTGAGAGACTGAAAGAACATAGAACCCTCATCTGAAAAAGTAAAAATACAAGCTTTTATGAACACATAGAAATAATTTAAAACACTTTAAAAGACAAAACTGGGGTTCAGTGGCTAAGAATGCTTGCTGCCTAATCACGAGGACCAGTGTTCAAACTCCCAGCACCCATGTGTGCGCCGTGCATGCCTGTAGCCCCAGCACCGTGGGGAGCACACACACAAGGATCACTGACTGGCTGCCGTTCTGTATCCATGCAATGTCCTTCTCTGACCCCATGCATGCACAGCACACACACCCGCACACACGTGCACATTTACCACACATACACTAAAAATAAATTTTAAAAAAGACAAAACTCCTTTTCCAATATTGAAAATTTTCCTTGAAATGTTTGTACAATAATTTACCTTTTTATTAAAAGTTTGGGATTTTTGATTATTTAAGTAATACATACTTATTTTAGAAAATACAAAATCTATAAAAAAAAATAAGAGTTACTCATAATTCTACTGCCAACCAGATGATCACTCTAAAGATTTTACTATCAACACTGACCTTACCTCACTCAGACTTCTAATCAAATGCCAACTGCAATGCAATTGTTTTTTCCCACAGGAAAAAACATGCTTTTTGAAAACATGAAACAGAATGTGGTTTCTTTACAAAGTAGTTTCCTACAAAATCCGCACTTCCCAAATTCTTCTGATACAGACTACTGAGCATTTATTAAAATAAAATCCAGAAGACTAAAAGACAAGAGCCTGGCAGCTCATCTCCAGACTCCACCCCGACCCCTCGAACTACTAGCAATGGAGTGTCCACTTTTCTTGCGTGCAGGAGGTTTTTCAGTCTTCGGGGCTGAAGCAAGGCGGCGAGGGACAGCCTGGGAGGGGATCTGAGAGTTGAAGAAGAGGAAAAAAGTCAGCACTGTATCTCAGCTCGTGCTCACCACAGAGGAAATGTGGGTGCAGAGAGAACGGGAGTTAATACAGGTGAAAATAAGGGCTAAGTTGAGCAGGTGGGAAACAAGATTGGCAGAGCCGGGCAACCTGGCGGAGCATGGAGCATGGATGGAGCCAATCGGCAGGCAGCCCTGTTCTCCCCTCAGCCCTGCCTGCCTCTCACCTCTTTCCGGGGGATCTCACCCAAGCGGGAGTCTGCGTTTCTTCTGGGGACAGTCTCCCCTTGTCCATCAGTCCTGTCACATAAAGCAAGGGCGTGAGGACATCACCCCACACTGTACAGAAGAAATGACTCTCAATTCTCTTTCTATTCTTAAAATAAGAACATGGGGCTAGAGAGATGGCTCAAGGGTTAAGCCTTTGCCTCACAAGCAGAAGGTCCTAAGTGCGGATCCAAATCCCATGTAAAAACATCAGGCCGCAATGGCCACAGTTTGCACTTGGGGACCTCAAAGGAGGAGCCTGGGAAACTCCAAAGCAAAGCACCATCCAGGGTGATCCCCAAAGTCATCTTTGGGCTTTCACAGACACCACAGTGCCCTATGACACACACACACATGCGCACACGCACACGCGCACACGCACACACACACACACACATACATACATACAAATAAAAATTAAATTTTAAACAAAGAACATGGGCTGGGAATCAGCTCAATTGGAAACGACAGCCATACTCCACAATGCCGGCCGATCCATCCCTAATCCAAAGTCCTCCCTCCCAGCTTGTACCCGCTGTGTTCCAGCCTCTTTAGGTAAGGCAGCAAGTCTTCAGGAGGCAGGGCCCCCCAACCCCGGGACTGGTATAGACGTAACAGCTCAGCTACCTCCATGAGCGACCGTGGGGCGCTGGGCCCATCCGTACCTGAGAGACAGGCAATGGTGTCATTACCCAAGGACCCCTGTCCCAGTCTCCTCCACCGCTCTAAGAATCCAGAAGGGCCTTAAGTATTTCCTTCCTCTTCCCCTGACAAACCCTGTCCTGCTTACCTCTCTCTGGAGAGCCAGTGCTGACACCACTGCCTTGTGAATGGAATGAGGGAACTTCTTGGACACGGAAAAGACTAGATGCCATGGCTAAGGGAACCTTAGTTTTATGGACAGGAGGTGGAAGGCGTGGCACTTGAGGGGCTTCCTCCCAAGACGGGATGCTCTGAGGGTCTAGCAATAGGAAAAGATCCAAGAGTGAAAAGGTGAAAATGGGACAACCAAATGAACAAATAAACAACTGGGGCTGGAAATGTAGGCTGTGGAGAGGGTCAAACAGCTTGGGGCTTGATCCCCAGCACCACATAAAACTGGTAGGGGTGACACACACCCATAATCTCAGCACTCAGAAAGTGGAGGTACGAAGATAAGAAGTTCCAAGTGATCTTCAACTACACAAGTTCAAGACTAGTTTATGGGATTAGGGCGATGACTCAGGGTTAAAGTCTTTGCCTCACAAGCAAAAGAACCTAAGTTCAGATCCCCAGTGCCAGGCGGGTAGAGTGGCAGCCTGCAATTCCGGCCCTTGAAGGCAGAGCCTGGGAAACCCCAGAGCAAAACAATAAGGAGACAGAGCAATCCAGGACGATTCCCGATGTACTCTGGGCCTCCACAGGCACACACACTCAAGTGCCCTCTTGTACACATGCCCATGCCTACACACACACACACACACACACACACACACACACAAAGACAATGACTAGCCTAGGCTACATGAGATCCTGTCTCAAAAATAAATGAACAAATGAATAACAACCCTCTCCCCAACAAAAAAACCTGCTGTACCATGAATATTGTGAAATTAAATAACAAATATGACATTTAAAATATACTAGAAAGAAAAGCTGTCTAATCACTTGAATAAGGAACATTTCACTTAGTTATATTAATTTAGCTGTTATTAATAATATATTGCAAAATGTTAGAAGTAATTGTGCTAACGGTACCACGTATAATGATAAATTAATTTAGAAATGAAATTCAAATCAAGCCACCCATGGGTGGCTCAAATCTTTAATCTCAGCATTTAGGAAGTTAAAGCAGGCAGACTGTTGTGCATTTGAGCCCAACCTGGTCTACACAGTGAGTTTGAGGCCAGGTGAACTATAGGTTGAGACTATATGTCAAAGACATACACACAAGGCTGGTTCAGTAAGTAAGGTGACTACTTGCAAATCTGGTGACCTGAGTTCAATCCCTGGAAGTCCACAGGTTAGTAGATGAAAACTGATTTCAAAAAGTTGTCCACTGGACACAGTGAGACACCATACTGGGTAAGGTGTCTGCTCATAAAACTGGCAACCTAAGTTTGAACCATGGAAGCTCATAGGATAGAAGGAATGAACAGAACAGACTTCAAAAGACCAAAAGTTGTCCTCTTTCACCCATGCGCCACAGCATGGATGTTTCTCTCTCGCCCCTCTCTCAAATATATAAAAATATCATCACATTGCACACACACACCCACATGCCCACATGCGCACACACGAAAACAACAGAATCTAAATGCAAATGAAGCATATATGATTTCTCCACAAATCACTACTGTTACTTTGTTTCTAACTCAGATTTGTTTATATGAGAAGACATGTAAATGCCTCAACTGTGATTGGGGCACCTAGATGCTCCTAAAACTCCATTCTTAGAACTTTATTCATTCCCACCTCTTCCCTGCCCAGCCTCAACCTTTTCTAGAGTTGGAACTCACCAGACTTAGAGGGCAACAGCTCAGCAGAGGGGTTCTCATTGCTCTGGGGTACTGTCTCCAGCAGCTGGGAAGATAAGACCAGAAGGTTCTCAGAGGACTGGTAAAGAGCAACTTGGAGATAGGAAGGGGAGTCAGCAGCCGCTGTAAGTAAGCTGCAGTAAGCCCATATAGTAGGAGTGACTCTGACTTCCCTCTGAGCCACAGCAAGATCACCCCCTTCTCTCTGTCAGTGGTCAAAATCCAGAAGAGAACTATGTAATGGGAAGGAGATCAACTGAGAGCAGGGACAGATAACTGGCCCACAAAAGGCAAGGAAGAGACCAGAGGATAGTTCAGTGGATAAAGTGCTTGCTATACATAGCTTCAGTTCAATTCTCAGGGTTCATATGGTGCCATCTGGAACCTCAGTGCTGGTCAGGGGCAGTTGGGGGTGGGAGGGAGGAGGAATGCAGGTAAACCCCAGTGGCTTGCTGGCCAGTCAGCCTAGCCAATCAGAGAGCTCCAGGTTCAGCAAGAGACCTTGACTCAAAAAATAAGGTGAAGGATGATAGAAGAAAACACCCCATGTTGACCTCTGGCCTTCACATGCACCTGTATGGGTGTATGTACGCACACACACACACACACAGGGCTATCAAGGCACAGTGACAATGCCTGAGTCAGCACTTGGTAGCCTGAAGCAAGAGGAATGAGAATTCGAGGACAGCTTATCTGTCAAAAAAATAAATAAATAAATAAGAAGCCAAAATCCTAGTTGTGGTCATAATCCAGGAAAAATAAGAGGAAAGAGAAGCAAGAAATGAGACAGTATAAGAAACTCTCTCTGGGCTGGAGAGGTGGCTCAGGGGTTAAGCCTCTGCCTCGCAGGCAGAAGGTCCTGAGTTCTGATCCCAGATTCCACATATAGACGCCGGGCAGAAGCGGGGGTGGCCTGTGTTTCTGGTCCTGGTAGGGCGAGCCTGTGAATCCCGGGGCCGAGTAAACGAGGAGGTGGAGGCGGTCCATGGTGGTTCCTGAATTCGTCCGTGGTTCTACATACACACCGCGCACACACACACACACACACACACACACACACACACACACACCACACACACACACACACACAATTGAATAAATAAGAAATAATAAAAATAAATTAAAAAAAAAAAGAAAGAAAATCTTTCTTACCTGCTGCAAAAAATTCTTGAGACCCTCGAGCTGGGAAGAAGGGGGCAGCCCTGGTTTTAGGAAGCCATCAATGTCAGATGCAGGGTCTTCCTCGGGGAATGGCCGTTCTGCCCTGTGGTCAACATTGAAGGCCCCAAGAACAGGGAAGGATCCAGCTGTACAGAGAAACAAGTGCATGTGGGTGACGTATGTTGTGCAGTGAAAAAACTCTCCATAAACATACCATAAATGCAGGAGGGACACCACCACGGCTAGCACAAGATGAGAACAGAAGTTTAAAAGAGCCAGAGAGCGAAGGAGGGGAGCTGCCTGGGATGGTACAGCTGGATGTGAAGACAGACATACAGACAGGAGAAGCAGCGTGGCACACACTCTAAAGAAACAAACACCACCATGGAGTCCTTCAAGAGAAACTGAAAGAGGGCTCTGCTGCTCCACCCCAACATGCCAGTGTTTAAACAGTTACTACTATGCACTTTTAGTATTGTAACACTCACAATTATAGTACAATCTACTCTTCTTCCTCCTCCATTTCTGTTGTTTTTTTAAACAGGGTTTCAGGCAGCTCATCTGGCCTTGAACTCTTGATCCGCCTGCCTCCACTTTCCAAAAGCTGGGATCACAAGCAGGCACCATTGCTCCTGGCTCCACCCTTCTTTAATAGTGTATCATGTGTCCCAGGCTGGTCTCAAACTTACTATGTAACTGAGCATGACTGAGAACTGCTGATCTTCCTGCCCCTACCTGCTGAATGTTGGGATTACATGTTTGTGCCACTACCCAGAATTTATTCAGTGCTGGGATCAAACCCAGGGCTTTGCGCATGCTGGGCAAACATTCTATTATCAACTAAGCTACATTCTCAGCTTACTCTTCATTCTTAATTCACACAAGGTTTCCATGTTTATTCCACCATCCAAGTCACAGCAGACTAAAATGGGGTGGCAAAGTCAGCCGATGCAGAGGGTAAGAATCAAGCCATCACATGGCTTCCTTACATCTAGAGCTTCGGCTACTGTCAGCGTAATGGGTGGTCAAAACCACACATAAGCCAAGGTGATGAAGAGAGAACGTTGGTCTCACCAGATAAAGGAAGCGTGTGCAGTCAAGGGAAGCACAGGGAACTGCTCCTGCTCCTGACAGAACCCCTGCCCCACTCCAGTGCTCCGTGAGTTCAGCTATATTGCCCTTCCATGGTATCCCCTCCCTTCACCGAATATGCTTCTGCTTGTTGTAATTTTTGATCTGTAAGTTATCTGGAAACAAATGTTCAAGTCCTCAGTAGGAGTGAGGTGAGAGATCCAATCGTGAATAAAAGGGGAACTCCAGTGATCCCTGCCTTCACTTACCTGTGGGTGGAGTGAGGTCAGGTTTGGGTTCCAAGGGCTGGAAGAAGTTCTGGTTCTGGAAAGAGGGCCCCAGCAGGAGGCTAAGATCTGGGGAGGGGCTGCAGAGAACAGCAGGTGCTCCAGGGAGCTCATCCCTCGGTTCTCGGCTTTGCTGCAACACAGGTTTCAGGGCCACAGCCACAGAAGGCACGGTCCACATCCTCCTCTCCCCCTTTTCTGGTTCTGGAGGGCCAGGGCTGGAGGGCTCAGGAGGGGGAGCCTGGCCAGGAGAGAGGCAGAAGGAGGAATCAAAGCCCAGGGAGTTCGAAGAGACAGACTTGATACAGACTTGAATATGATCATAAACTACTAAAATTTTCTTAAAATGATATTGGACAGCATCTATTCAATTTCTGTCAAATTTTAAACTGATTTTTTTTTTTACCTTACAATTCTATTTCTAGAAATTTATACAGATCATTTACACAAACACATGTATTTTAATGCTATTTATCATAATATTGTGAACACAAAATTCAGGAAATAATACTATATCTCTCAATAAGAACTTGAGCAAATATCAGCTTGTGATTGTTTCTGGGAAAGAGTCCTGGACACTAGGATACAGGAATAGGAGGGAGATTCTGCTGTTATTGCTTTTATTAGTTTGGGTTTTTTAAAACCATGTGCATATTACCAGTTCTAAACACACTGTATCTAATAATCATAATATCACAATTAAAAGAAGCAAGTGAGAGGTACCAACATAAAAAGGACTAAGAGTAAGACTTCCTTACTTTATTCTAGAGCAGGACTTAGCAACAACTTGTTTTTTGGGATGGGTCTCTTAATTAGCTTGGAGCTCACCAAACAGGCTAGGCTGGCCGGAGTCCCTAGCAATCTGCTTGTCCCCACCTTTGCAGTGTTGGCATTGCAAGCACACATGCTACCATGCCTCGCTTTTTGTTGTTGTTTTGTTTTTCTAGGTTCTGGGGCTTAAACTCAAGTCTTCAGGCTTGCGAGGCAGTTTCCTATCTCCCCAGCCTTAGTAATGACTTTTAACCCTTACTCTCATAACTTATTCAGCTTTTGTTCTACCAAACTAGTACTGTATATTAATCACCTCTTAGGAATGGGAGGGCTATGCCCAATGGAATGGGGCCAATATGGGTAAGACATGATCATGGAAGAAAGACTTACTTTGGCAAGACAGCTATTCTTTAGGGTAATGTCCACCTGAGGGTCGGCAGGCAGAAGTGTGGAGCTAAGCAGCTGGTTAACCTCATCCCAGTGGGCCTGCAACATGGCCTGGAGCCGTTCTACCAGCTCTGCCCTCTGTTCCTCCAGCTGCTGGGTGCCACTCTTCAGCTCCCGAACGCGTGCTTGCTCCCGTGCCAGTCTGAAGAAAGGGGGAAAGAGCTGGGGAGATGTCTCAGCAGGTAAAGTGCCTGCCACACCAGCACGAGGACCCACATAAAAGCCAAGTGCAGCAGCACACACGTGTAACCGCAATCCTGGAGGAATAGAGGCGGGCAGATTCTGGAGCTTGCTGGCTAGTCAGTTTAGTGAACAGTGAGCTCCACATTCGAAAACAGCCTGTCTGAAAAAATAATGTGGAAAGTGATAGAGGAAGACACCCCAATGTCAGCCTCTGGCCTCCACACACATGTGTATACACCCCCAGGAACATATATCACACACAGGTGTACATGGACAAAAATGGGGGGGGTGACTCAAGGACTCAAGGATATCAAACCACGAAAATTCCAAAGGAACTGGCCAATTTAGAGGAGGGCAGATCCTCTAAGAGGGAGAGCTCGGCATGGCTCTGTCCATGGAAAGAGGCTGAAGTACCTGAGCTCATAGTCCTGAGCCACCTGCTGCTGTCGTTCCTCTCGCTCAGCCATTTCTACCTTGAACTGAGCCAGCTGGGTGGCCAGTTCCTGCTGGTGCTGTCCACTGAGCTCCTGCAGCTGCTTCCTAGGGGGACCAGGAGAGAAAGACTGAGACTGGAGACAGAAGATGTGACGTAACGTGTGCGGGTGAGGACAGAGCTGTGGCCAGCTGGATTGGCTGGGCACAGCAAGCGGTAGGACAAATTGCATCCAGGATGGACTCCCCAGAAGAACCAGAGCCTGCCGGGCAAAGACTACTCCCTAGGGAGGGAAATCTCCAAGCTGAGTCTTCTCCATGAGAACCTTCTCCAGAGACTCTGAAGTCCTGGCTGATGGGGCTAAAAGTACATGGAGCCAGCAGCTGGGAAAGGGTTAAAGGCTCTGAGCACACAGGCAGAGAGCAAATGTCACTTTCTACTGCCAAAGAAACAGCATCCGGTAAATGCCAGGTACCTGTGATGGTCCCTCAGGGAGGCTGCCTGCTTCAGGCTGCTCTCTTGAACCTCTGCCAGCCGCTCCGTCACCCGCTGCTCCAACTGAACAGCCAGATCTGACTCCATCTGGATCCGCTGGCTCTCATACCGGGCCTGGAGTGAAGCAAGGTGATAGGAATAATCCACTCATTCTTTTTGGGCGTAGATGAGGATGGAGAATATAATGTGAACCAAATCGTTATCAACAATCCCCTTCATCTGCTCAGGGATAAAGGACAGGTAACGACACAGGTTCTCCTTCTTTATTGAACTCTGATACACTCACTTATGCATGCACAAAAAGACGAAAATGATTTACGACAAAAGAAATTTATAACCCTAAGGAAATGTTTGGTAGAGCAAAAAAATCTAAGTAATGTAAGTGTTATCTCTAGTACAGTAGCTAGAACTCAGTAAGCATTCAATTACACTTCAATGTCTCTTCCTCTACGGTCTCAATCACTTACTTTATTCCTCCT
Source organism: Typhlomys cinereus (assembly GCA_023101885.1). Classification (NCBI taxonomy): domain Eukaryota; kingdom Metazoa; phylum Chordata; class Mammalia; order Rodentia; family Platacanthomyidae; genus Typhlomys; species Typhlomys cinereus. Next base: position 3,069,570 of record JALPQD010000101.1, on the reverse strand, counting down.
TCAGGTCGGTGAAATCCAATGTCTACTTCACCTGCAGAGTCTAATTCTAACTGTGCCACGCTGGCTGTTTTTCCATCTGTGTCTCCTACAATCTCACTGAAACCCTGAGCCCCACACCTCCTTCATCTCCTCTGTAGTGCCTTTCCTCATTCTCATTCTGAGTCTTAGCTGGCTGCTCTGCGTCCAGCGTCCTGTTGTTCTCCCTTAGCGCCTCTTCTCTACATTAACATCCAGGTCTCTGCTCCATCTTTTTTCCAAGCTTTAAGCCCATATACCCAAGCCAGTAGCTCACACCTACAATTCCAGCACTTGGCAGTCAGAGGTAGGAGGGTAGGTTCTATGCCAACCTGGGTCACGGATTGAGACAGAACTAGATTTAGAATCTAATAGCTCTGTTCGGATACACCAGAGACAGAGCACCGCCATATTTCTTTTCTTAGTTGCACCTCTCCCTACAGGAGTACCTGAGCTGTGAGAAGTGGAGTCATTGTGGGTTCCTGTTTTAGCCCTTCTTTTTCTTCTTAATTTTTATTTATTGTTATTTATTATTAGTGGTGGTGAGGGGGGGCGCCTATGCCATAGTGCATGCATGGAGGTCATAGACTATGAAATCAGCTCTTTCTCTCCACTTTTACACAGCTTGTGGGATCAAACTTCTAAATGGTTATTTAATTCTACTTCTCCACTTGCTCTCAAAAACACTGTGTAGTCCTTAACACATATTTTACACATAACAGGGCCCACAATGATCACAAATAAGTCTCCTCCCAAGTTAGTGGCTCTTCAATGATGTTTACACCATGACTGATAGATGGTCATGGCTCTCTCCAACCATTTCCTCCAATCCTGGGATCAACAAACTACAACCCCATTCAATTCCCCACAGTCTGCGTTTGTAATAAAGTTTTATTGGGACACATTCACACCTACTTGTTTACATATTGTTTATAGTAGAGTAATTGCAACATACCACCCACAGAGTCAAAAATAATTACTGTCCGGCCCTTTTCAGAAAGGTCGTCAGGTTCTTTTCTATTAGGTCAGCGTCTAAGTAGTTTGAATTTAGAATTAAAAAAAAAATATGTATTATTATTTTGTGTGTTTATCAGAGGGCACTGTGTATCCCTGTGGAGGCCCAAGCGTGACTTCGGGAATCATCCTGGTTTGCTTCTACCTCCTTTTATACTTTGTTCTGGGATTTCCCAGGCTTCACCTACCAGGACCTGATGTTTTTATGCAGGGCCTGGAATCCAAACTCAGTATCTTCTGCTTGAGAGGCAGAGTCTTAATCCCTGAGCCATCTCTTCAGCCCCTGATTTTAGGATTAAATGCAGTAGTTAGATGGAAAATGGTTTTTGTTGTTGTTTAATACTGGAAGTCTAGAGCCTATACATACTAGGCAAGCACTCTACCACTGAGCTCTATCCCTAGTTTTTTTGTGTTTTGTTTTTCACTTTTGAAACAGGTTCTAAGTTGTCCAGGTTAGTCTTGAATTCACAGTATAACACAGGCTAGTCTTGAACTTTCTAACCTCCTGCCTCAGCCTCCCAAGTAGCTGGGATTACAGACATGGACTACCATCCCTGGCTAGACTATGTTTTTTATTCTAAGTATATCTGGCAATTTTGGATATTATTCTGAGCCAAGCTGTGAGTAAGGGAATTTCATGAATAAATGTCACTACCCTCTTGGGTCCCCAAGTTAGAAGGAATAATAGAAATGATCTAAGTAATGATGATTATAAAGCAGACCATTATAGGTAGGTTTGACAAAAGTTTTCACCTGCTCATAGAGTCAATGCAATAAGTATAGCATCATCACTTCAAAAAAAACAGGGGGGTAGGATATCGTGAAAAGACTCAAACCAACTTTAAACTAAAAGTATCAGTCAGCCTACATTGTGAGAGACTGTAGGTCAATGAGAAGTGATGAAGTTTAAGACAATACTACCAAATTATACAGAAAACACTGATAAACCCAAAATACCTGAGCTGGGAGGGTCTGTCACGTACTGCAGACATAGTTCTCTCAAGCACAACCTTCAAGAACCTTCTAATGCTGACCTGAACCAAGCTCATTTCCAGCTGCAGTGCATCTCTCTCCCTCCGAACTGTGTCCAGCTCGCCTTCCAGGCGCCGCACCTCAGACTGCACCAATGCCAACTGCTGCTGGGCCTCCCGGGCCACCTGGATCTCCCGCTGGCTATTCCCCTAGAAAAGGGTATCAGATGTAAGTGACTGCTTCATCTCATCCCAACCTATCCTCCCATGTCCTAATAAAACCCAAGCTTCCTCTCTCTTCCACTCATCCCATTTCTCCACCCTTATTCAATGTCACTCTTTGATCCCCCATGTATTTGCTACTCCTAGATGTTCATGCTGGTCCTAGGCACTCGATCTTGCTTACTATGTATAGCTCTTCACTCTCCATCCCTGTCCCCGCTTTGTGCCCCTAGTCTGTCATTTCACTCTATTTGGTAATGTAACCCATCATCTTTTTCCATTCCCCAACTCCTGAGTTGTCACCTTACCTTCTCCCTTTCCAGCTGAGCTTGGCCCTCCTCCAGCAGAGCCTGGTGACGCTCCTTCAGCTGCTGCTCTTGCTTGGCCCAGGCGTGCCGTTCTCCTTCCAGGGCAGCTTGAAGGGCCTCCAGCTTCCTGCGCTCACTGAGTTGCCCAGCCTTAGCCTCATCTCGCTCTTCCTGTAGGGACTGGCACTGTTGCTGTTCTACCTCCAACCTCAGAGTCAGCGCTTGCCTTTCTTGTTCCTGAAGCCCAAGGAGAAAATATTCAAGAGGCCAGCCATCTGACACACCACCCACATAAAATGTGACTGCAAAGAATCACGCTCACTGAAAACATGATGGTCGACCAGTTCATAGTTATACTGTAGTTGGTAAGGACTCTCAGGCAGACCTGGGTTCCAATCTCAATCCGAATCCTAGTTCTCTCATTTATCTACTAGGTGTTTTGTTTTTGAGTTAATGTCTTGCTTTGATTCTCTTGCCTCTACCTCCCGAATGCTGGGAGTATATGTCACCATGCCCAGCTTACTATATGCTCTTAGGCACACATCTCATCTGTAAAATGGATAATCACAGTCTGTGAAGCCTTGTGAGGATTAAAGTAAAAAGCATATATAAAGCTTCAGCACAAAGCCAGGCACATAGTAAGCACTCAACATACAACAACTGTTACCATTATCATTGAGAGAAAATTTAGCCTACAGTCATGAATTGGCCAAGTGCCAGCAGCACTGTCATATGTAACTTGTTAAGACCTCAAGATCAGCCTGCATGTAGCAAGCATGTGTCATGCAAACAAGTTTCAAACCTGGCTATGAACTCACACAGGTAATCATATGACCAACTGTCATCCCTCACCTCTTGAGGCTGCAGCCTAGACCGTGGTTCCACATTGGATGAACAGAATCATCTAGGAAATTTTTGAAAATTAATCCTCAATCCCACCATGCATCTACTGAGTCAAAATCTCTGGAGGAAGAGGCTGGGGTACAGTATTTGCCTAGCATATCTGAGGCCCCAGTTTCCAAGGCCCTCTGGCTGTGGAGATTGGTTCTGAAAATATTTTTGGGGGAAATATATATTTCATACCTATGCATAATTTTTATTTTGTGTGTATGTACATATGTGTCTGTGGGTACCATACACACACCATGGTACCATGTGGAGGTCAGAGGACAACTTTTTGGAACCGGTTCTTTTTTTCCATCATGTGGGCTGAACAGATTGAATTCAGGACATAAAGCTTCCACAGCAAGTGCGTTTACCCCCTCACTGGCCCCAGAAATCCATATTTACGACAATTCCCCAGATGGTTCTAATGCTTAAAAGGAGACTATTTGTAGTCTCTCAACTTACACTTGGTGGTAGAGTCTTTTTGGGCACATATACAGCAGAACTAGTGTTCTAAGGAACATGTCCTGAGCAACACTTCCCCGGTGTTACTCAAATTCTAAACTCCTACTATCCGTTGACAGACCACAGGTCTTGAGAAGTGAGTAACAGTTTCCACTGTTATCGCCCCAGCCCACCTTCTCACCAGAGCCTCTTTTTCCCTCTGCTGTAGTCTGGCACCTTCCTGCTCACGGTTCAGGGCTTCCACCGCCTGAGAAAGGCTTTGTTCCAGCCGGGTTACTGTCTTTTAGTAAGAGATACATAGAACAGAAGTAAGAAAAATGTCTTTACCTCAAAATTAATTAACAAAGCAAACTTGAAACTTCAGGGCTAACTTAATGACCTAGGAGACAAAGAGAACACTATTTGGTGAGATGGGGAAACTGGGACACCACCATCACTGCAAAGACGAGAGCAGAAGGGGAGAGGAAACAGGAGACAGAACTGTCAGGACAGCTATTGCAAGCAGAGACTGGTCTGCTGGGCATCCTACACCACAGCTATCTCTGCCCTTTACATCCAAAGCTCTGTAACTTGGGTTTCGATGCTACGTGATCCAGGTCACCCACCTCCTGCTGCTTGCTTCTGGTGAGTTCTGCTGCCTGGCGCTCTTCTTGAAGTCCCCGCAGCACCTCTGTCCGCTCAGCTTCATGTCGGTTCCAGCCCTCTACCACTCGGGCCAAGGTCTCAAAAAAGGAAAATACAACAGAATTTCAAAATAACTTTTTGCCCTCTTTTCTAGCCAGAGGTGGCGTCAAGAACCACTTTCTCCCAAGTTAGTGAATCCGTCTCTTTCCCCCTTGCTTTTCTCAGGCACCAACACTGGCGGAGACTGGTAAAGAAGCGTGCCGTAATCCCAGCACTCAGCGGGCTGACACAGGATGACTGCTGCAGGTTCAAAGCCAGCCTGGATTATATAGTGAGAGCCTATCTCAAAAAAAAAAAAAAAACACTGACTGACCACCCCCCACTCTTCCTCAGTGCCCTCCATGAACAGACCCACTGCCCTTTGCCACCCGTTACCTTATCTAGTTGTTCAATCATGATGTCTTTCTTGCGATCAGCAGTCACAGCCACAGCTAGTTGTTGCTGCAATTCTAGCACTCGGGTCTGTAGGCTCTGGATGTGGCGCTCGCAGTGCTGGAAAGAAGGATGAGGGGTGAGTGTTGGTCACGCTTGGGATGAACATGGCACAAAACTTTATAGCACCTTTAGGGAGAACTGGGCTAGAGACAGGGAGCCTGGGACTCAAGGACAGAACTGCTCCGGAATGGAAGAATCAGGAATTTTAGAACTGGGACCTGAGGCCTTCGAATGCCTCCTTCTACCTTCTCAGGAAAAGGTGCTTAACTTCCATGTCTTCCCTTTCCTGAATTTCCTCAGGGAAAAAACCTCATAACCCATTGGACAGAGGTACAACAGTCAACATGGAAAGTGTGGGAAGCTGTTCCTGCATCAAGGAGCTTGTTGGACATGATGAATGAACACAGCAAAAAGGTCATGATTCTCAAATGAATGATTCTCAAAGAGGTTAGATTCTGAGTGGAGAACAAACAAGACGTTATCAGTGTGTATGAAGGGAATCATACACAACATTACAGACAGTCACTGAAGAATACCCTGAAGACGCCCTGAAATGCAGGTCCCACTTTCAGGTTTCTTAACCTTCAGTCCTCCTTCAGCATGCAGTCTGCCATTTCTAGTCTTTGCCATTTGCAGAAGGACGTCTCTGCAGCTCACCTTGCGACGGGTATGCTCTGAGTCCAGCGCATCTCTCAACCCCTGGAAATCTGGAGGGTTGAGGGGAGGCCCTGGTCGAAGGCTGGTGTAGCGGGGAAACAACTCCTCTAATGCTTGGGCTGAGCTGGTTGGAGATAAGTCTTGCAGAGGCCGTGAGCTAAGCAAATCAGGTAGAGAATGTTAGGAGCAGGAAAGCCTCTGAGATCCATGATCCTCCTGTGCTATTTTATTTATGTGAAAAACCAACTCAGCCCAAAGTCACCAACCTAAGTACTAATAGAGCCACAACAACACAAGGTCTGTGATGTGCTCTGTCATGTTCCTTACTCCATGCTAGTCAATAGAGTAAGGGACCCACCAGAGAGAGCAGAAACAGACTCAATCTTCTGAAGAAAGAACTGAGGATGAAAGAAAGCCAGGTATTCAGCAGTCATGCCTGAGTTGCAGAAGAATAAAGAGTACAAAAGACAGGAGAAAGGATGAAACAGAAAACTTCTTAGGTCCATAGGAAGTAAATAGGTGATCGTGAAGGGAACACTAAGGGGCAGAACACATGGATTTCCAGGAAAGCAGGTGAGTCACAAGAACTCTGAGTGGAAGAACCCCAAGGAACACTCACTTGAGCAAGGTGGCTGTGCTGTCACTGTCAAAGGAGTCCTCTTCCCGTCTCTCTGGGCCAGCTCGTGGAGTAAGGGGATCTGCATGCAACCCAAGAGACCCTACAGTCAAGGTCAGGTGCACATAGCTGCCAGGGCCATTTGAAAAAAAGGGGACCTTTTTTTTTTTTTTTTCTAAATTTTTATTATTATTGTTTATTCAATTGTGTGTGTGTGTGCGTGTGTGTAGAACCACAGGTGAATTCGGGAACCACCATGGACGCCACCACCTCCTCTGCCCTGGGATTCACAGGCTCCGCCCTACCAGGACCAGAAACGCAGGCCGCCCCTCCTTCTGCCCGGTGTCTATACGTGGGGTCTAGGATCCGAACTCAGGACCTTCCACCTGCAAGGCAGAGGCTTAACCCTTAAGCCACCTCTCTAGCCCAAAAGGGGGCCTTTTATTTCTCTATTCTTCCAACTCTCTTGCGGAGAACAGGCACCTTTTTTTCCCAGTCTCTTGGCTCAGAGAGCTCATTTCCTGCTCTTCTCTCCACACTTTCCCACCCTTACGATGGGCTTTCCTGCAGAGAGCAGGGGCTTACTCACGATAGGCAGTATCACGGGAGGTATGAAGAATGGTCTGCAGCTGACCTCGCACACTTTCCATCTCAAAGATATGCTTAGATCCATCCTAGAAAAGAAAAAAAGCCCCATAGGAATCACATTTAATCAGTATAATCTACCTTCTACAAACTGTCAGAATAGAATTTTTCAGTGTGCGCTGGAAAAGCAAGGAGAGCAAAGTCAGACCCAATAAAAAAATACTTTAACATCGAATCAGAAACTCAAATGCTGACAGAAGATAGAAAAGAAGGGAAGTGAATAAAGCAGGCAGGTTTAAGACAAGGCTGGTGGGGATTTTTGCCAACTAGGAACAAATACCCCATCAAAAGGCTGTTTAACCCATGGCTATTGGATTTCATACTCTAGAAGTACTCATTAGTAAGCAGATTGGTGCCGTCTTATCTACTCAACAGAGTAACTATCTTCTAGATGTATATTTAGTGATTTGTGTGCCAAACTTTGAAACAATGTCCCAAATAGTTTTGAGCTTGGAAGGATCTCAAGTGTGTTTTGCTGCTACTCTTAAATTCCCAGTTTTCTCTCACTTGGGACCAAGAAACCTAATCCCCACTCCCAGGGTCCAGGTACCAAGTTACCTACTCCACAGATGTCACTAAGAACAAAACAAAACAAAAACACCACACCCAAAAAGGGGAAAAAAAAAACCCACAAAAGCAAAACTAAGAATGTTTACAACTTCATAAGTGATTTTGCTTGAGGTCACTCTCATAAACATTTGCTCTCAGAAGTAAACATGAAGAACTGTGTCGCTAAGAGGAAAATTGAGGTCTAAAATAGCTGTTCAAATACTAGCTAAGAAAATTTGCAAAGCCTTTCACACTTTCCCAAATCCTGTTTCAGGTCACTCCCTTGTCAATATTTGCTCCTGAGAAATAAGCATGAACTAGCAGTTAGGAGAAAATTGAAATAGATAACAAGGATTTGAATCCCAGCAAACTTGCAAACCCAACTTATAAATACCCTAGAGACCTCCAAGACACACTTATCTCACCTTTTTCTTCAAATTGTTCTCCAGTCCAACTGTCAAGCTGTGACTCAGCTCCTGGGTCAAGGTGTCTAAGGTCTCACTGGGCGAGGAGTTGGAGGCTAAGTACAGTTGCGCTCGGGCTGTAGCCTCAGCCTGCCGGCTGAGGTGCAAAGAAGTATAGAGCTGGGAGGTGACGTCAGAGGATACCTGGTTCAGTCCAGGGGGCTCTGATGAATCACTCAGGAGGTCCTCTGGGCGGAGAGGTGAGCTGGGGCAGGTAGCTGATGTCGCCATGGGCAACGAAGAAACTGACAACGCAAGAAGACCGGGAACGCCTGGCTCAGTTTAGGGAGAGTCCAAACTTGGGGATAAGTTTACAGAGAAGAAAGATCTGGGGAAAGGGAGGACGACTCCTTGGTGGACCCTTAGTGAATAAGGCTTGTATCAAGGCTTTCCGGTTAGAGGAAAGGTTTCCACCGGATCCACAGGCCATGGAGCCGGCAGAGGCATCCCTTCGCGCAATTCCTGGGAAAGGTTTGCAGGGCAGTAGAGTTGCAGACGGAAGACGCGTGGTGTTCCGTTGCTGTCTCTAGCTCGATTTCGGCGCTGTCTATCTCTGGCTAACTAAACTCAAAAGTTCTCACACACAAAACGTGCAAACTGAAACGGGTATCAGGCGAACCAGGGCCCGATGTCTATGTGTCCCCCAAATGGTTCTAGTGCAAAAAGGGACATTCTTCCTAGAATCAACTACCTTGAAAACTCTCTCTGACCCGGTCTGGTAAGAAACTCATAGCAAAGATCTGCAAAATCCTTCCCGTCTTCCCCAACTACCACCCTAAAGGAATCTCGAGAATCCTGCCACACTCTCCTAAGTCCGCTAAGAAAAACTCCGTGCTTTCAACCCAATCTGAAATCTTCTGCCGCGACCATGCTGTTCCGACTACTTTCTGCACCGCCAATCCCTCAGCCTCCAATTTGCCAAGTGGAGAAAAATGTCCCCGACCCTAGAACCACGATCGAAAAAGACCAAGGGGCACCCTGTCCCGCCGCGCGCTACGCCACTCACAAAACCGTTGGTAAGCTCCCGCCCCCGCGCGCAGCCCCGCCTCTCCGGCCTCGATGACGTCACGCGCCCGCGAGACCACGCTCCGGGCACGCCGCGGAGCCTCGGGGCCTGGGCGCGCGTGCGCGGCCTCGCTGGTCACGGATTGGTGGAGAGGGAGGGAGGCGGAGTCTGACGGCGGCGTTGGGGTGGAGTTAATGTTCTGCGGGTGCCGCGAACCTACCCAGCTGGGCTTTGGAAACCGGAAGTAGCTTGCCCGGGACACTCAGAGCAATTCCGGTGAGTACACCACACCTGTAGGGAGGAATTCCGTGGGGAGAACCCGAGCCTGCCAAGTGGGAGTCGAGTCGTTGGAGCAAGGCTCTCTGTCTTGTAGATGACAGTCCACAACCTGTACCTGTTTGACCGGAATGGGGTGTGTCTGCACTACAGCGAGTGGCACCGCAAGAAGCAAGCAGGGATTCCCAAGGAGGAGGTGATCAGAGGGCCCAGGCGTAACCCCAAGGACCTAGCTCGTTCCCACCCTCATCCTGTCTCCCTTGATAACCTAACTCCGCCTCCTCTCCTTCCAGGAGTACAAGCTGATGTACGGGATGCTGTTCTCCATTCGCTCGTTTGTCAGCAAGATGTCCCCGCTAGACATGTACGCCGTGTTAGAGAGGGTAGTGAAAGGACTAGCCTTGGGAATTGAGAAGCGGGTGTTTTCTCCAAAGGAAGGGGCATTAGCCTCCAGAAAAGGGAGGGAGATTTCGACAGGCTGTCAGAGCAAGACCCTTGAAATTGGCAGGAGCGGCTGCAGGTTGCAACTTGGTTGAGGGACGGAGAGGGGAGGGGGGGTCTTTTCGCAGCCAATTTACCCAAACCATCCGTTTGGATGAATAGAAAGAGGGAGTCGACCTTAAGAGGATTGCAGATATTTCTTTAAGTGAGGCTGCACCCCATCTTTAATACTTTCCTCGTTTCTGCAGGAAGGACGGCTTCCTGGCCTTCCAAACTAGCCGTTACAAACTCCATTACTACGAGACACCCACTGGGATCAAGGTTGTCATGAATACTGACTTGGGCGTGGGCCCCATCCGAGATGTGCTGCACCACATCTACAGTGCGGTCAGTGTCAGTGGGAGGGACCCTTCTTTCACAGTCTTATGATCTCCTATGGTTTTCTGTCTTCCTGTCCCTTGTTGTATCCTCGCTGAAGTCAATTTTCTGCAGGGTCTTTCCTTAAATATCCCTACCAATAGTTTCTTTCAAGGAAGAACTGTTCCTCATGCTTGCAGCATCATCTACGTTATAGTAGGTTTGGGGTTGAAAATGAGACATGTCCAAAAATCTGGCCTTTATCCCCTCCTCTTCCACAGCTATATGTGGAGTTGGTCGTGAAGAATCCCTTGTGTCCACTAGGACAAACTGTGCAAAGTGAACTTTTCCGATCCCGGCTGGACTCCTATGTCCGCTCTTTGCCCTTCTTCTCTGCCCGAGCTGGTTGAAACAGCCACTCATCCCTCAGAAGAATCAGTGATTGTCTGGGCCCTTCCTGACTTGTGGCATGGAGAGATGTGTCTCTCCCATCTTCTGAGAGCTTCAGTCTAAAGATCTACTGTGGCCCACCCTTATCCCCAGTCAAGTTCACAGGAGTCCTCTCCAGTTTGTCTCCTGAGTCTGCAAGAAACACAGAATAAATTTTTTGTTACCCTCTGCGGCCTGAGTGTGTTAGTTTCAGTGGGCCCTCCCCATCCCAACCCACAGAAAGGTGGGAACTAGGGCAGCCACACCCCTAAAGTGTACAAAGAGGTTGCTCCACAGTATTAGTGTTGATAATTTGAGCTGGATAATTCCTTTTTGCATTTTGTAGGGATTTTAGCAGTAATCTTTGGTATCACTTGCTAAATGTATTACAAAACATCCCTCCTCATTCCAAGCTGTGACATATCTTATTTTCTTGGGAACAAAAACATACTTCCCTTCTGAGTACCATCGAACAGCTGACAAGCTTCGGGTCCAGAGAGTGTAAGAACCTCCTTCCTAAGATTTGATGTCCAGATCCTGAGAACACACAGATTTAACCATCACCCCGCCCCCAGCCTTCGGTAGGCAGAACTTATGTAGATGAGCTGCAGGTTTGGCTTGAAGGCAGGCGGTTCTATGCAGATGAAGGGGCGGAGCCCGCATGTTGATGAGCCGGGCTGGCTGCCGACGCGGCTGGGAGCACAGCGGTCCCGCAGCGGTTCCAGATGAAGTGGCATCCGTCTCCCGCCACCTCTGTTCCCGGGTCTTTATCCTCTGAAGACCGCCCTCGACTTTGATCTTTACCCTTATCCATCTCCTCCTCCTGCTTCCTGCATCACCGCCCCTGGTATCTGAATACCACCACTCTTGGAGCCTCTCCCCCCACATCTCTCCCTTCCCGCCGCAAACCCCGCGACCTCCAGCAGCCCGCCCCCGCGGGCCCGATTCTGGTTGGCGGCTCTAGCCGCAGCCTCCTCGGCCCTCCCGCGTTCCTAGTGATCGCGCCACTACAATACCGGGTGTCTGCCCTCGGACTAACGCGCTCCCTCCTCCGGCTCCCTCGGAGCCCCCTCCCCCGCCCTGGCCAGACGGCATGCAGGTGTCTATCGCGTGTACCGAGCAGAATCTTCGCAGCCGGAGCAGTGAGGACCGTCTGTGTGGACCCCGGCCAGGCCCCGGGGGCGGTAATGGCGGGCCAGGGGGTGGGGGGCTTGGAAATCCTCCAGGGACTGGAGGATCGGGCCCCAAGGCTCGTTCTACACTGGTCCTCCGACCTCCAGCGCCCACTGGGTCCCTTCGAGAGAGCACCGGCCGAGGAACTGGCATGAAATACAGGTATGGGGTGGCCAAGCAGCCTACCCATTTGCATCCCTTCCGGAACCCCTAAGGCACCCTGGGGTGGCCGCCAAAACCCCTTCAAACTTCGCTGAAAAGATCCCTCTTCAGTCCCTCTCTTCCTTCAATCACTGACACTCCCTTCAGTGGTCCCACTCGGTCTCTCTCAGTTCCCCCCAACTATGAGTAGATTGACTTTACCAAGGTTGACCCAGTCCTGTCAGACCTAGGGCATGCTTCTGGGCTTTCTTCCATAAGGATGAGAAAGCCTGGGCCGCAGCTTCTCCAGGATGTATACCCCTCCTATGGAGTGTCCTTGGGTCGGCGTCCTGGGGAGAGGAGGGAGGAAAAGCGCATCTCACGATGGCCTGTTGGGGCGCCTGACCCAGATATTGCCCCCACCACCAGCCACCTGGGTCAGGCTCTCCCGACCTTGAGGGTAGGGTGAGAGAGAATGTGCAATCTATGGGAAGGACTGGCCACATCTGTTGTCCCTATACTATGAGACAGAGCTGGATGGGAAAGGTGGGGGAAAATTTGACTTTATCTCAGGGAACTTTGAGCTGGGTAAGGAAGGGAGAGAATGGGGCTCATACTTGGGAATGAGCTGAGGTCACAGATCTGACCTGTCTTTGTCACCTAAGAGCTCTGGTCCCCTTCCTGTGGCATTAATGATAAGGATGAATTGTGCCCTGGAAGGAGGAGGAGACTTGCTAATTTGGAAAGTCTTCAAAATCTAGCAAAAGATAGAGAACTAGGCTTTTCTGTGACCCTACACACGGCCATCTGCTTTTGCTGAAGAGTCATGTGCCCAGTCTAGTCAGGGAACCCTTGCCTGTTTGACTACCTGGACTTGACTTGATTTACTTCTTCTACTCTGGTGTCACCCTTTAATGCATTCTCTAAGTGAGAATTTCTCACCAACTCCCCATGGTCAGCTACACTTCTTGAAAGCCCATTATACACATCACAGAGATGACTCTACCCCAGAGAAGACTTCACCCTAAAGAAAGACATCCCCAAAGGCACATCTTCAGTATGACAGGAGGGAAAGGAGATGCTGAACAGTGACTCCAGAGGAACAATCTCTCATTTGTTCACTTGTCCTTTCAACAATATTCCTAGGACCTCTCCCATGGGCATAGCGCTGTTTAATCCAATCAGCACTCTGGGTCTAGTTTTTTTGGACTGAGACACCTGAAGGCTTCTCAGGCTGGAAGGACAATGGAGGGGTGGTTGGTGATCCAAGTCCCTAATGGAGGCTTCACCCTTTCCTGCTGCTTCTATATCCTGCAGGAACCTAGGAAAGTCTGGTCTCCGGGTGTCCTGTCTTGGCCTGGGTGAGTTAGAATGGGAATTAAGGGGAGAGGGCATCCTTTGCTGGCCTGGATCCCACAGTTCTCATGTGCTTACATCTCTCTTACAGGTACCTGGGTCACATTTGGTTCTCAGATCTCAGATGAGGTATAACTGATGGTCCCAAAAGCAGGGTGGAGCTGGTGTGGTGTGGGACTCAGAAAAGCAGGGAAGAGGATCTGGATAATGCTCTGTACAAGGATGGGGGTGGAGGGATCTGAGCTGTAGAATGGGGAAAAGGGGGAGAGTGTGGAAATCAGGGCTGAGGTACAACAAGGATGGTCGTTCATCTTCAACTTTCTCTCACCTTCCTAGACAGCAGAGGATATACTGACAGTAGCCTATGAGCATGGTGTAAACCTGTTTGACACCGCCGAAGTGTACGCAGCAGGAAAGTAAGAACTGGAGCCAAAGAGCTAAATTACCCTTGGAAGGCTGAGAGAGCATTAGGGCTTCTTGCTTCCCTCTTAAAGAACCCTGGGAATCCTGGGAACACTGAAGTCCAGCTTTTCAGAGCTTTGGCCCCAGAGCATTGTGGGAGTTGTAGTTCCTACATTAGTCCCTTTCTGGTTTAGAAGTCGGTGGACAGTCTATGCAGTCATGTTAAAATAATACCAACTAATATAATCTGAAGATTACAAAGCTGGATTTTCAAACAAACCACATCATATATCCATGACTTTCACTGTGAGTACCCAAAAATCTACCTGTTCATCTGATAAATAGTCCTGCTCATCTTCAAGATGGCCCAAATGTCAGTTCCTCCAAGAAGCCTTTGCTCAACTCCCCAAATTTAGTCACGACCCTTTGTGAACCTCCATGACACTCTGTCCTGCTTTCTGACATACGGTTAATGATTTCTTTATACAGCCCTGTTTATGGCTTGGCTTCTTGCCTCCATGGAACTTGTCTCCCTCAAGAACTTCCATAGAGCCCAGTATAGAGCAAGCACCGCTTCTGGGATGAAATCAGTATCACCCTGAAAAACAATACATTCTAAGTTAGTATTAAACAATAGCAAAGCATCTCAATAACAGTCCTCAATAACAATTTAAGACTCATCACAAACAAGTTTATAATTATGTCCTAAATAACTGTGTAAGGTGAGCATAATAACACACATACATATGTAGTCCCAGCCCTTGGAAAGCAAGAGGATTACAAATTCAAATCTGGATCACATTGTGAGATCTTGTTTTGAAAATAAAAATAAATAAATAAAAAAGAAGGGGGGAAAAAAGGAGAAGAGAGGAGATTTGTATAGCCAATTCTATGGAAGCTATTGAGAAGGACTGATATACACTGACAACCCAGGACATTTGATGAGTAAGGCAGAATCCGATCTGCCCGTAGGAAGATGGGTATTTTCACAGCAGCTAGGAGAAAGGAGACAGCAACCCAGGTGACAGAAACCAGAAGAGATAGTCTATCCCTCACCTCATCATGTTCTACCTTTAATACCCACAAGAAGACTTGTTACACAGTTGATATACAATAGATGGATGAATGAAAATGGTATTACTACACCACTAGCTCTAGGAGCCCCTGTTGTTTGTCTAAGATGGAGCAGAGAACCCAAATGAGCTCCTGATTTTTGTGTTCCTTTACAAGAAGACAAGATGGGAGGATGGGAAGAAAATGAGCTGCTTTGGAGAGGCGTGGTGCTCTTATATTGCTTTTATTTCAGGGCTGAAAGAACCCTAGGCAACATCCTCAAGAGCAAAGGTTGGAGGTGAGATTGCTTTTTTTTTTGGGGGGGAGGGTATTTGCTGGAAACATGAACATTTGGATTTCTTTTCCTGGCTGGCTCTCCCATTTTTCCTCTTCCAGGAGATCAAGCTATGTTATCACCACCAAGATTTTTTGGGGAGGACAGTAAGTGATTGGAAAGAAGACCTATAAAAAATATGTGGTATCGGAGTAGGTGTTGGGGCTGCTGTCCCTCACCTACCATTCCAGATTCACATTCTGCCTATGAGGATCCATATAATCCCAGTCTCCCATAGCTCCAGACCAGCCCTTATCCTCTGTCTTTGTCATATCTCATCTTTGACTTAATTTTTTCCTGCAGGGCAGAAACTGAGCGAGGTCTGAGCCGCAAACACATTATTGAAGGTAAGAATTGAGAACTGGGAACTGGAGTGGCTGGGCATGGAAGCCAGGGGGAACTGGGAATATTTTTCAAAGTTCTGAATTGGTGGATTAAGGTGATCACAATAAAGGGGTACCATTTGAATCTTAGCAAACTAAAGCTGAAGTACTTAATCTTCCTCTCCTCAACCCCAGGCTTACAAGGATCTCTGGAACGCCTGCAGCTGGAATATGTGGACATAGTCTTCGCAAATCGTTCAGACCCTAACAGCCCTATGGAGGGTAAAAGCAGCACCCCAAAACTGACAGCCCTTAAAAACTGGATGCTTTCTTAAACCTTTGTCAGGAAGCCAGACCCCAATTCAACAGCCTCCTAAGCTCCATAGCAAAGACTCAGACTTCAAAACTTAGACAAGGAAGGAAGGCAAAGAATACAGACCTTTAATTGTAGACATGCCTGGGGTCTGGGTGGGACTGGCAGAAGTCTACAGGTCTGGAGTCTAGAATCCCAGTCTGACAGTGAGATTCTCCCTCTTCTGTGCACCTAGAGATTGTGCGAGCCATGACTTATGTCATCAACCAGGGCTTGGCCCTATACTGGGGGACATCCCGATGGAGTGCCACAGAAATCATGGTATGTGACCTCCTCCTCCTCCTCATTCCATACCTGTTTTTTTGCATGGCTATTCCAAACTGCCCAACTGGAAAGGGGGCAAGGAAGAAAATGAAGGGAATATTCTGATCCCAATCTCCTCCTCACACCCACCCAGGAGGCCTATTCCATGGCCAGACAGTTCAACCTGATTCCTCCAGTGTGTGAACAAGCAGAACACCACCTGTTTCAGAGGGAGAAGGTGGAGATGCAGCTGCCTGAGCTCTACCACAAGATTGGTGTGCAGCCCCTCATCCCTGCCTTTCTCTCCACCCAACCCATGGCACAGGTTGCTTTCCTATACCCCAAACTCTTGCTTTTAGGTGTTGGTTCAGTCACTTGGTCTCCCCTGGCCTGTGGCCTCATAACTAGCAAGTATGATGGGCGGATCCCAGATACCTGCAGGGCCACCATCAAGGTAAGATCTGCTGGTTTAGTATACTAGGACTGGATTATCTGGGGCTACTGTGTGGTGGACACGGCGGGAAGATGTTTTGCTGATTCTCCTTGACCACCAGGGCTACCAGTGGCTCAAGGACAAGGTGCAAACTGAGGATGGCAAGAAGCAACAAGCCAGAATCATGGACCTTCTCCCCCTTGCTCACCAGCTGGACTGCACCGTTTCCCAACTTGCTATAGGTGAGTTCCTGCCTCCCGACTGAGACCCATCCTTACATTCGTGTCTCCTTATTAAGGACCCTCGTTTTCAGACACTTAAGCTCCGTGTTCATCGTTCACCATCAACATCAGTTCTTTCTCTCTCTTCCTCTTCTGGTCCCAGCCTGGTGTCTCCGCAGTGAGGGTGTCAGCTCAGTCTTACTGGGGGTGTCAAGTGCAGAGCAGCTGTTGGAACATCTGGGCGCCCTACAGGTAAGCTGGAAACTCAAGAGGGAGAGCTCCTCTCTCTCCTGTCTCAGGAGTCAAGGCCCTGCTGCCTCGCCCAGTA
Organism: Typhlomys cinereus; assembly: GCA_023101885.1. NCBI lineage: Eukaryota > Metazoa > Chordata > Mammalia > Rodentia > Platacanthomyidae > Typhlomys > Typhlomys cinereus. The sequence continues at coordinate 3,052,751 of JALPQD010000101.1, read as the reverse complement.
CAGACTTTGCAGGGAAGAACCCGCAGAGAGAAGACCTGACTGGGGCACAGCTGGACTCCAACCCCAGACCCTTCCTCAGATATCCAGAAAGAACTGCCCTCCCTCCCCAACTTTCTTTCAGGTGCTGAGTCAGCTGACACCACAAACAGTGATGGAGATAGATGCGCTCTTGGGGAACAAACCACATTCTAAGAAATAGTCCGTTGGGGGCGCCAGGGACTCAACCCGAAGCGGTTGCATCGCCTGAGAACCGCTTCTGCCCCTCCCCCAGCAGATTCCCCCTCCTCCCCATGCAGAGCCAAGGTAGCCCTGCCCACCAACGAGTTCCGGCTTCGAGTAGCGATTCGCATGAACAAAGCCATATCCTTCCGCAGTGGGGCTTAAGAGAGAAAGTAGTCCACCCGCCCCCCTGCCGTGTCCCAAGGCTAGACCTTCTCGCTAATCCCGGGCATGAGCTATGGGACCGTCTCTTCTTTGCCATGTGGTCTCGCTCCTTTCTTCTCCCTATTGCCAAGGCCCAGAAAACACCTAGCAGATACAAGAAATATTCAGAGTACCTCAAAAGTGGTCCTTGAAATTTCATCAAGGGCTAAAGCATATAGTGAGTTGTGGTGTCGGTCTGGGACAAAGGAAATCGTTTTTTGTGTTATTCGTACAAAGGACGCCAGGCTGGTCCTGGCAGAAAGTAAACGATCATCCTCGAGAAATCAGATCCCTCCCTGCTTCTCGCCTAGGAGTGAAGGAGAACTTAAATCTGGAACTAGTGACAAACTTGCACTTACAGAAGGCGAATGGATGCAGAAGATAATACTGACAAAGAGAAAATCCATGGACGTACAGCAAAAGTAAAGGCGGCCGCTAGGAAACAAAGCTGAATGTTTTGCATCCCTTAGTGATGACCTTTGGGTCAGGGACAGAAACCTGGGGCTGAAATGGTCTGGGGACAAAATTTTGAGCCTTGAATGGCCCTGCTACTTGACAGAGGAGGACTTCAGTCTTCCTCCTGGCAATAACCCTACAGCAATAACGATGGCCCTTTTTCTGTAAGTCTTCCCAGGGAACTGTAAATAAAATCTCAGCTTGATCCTTACAGTGTCTAATGCAGGAAGGTGGGAGGTTATGGGCACAGCCCTGCATGTGGGATCCTTAGTCCATCATTAGAAAGCACACAGCACAGTTTTTTTTCCATTCACGTGAGTGGCTCAGGTATCTGGCTCCTAGTTATGATTCTCGAGGACCAGTCTCTCTTTAGATTCTAGTGACCCAGCTTCCTAGTTTTATTGCCTTTCTTAGGTTATTTTTGCCTCTGTGTGTGTGTGTGTGTGTGTGTGTATTGTATCCCTGTAGAAAATCAAGGGTGACTTCGGGAATTATCCTGGATTGCTTCAACCTTTTTGCTTCACTCTGGGATTTCCCAAGCTCCACCCACCAGGGCCAGAAGTACAGGCAGCAGTGGTTTCCACCTGATTTTTTTTTTTTACATGAGACTGAGATCTGAACTCAGAATCTTAACCCTTAAGCAATCTCTTTAGCCCTGCCCCCCCCCTTTTTAAATGACACCTAGTTGTGCAATACTCCTGTCCCCCTTTTGTTTTTAAAGTTGCATTTGTCATACTTGTTCCCATTTTGTATTTCTCCCCTCCCTTCTTGTACTGACATATGTCCAGACACTGAGTAGTTCTGTAAGGACTAGGTGAGAGGGGCTTCTGTTGAGGCTTTGTGGTCCATTAGAAGATAGGGCAAGACCTGCCTCTGGTAAAGGGAGCACAGAGAGAAGGAAGGGAAGAGTTATAATTTTGAGAGGAAAACTAGCAAAAGGTCAGGTGGGAGGGTAGCAGAAAAGCAGAATTAAATGGGGCTATGTCAGAGGCTGCCCTTATTTTCTTCCCCAGCCAACTCTGATTTCTTGGGGACAGGAAGTGGGTGGAAAGTTACAACCTTCAGTGATCACAAGGGATGGCAGGATGAGCTCAGCTGCCCTTAAATATAACCTCACCATCTCCCTGCTCCCCTCCTCATCCCGCCTGGATCCCGAAGCTAAGAGTGCAGAGTGAAACTAAATTTCCAAAAGAGAAACCAGCAGTGTGCTATTTACTGGATTAGCAACCCCCAGGATCAACTAATGAGTACTTACATCCACCCTTTTAATCTCCCACTCACTCTGGAAGACTGTGGAGGAATCAAAGAAGTAAAACGTATGACTAAACTATTCGTTCTTTTGTGACAAACATACAAGAATTTATCAATTCAAAATAGTATTCTCCTTAAATAGTTCTCTTGGAAAGCTATGCATTTCTTCTAATGCTGCCTCCCCCGTTGTGCCACACATTTTAAAACCTCAGAACTACCTCCAGAGGCAGTTTGGATGAAATTGGGTGTGTTCAGGGTAGAATGGCGGTACACAGAGGCAGTTGAGAGAGGGAAAAAAGCTCCTTGCAAACACAATTGTCATACTTCATTGGTTTATAAACATTTACTATATTTCTCCTTTATAAATTTAACAAATGTTTTGTTTGTGAGTCCTGCTATGAAATGACACAGGTATACAGTGGTGAACAAAATCAGACAGACTCAGAACCACCTTCACACAAGTTTACTGATGCAACAGCCGCATGATCACCGGTCACATACAAACTTCAGTTGTCCAAAGTCCAGAGGGAAGGATATGATGTTAGCAGCATTTGCGCTGGGTGCCTGACATAGTAAGGCTGCCCCCAGAGCAGAGAAATAAACAGTTGTTAATGATGTGAAAGTGAGAATGGTAAGAGAATAGCAGATGCAAAGCCTTAGAGGCAGAAGGGAACCTGCAAGCTGTGCTGGACAACTTTCTGTTGCTGAGACAAAATGCCTGATATAAACAACTTAAAGGGAGGGAAGACTTTTTTCTGGCTTGTGATTTCAGAGGTTTCAGTACATGGTTGCTTGGGCCATCTGCCTTCAAACCTGTGGCAGAACATCATGGCAGAAGCACATGGTGGAGCAAACTGTTCACCTTATGGTAGCTGGGAAAGAGGGAGGGAGGAAGGGGCTGAGCTCCCAAAATCCCCTCCAAGGACACATGCTCAATGACTTTTTCCACTGGGCCGCACATCATAACAGTTTCTCTGCTTTTCCAAGTATCATCACCTGGGAATCAGGCCTTCAACACATGGCCTTGGAACAACATCTAAGATCCAAACTGTAACAATTAAGTCCAAAGGTCTCCAAAGGCAGGTTGTCTAAAGAGAAAAAAGAATGGGGGGTTGGAGGGAGGGGGGCACCGGTGTACCTGTTAAGTTTGTATGAGTGGAAATAAAAAAAATTAAAGAAAAAAGGAGTAAAATGTAAGGCATGGACTTTCAGAGAACTTTAGAATATTATCTTAATCCTAAAAATAGTGGAAAAATGTCTATTTCAGATATCTATTGACACACAACAGACCCTTCCAAAAACTAGTGGTTTGAAGTAACTTAAATTTTTTTTCATGATTCTGTGGGTTGACTTGGGAGTTCCTCTTGACCTCCTTTATGCTGGCTGTATTCATTTAGCAGGTTAACTGAGCAGGAACATTCCAAGATGTACTAGTTACTCTTTTCTGTTGCTGTGAGAGAACACCCAAAGTCAAGCAAATGAAGGGAAGAGGGGAGATTTATTCAACTTACAGTTCCAGAGGGAAGATACAGACTTTCATGGTAGAAGTGGCATGGCTGGTGGCAGAAGCTGGAGGCGGACTAAGTCACAACCACCCAGAGTAGACCTCTCCCAGAAGTAGAATGGGACTAATCCACATCAAGGCCTACTCCCTGTGCTTGCTTTCCTCTCAAAAAACTCCACCTCCTAAAGGTACCATGACCTTTCCAAATACACGAGACTGTGGGAGACATAACACAAGAGGACCTCGTTACTTCATCAGGCAGTTAGCAGGTCCTGTGCTGGGGTCTCTCTAATTCTCACATGTCTTCTCCCTCCACTGGTCTAACCTACTTCCTGACACCGTGGTCTCAGGGCAGCCTCCTAAAGGCAAAGGCGGAAGGCACAGCCTCTGAAGAACACGACTTTTGTCTCTTCTTATGGGTCATGGTTGGTTATAAAGAACTCTCTGCAAACAATGTAGAGGAAAATCAGAAGGCCAGAGTTCCTGTGGATCAAGTGAGTAAGAGACAAGAAATGATGGTAGCTTGGATTATGATGGACCTGTGCAGGAGGTGGAGATAAGTAGGTGAATTATATATTTAAGAGACAAAATGAGCTAGGCTTGGGGATATGTCAGGAAAGGAAGGCTTAAGGTAGAGAAGGTGTCAAGTGTAAATTTCTGAACTGGGCAAAGGAGGGGGAAATATAATACAGATCAGGAGCTTAGAGGTGACTGTTAACCATGGAATACTTTGGGTACATTTGCATCATAGAATCTACCTTAGATGATAAAGGTCTAGACTAGCCAGATGGCTCAATAGGTAAAGATACTTGCCGCACAAACCTGATGATCTGAGTTTGATCCCCAGAATCCATGTTTACATGCTTATGTGGAAGGAGAGAACCAAACCCACAGGTGGTCCCTGGAGCACCCCCCCCCCCATACACACACATCATGTACACACAAATAGGACAGAGATCCTATCCAAGCAAACAAACGAAAACTCTAAAACGTAGCAAAACCTACCACCCTTACTACTCGGGTTTTAACAATTCAGTTAAAAAGATGAGTTCTGTCTTACCTGTGAAAAGCCAATAAATGCTATAGGTATAGAGAAACATATCTTGGATCATCCAAGAAATGGAGTGTTGAAAATATTGGGTATGAAGACTTTAAGAGAAAACAATATAGGCTGGAAATCCAGGATGATAATAATAATAATAGCTGTTACTTATCTGGTGTTTTCCTGGGTACCAGGCACTATTTAAAGCACCTTACATACACAAGCTCTTTTGAGCCTTACTATTATTATCAACATCTTGTAGGTGAGGAAATCGAGATGCAAGAGAAATAAGTAACTTGCTGTGGTGTCACAACTGCTGGCTAAGCCAGCTGTGTCGAGATTGTCATTACCCTCTACAATAGAACTTGAGCTTCAGGTCCAGAGGAGGGTGAGGAGGCAGGCTGGGTGTGGGTGCCACACCATAAGGGAATGTGGATTGTGAGTACCACGTCCTGTTTACCAGTGAGAGAAGTCAGACCCCTGAGTCAGAAGTCATGCTAGGCTGCTTTGCTGGAGGTTATCATAGTGAGTGGGTGACCGGAGTCTGGATGAAAAGATTCCCAGCATTCTTGGAATCTAAATCCCTCCTGGAGGCTGGGATGTTAGTCTGGAGTTGAACACTTTGGGAAGGCAGAAAATTTGGGAAGCAAGTCTTACAAGACCACAGGAGGTCATGTGTAAAAAGGAGAGGCGAGGACAACCAACCAGGAGCCCAATAAAGGTTGGGCAGAACCACAGTAAAACTGGAATTGTAAATCAGCTTGCGTGGGGTTGTGAAAGAGTATGAACAACTGACAAAACAGGTCAAGAGGGACTTAAGGACTGCGCCTGTGCCTGTCTGTAGGAGTTGGAGAAGGGACCTGGGGATTTGCATCAGACAAATAACTGAGGCTTGGTAGGGGAGGGGCTGAAGGCGGTCTTGGGGAGGGCACTGAGTCGGACTTGCCCCTGCGCCCCCCCCTCCAATCCCCCGGGAGTATAGACATCGCCTGAGCAGCTTCTCCAGATGCGCCATCGCTCGCATTCCCCAGCCTCGTGCCTCCACCGCCCCCACGCGTGCCGCAGCTGGGAGAGGCCCGACCTCTGCATGACGCCTCGAGGGAGGGGCCTCACTATTAAAAGGGGAACGAGGCCGCGGCGCCGGCCCCAGGACACAACCCAGACTAAAGGAAGGCTTGCTCGTTCTGTGCACACGAGCGACGCCTTCGAACCTCGGGTGGACACGATGCCGCTCCTGATGCGGGTACCCTCTCTTCCCGAGCTGGGCGAGTTGGACTGCAACATCTGCTACCGATCCTTCAACCTCGGGAGCCGGGCGCCCCGCCGCTTGCCCGGTACGGCCCGCGCTCGCTGCGGACACACGCTGTGCACCGCCTGCTTGCGCGAACTAGCCGCGCGTGGCCACGGAGGCCGGACGGCCGCGCGCGTCGTGCGCCTGCGCCGTGTCGTCACGTGCCCTTTCTGTCGCGCGCCCACCCCGCTCCCGCGCGGCGGAGTCTCGGAGGTGGCTCTAGACCCGGCCGTGTGGTCCCAATTAGAGGAAAAAGCGCGGGCTGAGCAAGAACGAGATGAGGCGGGGAACCCGGCCAAGGAAAGTGGCGACAATGAAGGGGAGGACAACGACACGGAAGAGGCGCGCGAGCCGGGTGCGGGACCTAGGAGCGCGGGTTGGCGTGCGCTCCGGCGGATCGTGGACAGGGTCCTGGCGCCCGCGCGCCGCTGGCGGCGTCCGTTGCCTAGCAATGGTGAGGGGCAGCCTAGGGAGGATGCCGGGCACCGAGCACCGAAGAACGCTGCCGATTTAGGTTGCATCCTCCTGCTGCCACTAACCCTTCTTCTTTCCTCCAGTGCTCTACTGTCCAGAGATCAAGGACTTTGCCCACATGACCCGTTGCACGCTGTAGCCGAGGAACCTGGGCGCTATGACAGAAGGAAAGTGGGAACAGCAACCCTGGACGTACTTTAATTCAAAGGGTTGATGTCAAGACTACTCTACCCCTCTGTGATGCTGAATTGGTACGTGATGGGGGAGTTGAGCAGAAGGCAGAGCATCCTAGGAAACGTTCATTCTGAGCTACAGAACCTCCTAGATGAACTTCTCCCCGTGTACTCACTGTGCCAGCATTACATTTTCAAGATCGAATGGCCGGGGGATGATATAAACAAAGCCTACGTTATTGTGGGAAGAAAACAGACTGTTTTCTTAGCTGTGGCGTTGGCTTTTGGCCAGGGAGGCTGTGGTGTGTTTAAGCAACAGGTCCCATTTTAGCAGTTGCCAATGACTTGAAATGTTAGAGAAAAGACAGAAAAGAAGAAAAGAGGCAAATTTTCATGCCCTGTTATTCTCTGGCATATAAGGATGCTGGCATGCCATCGCCTCATTTTTAATTCTAAATTCCAGAAATTACTGAGATGGACTCCCTCCTAAGATGGGGGACTTTGCACACACAGCTTGCTAACACAGGTATGGAAATGTCCAAGGGGCTATTTGTGAGGCCTTAAGAAAGGCTTATCAGGAACAGATGAACCACTTGTTCACCTGCTTTTTTTTTTTTTTTTTTTTTTTTTTCCGGTGCTGGGGACCGAACCCAGGGCCTCGCGCTTGCTAGGCAAGCGCTCTACCACTGAGCTAAATCCCCAACCCTCACCTGCTTTTTTTAAATACTTTTATTTATCTACTGGAAAAAGATGTTCACATCATTTAAAAATTTGTCCATAGTGGAACATTGTTTATCATGAGTTGTATTTTAAAACCCTGTAAATATTTGAAAGTAGAGACAGTTAAGGACCAGCATGTTGATGTCATTAGGATCTTGCTGGAAGTGCAGCATGTCAGATCCCAGTCCAGACTTGGTCAGAGTTTTCACAATCCCAGGTGATTTGTGTGCGTGTAAATTAAGTACTGCTCTAGAGCTGACACATGGGATGTCATCATCTGCGGGTAGAACGTTGAAAACACTCGTAATACACCATTTTGTTTGAAGTTCTAACATGACATCCTATTGCTGAAAGAAAACAATATTTTTCTAAGTGAAAAAATATGAGCTTATAAAAGACCTCGATTTTCAGGGGTCGCCAAAGCTATTTGTAATTGACAAATAAATGTATCCACATGTAGAGTATAAGCCTTCATTTTTTAAGCCATATCTTGGCTTTTTCTGGTCCTTAAGACTCAGCTTAAATGCTCCTTTTTGGGAGCCCTATATGTAATCTCCTATAATGTAATAAATACCTTGTTTTCACTATTTCTTGTATATATGCTGCTGAAGCAAACAGTGTATTTATTTTCTGATATGTTTTCTGAGTATCTCCGGAGTATGAGCTCCACTATCTCCAGGGCCATTAACAATGTTAATGTGTAGTATGTACTCAATAAACATTGGATTCCTCTTTATTTTTTTTTGATGTCATATTGTTAAGAACAAAGTATCTGTCCTCACTCAACCTTTGATAGGCTGTTTGTGAATGGGATAAGAGATTGCCTAGAAGTTCATGCCTTTGGCAAGCTGTGCAGGTCTGACAGCCCTTTTTTTAAAAAAAATTTTTAAAGTGCTTTCCAAGGCAAAGAAAAATCATACCCATGGAGCTGTGGTGACCTCTACTGACTCTTCTGGGAAGTGGTACTTTGAAGATGGGAACGATGTGCAGGGGAAGGCAGCTTTCTTTGAAGCTGGTCCTACACTTCTGTGTTCTGACCAGGAAGCCCCGCTCCCCCATTGCACCTCACCATCACCGTGGCCTCAGGGACCCTGATGCTCACCAGCAGTACACTGAGCTTATGATATCGCTGGCATTGGGAAAGGGTCCTTTTTAGAGAGAAAAATGCAGAAAGTTACAATTGAGGGGGAAAATTAAGACAAAATAGCATCATCTTTTTTATCCCATCTTCCCACAAGCATTCCCTCCAGCCAAAAATAACAGCACACAGAAAGGAAAGTATAATTTATATGTACAACCAATAACCTGATACAGAAGAGGGGATTGGGACAGACCATGAGTGAGCGTGAAGAGACTGGGAAAGGGGCAGCAAGAAAGTAAGGGGCAGTGAAGAGGAAGTGGGGGGGTTCCTCATGCAGACTGCCACTCTGGCCCCTCCTGCAAGGGGGGATGTGCCCATATCTCCCTAGCCTGCTGTCCACTGTTGCTCTGGTCCCATAGGCAAGGTAAATCCCCTGACTAAGCTTCTGGCCTAATCCACTCATAATTAGTCTGTATCCAGGCCTTGAGGAGGGAGGGTTAGAAGTCCCCCAGAAACCTGAGCCCCAGAGTGGGAGGTCTTCCCCCCAAGACTGGCCCTCTGTATTATCTCCCACCCTTTCTAGGATTTGGTTTCCTAAAACAGGTTGGGGAGCTCCTCTTTGGCTTGAGGGAGTATCACCCAACCATTACTTTGTGGGGTGGTCCTTGGTCCCTAGGGAAGGGGAGTAGGTCCCAACACAAGATGCGGGTACACAGGAGGTAACTGAGCCAGTGAACGGTGCCTTTATTCTGAGGCTGAACAGAAATGGACTCCCTCCCTTATAGCTGCTCCACCCTCCATTTTGGGAGAGGCAGGGACAGGTAACATGCAGCCACCCCACCTCTTCCCTTCTTCCTCCCAGGGTTCATCTTCACGCTATAAAAGTTGCTCTCCTGTCTCTGAAGCTCTTTCCCCACTTAAGTTCCTAAAGGCCAGGCAAGGCTAATCCCCCAGTTTTGCAGGAGGTGGAGGTGATATTGCAGGAAAAGAGACTGGGGAGGCTCCAGCTCTCTCCTCCCGACAATCATTTATTGGGAAGCTGTATATATTTGGTGGCCGGGGGATAACGGTACTGAAGACCCTGCCAACCATCTCCCACCCAGACGTTCACACCAGCACAGTCTTAAAACTTGGTGGGAAAGGAGTGCGGAGGTGGAGATAGAAGGGGCCCTTGGAGAGGAATTATAGAGGGGCGAAGGGGATCCTAGCCCAGTGGTGGCCCAAGGTGTGGGGAAGGTGGAGGGTTGGCAGCAGGCCCCGAGGCCTGAGATGGGGGTCGGCCCCGATGACGGGGCCTAGGTGAAGGGCAGGCCTGGGATCCAGTCAGTCGTCTATACAGATCACCTCCCCGGCTCGGGGTTCCTTCCGATCCAGCCCGTCTGACACCAGTGCTCCCACCATTTCCTTCTCCTTCTTCACCAGCACTGGAGGGCCGTTGGTGGCGGCTGTTTGGAAAGGGAATAAGGATAGGTCACACCCCATAGGACTAAAGCACTCCCCCTGACAACAGTCGATCCTTACTTTTAGGTTACCTCTTGCCACTTCTGATTTATTTTAGTGAGTGTGGGAAGACCAGGCTTCTTCCTGAGGTTCCCAATGGCAAGTCTGTCTCCCCTCCCATTCTACCCCTTCTGAACTCACATTCACTTTATCTTGGGGCAACCCAAGTAGAAAAACTCAGTTGGAAATATGGAGCCATTAGGTTGGCTACTTTTTTTTATTTTGGCTTATTTGTTTGATATAGCTTCTCTCACTAGCCCAGACTGAGGACTCTCAGAAGCTTTCCTGCCTAATGAGTAAGGTTTGTGACCATGGGGAAAGGAATGCACAAAACAATGTGTAGAACAAAGCTCAAAACTAATTCCCTAAAGCACTGCAAAGAGTGAGATGGGTTGGAGCCGAACATGGGAGTCAAGCAGGAAGGAAGCTTAGTAAAAGACATGGAGAAGCAGCTAGTTAGAGAGCACCATCTAACCTGTGATGAAGGACCCTGCAGGCATCTGGCTGTAATTGGCGCCTGCGGCGGCCAGGGCCCCTACGGGAGCGGCGCTGAAGGCTGCCCCGTATCCCGGAGGTGTGGCGTAAGGGCCCGGAGGGAAGGCCTGGAATAAAGCAAACAGGTTGGTTAGAGGAGCAATGTGTTCAGGGATGGATACTCATTCAAGGGTGAAGACTCTTTTTCCATATGTATAGGATTTTGGTGTGTGTGTGTGATTATAATGTTTTCATGAATGTGTATGTGATTGATTCTAATTGTGCAATTCTGGTGTGTGTGTGTGTGTGTGTGTATGAGAGAGAGAGATTGATTCTGTCATGTGTGCATTTGTGTGTAATTCTGGTGCGTAGGAATAACCCCAACAGGGAAAACAAGTTGGAGGAAAGAGAGTTACCGGTGTGGGGTGAGGCTCCGTGCCCTTGCTGGCCAGCCGGCTGAGAATGCTGCGCTCGGACATCTGAAGGCGGGCTGCGATGGGGGGTATTCGGGACAGCGTGGCTGGCAGGCGGGTCACGTCCGCCTTCATGTCGCTCAGCAACTCCTCCAGCTGGTTCAGAACTGGGGCCCGGGCCACAGAGAAAGAAGGGCAAGGAAAAGACAGGGAAGAGAGAGATGGAGCCAGAAAAAGTGACAGTCAGATGGACAAGTATAGTCAGAGAGAGAAAGAACATGGACAAAGAGCCACAGACCAAGAGACAGAGGCCAGGTCACCACATAAGACAGATGGAAGGAAAGAAGAAAAAGGAATACAGAAAAAAGTGGGGAGGGGAAAGACATTGGAAGACACGGGGTCAGGGAGTTGTCAGAACATCCCATCCTGGAAGAGGGAGGTTTGGGATTGGGAAAAATAGGGAGGAAGTGGGAGGTGTGGGAGGTTTGATTTAAGGAATCAGTTTTAGTACACAAGGGGAAGGGAGATTAGAGGGTAAGCATTACAGACTCAAGGAATCGGTGGAGGGTCTAAGGGGGCAGGAACCAGTCGTTACACCAGTATAATCAAGTGGCTAAGAGGGTTCAGGGATTTAATCTATTTCCAAATAAGGGCGTAGGAGAAAGGACTGAAGGTCAAAAGGAAGTTTCATGGCTTAAGAGCATAGATGGATGGGAAGTTGTGTCTGCCTGGTGAGGTGCACGAGCTGTTGAGGAAATGTGTAGTCTGTGGAATCAGAAGTAAGGATTTTTGTGGCGTACACACGCTAGGGACCATCAGCAGCAAACAGGAGCACAATATGACTCTGCTGCCAGGGAACTGGTCCTCGGCTGCAGGGGCCGCATCCCACCGCACACTGAGGGGAATACCATTAGCCAAGGAGGAGGTTTGGCAAGGGCAGGTGCTAAAGGCTAAAATTTGCGAGGGGATCAGATGGGTCAGAGGTGGGGTTAGAGGTTGGGGAAGTGGTTCAAAGGGTAGAGGGGTGGGGTGGGAAGATTTTGAGGGGTGCGGGGTGAAGACTTACGCAGCGTTGTGGGCCCTCCCCCGCGCGGGGCCGCCGCGGCCCTTACCCTTGTGCAGGACGGCGTTGGCCGGCTTGTTCCCTGCCAGCGACTCCTTGGAGAGGTGCTGGTGGCTCTCGGCCAGGCACTCGGCCTCGGCGAAGCGGGCGTGGAGGGCCATGGCGGGGTGCGCCGGCTCCTGTGACAGGTTCAGGTAGGCCGCCCGCCGCAGCTGCTCCTCGATCACCAGCGCCTGCTCCAGGAGCTGAGGCAGAGATGAGAGACCCCAGTGATGTACCCAGCACTGGGGGTCACCACGCCCTCACTAGTGCCCAGATACCTTCAGTTCCCCAGGTGTGACCCCAACATCAACCCTTACTTCAGTCCCATGTCACTCTTCACCCCCCATCCTTTCTTCTCTCCTTCCCACCTTGAACCTCCGGGCCAGGAATTTATTTTTCATCTCCAGAAAGTTCCCCTTATTGGCTTCGGTTTTAAACGGCTCATTGATGATTGCAAACTGAGCATCGTTCTGGATGTCCTGCCACCGTGCATAGCCATGGCTGTCAGTGAATGAAAGAGGACGATCAAGGAATTTAACAAGAGGGACTTAACTAAGAACACATGCTCCTTTTGACCAGATTTCCCCCAAATGTGGCCCAAGCCTCCCTGCCCTGGGCGTGCACTTGTCTTTCATGTAGTCCTCTTTCCTGCTTAAAGAATCTTTTTCTTCTTGCATTTGCATGAAAGGATACAGGACAATCCCAGCCAGCAGCCAATAGTCATGTCTTCGGTGCCATATCTCATTGAGTTTCCCCGAAGAAATAGCTGCCCGTTCTTCATTCTGCCATAGTGTGTGAAGCTCTGCAAAGGAGACAGCAGAGGGCTGGGTAACAGGTACTGCCCCACAAATGAGACCAGCATTGGCATGGCTGCTGCAGAAAATCTCAGGAGGCAGAGATGGGTCCCCAGCACAAGCTACCTGGCCAGACCAGCTGCGTCAGTGAGCCCTGGTTCAGCTGAGAAACTGCCTCAATAAATACAGTGGAGTGCAATCAAAGAAGACACCTGATATCCACTCTGGGTCTTCATACACACCCACACACACACATATATACCATACACACACACACACACACACACACACACACACACACACACACACGAATGAAAAGAAAGAGGGTTGCAGAAGCAACAGGGGTTTGTGAACCATATCCATCCTAATAGTCAGGCACAGATGGAAAACTGAATATCAGCAGAGTACTAAAAACCCAAGAGGAGTGGGCAAAGGTTAGTTGGGGTAAAGAATGAAGTTAGCTATGAACAGTTTTAGGACTGAGATGAAAGATGGTATTAGACACAGGTATGGAACTAGACAGTACATTTCAGATTCACAGCAGGGATCACTGTTAGCATGTACCATTTCATGGTACTCAAAAGTACATGGAGCAGGTAGTCTCAGACAAAGTGAGAAAGCCCTTAAAAAATGGACAGTAAGGAGTTTTAGCATAAGAACCTCTCTCACCTGTGAAGCCACCGTCTGCAATATTGAACATGAACCTGGGCTTTTCCACCTTCTCTTCACGGCGCCCATTGGACCGGGGCTCGTCTCGAGGAGGTCCAAGTCGGAGTTCTCGGTCTCCTTTTGCATCTTCTGCTAGGCCAGATGGGGCAAAGCTTACGCCTCAGATTGGCCACCTCCCAGGTTCCAAGACTACTCACTACATGTATTGTACTGGCTCTTCCAAGACCTACCCACCCAAGACCCAGGCACTTGGTCCCCCACACTCCACCTCCCCTGATCCCCTCAGGGACCCAGGTGTCCTGTCCTTCTACCCATTACCTCTCTTGCCCAAATCCCCTGTTTCCCCCTCGGGCTTCTCCCTGTGTTCCTGTCCATCCAACGGCTTCTCCTCCCCCCTTTCTCCTGGCGTTGGCTCTGTGGCTGTGGGAACGGACAGGGGATAGGAAGGATGTCGTTCCCTGATCTCAGAAGAGGAAATTTCAAAATTTGAGTTCCCAATCACCCCTAAGACAATGCACCTACCAGACTTCTCTCTGTCCCCTCGATACCCAGGCTCAGGCTCCATCTCTCCGGGTACCCCTGATACTTCATCCTCTAGTGGAGTTTTCCTTGGCTCCAGCCGCTCCCCAAGTGATGGGGCTGGGCTGGGGGCATCAGCCTAATGGAGGACAGTAGAGTCCAGATGAGCTAAAGGGTTCCTAGGTACCTGGCTGCCAAGACCCCTCCAGACCCTTCCACCCCCCTTCTCTTCAGAGGGAGTCAGGTGGCTACACACCTCTGTCTCCATCTTTTCACCAATTTTGCTGTTCTTCTCTGGCTTCTCCTCTGGATTTTCAGTGTCACCCTTCTCAAGAGGTGTCCTTATGCCATCTCCTTTATCACTTGGAGCAGGAGTAGCTGTGGGTGCAGACACAGTGCTATGGTCTAGATATGGCTAAAGTGTTCTTTGAGACTTCATGTGTTGAAACTTAATGTCAGTATTTAGAGGTTGGTTTGGAGAGATAATTAGGGTTAGATGAGGTCATCAGGGCGAAGCCCCCATAACTGAATCCTAGTGACATTTAAGAGAGAGAAACAAAAACAGACATGCATGCTCCCTGTCTTTTTCCATATGATATTCTGGGTGACCTCAGGATTCTGCTAGCAAGAAGGCCATCGCCAGATGCAGTCCTTTGACCTTGGATTTCCAGAGATGAGACAAAATAAACCTGTCTTCTATATAAAGTTGCCTGGCTTCAGGGATCTCATTACAGTCATGCAAACAGATTAACACAGGGAAAAAAGCACCTGGCTACACTTTGCTTCTCCCATTCCCCTGACTGCCCAATTACCAGGTTTAGAGGTGCAAGGACTGACTGCCCAATTACCAGGTTTAGAGGTGCAAGGACTGTTGGTTGCAGAAGCCTCAGGAGTAGTAGGAGATGTTTTGGTTGGGGAGGAAGCCCTGGAAGAGCGCTTGGAGTCAGCACTAGGGTCAGGCATCAGCTCCGGCATTGACCAGCGCCCATTGATGTGCTCAAACTCTTGCACCTGAAGAAAAGGGGTTGGAGTGGCAGGGGTCAGCTCTAGGCATTGGGCAATAGGAAGATCCAGGCCCCTCTGCATCATACCAGCCTAAGCTGAAACTCAGGAACAGAAGACAGAAGAAAGACAAAGACTAAATGGTTAGTCTGATGTTTTGCGTAAGGAAGATTCTCTCTTTTTCTCTGTCTCTGTTTTTCTTTTTTGTTGTTGTTAGACAAGATCTTATGTTCCTCCAGGCTGATCTTGAACCCACTATGTAGCTGAAAATAACCTTCCTTGTATTTCTGATCCTCTTGCCTCCATCTCCCGAGTGCTACAATTACAGGTAAATGCCACCATCCCCAGTTTGACATGGTACTAGGGTTGGAGCCCCAAGCCATGCCAAGCAAGTTCTCTGCTAGAGTCACATCCCAGCCCCGGTACCTTCTTCTTGACGAGAGACATGACTCCGATGCGGGTCAGCACCTGCTGGCGACTCAATCCCTCCCGAGGGACCCCATCAGCGAAGGTTTCAGAGCCATCTGCTCCAGGCTCACACAAATGGCGCATGAATAAAGACACATAAGCCCTAGAAAGCATGGGAGTGGAAGGAAGGTGAGGAGCCTCAGAAGGGGTGTGGATGATGATGAAAATACTGAGATGACTGAACTGGATGTCACTTCCTACATGCTTCTAGAACTACTCCCGTGGGTTCTTACTCCCACACTCTAAGTCCTGTCTCTCGTTGGCCTCTGACCCTCACCTGCCCACCCTGCATCTCCTGAGCCTCGGTACTTTGATCCTGGGCCCCATCAGTCAGCTTTTCATCCTGTTCACCAGCTCCTCCTGCCAGGTTATTGTGGCCAAGTCAATGTAGGGCCAGGCCGTGAGGCTTCTCCCTCAAACACCTCTCCCACTATGGAGAAGATCTGGCCCCTCTATTGTAGGCTCTGCTGAGGAGAAGTGGAATAGTCTGAGTCCACTTCCCAGGAAACAGAGTCTGGAGTTGTCATAAAGGTAGGGCATGGTGATCAGTTGAGTAAGGTCACATCATATGGCAGCCAGAAGGAAGAAAGTAACTCCCAAAGCTCTTAGCCCCTCCTTCAACTCATCCCGAAGTCGTCCACACTCACTTAAACTCCTTCTCGGTCTTGCCTCTCAGGTCCCGCACCAGCCACTGGGTGGTGAAGGCATCCTGCGGTGGCATGCCCCAGCGCATCACAGCATTAAGGAAAGCCTTCCGCTGTCGGGTATTGAATCCCAGTACCTGAAGGTAGGACAAGGAGGCAGGGGCTATGCGTGACCAGGAATCTCCAGTCTTGTTCCTCCTACCCTCAAAGATCCAATTTCCAATGCAGCGCCCTCCATTCTCTCTTTAGAGGACAGGCAGGGGCCTGGGACAAGTCTCACCTCAATGTTGCCCCCAACTCGAGCCAGCAATGGAGGCAGTGGTTTGTCCTTTTCATTACGGAGCTGCCTCTTTGACTGTCGACGCCCTGTGGTTGACAGTGACATCAGTTAGTAGGCCACCACCTCCACTAAGCCTGCCATCCTCTGCACCCATTCCCATAGGGCACAGAACACAGGGATGGTCTGGGTCACGTTTGCTTCTGATTTTCGTCCAAACACTTTCAGTACTACTAACTCAGTAACTCTAAAAGGAGTCACATTTGGAAATAATAGCAAATATTTGTACAGACAAGTTTACTCACAGGAAGGTAAAATGATGTAATCTCTCTGTGTGGGTGTGCGTGTGGGTATGTGTTTAGATGAGGTCTATGTTGCCCTAGTGGGCCTCAAACTATCCCTTTACCACTACATATGGCTACTTTTCTTGATGTGAGAACATCTAATCCAAAAGGTTATATGTTCCAAATTTTAACAGGGAAAAAATTATGGCTATTTCTTCCTTTCCATTTGCAATTTTTAGTTTTCTATCAAATAAGCTCTTTAAAAAAAATTGGGGGGAGGCTCACTTGCCCCTCATAGACTCCATATCTGTGAGTTCTTTCCAGCTCCCTTGCCCCTCATGGATTCTTTTCTCTCCTCTAATAAAATCTACCTTAATCCTCAAAAAAAATTTTTTTGAGATATTTATGATACATAGTCAGGATAACTTCAGACTTGCATATCTCCTGCCTCACAAATGCTGGGACTGTAAGTTATGTACCAACATTCTCCACTCAGAGAAAACTGTGTTTGCCCAGAAATAGTGGGCTTGGGCTGCTGAGATGGTTTAGCAAAGGTAGCTGTGTGCAAACCTGGCAACCTGAGTTTGGTTTGATTCCCACAGCCCACACGGTAAAAATATAGAACTGACTTCTACAAGTTGTCCTTTGACTTCCACCAGCATGACAAGGCATGTGTGTGCCTGCTCACACACACTCTCTCTCTCTCTCTCTCTGTCTCCCTCTCCCTCTCCCTCCATTTCTCTCTCCTAAATAGAAAAAGACAGAATAGCAGGCTTAGGGAGGTAGAAGCTTAACCCCTGAGCCATCTCTCCAGCCCAAAATAATGAGCTTAAGGCCAGTTAGGAAGTGTTGAAGATCTGAGACAGAAAAGTTGGGAAAAGTCGCCACCTTCAGGACGCTCGTCGAAGTCTTCATCCTCCTCCTCTGACCCCACGGAGTACTCTGATTGGTTATCTGTGAGGGTAGAAAGGGCTTTATCAGTCACCAGCGATTCCTGGAGAGCCCTTTGACATAGATTCTTCCTCGGGGAGGTTTCTCCACCTCCCCCCTGGCTTGGCTCTTCTGGGGACACTGGGTCACATACTCTGAGCTATCTATACTCACTGCCACCTTCAGTTTCTAGTCACTCCTGCTGTCACCCTGACTCCTGTCAGAGCAGCTCTAAGTGATGATCCTCTAGGTCCCCTCTGCAACTTTAGACAGACAGTCACCCGTAAATCTACCTGGCCTTGGAGCAGCTTCCCCGGCCCTTCCTGCCGACCTGGCCGCTTTCCCTATGCATCACATCATGCCTCCTGTCGAGGGCAGTCCTCACCTTGGTCCTCCTGAGCAGCATCGTTGTAGTTAACCTGCTTTCGAACCCGCTTGCCCTTGCCCAGGTTCCGGGCGAGGTCTTCCTGCTGTTGCTCATAGTGATGCCTCAGCAGCTTCTCCCAGTAGTCAGGGTCCACGTTTTCCTCCTGCTTGATGATCTCTCGCTCAATTTCCTCAATCTGAAGAGCAGCGGAGTGACAGTTGGCAGTCTCCTTCTTCACAAGTCCTTTGGCTATGACAAAATCTCTACCACCTTAGCCAAATCCTACTCACTGTCCCTCCATTCTTTCTCGGGTCTGCATGTAGTTTTTGGATACTGTACGTTTCTCCTATTACCTTGGCTTATAATATTGCTCATTCGTCCTCACTCTTGCTCTTTTCTAAACCTCTCCTCTACTTCCCTGAACCTTCCTCCCACACTGACCAGGGTGTACCCTTCAGCAATTACCAGAACTCTTGGCGCCCAAGTCTCTCTCCAAACTTCAGTCTCATCTATTAGAATGAGTAGCTATTTAAGGCCCACTATTGGTCTTGGCTGGGAGCCAAGTGAGACGTCAAATCAAAAATAAAAGTAAACGAAGTCCTTCCTACTCAAAATTCAGGGAAGGGAAGCTAGAAAGATGGCTCAGGGGTTAAGACTTTGCCTTGCAAGCAGAAAGAAGAGAGTTCGGATTCCAGGGCCTACATAAAAATGCCAGGCTGAAACAGCAGCGGCCTGCAGTTCTGGTCCTGGTGAGCAGAGTCCGGGAAATTCCAGAACAAAGCAAACAGGAGGTAGTAGCATTCTAGGATGATTCCCAAAGTCACTCATGGTCTTCCACAGGAGCAGACAGTGCCCCCACACACACAAATAAACAAATAAATAGAAACAGCTGTAGAAGATCGAGATTGGCCCCAAGCTTCTCACCTTGTCTTCTTCTCGAACAACATACTGGGCCACCTTGAAGGAGCTAAGATATTCATTCATATTCTGCACGTCGGTGTCCTCCGTTGCATCCTGGTTCCGGTCCAGCAGTCGAGCGATGGCTTCATTGTCATAGTGGATCACACTGCTGTCCTCTTCCTTATTCTCCCCTGCAGAGAGGAGGGATAAAGGAGGACTTGAGACTCTAACCAGAAGCTCAAGGGCTCTTGAACAGCATGGGCAAGGCTCCACTGTTTCCTTTTCACAGGGCCCTATAAAGGGAAGGTGTATCCCTGGAAGACCAAGTTGAAGGGGTTTTGCTTGGTCTGCTTGGGCAGCCGATGAGATTCTCCCCTCACAGGCTGCTGAGAAGAAAGCATCTCCCTCCCCACCCCAGGTTATGAGAAGAGCAGCGCCTGCCTCAGTAGCTGCAGAGGTTCTCACCCTCGTTTTCATCCTTGAACAGCTCCTCGGTGCCAAATTTGAGGATGTCATCCAGCTCCTGCTTGGACATGGAGCCGGCCTTGGAGCCCAGCCCTGGCCGCACCACCAGGTGCGTGAGCATCATCTTTCTCTTGGCCACCTGCGTGATTCTCTCTTCCACGGATGCACGGGTCACAAACCGGTAAATCATAACTTTGTTGGCCTGGCCAATCCGATGAGCTCTGCTGAAGGCCTACGGGACAGGAGAAAGGAGCGGGCAGCCAGGGGAGTGGCACAGAACGTGGCTGGGAAAGGAGGAGGGTAGAGCAAGGCTCTTCCCTAGGACCTACACTGAACAGGACACCCTTTCCATGAACCCAAGTCCCCCGCTGCCTAGAGCCGAGGCTCCAAGAGCCAGGTCCCCACCTGGATATCATTATGAGGGTTCCAGTCTGAATCGAAGATGATGACAGTGTCAGCAGTGGCCAGGTTGATGCCCAGGCCCCCAGCTCGGGTGGACAGGAGGAAGCAGAACTGCTGAGCCCCAGGAGCTAGGAGGTGAGAATTAGGAGGCCAGGTTTTTTCGACACCAGGCAATACGGTCCACCTGTTGTTGAATGCCCCCCGCTTATAAAGCACTGTGGCCCCAACTCCAAGCTTAGGTTTACAACATTCCCCTTACTACCACCCATATACTAGAGACTTGGCACAGATTTCTCAGACCTTCCATGCCCACCAGGAACCAAGGCATCCCCCCCTCACCATTAAACCGATCGATGGCCTCCTGCCGGAGGGCACCGGTGATTCCGCCATCAATGCGCTCATATTTGTAGCCTTCGTAGTCTAAGAAGTCCTCTAGCAAGTCTAACATTTTGGTCATCTGGAGCAAGGGAAAAGAAAGGAGCCTAGAGTGTAAAACGATGAGATGGGCCTCTCTTTTCAAACTATCCCTTTACTTAAACCAAACCCTGATCCTTCTATTTAAATAGCATGTTTTCTCTATCTTCAGCTCCTCACTGTTTTACATTCTTGCCAAGTTCTCTCCTTTTCTTTCTCCCTCTCCCTCTTCTCTCGGTTTTTTTTTTTCTTTTTTTGTCATTTTTTTTTTAAGAAATAGAAATATAGTTTATTGAGAAAGGGAAAGTATCCTCCAAGAGTGGAAGTGAACTGAGGTATATGTTCTTGATTAAAGATATTTCTTGTAAGACAGAGTCCTATGGAGAAGTTTCAGAGAAACCTATGATACATCTGAAATCTGTATAAAACTGGTATAATCGTATTCAGTTGTCTCAAAAGTGGAGGCATTGCAATCACCAGAGTTCTAAAGGATACACACACCCCGCCCCCTTGCTAATAAGCCTGGAAATCATACTAGTTCCAGAGACTACTCTGGAGGCAAATGGCTCAGCCTCACTTGCCTTTATCTACCTAAAAAAGAGCTAAACCACAACTTCCAACAATACATAGAAACAAAAACCAGAGACCAAGGACAAATTAGCTATGCCAGACTTTCCAGTGCAGGGATCTAACCCAGGGCGTCTTACACTCTTGCTCTGAGCCATACTTCCACGCCTCCCTCCCCAACCTTTTCTCCTTTGTTGTTATTCTAAGAGGATTTCCGTATGTTTAGGCCGGCCTCAAACTTATACATCCTTTCTCTCCAACCTCCCGAGTGCTGGAATTACAGAAGTGCTCTACTAGGGCAGCCCCATGAAAGGGGTCAGGAGTTAAAGTCCAGCAGAAGTAAAGAGAGAGGAGGAGGGCGGGGCACCTGTGAGAAGATGAGCACTCTGTGCCCTTGCTCCTTTAGCTTCCTCAGCATCTTCTGCAGCAGCAAGAGCTTCCCCGATGACTTTATAAGTGCCCCACCCTCATAAGCCCCGCTGGGGAGTTTGGGGGACTCCTGAAAGGGAGAAAAAGGAGAGGGGAGGTCAGGAAACCTGCTGTGCCTATAAACCTGAAGCTTAAATCCAGCTTCTACCCCCCGAGGGATCAGTCCCCAACCCTCAGGTGCTGTGCCAACAAGTGCTCAGCACAGCCCCTCCCAGGTGTCCAGAGACCCCACCATTTGATGGGCTCCCTGGTCTCCATAGCTACCATAGCAGCCACAGGAAAGAGGTACGGGTGGTTGCAGCACTTCTTCAGATCCATCATGATGTTCAGCAGTGACACCTGGTTCCCTCCACCTCGAGAATTCAAGGCCTCAAAATTTCGGGTCAAGATGTACTTGTAGTATTTTCTAAAGGTCAGAGTAGAGATGCACGAGAGACATAACAAAGAAACCACTTCTTAGATTCCTCTACTTGGTCACTAACTCTTGGAAAGCTACCCCCCAATCCCCAACCCCAAGTCTAGGGAGTTTGCCCCACATCTCACTTCTGCATGGGGCTCAGTTCCACTCGAACGATGAGCTCGGTCTTGGCCGGCATGTTCTTGAAGACATCTGCTTTAAGCCTCCGCAGCATGTGCGGGCCCAGCAGATCATGCAGTTTCTTAATCTGGTCCTCTTTGGATATGTCGGCAAACTCCTCCAGGAAGCCCTCCAAGTTGCTGACAGACAAGGGATAAGAAGACAGACAAGTTGTCAAGTTCTTTGTCCCTCTTCTGAGGTTCTATTTTCTACCCTCGTATTACTCTACAGCAGCTCTGCACCCTGAGGTTCCTCTTAGTGGAATAACCTTAGTGAGCCACTTACTTAAACCTCTCTGGCGTGAGGAAGTTCAGAAGATGGAAGAGCTCCTCCAGATTGTTCTGTAGTGGCGTCCCTGTCAGCAACAACTTATGATCTATCTTGTAACCATTGAGGACCCTGAAAAACTAAAAAACAGGAGTGGGGCAAGGATAGGCAAGAGAAAGGATGTTAGTGGCAAAGAGTGGAGCCGCCTCATCAACCTTGCCTTATCCTCAGTTCCTAAGCTGCTGTTTCTCTAGGATCAGAGACCCCCAAATCTTTCTCTCCTCTAGCATGGACCTTTCCTGAGACATCCCCAGGAACTCTCTCTCAGGATGAAAAAAAAAAAAGTCCTCTAAACTATGCTTTTTACTTTTATTTTTTTCCAAGCACAGACCCATTGAGAATACAGTCTCTTACATCTCAGGTCAGGAAACTCACTTACCTTGGATTGGTTGTTCTTGAGTCGATGGGCTTCATCCACCACAAGACAGGCCCAGCGGATGGAGCCAAGCGCTGCCTGGTCAATGGTGATCAGCTCATATGATGTCAGGAGCACGTGGAACTTCACCTGTGCCTCCCTCTGCCAACAAAACCGTTGTCCATTCAGCTCCCAGCCACATACTGACAATTCTGATCCCTGTCCTCCACCCAGACAGTCTGTCCTGACTGACTCCCTCAGGGAGCCCATTACTCTGTCTTCAATTTCAGCTGCAGAGATTCTTGATCACAGCCTCAATTCCCATCCCTATGTCCAGTACTGACTGATCTACGCATGCCCCTAGGAGAATCAGCCATGGAATCCAGGGGCAAAAGGTTACAAGGAGGAAAGAAAAGGGAAAAGGTAGTAGGGACTAAATGAACTGAACTTCTGGATGGGGCAAAGAAATGCCAGATCCGATCATCTTAAAGCTTATGAACAGAAAGGCTCACCTTCATCTTAAAAGCTTTCTTTCCACCTTTGATGGCATTGTCTTCAAAAGAGAACTCGTTTTCACGAATAATGGCTCGGCTGTCCTTGTCACCCGTGTATGTGACCACATAGAACTTGGGTGCCCACATCTGGAACTCTCGTTCCCAGTTAATGATGGTAGAGAGTGGGGCACTGACCAGGAAAGGACCTTTGGTATGGCCCTAGGAGTCGAGGATAGAGTCCCATGAGTCTTGGCTCAAGGATGTACACCCTAGGCTGACCGTTGCCTGTAGCACCCTCCATTCTCCTCCTCCAGTCTAGGCTAGAGTTCAGCTGGGTCACCCCTCCCATGGGCCTAGAATTCAGCACACACCTCCTTATACAGCGAGTAGAGGAAGACGATGGTTTGGATGGTCTTGCCCAACCCCATCTCATCAGCTAGAATCGTGTCGGTGCCCTGGGCCCATGAGAAACGCAGCCAGTTCAGTCCTTCCAGCTGATACATGTGCAGGGTTCCTCCTGTAGCTGTGATGAACCGAGGCTGGGTCTCATATTTCACTGTGGGCTGTAGAGGGAAAACATGAAGCAGACCAAAGGAACAGCTGAAGGCTCTTGATCTGGTTCTTCTGCCTCCTCCCCAACACTGGTATGAAGCTGGATTACAATTCCCTCTGTTATAGACGGAGAGTAAAGAAGTTCTAGCCTTCAGTCTCTCCCTCGGTCCTTAACCAGGCCGCTCTCTCACACCTACACCCAAATTCTTCACTCTGGAGACAAAGCTGAGTGATGAGAGAAGAGCTACTGTTCAAAGCGGCTGCTGTAACTCTGGAGAGTTCTGCTGATAGCTTCAGGGAAACCATCCATCATCACAGCTCTAGCGACAGGAGAAACAGGACTTACATCATTAGTAGGAGAATTGGGTGGCCCATCGCTCTGTAGCTCCTTCTTCTTCTTCTTGTATTTTCGGGGCTGAGCAGGGTCCTCCCCCATAATTAGCTCTCTGAGAAAAGAGTGGGTCCAGGTAAGGCCTGGTCCTTGGAATCCCTTCCCCTTTTCTGAACCAATGCCGGCAATGCCAGACCTACTATCCTCTCTGTCTAAAACCTAGATTTTTCTCCAATTTGTTTTCTCATTTTAAGTTGTGTGTGTGTGTGTGTGTGTGTGTGTGTGTGTGTGTGTGCACGCGCAAATGCCATGGCACTCATGTGGAGGTAGGAGCATAACTCTGTGGAGCCAGTTCTCTCCCTCCACTGTTATGTGGGTTCTGAGTATCCTATTTGGGTGGTTAGGACCATTATGTAGCAAGTGTCTTTACCTACTGAGCCACTTCACCAGCCCTTGAATTGTTTTTCCTTCCAGGCATTTTACCCTCACTGCTGGAATTACACCCTGAGCGTCAACCCTTCTCTCTTCCAAACATCCTAGATCTCAGCCTAGATCTTACTCCTCACGCTATCTCTTCTGCCCTAACCCTCGCTGCAGACTGTCTCTAAGTGCTTCCTCCCCGTAGCTTTCCTGTTCCATCCTCAGCTCTTTCTAATCCAAGAACTGGCTCCCTCACCGATGTCTCCAGTAGCTTTGCTTCTGGTCTTCATATTCAGGGATGTTCATTTCATCTTCTTCCCATGTAGACTGGTCATAGGGCAAATCCCTCCATTTCACAAGGTAGTGGTAATTTCCCTTTTTATCAACACTGTTAGGTTAGGAGGCCAAGAAGAAGAGCAGGAGGAAAAAAACAATGTCGATTACAATCACAAGTAGCAAAAGGTTTTGATAAGCACAGATAGCAGCAAACACATAGCATATGTAACATTACCCCCAAAGTAGCATCTTAATCTTTTAGATATCTAAAAATCAACTATCACAAAATGTCCCTGAAGAGTCCAGCAACATCACTCACTTACCCAGGCAATGTTTATGAGTATCTAATGAGCCCAGGTATGGTACTAGGCAATAGACTGAACAGCAAACAGACAAGTTTCTACCTGCTCACAGAGCTCACACTTTACTAGGTAAAGCACCAATGAAATATAATATAGCTAATTTCAGACAGCAGTAAGTATCACAAGGAGAGTACCATGAAATATGGGTCTGGATGAATTGTATTTTTCATGTTTTCCTTTCCTTTCTAATTAAAATATTTGTGTGTGTGTGTGTGTGTATGTGAAGGTATGTATCGTTTGTGTGCGTGTGCATGTGAAGGTCCAAAGTTGATGTCCAGTCTCTTCCTTTATCGTTTCCTATTTATTAAGGCAGGTCTCACAATTGAACCCAGAGCTTGCTGGCTGGTTAGTCTTACTAGCCAGGCTGCCCCAGGGATCACTGGTCTGTGCCTCTAGTACTAGGACTAGAGGCAGCAGCCATTCCCATCCAGCTTTTTATGGGTTTGGGGATCTGAACTCTGGTTCTCAAGCTTGCACATAAGTACTTTTTCATGGAGCCACCTCCCCAGCATCTCATGCCTTGTTTTCATGCCCTATCCCCAGACCTATGCTAGAACAAATGTAGCTTTCCTAGAAGAAACCAAGGTCAGAAGACCTGGAGCTACACAGCAAAAGTCTGTATCAGACTTCAACTGGCCATCTGGTTGACAGGGGCCACAGCTACAACAGCAGTGTCACATGCTAGGTGGACCTCTGCCATGGAGCAAGGGCTTACCTGTGGTTGATGATCCGGTGGACAGTCATCCACTCTGGCTTGATGCCAAAGCGGTAGTACTTCTCCTCCATCTCTGCATAATGAGGGTCTTTCACCTTGCGCTTGTCACTCTTCCCATCGTCTTCGCCAGAACCATAGTCCAGGGGTGGGGGCTCATCCATGTCATTTTTCCGCTGGTAGTTTCGGTACATAACCAAGTGGAATATTTCCAGCTGATAGGAAGAGAGGGAGAAAGAAGAGATAGTCTCCCCAAATCCAGACAGGACAAAGAGTCAGAGAAAAGAGGCCAGCCATACAAGGGAAACTTTGAAAAATAAGGGCAGATGAAAATAAGTAAGTAAAATACCAAAGTGGGAAAATAAAATAGATAGAGCACAGTTGGAAACCAAACCTGGGTGGGACGGTAAGGAGCAAAGAAATGGGACTAAAGTGTGCTGGAAAAGACACGAAGCTAAGGAAGGGAAGAACAGCAACGGACAGAGACAGGAAGCTGGGACGAAAGGAAACACATGGAAGAATGAGGCCCGGGAACTCGGGGTGGAACAGCGGGCTGAAGAGTGGAGATGCCAGCAAAAGGGAGCCAGGGAAGGGGGAGGAAAAGCCTTCCTACCTGAAGCTCCTTGGCCCAGGAGCAATGCCAGTAGGACAGGCCAACCCACTTGACGAAGAACTCTCTCTCTGATCTGCCCTGAAGAGGACGGGGAGGTGGGACATCTGGGTTCCCGTCTGCCTGTTGGGGGGCTGGCATTGCCACAGGTGGCTCCCCCCACCGCCAGTGCAGGATCTTCTGAACACGACCCTTCAGTACAGGACACTTTGGGACAGACACATAAGAGGAAAGAAAGAGGCAGAGAGAAGCCCTGTTAGATGGGAAGATAAAGGTATTGCCAAGGGTAGGGGCATGTTTGGGCTCCACAAAGGGGTCAAGTGCGGGGAGCGGGGGTGACAGTAACTGCTGAGAGAATATGGTTCCACTCACTGTGCATCGTGGACAGAGCCATTCGCCGTTGGGGATATCAGGCAGTGGAGGGTTCAGACAGTGGATGTGGTAGGAAGAGATGCAAGCGTCACAACACAGGAGTTCCCCTCCGTCCTTGCACACGCGACAGTACTCCATGTGATCATCCTCTTCCTCCTTCTCTCCTTCTTCTTCTCCCTCCTCCTCATATTCTTCCTCCTCCTCCTTGGCCTCCCATTGTACCCCCTCTTTCTCCTAGAAGGCCGAGGGCAAACACAGATAGATGGAGGAAAGGAGATAAGGAGAGAGACCAGAGGATGGAGGCAAAGACAGAATCCTAGAACTACAGGGAAGACTGGTGGAAACTAATGAGCAGGATGCTCCTAGTTTCCAACATACTGACTCTGGGGATGAATACCTGAAGGAAAGGACCCAACTAGAATCCTGGACACTTGGGGTACTTGCTCTTGAGAAGCCCAGGCATCCAGAAGTGGGAAAACAAGCCAAAGCAAGGAGGAAAGAGACGAATGGGTGCGTGAGGGCACCAGCTACTCACACAGTGGGGGCAGCTCCACTTGCCCTCAGGAGCCCGGTCAAGCTCAGGATCAAGGCAGACGAGGTGGTAGGCACGAGGGCAGGTGTCGCACAGAATAATCTCCCCACCCTGCTGGCACACCTCACAGTAATCCTGGTGGTCCGTCTCGTAGCCATCAACCTCCTCCTCCCCGGCCACTGCAGGACAGCCCAGGACTGTCACACGCCCCAGTCAAGGCAAAGGGAACAGAGAAAGAAAGAAAAGAGAGGGGTTCAGGGAGGAAAAGACAGAAGGGCTGAATAGGGAAGTCAACACTGGACAAAAGACAGGAAAGGAAAAAGAGCAAGACAGACAGACTCGCATGACTATCGTCCTTACCCTTCTTCTTTTTCCTGCCTGGCCGGCCTCGTTTCAGTTTCTTGGGGCGGACAGGGCCATCGGGACGGCCTGAGACACTATGGACACTGCCACTGTCCAGGTCTGACTCCTCAGCCTCTGGTTCAGGGCCCTCATCACTCTGAAAAACATACTGCCCATAGCCCCTCTGTCGTCAGTGAGGCATGCTTGCCTCTGCAGCCCTCCCTAGCCTCGGGCCCCCCCACCTTTCCTCTTTTTATTTTTTTTCCTCTTGGACCATCTCAGGACCGCAGCCTTTGACACCCGGCTTAGCAGACAGGAAGGGCCTCTCACCGAGCCTACTTTCTTCCTCTTGCCACCCAGAAGTCCTAGTTTGATTTTGAGTGGTGCCATTTTTTTCCCTCGAAGCTTCTTGCGTCCATCAGGCACTCGGGGGCTCTTACTCCGCCTCTTATGGCCTGGACCTGAATGAGAATGGGGATGAGGGGAGAACCCAAAAGTTATAACATTATCCGAGAAGTACAGGGGTATGAGGGAATTCTGGACGCCACTGGGAAGATATATTTCACTAACACCCCTCCCCTTTAATGTATGTGTGTGTGTGTGTGTGTGTGTGTGTGTGTGTGTGTGTGTACCAAAGGAAAATGTGTGTCTGTGAAGGTCCAAAGGTGATTTCAGGAATCATTCTGGATTGTTTTGCTCTGGGGTTTTCCCAGAGCTCCATCTTCCAGAGTTGGAATTGCAAGCCACCACCAATCCTACCTGGTATTTTTATGTAGAATCTGGGAATCTGAACTCAGATCCTTTCGCTTATGAGACAAAAACATTAATAGCTGAGCCATCTCCCCAGCCCCAATATCTCCTTTCTGGAAGGAAGCTTTCCCCTAGCAATCAGGCTGGGAAGCAAGAAGTCTTGAGTTCAATTTGAAGACACGTGGTTTAGAAGTGAGGTGACAGGGTTAAAGAAAAAAGAGTTCTTCTTACCTTTGCCCTCTTTGGTTTTGGCTCTTCGGATGGGTGGAGGCTGGATATCAGCAGGAGGGGGTGGTGGAAGGACTGGGGGTCCAGAAGGTGCTATGGGGGTGGCTGGGGAGACAGCAGCTGACACCTGTTCAGCCACAGCGGCGGCAGCAGCAGCTGCTGCTGCTGCTACTGCAGCTGCTGACCCCTTGAAAGGGTTGTTGGCGCTGAACTCTCTCCACTTGGCTCCAAGGATGGTCATCATCTTAGACATTGGGATCTTAGGATTCTTCTTAGCAATTAGGGGCCTGTAATATAGATGCAGAAAACTAGGACCCTTCACAGATGGTCTGGGAATACTGCCATATCCCCTCATCAGTTAAAGCTATCCGCCAACATTTCTGGTGGGGAAAACATGTTCTATTAAAGAAATATAAACTCAAATAATAAGTAAGCTCAAACAAGAAAAAAAACAGGGTTGAAAAGACATGTGGAATAATAAAGCAAAATAAAATTTGAAAGAACAAAAGATAAAAAGAATTAAAAAAAAAAAAAAAGGAGAGCACAAGCTGGGGAGATGACTCAGTAGTTACAGCCTTTGCCTCACAGATCCTCAGACCCCATGTGAAAATGCTGGGTGGGTATGGCAGTGGCCTGTAATTCTGACAGTCCTGGAAGGCAGAGTCTAGGAAACCCCAGAGCAAGCAATAAGGAGGAAGAGCGATCTAGGATGATTCCCTAAGTCACCTTTGAGCCTCCACAGGCACACACACACAAGTGTCCTCTTGTACACTCCTTCACACACATAGATGTACACCCAAACACATCAAACACGCACACGCATGCAAAAACGGAGAGCATCAATAGAAGCTTTGCTTTTGTGTGCTATTCTGCAGTGCACAGAACACTTTCTTCACATCAGTAGGGCCGATGGCTTGCCTCCTGATGGCATGCTCAGACGGAGTCTCTGCATTTTGGTGAGGACTCCATGGAACCTGAGTCCCATGGGTAGAGACACACAGAGGGCTCTAGGGTGAGAGTGGGGACTTGTGTTGTGCTGGTAGAAGTACCATCTTGAGCAGTGAGGTAGGTGAGATATTATGAAGGAGAGTTACTGGTTAACATTCCATTGGTACCAGGCCCTGCATTCATTAGTCCTCCAAATCCACATAGTATCATTCCTATTTTACAGACAAGGAAACTGAGTATCGGAGAAATTAAGCTCAAGATGAAAGCAGGCCATGAGCCTCAGCAGCTACCTCCAGGACACTGTATTAAAATCCCTTCTCACGGAACAATTTCATTCTTTTCTATCTTGGAAAAGACACTCAAGGCCTACGACCATCAAAGCATGCTGTATTGCTGCGGGGTGTATGAAAGGAGCAGAACACTTGCTAGAAGCAACAGAAACTCTGAAAAGCAGATCATATCACCCAGTTCAGAGAGGTAACAGAGAGGAAATGGAACTGCCAGAGCAGTTTCCTACGCTCACTACTGTAGTCTGTTGTTAAAATAGCTTACTAACATAACACCGGACTTAGGACTTGCCCCTTACAATCCCTAGTAAAGGATTCTTACCTAAGATCTTTAGATCCCCGTTCAAGAGTGCCTTGAAATTACATGTGAAATGTTGCACGTATGTGCTGATAATTTCTCTGGAAAGTGGTTTCTGAGCTTCATCAGACTGCAGAAGGGTCCAGTCCCCATTCTAATATTAACTGTTTGCTAAGAGGATTCCCAGTCCCACCGCACCTCATGAACTGGCTGAAGGCTTTGTAGTTGGTAAGCGTGTGGTAGTCCTCCTCAGAGAACACATGCTCCACATCCTCCAGGCCCCAGGTCAGAAGCAGCGTCGCTGATGACTTCTGTTCCACCTGCTGGGTAGCAGACGATCGGTGAGGTGGGTACCTCCAGGCCTCCCCCGCAGCCTCCCCCTCACAGTCCCCAGCAATTTCCTCCTCCCTTCTACGAACTCCATCCTCCTCAAACTATAACCTCTGTGGCTTCCCTCTCTCCTCATGCCTGTCTCCAAAGCTGATTTTGCACCCTTACTTCCTAATTCCACTTACCTTTTGCCCCCCATCTCCCTCTCCCTTTTTCCTCCGCTTTGTCTTCTTTTCTTTTTTTTCTCGGTGCTTCCGTCTTCGTTTCCGACCTGGTCCAGTTCCATATTCACTGCCCCCACTCTCTGACTTTTCCCGATATTCATCTCGCTCTGAGCCAAATTCCTCCTCACTGTCCTAAAGAAGAGAAATAAAAATAACATCTATTCATTCTTGCCATGTGCCAAGGCTGTTCTTTGCACACAACATATTTTATCTCTTCCCATTTTTACAATCATCCTATGAAGTAGAAATTGATCTGCTTTTTTTTTTAAAAAAAGAGGAAACTGAGGCATAGAGAAGCTAAATAAATTACCCAAGAAGACAGACGATGTGAATTCATGTACTGTTCCTCCAAGACTATAACTAAACCTGTGATTTTTTCCCCCATGCTAGGAACTGAATCCGGGGCTGGCACATGTTAAGCAAGCACCCTCAATGCCGAGCTACATCCCCAACAAACTAGTGTCTTATAAGTAGTTTCTTTTGGGGGACTAGGGCAAGTCATGTTGGCAATAGGGCTCTTCAATAAATGGTAGAGAGGGGTCTAGAGAGATGACTTAGGAGTTAAGACTCTGCTTCCCAAGCAGAAGGTCCTGAGTTTGGTCCCAGGTCCCACATAAAAACGCCAGGTGGAAAATGATGGCTCCCTGCACTTCTGACCCTCGTGGGCAGTTTGGAAAATCCCAGAGTGAAGCAAAAAGGAGGTAGAAGCAACCCAGGATGGTTCTCAAAGTCGCCCTTGATCCTCCACGGAGATCCTCTGATACACATGCACATACACATGCAAAAATAAGTTTAAAAAGTTAAAAAAAAATAAATGGCAGAGAGAAAGGTTAGGGTCCCAGGTCCACAAGCTCCAGGATAATGAAGGGTGGAGAGGAGAAGGAGTAGTCAAACCTCCCTGACTTTAGGAACCCCTTTACCCAGGCAATCAGGATCAGAGAAACTGCAGGCCCCTGGTAAAGAGGCTCCTAGGCCTTGCCACAGTACTAGGAATTCTCCACACTCACAAGCTTCTTGCGTTTCCGGGGTTTGCCTGGTTTGTTTTCCTTCTGCTTCTTGGGTCCTCGTTTTCTCTTCTTCACACCCAATGCCGAAGGTAGCAATCGAATGTCATCCTTATCTTTGGAGAAGAAAGCGGTAGAAAACTTAGGCTTCTAGGCTCCAGCCCCCAGGCCCCTTGTGGTTCCCTTGGTGACTGCCTCAGTCCCACTCTCTGGGGAGCCACCAAGAGCATCAGTGCCCCTACACGGTGCTGCTCTCCCCTGGCTGCAGTGTGTCTGGAGTACTCTGGGATCCCGGGACTGAATGGGGAGGTCAGGGGTCAGGGGGAAGAGCAGCCAAACCCCTCCCCTTTTTCTCCTCCTACTAACAAGGGGCCAGGCTCTGGGCCGTGGGCTCTGACTGTGGCAGGTCCTTTCAGTCGTCGCCAGAGCTCCTCCTGCCTTCCCCCTCACTTCGCCAGCTGGCAGCCTGCCCAGGAACCGGGGAAGCCATGCCCAGCTGCTGGCCTGGCCTGACCCCAGCACTTGGAGTGGGGAGACACAAGCTGGCAGCTCCCTAAGCCAGATGCTGAGAAGGGAGAGCCAAAGGTGGACACCTGAGTTCTCACACTAACACCCTGGGGCCCTGACATCCTTTTTGCCAAGAGGGAGGCCTATATTTACATTTCCTCAGATAATCACCCCAACACAGTCACTGAGGAAAAGAAATTCTCAGTCATTTTTCTTGCTGGCCCACGGGATCATAGAGGCTACCTCCCTCCCTCGCATCCTGGCCCCACACTCCCTAAAGCAGCCCCTCTCCTCCTGGCTGCCCCTAGAATCTACCTCCAAATCTATTTCCAGGGCCGTGACTCCTTGTCCCCTGGTCTCACCCTTCACCTCCGTGTTTTACCTGAGACACGTCGACCTAACTATGCATAGGAAGCCATCAGGAGACCCACACAAGACAAGGATATATAACCAGACACATCCAGCACGTGTGAGCGACACAGTCATCACTCACTGGATCACGAATCCAGAAAGCCTGTACCTGCTTCAGCACAGCTGTGTCCCTGGCTGTCACCCCAGATGCCTCTGTCAGAGGCCCCAGGACAAGGTCTGCCTTGATAACCCCACACCCCATTTTCCCTGGCCTTTGCCAGTCTGTTTAGGCTTGGGATCAGAGTTATTTCTCAGAGTAAATAAGACCCAATGCCACACCAACTGATGCCACTCAGAAATGGGCCCTGGTTCACCTCCTGCCCCCAGTGCGCACTAGAATAACCAGACAGACCTGTCTGGTTTGGGTAGAGGCAGCTGCAGCCAGAAGGGAAAGCCTGGCTTGGCCCAGCCCCTGGCTCTAGGACATACAATCCTCCTTTCCTTAGCAGCCAAGGGGAAATTAACTACAATTAACACCCTAGGCCTTGGTCTCCGCAGTTCGGGCCTCAGCGCCTCCAGCTCCTATGATACTACCTTTCCTTCCAACTCCAGCATCCATGGGGTGTGGGCATAACCGGGGCTGCCTGCCTGTAGGCAGTGTGCGAGAACCCAGCAGTGACAGTAATGGGAAGTCAGATGCCTGGCCCAGCAGCCAGCTCCTTTTAACCCCGGGGATTTGGGGTTAACACGAACATGGAAACGGAGGCAGCGGGGCAAGTGGCAAGGGCAGGCCAGGCCACGACCACTGGATACGGATCAGGGAAGTGGCCCGGGTCATCCTCGGCTGGGCTGGGCACCGCAGAGCCTGTCAACTCCACTCCCCACCCGGCCAGCAGGAGGTTCTCGAACTTCGGGCCAACGTCGGTGGTGGGCAGGGGCAAAGAATGGCGAGGAGGCGAGGGAGGGTAATAAAGCAAATCTGAGCCCCAACCTCTGTCTCAGCAGCCACTCAATGCTGGCCGCGGGCCCAGACTCTTCCACAGCCCGGCCCTCGGGAAGGCGGGGAGGGCGGAGGCGGAGCCTGGCAGCCCGGACGGCGGGAGGAGCCAGGGCGAGAGCCGCGCCTGGCGCCCGCCCCTCTCTCCTTCTAATCTCACCATCAATCTCTCACACATATATTTATTTTTTCTCAAATTCCCCTCCCTCCCCCACAACGAACCTCCATAATAGGTCTGCTGCACATGCGTACTAAACGCAGGGGGTGGATTTGTATTTTCAGACCTTTTGCAAAGAAACTACCAGAATTTTCCGCACCACCCACAATCATTCCCCACCCCACCCCCACCCTCCACCCCCACCCCCACGAATCACATCTATATATTATGTTATATTATTTCTCTAGACTTGCCAGAAGGGGGAAGGAGAAGAAATGAGGTGGTTTTTTTTTAATTTTTTTTTTTTTTGCTTCCTGCTCCCTTCCCCCACCAACACGAGTGCTATTATTTTAAACGTTTAACAATGTAAGGAGACTGGAGCGAGGGGGAAGGGATAAAAATTGGTCTTGGGTAAGACTGTAAAACAAAATGGTGAGAATCAAAGCAGTCGCACTGAAAAACAATAGAAAGCTCTCTTACTTACAGCTTCACATTCTAGAAAAAGGAGGAGGGAGGGCTGCCCGAACAGATCTCCGAATAGACTCATTTTCCCCCACACTTAGGTAGACAGATAATGAGTACGCTAAAAATATTTTCTCAAAGTTTTACCTCAGTCATCTGAGGGGGTGTATCTGGGTCACTTGACTTGGAGGGTTGGAAGGAGATGATTTTGGCCAGGAAGAAAGAGGAGGTGGGATTTTATTTCAAATATAAAATTTTAAAAGCATATGATGCCTCTCAAGAAGGGGGGGGGGACCACGACACAAAGACACATCTCAACCTTAGTTGTTTTTTTTTTTTTCTCTCTCTCTCTCTTCTCTCTCACAGGCACCCAGATCCTGGGATCAAAACCATTCAATGCCAGATCCCAAGTTCAGAACAGTTAGGCAAGAGCTGCCAATCTCCTAACTCACCTGACAGCCTCCCCCCACTTTCAACACCTTGCTGCAGGCGGCCCTGCAGGCAACCCTCTCCCCACGATTCTTCATTTCTTTTTCCTCATGCAAAACCTGCAGGTTCTCTGGGATAACTTTTCCTAAACTTTTCCCCTTTCGGATAAGGGGGGGGCACTTTACCCAGTTCCCATTAAACATATTCTCCCCCCTCTCCAAAAGGCTGACTGCCTCAACGAAACAGGAACCCGAACCATAAAAAACCCACACTGATCAAGTGGATAGTTCTAAGAAGAGCCTAGTGGCAGATGACGAAGTTTGGTGCATTTGTGTTGCTCTGCCGCCGTGAGCTGGGGGTGTGGATGTCCCCAAGCAGGGGATGCAGACGGTACCTTAAAGAAGATGGAAATCCCACCACTAGGAGGGAGGGAGGCTGCTGTTGGCTGCAGAGTGCAGTCCCGAATGTCAGACGACTTGTCATCGTGGGGGAGGGTGCTGACTGATGGTCAAGCCCAAAGCAGTTGGGTGGGCAGTTCACGCCCCCCAGCGTGGTCAGGGTGTGCAAGCAAGTGACAGTGAATGGCAGCCACGTGAAAGTCACAGCTGGGCAGTTCGGCCACCCCAGACTGATGGGGTCACGAGAGGGGGAGGGGGCCGCACTTGACACAAAAGAGTGAAGAGCAGAGAGATGAAGAGGGTGGAGCTGGGGGCATCTGGCTCCCCACGTACTCAGCTTTCGCCCCCCCCAATCTGAAGTAACTCAAGATTCTTATTGCCAGCTGTGGGGGGCAGTGAGGGGGAGGTTCAAGTCTTACTCCAGGAAGTGGTCTGCGTGGAGTGTGGCCACCACCTGCGCCTAAGTCATCAGCCACCACAAACATTCACGCGACCCCTCCTCCGCGTGCCACCGCACGCCCAAAGTTGGCGGGCACCGAAGTCCCTGCAGGTGGAGTAGGAGGTGTCCGAGGGCCACCGTGCCTCCTCTGCCTGCACAAGTCCCCAGCGAAGGCGGAGGAGGGGGATTATCCGGCCGCTGGTCATCTCTACACACGGAACCCCCGGACTCGCCCGCCTTTGGAACCCACGGGGGACCGAAGCCCGAGGGGCGCACACGCGGCCGCCCCTCCCCCACGTGCCCCTCCCCCACGCCGCCGTCCGGTCACCAGGGTCTCCTCGGTCCCTCGCTCGGCCACCGAGGGGGGCCCCCGGCTTCGCTTCGGCCGTTTCCAGCCTACCCCCTCCCCGCCGAGGGTAAAAAAAAAAAAAAAAAAAAAAAATCTCCTCCTCCTCCTCCTCCTCCCCCGAAAGCCGCGACCGAGTGGCCCGGTCCGCGCGCGCAGCTCGCGCCCGGCGCTCTCCTGCCCGGGCGGCGGCGGCGGGGGAGGGGAGCGGCGGGGGAGGGGAAAGGCCCGGGCCGCCGCCGCCGCCGCCACCGGACCGCGGGGGACCGCGGGGATCGCCGCGGGGCGCCGGGCCCCGACTCCGCCGCGCGGCGGGTGCCTGGCCCCCCGCCCGGCTTCGCGCGCCCGGGGCGCCCACTCGGGCCCGGCGGGGAGTCGGGGCGGACGCTTACCTGGCGGCGGCGGCGGCAGCGGCGGCGGCGGGGGCAGCGGCGGCGGCGGCGGCGGGAAGAGGTGGCAGCCGGGGGGGTGGTGGCGGTCGCGGCCCCGGTCGTGGCCCGGCCCGCGCCCGAGGACTCCCTCGTCGTCGTCCTCTTCATCGTCTTCCTCGGCCGCCTCCACCTCCTCCTCTTCCTCGTCGCCCTCTTCTTCCTCCTCTTCTTCCTCCTCCGACACCACCATCTCCTCCTCCTCCTCCTCCTCGTCCCTCAGAGGGGAAGCCATCCTGTGGCTCTGGCCCCCCCACCACCCCCCCACCCACCGCCCGCCCGCCTCCCCCACCGCTACCACCACCTCCTCCTCCTCCTCCTCCTCCTCCTCCTCTTCGGCAGCGGCGTCCTCCTCCTCACCGCCTCCCCCAGCCCCCCAAACCCCCGGGCCGCCCCCCTCCAGAACCCCCACCCTCGGGGCCGGCGTCCGAGGAGGGGGGCTGAACCACCCCCAAAATTGTTCTTGGAAAAATTTAAAGACTTTCCCCCCTCTCTTTCCTCCCAAGAGAACAAGAAAAGAGGATCGTTTTTTTAAAAAAAAATTATATATATGTGTGTATATAAAAGTTTTCGACTTCTCTCTACCCCCTCGGTTGCTTTAAATATATTTAAATTCTGAGGGGGGCGCTCAGAAATATTTCTCAGAGCTGAGGCACTAAGATGGCCGCCTTGAAATTATTTTTAAAACAACCCCCCCTTCAGCACCGCCACCCCCCTCCATAAAGAAAGAGAGAGGGGGGAAAATCCCCTTTTAAAACAAAATGGCTGGCTTAATATTTCATTTTTCATACACCTCATCACTAAGCTTCTACCCAGAAGCCCACAAATTTCTCCCTTTTTTCATAACTGATTAGTGCATAGATTAATAGAGATATTTTCCTTGTGTATTGAAGAGTGTGTGTGTGTGTGTGTGTGTGTGTGTGTGTGTGTGTGTGTTGGGGGGGCATGAAGGATTTCTGCATAAAACAAAAATGGCTGCTGTGACTTAACTCCCCCCTTATTAAAATATTTGGGGGGGCATTAATCAGTACTCATGCTCAGTCTGACATCAGCATAAATTGTTAAAGGTTAACTAGTTAGATACGAGTCCAACTAGATTGAATTTTTTTTCTTTTCTTTACTAGTCTCTTCCTCTCCACCTCCCTTCTCTAAAGAAAAGCTTTTTTTTTTTTTTTGAATACTTCAGAAGGGAGTGGTTTGATGTGAAGGGTTTTTTTTTCCCCTTCAGGCATTGAAAAGGAAAAAGATGAAGTATATGTTTATATATAATTCTCTTCATACCTCATTGAAGTCAGAACGCATTTAATTGTGTACACATCTTTTAAATGAGAAGCGGTATTGGATTTTTTTTTCTATTTCTTTAAAAAAAGTGACAGGAATCCTAGTGACTTTTGGGGGAGAGATATGAATAGATGCGATGATTGAGTTT
This sequence comes from Typhlomys cinereus, assembly GCA_023101885.1. Classification (NCBI taxonomy): domain Eukaryota; kingdom Metazoa; phylum Chordata; class Mammalia; order Rodentia; family Platacanthomyidae; genus Typhlomys; species Typhlomys cinereus. Next base: position 3,015,439 of record JALPQD010000101.1, on the reverse strand, counting down.
TTTCAAAGGAGTCCATGTTTGATTCTTTCCTTTGCCCAGCCTTCTCCTTGTGTTATAATTGTAAATTTCAGCTTCACTTTTTTCCCCTTTCCTTCCCCCAGATGCTTGCTTGTAAAATTCATCTGACTTGAGAAATTAACTTGAGGGTAAATAGAACAGTTTTGTTTTTGTTTTGTTTTGTTTTTTAAGAATAAAGGGGAGAGAGTTAAATCTGGAGATGGTGAAATTTTCTTTTTTCTCCCGTTACAGTATGTCTCTCCATGATCACCAGCACTGATAAAGTTGAAGAAACCGAGGCATTGGAAAAGAGAGAAGTGACTGGGACTGAGAAAGAGAAAGAGGTAGGGGTTATGTTCAGGCCTTTTCTTTAGCTGGCTAGCCCACAGTTCCCAACTCTACCCCAGTGTTTCTCGTAGAGTATTATCAGGAGTCAGATGGACGTTAACAAGGAATCCAAAAGTAGGTTTTGCCTAGAGATTTGAGGAAGTTTGGACTTAAAACTTGCCAGGGAGCAGATCATTTTTATCCTCTTTTTACTCCTCACTCTTTGCTTCCTCTAGTTTCCTCTCTTCCTCTAGTTTCCTTTGCTTCCTGGGAAATCTCTGGGGTCACTTCTCTACCTGTTAAGTGGAACTGCTGCCCCCTCAGTTTGCTTCGAGTTGAGAAGCACTGTGAGGGGGAGGGGAGGCAGAGGCATTCATAACAAAGGAATACACTACAAATATTTGCTTACAATGCTAAAATGTTTCTTATTGATGTTTTCCTTTTCCCTCCCTTCAACACATACACACTAATGGACTTTATTGAACATTGGCTTCCATCTTTTTTTTTTTTTAACCTGCTCTGTGGAACTTTCTTGCCTGTTGTTCCTAAACAAAGTCAAACTTTCTCTTTTGTTAAGTTTAGCCTCCTTGTCCTTTCTCAACCTTGGTAGTAGCCTATCTGGGTATTCCTGACCCTCTTTTTCTATATATGGGCATCTCTATCCATTTTTCACTAAGACTATCCTTCTCATCCCTGTGATTCACGGGCTCTGTCACCTCTAAGTAACTTTCCAACTGTTCTGTTTCCTTCTATTTTCCAGATCCGACTGCATGTGACTCTCCTCTCTCTGACCCAAGTATGTATCTGTGGACTGCCGTTGGCATGGGAAGTATCTCCACACATGTGGACTGGACTGCATGTCACGTGTGTGACAGTCTGCCTTGTGCCCTTTCTAGCTGCCACATGTGTCATGATCTGCAGGTGTCCAAAGGTGTGCACCCCGTGCAGACCGTCAACACTGTCTCTTGAGTAGACTTTACACTTGGATTCATTAATTCTCTTGATTCTTTTTCCTTGTTCACCTCTTTTCTTCCCTATCTACAAGTGCTCCTGCTCTCTTTTTGCTCCCTACTGACTTCCTCTTGATTTGTCTTCTTGTTTCTGCCATCTCTCTACCTGCTTGCTACTGTTATGGTGTCTGCCTGCCTGCCTGTTCTTCCCTCACTGGCTGGCAGCCTTTCTCTCTCTGGTTGTCTGTCTGCTTCTCTGGCTGTTTGCCCACCACTCTCTCTAGCCATCTGTCTCCCCGCCTGCCTGTCTCTATCACTTTTTAAGCCTGCAGCTCTTGGTTTGTCTACCTCCCAGGCCCTACGCCGGCTAGGCATAATGGTTTGCCTCTTATCTCTCTCTTCGTCTTGTTTCTGCTCCTATTTATCTCTGCTTAAGTTCGTTTTTCCTTGCTTCCCTCTAGCTCTGTCGTCTTGCCCATCTAGCCTATGTTCTTATACTCTCCCACTGTGTAATGCCTGTGTCTATCAGTTCTTTCTCCCTTAGCTTCCAAGGGTGGTGCTGACAATCCATCAATGGGAAAGGCCTATATCTCCTATCTCGGGGCCTTAAAGAAGCCCCTTTGCCTTCAAGTCTTATCTGCATTCAACCCATATTCTCTCCCCTGCCTTCTTTCACATTCATCTCCTTTGCAGTTGTCTTTTTCTTCCTCTCTGCTTCACAGCCTGCCCGCCTCAGTCTTTTTGCATTCTCCCAGTCTCTTGCTATTTTCCTGCCTTTTTGCTGTCTGCTTGGCAAGCTTTTGCTGTCCAGAACTCTGCTTGCTTTTCTTACTTGTTTTGTTTTAGGTGTGTTTCCCCAGTCAACTTTCGAATAGACATATATGTGGCACAAAAATTTTTCAAGTGTATAACCTATACTATAAAAAGTAAGTCTCCCACATATCCTTCTCTCTCAAACTGGAAATTCCTCTCCCTAGAGGCAGCCATTTCACATTTCTTGGACACCACCCCAAAGAGTCTACATATGTATGCTCCTCTCACTTTTTGTGTACTCCCTAGTACCTCCCTCTTAAGTTTGCTAGATACTCTTTCTGTCCTCTACCACTACTTCCAAATATTGCCTCTTGTCTTTCCAGTCTACTTGTGGGACTTGTCTTTTTTAGTTGACAGGTTACTGGTCACATGCCTTTACTCTCAGTACCTTAGAAGGGGGTTGCTGTTCTGGGGAGATCCCTCAGAATGAAAGCCTTTGCCAAGAGATGCAGATCCCTGGTATAAAAATGTCTGGGAGGGAGCTGGAGAGATGGCTCAAGGGTTAAGACTCTGCCTCTCAAGAAGGTCCTGAGTTCAGATCCCAGGTTCCACGTAAAAAACACCAGATGTAAATGACAATAGCCTGCACTTCCAGCCCTAGTGGGTGGAGCCTCGGAAATCCCAGAGTGAAGCAAGGAGGCAGAAGCAATCCAGGATGATTCCCAAAGTCACCCTTGGTCTTCCACAGGGACATACAGTGCCTTCTGATACACACACACACACACACACACACACACACACACACAAATTTTTAAGTAAAGTTAAAAACAAACAAGCAAACAAAAAAGTCTGGCAGATAGGGCAGAGACCTGTAATTACAACCCCGGAAGATAGCCTAGGAAACCCCAGAGCAAAGCAATAAGGAGGTAGAGCAATCCAAGACGATTCCCAAAGTCACTCTTGGGCTTCCACAGGCACACACATTCAAGTGTATGTATGTATGCACAAGTACATACACATACACATAAAGGTTGGGGAGCTTCCTATTCTTTTCCATATGGTAAGTTATCTAGATAGCAATACACCTTTGTTGGGTTATTCATCACTGAGATCAATCTGTATTCAGAAAAGACTCGAAAGTGCTAAAAGTACTGAAAACTACCATGTAGATACAAGCATAGCTAATAAGTATAGTTAGTATGTAAGCTATGCTGATAGTCGTTCTCTCTCTCTCTTTCTCTATCTCTAGAGGTGGGGGGTCTTGCAATATATTCTAGGCTGGCCTTGAATTTGAGATCCTCCTGCCTTAGTCTCCTCGTGCACATTTGTAGGTATGCAGCAGCACACCTGGTTCTATATGAGTTCTTTAGAGGCAAAAGGGGCTGGAGAGATGACTTAAGGGTTAAGCCTCTGCCTCGAAAGCAGAAGGACTAGAGTTCAGATCCCAGGTACCACCTTTAATAAAAATGCTGGGTAAAAATGGTAACCACCTGATTCCTGCGTCCAGGATGATTCCTGATGTCACTCTTGTTCTCCACAGACATACATACACTCAAGTGCCCTCTGGTACACACATATACACAAGTAAATAAATAAATAAATACATGTGAGGGCTGGAGAGATGGCTCAGAGAGTAAAGGTGTTTGCTTCTAAGCCTCATGACCTGAGGTTGAGTCCTCAAGTTGTCCTCTGACCTCCACATGTGCCCTGTGGTATGTGTATATACACAAAACACACACACACATATACAAATAGACAACTAAGAAATATTAAAAAAAAGTGAAATCATGTGAGTCTAGTCTTTTAGGTTGGTGACTCAGGCCTATTCCAGAAGTTTGTCTTTCTCCTCATCTAAAAAGCTTTGCTCCTTATTAAGATTTCCCCCCTTTTTTTAATCCTTTCTGGCTCCTCTCCCAAGCCACCATAGGGACATTATAATGCTTTGGTGAACACAAAGATTCAGCCTCTAACCAGATCTTTTGAGAAAGATGATAAACTCCACACAATGCACCATTCTTTCATTGTGCCTTTTTTTTTTAAACTGCCTGCATTCCTGAGTTTAATTGTTTCAGCCTCTATCCTTGTGGTTTTTCCCTCCCTTTCCTTCCCTTGGTTCTGTCTTTCCTCTTATCTGTCTGTCTTGATCTCCATTCTAGCCTCTCTTTCTGATTGGCTACCTTCTCTCTCTTCTGTCTGATTGGCCTGTATCCCTCCATCACCCCATCTGTCTGATGGATTCTCCCTGTTTGCCTGCAATAATGTATGTGGTAGCACTTAGAAATTATAGGGTACTATGTTTGTATAAAACACTATTATCACTTTGTCTCACTTCTTTTTTTATTTATTTGTCTGCCTTCATTCTTTTCTGTTTGCTTGTCTGTGTTTCTTTGGGTGATCTTGCCTGCCTCTGTCAGTCATTTTTTCTCCCTGTCAGTCTATTTTCCTGCCATCCTTTTCTATCTGCTCAACTCAAGTGTCTCTCCTTCTGTGTGTACAGGTTCCTCTGTATTTCTTTACCTGTCTATTCTCTCTGTCCTTGGGTCTTTTACCTTAACCTATGTGGCTAAGTGCCTCTAGCTGCTTATCTCCTTGCCTGTCACTTTCATTGTGGACATCACTGTCTTTTTTTGTACTTCAAACAATGAGAAAGGTTAAGATCTTCTATGACTAATTAGTAGAGAGTATTTTTTATTGTTTTTAATTAGAAAAGTGTTAATGTGAGAACAAGGAAGTCAGATATGTGGTTAGCAAATGCAAACAAATCACATATACCCTCCCATGGGGAGAAAAAAACTAAGAAAAACATTGGCACCTCCCAAATCAATAATAAGATTATTCATTTAAACAAAATCAAGAACTTTACCTAATGCAGTTAAAACCTTTCAGATTGATCACAGAAAATTATAAATCCTTTCCCTAGGGGGAAAAAACAATATATACCTAAAATGTCACGTATATCTATGCTTATGGTTAGGAATACTTATGACTTTAGGTTAAAGTAAGAAACCTTGAGGAGAGAGCACAGATATGTGTTCATGTAACATGTGGACATTTTACATTTTATGATTTTTTCATCTGACAAAATACTGAAGAAATTCCAAATTAGCCTTTTTCCTTTTACTTGAGAGAAAGAGAGAGAGATGTGCATATGTGAGAGCGGGTGTGTGCCACGGCACACGTGCAGTGGTCAAGGACAACTCTGAAGAGTCAGTCCTTGCTTTCCACCTTGTTGAAGCAGGAGCTCCCTCCTTCCTGCCACACTGTGGGCTCCAGGGTTACTAAGACCCAAGCGCCTAGGTGATTCTTCTGTCTTTACTTCCCATCTTGTAAGAGGAGTGCTGGTAAGAGATGTGTGGCACTACCTCTTCTGGCTTTTTACTCGGGTTGTGGGGATCAAACTTGGGTCATCGTATTTGTGCAGCAAAAGCTGTAACCCACCAAACCATTTTGTCAGCCCCCCTTGTTACCATTTAAAATATGTAGATTACAGATAAGGAGCTGCATATGGATGTTCAGGATACTCTGGACCCAAACCATGGAATTTTAGTAATGGGAGGTCATCTAAACCATTGGTTCCTAAGTGACCAAGATCACTACTTGTCCTATTCTGGAATTATACTCAGAGATTATATATTTTTATGCATATATTATGTAGAATAAATACATAATGTACTGTGATCACATGTAAGTAAATATACATGTGTGCTTAATTATGTATTATACAGATACTATTTTATATATACATTCAAATATATATCCATGTTTATTCATGCTAAAATTTTTTTAGAAAAGTGACACAGATTTGTAGAGAATCCATTTTATAGAAAAAACAAGAAAATAACTTTGTCCTTACTGTACAATTGGAAATTTGTACATATATTTCTCTTACAGTTACAAAGGCATTTTAGTGTCATTTTATAAAGTGATGATGATTACATAGGCTTAGGTTTTATTATGGGTTTTAAAAATTTCTTTTTAATTAGACATGAGATTTCCTTTTTGTATGACTTATCTAATTAAAATATTCATTTTGTAGTTAGCACAAAAAAAGTAACCAAAAAATTGTACTTACATTTTGGGACCAAAATATAAATGAAGAATGGGATGATGCTTGTTCCTGCCTCCAAGAAAGAAAAGCAGTGCTCCCAGAGAACCTCCACATTTTAGCACTGATTAGTCACAAAGGGTGAATACATAATGTGATGATTTGCAAAAAATGTAGCATAGAAGATATTGTACATGTTTTCACAATCCAAAGACAAACATTTTCTGTCTGTTCACAGCAATGCACTAATCTGGTAAGGAGGTGTACAGACAACACATCTCTACCTCCCTCACTCTTCTCACATCCTTAATTCAGACACTCTTGAAGGGGGACAGATCTGGCTCTATGCCAAAAGGCTTCATCCAAAGACTGGGGCTGGGGAAACAGCAGTTGGTAAAGAACTTGCCACACAGCTTAAGGGTCTAAGTTCAATCTGAGTTTTAGGTGGCAGGGCCAGTTAAAAAGCCCTGTTTGGTGGCACACATTTGTAATCTTAGTGCTAGGGTGGCAGAGACAGGGAGATCTTAGGAACTCAGTGACAATCCAGCAAGACCAGGTTACAAAGAAAGACCCTTCTTGTCTGGGGAAGTGGCTTGGGTTAAAGTTCAGATCCTACATTATAAATAACAGGAGGATGTAATGGCAGGCTGCCATTCCCACCTGGAAGGTGGAACCTGGGAAACCCCAGAGCAGAGCAATAAGGTGAAAGAGCAATTTAAAATGATTCTTAGTGTCATCCATGAGCCTCTATGGGCACATTCAAATGTGCTTTTGTACACATTTGTACACATTTATGTACATACACACAAAAGAGCCTGTCTGAAAAAAAGGTGATAGGAAACCTGAGATTGACCTCTGGCCTCCATATGTACCTCCATAAGCACCTGCGCGTGTGCACACACACACGCACGCACAACACATAATAAATAAAGTTCAAAGTCATCCTCTTCTACATAGGGAATTTAACCTAGGCTAGATAAGGAAAAAATATTTTATGTGCTCAAACTTTATGAATATGAGCAATGCATGTACTCAATATGTTAATGTGCGTATGGAAACCAAGTATTAATGTGAGATGTTTTTCTTATTTGTTCTCCACTTTATTTTTTGAGACAAGGTATCTCACTGAACTTGGAACTCACTAATTTGGCTACATTGGTTTGCCAGCAAGCCCCAGAAATTTAGTGTCTGCCTCCCCAGCGCTGAGATCTCAGTTTTTATTCGAGCACTAGAAATTGAATTCAGTCCTACTGACCGAGGCAGCTCTCTCTCTGAGTTGCTGTTTGCTTGCCTGTTTTTAAAGCAGGGTCTTACTACATATCATAGGCTAGCCTTGAATCTGCATCAATCCTCCTGTCTCAACTTTTCAAGTGCTAGAATTACATAAATGTGTGCCATCACCATGGCTTTCTTGGGTTTATTGTTCTTAATGACCTTAGTCAACATAGTGAAAGGTTAGCAATTATATGTTGATTCTTAACATTTACTATTTTTTGTTGTTGTTGTTTGAGATAGAGCTATAATCAAAATCCTTATGTAGAGAAGACTGACTTTGAACTTTTGGTCTTTTTGCCTCTGTTTCCCAAGCATTGGAATTATGGGCATTATAAAAACGTGGTTTTATGCAGTGCTGGGGATTGAACATAGAGCTTTGTGCATGCCAGGCAAGCACTCTGCCAACTAGATCACATTTAGTTTTTATATTGATTGTTGAAATCTAAAAGTTTAGATTCTACCACTTTAAATTCTCCTTGATTTTGTCTTATTAATTTTTTTTATAAATTTAAAAAAAAATTTTAATTATTATTTATTCAATTATGTGTGCGTGTGTGTGTGTGTGTAGAACCACAGGCGAATTCGGGAACCCCCAGGGACCACCTCCACCTCCTTGTTTACTGTCCCAGGATTCACAGGCTCGGCCCTACTAGGACCAGAGCGCAGGCCACCCCCGCTTCCTCCCGGCGTCTATATGTGGGGTCTAGGATCTGAACTCAGGACCTTCCGCCTGCAAGGCAGAGGCTTAACCCCTGAGCCACCTCTCCAGCCCCTGTCTTATTAATTTTATCTTTTAATATTTTAATTTATTTGACAGAGAGAGTGTATGTGTGTACATCCACACATATGTAATACCATGATACACAGGTGAATGTTAAAAAACAACTTTTGGAAGTCAGTTCTCTCCTTCCATTATGTTGATTTCCAGGAATCAAACTTATGTGCATAAGTACATGAGAACCTGCCCCCCCAAAAAAAAAAGGAAAGAGAAAGGAAGATAAACAGGATATAGTTGAATATGAAGGTTTAAAGACAAGTATATTGGCACAAACTTGTAATCTTGACATTTAAGAAGGCTGAAGTAGGAGGATTCAGAGTTCAAGGTGAGTTTGAGCTATATAATGACACTTTTTTTTTTTTAAAGATTTAGGGTCAACAAGATAGCTCAATGGGCGAGGTGCTTGCTTTTAAACCTGGTGACCTGAGTTTGATCCCTAGAAACCCACACGATGAAAATAACTACTTTACAAAAACAAAACAAAACACTAAAAAGGCACTGAAGCCAATCTTTTACAAAAGTGGTTTTTTTTACAGTTTCATACTTGAATGCAATGAATTTATATTATTTCTACCCAGAATCAACTTTTGAAAGTTGTCTTCTTGAGCTCTATGCATGCATAGTGGTATGTATACGATCTCTCTCTCTCAAAAAAAAATTTTTTAACCCAAGTAGGTTTGGCATCAATATTACAAAGAAGTTTTCATCTGATTAAACAGCTACATAAAAACCAAAAAGTGGGCCAGAGAGATGACTCAACAGACAAAGGCACTTTTTTGCCTAAACCCGATGACCTTAGTTTGATCCCAAGACCTACATAAAGGTTGAAGGACAGAACCAACTCCATAGAATTTTTCTTCTGACTTCCACAAGCATACCATAGCATATGCCCTTCTATTCCAATAATAATAAATAAATAAATGTATAGGGATAGAGGAGGCTTGTGCAAGTGTGAAGACTTAAGTTCAGATGCCCAAACCTAAAATTCCACAAAAGCTGGATGCAATAGTGCATATCAAAGCCACATAAAGCCAGTCACAGTGGTGCACACTGAACGGTAGTACACACCTAGGCAGCAATGCTTTTTTGTGTGTGTGTGTCTGAGTATCAGAGGGCAAGCCCAAAGATGACTCTGGAATCATCCTAGATTGTGCTACTTCCTGTTTGCTGTGCTCTGGAGTTTCCCTGTTTCCACCTACCAGGACCAGAAATACAGGCCACCACCATTTCCACCTGTTTTTTTTTTTTTTTTTATGTGGGATCTGGGATCTGAATTCAATACCTTCTACTTGGGAGACAGAGGCTTAACCTCTGAGAAAACAATTTATTGAGAGAAAGAGAGAGAAACTGTAGTCACACACATGCTACTGCATGCATGAAGAGATCAGAAAACATTTTAGAGTCAATTCTTCCCTTCTAACTTTATGGATTCCAGGAAACCAAACTTACGTTATTAGGCTTGTGCAGCAATGCACTGGACCATCTTGCTGGCCTGGTAGCTTATGTCTGCTCTTACAGTAAGAGGGGAGGCAGAGACAGAATCCTCAGGGTCAGTTAGCTTGACATATACACACAACAGTGAAGAAAGACACTCTTCCACCCCAAGGTGGAAGGCAAGGACTAATCCAAGGTTCATCTGACTTGCACATGTGCAAGGTAGCACACACATGCCTGCACACACAACGTACACAAAAAAAGAATAATGAAATATAACCAAGTCATTTCCTGATCTTGAGTATGAAAAGAACTTAAGGTCAATGAGTAAAAAAGAAAAATACTTACAGATTTAACATGATAAAAAGTTACTATGTGTAGAGCATCATAAAGTCAAAGACAACAAGGAAAACATTCCATTCTTGATGGTATTCCTTCAGTAGGCATTGTATGTTCTAAATTTGGAAATAGCAGAAACCAGTTCTTTTATCCTGGAAACAAACATCCAAAATTGTTGGAATTGCCCAGAAATGCTGTAGCTTCAGCTTTCAGAATGAGTTAAACACTGCAGAATTGACCACCAAGATAATACTCTTTACTGAAACCAGTGGAAGATGAGACAGGGGACCATGAGAGCAAGCTGGCTCATGAGACTAGTCATCAACAAACTCTGGATTTGAAAGACACTGCCTCAAAAGAGAAAGATGATATCACGGTAAAAACACCAGCTGGAAATGGCAGCGGCCTGCACTTCCAGCACTGGTGGGCAGAGCCTGGGAAATAACAGATCGAAGCAAAAAGGAAGTAGAAGTCATGTAGAATGATTCCCTAAGTCCCCTTGTTCCTCCGAAGGAACACACAGTGCCCTCTGGCAGGCAGGCAGACAGACAGACAGACAGACACACACACACACACACACTAAATTAAAAAAATAATTTAAAAAATATTTAAAAAAAGAGAGAGGGGCTGGAGAGGTGGCTCAGGGGTTAAGCCTCTGCCTTGCAGGCGGAAGGTCCTGAGTTCGGATCCTAGATCCCACATATAGACGCCGGGCAGAAGTGGGGCGGCCTGCATTTCTGGTCCTGGTAGGGCGGAGCCTGTGAATCCCGGGGCAGAGTAAACAAGGAGGAGGTGGAGGTGGTCCATGGTGGTTCCCGAATTCGCCCGAGGTTCTACACACACATACACACACATGCGTGCACACACACGCGCAACTGAATAAATAAAAAAAAAAAAGAGAGAAAGATGAAAGAGTGATCAAGGAAGATTCTAGATATCAATCTTAGACCTTGTTTTAATTTCCTTTCCAGTTGCTGTGATAAAAATACCCAACAAAAACAACCTAAGAGAGAAAAAGATTTATGTGATTTACAATTCCAGGTCCATCATTGAGGGGTAAGTTGAGAAGCTTGAAGCGACTGGTCACAACTTGACCCACAGTCAAGAAATGGAGGGAATGAATGTGTGCATGCTTATTAGTACTAAGCTTACTTTCACCATCTTATATAGTCCAAGAAATAGTGCTGCCCACTTTCAGGCTGGGTCTTCTCATGTCAGTAAGATCAAGACAGTCCTTCACAGGCATGCCCAGGGGCCAACCTTAATCTAGACAACCCCTATCAGGTGTGCACGGAGGCCTGCCTTCACAGGCTTTCACACGCACACACAAGTTGTGCCCACACACAAGTGAGCATGCACCCATATACATGAAAATGTCTCCAAAATGTTTCAAAAATCAGTCCTTTGAACATCATCATGAGACCTTAAGTGGAAAATTCTATACCTGACCTTATGTAAAACTGTAGGTGCATTAAAAATGTTTTTTGAAAAATATTTTATTAGAGAGCAAGAAACACATACATGCCATGGCGCATGGGTGGAGGTCAGAGGACAACTCTGGGAAGTCAGTTCTCTTCTTCCACTATGTGGGCTTCTGGGGATTAAACTCAAATCACCAGACTTATGAGCAGGTTCCTTACCCACTGAGTCATTAGGATGGGCCTGAATGGTACATAAAATTACTTTCAGGCTATATGTATGAAACATAAATGAATTTTGTGTTTAGACTGGATTCCATCTCCAATCTCATAACACTAATATAAATATTCCAAAATCATCCTGTTCTGGGTTGAAGAAATGGAATCTGAACAAAATAGCTGAACAACATTCCTCTCTTCTAAAAAGCAGTTTTATTGTTTTCTATATCTCACATATTCCTTGTGTGGCTGTAGCCTGACTTTGTAACAACCTCCACTGACAGGCTGTTTGCTAAATCCATAAGACACTTAAGTTCTTGTATTCCTTGACCTCTACACCAGGGTTCACACTAGGTACTGTTCCCTCTTCTTAGGTACTTTTTCCTGGCTCTTCACCTTAAACTTCTCTTTGAGAACTTCCTTTTCTTCTTCCCTCCCTTAATCACGCTTCCTGCCAATCTGTCTACTTCACTCTCTAGGTGGTCTCACCCTTAACATCAGTGGCAGGTACTACTTACTAATAATTCCTACCACTGTACCAGTCCCATATAATAAGTATTTGTATGTCCCAAAGTTACCTCACACATCAGCTGACTAAAATCTCATTGTCTTTCTCTTCCAGCATTTCCTTCTTTTGCCTTTAGATTCACTATCCCAGCCTGTCAGACCAGACACATGGGCGTCATTCTTGGTTCCTTCTTGTACTTCTGACATCTGCCCAGTACATTACCAACATCAGTCCACCTTCTGTGATTTCTGCTATCATGAATCTAGTCCCATTTCTCTATCAGACTATTGGAACAGCATCATCCTCCTAGCTCTACTTTCTCCCACCCCACTTGACACTGAAGTCAAGTCACCTTTGAAAAGTACAAATCTGAAAATGTTCTCCCTGTGAAACCCTTAACCCTGAATTGCATATCTGGAAAGGATGAATTTATGATATGTAAGTTACATATCAACTTTAAGAAAAGCAAAATTGAGCTGGAGAGATGGCTCAGAGGTTAAGACTCTGTTGGATATTTATTGACAGCAGGGCTAGGCACTGAGGTGCTGGGTATTTAGTGGCAAATAAGAGATATGATCTCTTTCCTTTTAGGGACAAGGAAGGGAAAAAGACATTAGACTTATACTACAGAGGCTGGGAATATAGTTAGGTTGGCAAAGTGTTTGCTAACATACAGAATCCTGGGTTTAACCAATCCACTTCATAAAAACTGGGCACAATGATATATGCCTATAATCCCAGCACTAGGGAATTAGAGGCAGGACAATAAGTTCAAGGTCATCCTCAGGTACAGACAAGTTTGTGGGTTGATTGAAACCCTATCTCAAAACAAAAACAAGCTAAATCGATAGCTCAGTTGGTAAAGTGTATGGGATCCCCAGCACCCACATAAAAAGTCAGGAGCTGCCATGCTAGGGCGGCAGATCCCTGGAGTTCAGCAGCCAACCTTCTAGCCGAATCCGTGAGCTATATATTCAGTAAGAGACCCTGTCTCAAAAAACATAAGTCTGATGTCCTCTGACCTCTGCCAAGGCACATGTGTGCACCAATGCATGTACGTACACACACACACAAACACACACACCACATATACACAACACACAGGTTAATTAAATGCTTTATAACAAAAAATATTAAAAACTAATTTTAAAAAATTTTTTAAAAAACTAAGGTTGATAGTAACTGAGGGAAGCACCTGATACTCTGGCCCTCACCCACAGGCATACACACACATACACACACGCACACAGCCACACACACACACAGCCACATGCATGTGCATGCACATGAATGTGTACACACATATACACCACACATACAAGCATTTGATTATAACTATGATGGTTAATATTGGTTGTCAATGTGATGGGATTTAACATCACTGAAGAGACTAGCTTCTAGGTATCTCTGTGAGGAACAACCTAAATTAGACTAATTAAGGTACGAGACCCACCCTTATTGTGTGAAAGCAAGTTGAGCATAGACATTGCATGACACTTCTTGACTATGGATGCAATGTGCCAGCTTCCTCCTGTTCCTGTCACTATACCATCCCCATGACGATGGACTTTTCCCAGAACTGTCAGTCAAAATAAATCCTTTCTTCCTTAAGTTGTTTTCAGGTATTTTATTACAGCAATGGATAACTAATACAGTAGTTATGATGTTCAGAGAACCCTGTGAGAATGGTGACAAGGGACTTGATAAAATTGGATTCTTCAGGAAAGACTTCTCTCAGAAAGTGACATTGAGCAGTTCTTTTTTTTTTTTTTTTTTTGTATTTTTTTTTTTAATTTTTTATTATCATTTATTCAACCGTGTGCATATGCGTGTGTGTGTCTGCGTGTGTATGTCTGTGTATGTGTAGAACCACGGACGAATTCGCGAACCACCATGGGCGCCTCCACCTCCTTCTGCCCCGGGATTCACAAGCTCCGCCCCACCAGGACCAGAAGCGCAGGCCGCCCCCGCTTCCGCCTGGCGTCTATACGTGGGATCTGGGATCCGAACTCAGGACCTTCCGCCTGCTAGACGGAGGCTTAACCCCTGAGCCACCTCTCCAGCCCGACATTGAGCAGTTCTAACAGGAGTTGGCCAAATAAAGTGGAAGGTGGAGGATTCCATGGAGGAAGTTGTTTGGGGGAGACAAAGCAGAGCCTGGAGTAAATCATGCAGGTCCTCACGGGCCATTCCTGGTAAGAATTTCCCTAAAGAGGTAGGAAGTTTGTGACATATTTAAACAGGAGAACTAGTGCTATCTATTGTATTAAAATGGAAACAGGACAAGAAGTCAAAAATCTTCCAAACTTCTCTGGACCTTCTACTAAACAATTAAGCTTCTTACTGATAGAGCCTGTCTTTGGTATCCATAGTCCAGCACTCTATGCCCCACAGATGGCATTTTAATGACCTGATTAAATGATAGGTCCAAGATTCAAGCTGAGGACTTCAGAAAGACCTATCTCAATTACTCTACATCCCCTACACACAGTTTTTCAGAGATTTTGGGAAGGAGTTAAGCTTCTGCCACAGAAGCAGAGATACCTGAGTTCAGATCCCAGATTCCACATAAAAATACTAGGTGGAAATGGTGGTATCATGTACTCCCAGATGGAACCTGGGAGCCGTTCCTACTGAGGCCTGAATCCTGCATGAATTGCATATCCAGTAGCAAAATAAGTGATGGCAATTAAGGCCCTCAGTTTGGAGATAGTTTGTAATAACAGTAGCTATTTGGAGCAGTATCTCTGCTAGCAGTAAGGTGGTACAACCCACTGGTCAAGTGGGTGGGTGATGACTGCCTTGTTCAAAGCCAAGCTTTGTCACTTGGACAAGTTATTTAACAACTCAGTATTTCAGCATATAAAAAAGTCATACCTACTTCTTAAATTTATTGAGGATTATGTGATTTAATGCAAGTAAATGATAAGTGAATGGGTTTGTGTGTGTGTATACATGTATACAGGTAGTATAACTTCAGTTCTGTGTGTGTATACATGTATAAAGGTAGTATAATTTCAGTTCTACCTCAAGTAATCATTTTTGTTGGGTGCATTGTCCTGTAAGCAGTTGGAAAGTGAAGGCAAAAGGATCAGGATCCAATGCTTGCCTCAACTAACAAGCTTAAGGCCAGGTTTGTCTCAAAAAGTCAAGCAATCAAATGATCTTTTCTACTTCGTTATTATCCCACCAGCATGTAAGGCTCAATTAAAAAAAACAAAACAAAACAAAAAAATCTTATTTGTTCATTGCTATAACCCCAAAGTACCTCGAACAGTGCCAGGCATAAAGTACATACTAACTTCTTTCCATTAGTAAATGTGTGCATAGAACTTTTTACAATGCTTAAAGATGTCACTGGATCCATCCAATACAGTATCCATCCTTCCTGAATAGTAAACCCGATTTTGTTTTGAATGTCCTATAAAATAACTGTTCCAGACTCCTTTGCAGCTAAGGGTTATAATATATTTCCTATCAACAAGACCTAATCAGAAGTCTGCTGATTTTCTTTTTTCCATTTGGGTATAGGAACTACCTTTTTGCCCCTTTGTGCTTTTCTGCCTGCAGTATGGGTTAGAAAAAGAACAGCTAAAAAATAAAAAAAAAAAAGAAAAGAAAAAGAACAGCTAAAAGGTTGATGAGCATAGAATAAAAGGAAAAGGAGACACTTGAGACAATGAAGATCTGATGCCATCAGTTTCATCAACTGTAGACTTCTTTTCACATGACTAAAATTAACTCTTTGTAGCTGAGTCAAATACTGTGGTGTTTATGGGATTATCTAACCCTTCAGGCTGAGCGCTGAGGACATGCTTATGCGTGCCATCTTCCTTCCTTCCAGGTACTTGGGGTTATAACAATGAACAGACAGACAAGATTTTAGTTACATACTCCTCATGCCAAGTGTCCATAAATATTAATAAATGAATACATCTAGGGCTGCAAGATAGATCAGTGGGTAGTTTTCTGCACAAGCCTGAACATCTGAATTCAATCCTTAGAACCCACAGGTAAGAAGACAAATTCCCAAAATTGTCCTCTGACCTCTGTACATATGCTGTGGCACATGGATTCCCACAAACACACAATAAAAATTTTAAAATGAAATAATCATAATGAAATAATTTCCATTTTAGGGGTGAGGATTTAGCTTGGTGGTAGAGTACTTGCTTGACTACCAAGCACAATACCTCAGCATTGAGGTAAAGAAAAAGAAACAAAACCAGATACATAGAGGGGAAAAAAATGAATAAAGCAAGTGAAATAAAACACATTCTACTATCTTAAAAACCGTGGTACACCTCTACAGTCCCAACATTCAAGAGTCTGAGTCAGAAGGATTGTGACTTTGAGGTCAGCCTGACTACATAGTGAGATCTTATTGCAAAGAAAAAAAAAAAGCGGTGCCTTTATTCTTTAACTTTGCATTGTGTACCCTACCCAGGAATTTTTTTATAATGTATGTTTTTGTTTCTATTTTCATGTGTTACATATAGGCATGTGTGTGTTTGGAGGTCCAAGGTTGGTATCAGGAAAAAAATCAGTGTAGGATCAATTATCCTTTTTTATTCCCTTTTTGAAACAAGACCTCTTTCTTACTATTGTTATTTAAGAAAGGAAGTATGTCATTAAGACACAAATGGAGGTTTGAGGACAATTTTCAGACGTTACAGAAGTACAGATTTCTAACAGAAATCCTTCCACAAAAAGGTCTCTAGGTTTGTGAAAGGAGCCTTACCCATTGAGCTATCTCGCTGGCCTCAGGATTGTATTTTCAGTGCTAGGATTTAAGCGTACATCCCAGATTCTACAACTATCCATACTCAGGTCCCTGCCAATTCTATCTCATGAGTGACTTCCCAAGCAGCATTAATTTCCTAGTGTGCTTATGGAAAAAATAAAACTAGGCAAAACCTTCATGCTAATGGAATGATGGCCATGTATTACTCTCCATCCCTCCTCCACTATAAAGTCCAAAAGTCGGGCTGGAGAGATGGCTCAGGAGTTAAGACTCTGCCTCACAAAACAAAACAAAACAAAACAAAAAGACTCTGCCTCACAAGCAGAAGGTCCTGAGTTCAGATCCCAGGTCCCATGTAAAAACTCCCGGCAAAAATAGCAGCAACCCGAACTTCTGGCTCTGGTGGGTAGAGCCTGGGAAATCCCAGAGTGAAGCAAAAAAAGGAAATAGAAGCAATCCAGGATGATTCCTGAAGTCACCCTTGGCCCTCCACAGGGACACACAGTGCCCTCTGATTACACACACATGTGCACACGTGCAAAATAAATAAAGTTTAAAATTAAAAAAATAAAATAAAAATAAAGTCCAAAAGCCATCTTCTTTGGAACTTGGGTTTCACTTTGCCAGCCCCTCTCCCTGACTTTGTGGGTCATTACAGCCACCTGGTGGCCTTGAGGGAAATGACAAGTGGATTACCCTCACATCTTTGGTGAGAAAAAACCAGTAATTTTGAATCTTGAATCTAGGGAAAGAAACCTATGGGTAGAGATTGTGACGTGAAACCCAGACATCTATCTCTTGGTCCTACCTTGCCTCCCAGGATATACCAACATCCAATCCTTTGATTTTGTAACCAAAGTTCATGTAATCAAAATTTATTGAGCAGCAACTATGTGCCCAGCACTGGGAACACAATGAACAAGATTTCTGTCCTCATCCTGGCAGCTTACATCCTGGCAGCCGCCCACCATCAGTTGCATCCATAATTTACCTTGGTGACAAAAAACACTAAAAAGCTTGGTGCTGAGACGACTCAACCCAAAGTCTTCACTTATTTGAGAAACCAGAAAAGGCCTCTCTGAGGAAGAAATACTGGATAAGCTAGGGGGAAAGTAGAAGGAAGCACATGGTGAGCTGAGAGAACAGTCCTTGTGATAACAGTGGATTCATCAACTGAAAGTCAGTTGGGTCTGGCATAGAAAACAAGACACAGAGTCACTGGCATGTAAGGAAGACAGAGCCTGACCTACTCAGGTTTCTTTTTTTTAAGAGAGGCACCTGCCTCTCATGGCACTCCACATCTGGCATCCGTGTTTTGTCTCTCCTCTAATAAACTCTGCCTTAATCCTCAAAAAAAATTTGAGAGAGCACAACTGCAGGTGTTTGTGCTATGGTGCATCTGTGGGGCTGAAGGACACCTTTCGGAAATCATTTCTCTCCATCACGTGGCCTCTGGGGATTGAACTCAAGTTGTCAGCTTTGTATTGAGGTACCCTTACCCACTGAGCCATCTTGCCAGCCCTTATGCAGCATTTTTAATTTAGGGCTTTACTCTAAAAGCAAATAGAAGCTTCTGAGGCAGGAAGGTAAGATATTTAGGTTTGTTTTTCAGAGCTGTGACTATACTTTGTAAAAAGCAGACATGGACATGGGAGCCAATCTAGACAAATAGTGATAGTTATTTTAAAGAAAAGAACATGGATTCCAGAGATTTTTTTGGGGGCGGGAGAGCACCTACTTGGGAGGTGCTTGGGTATATGAGGAAAGGAGTGCTTCGAGCAAATGATACTGAAGCAACATGCTCTTAGGGGGAGGTGCACAGGGGGCAAGTTTGGGCAAAGTAAGCATATCCCACATCTCAGGTGGCAAGAAAGGAACAGCATAGCTTTGATTTTCACATATTTTAAGATTTAGTTGAGCAAACATGATACACTGAAATCATTTCAGAGTTGACTGAATATCACAAAAGGTAATTCAGACAATGGATTGATCAGTTCAAAAACTTTGGAAATCAACAGCTGAATCCCCACCTTTGTGGGTGGTCCCCATATTTAGCATCTCAGAAAACTATGAAGCCCACCCAGCGACTCATATTCCCTTTCACTGGAGCTTGAGGCCCCCAGTGAACTAAATGCCCTGACTCATTTTCGCCTATTGCTGTGGGAAGCTCACTTATCAGTTATAAGTACTCAATTACCCTCCTTGGCTAGGGCTAAAGGAGAACAAATCTAGCCAGTTCCATTGTGCTAATTTTCAGTCACGCCTTCCTTAACTCTTCTACCTGACCCCATCCTGTTTTCCTCGAGTTCTGTAAGTGGCAAGGCCTACTGGGGAGGAGTGCCTTTCTTTGACCCTTGCCAAATGTTATGCTTTGCAGACTCTTTCTCACTTTGATTTGTCTGGAATCAGTACATATACACCTTGTTACCTCAAAAAAAGGAAATTTTGCCACGGGCTTAAGTTTAATAGCTGCTGCTTGGCTGAGTCTCAGGCTTCTGTGCCTCTTTGTCCCTGGAGTGCATTAATATAACTCCTTCAAACACAGTGACTGTTGACTACATGATAAGACTACTTATCCCATTATGCAACAAGCCTAAGACAAACTCACAGTCCAGATACTTAGTCTGAGTTGAGAGTAGTAGTCAGAAATGTTGGCATGAGATCAGACATTGAAACTATCCATTTATACTGAAAAGAATCTGGTTTTTGGAGTTGGGCAGACTTGAATCTCATCCTGGCTCTAATGATTACTAACTGATGCACCTTTGCATTACTAAATAGTTCTTCCAAAAAGTTATACATGAAATATATAACTATATTACAGTGTAAAGTTCCCAGCATAGTATCTACCCTGAATTAACCAATAACCATCACATTTTCCCTTGGGTTTTTAGTTTAATGTTAAACACTAAACTAGAAAGGAAATAAGCCAGTTTAGCATGGTCAGTAATAGTCATTTCTTAATCTTGTCATGTAAATCTCATGTAAATCTCTCCTAGTCCCTCGCCCTGATACCTATCTCTTCTCTATCAAAAAAGTTCCTTAAAATCCATCTGACCTCTCCTCCATACCTTCCTAATCCAAAATACTGTATCTCTTATCACTTCTAGGGACTAATTCACTTCTAGTATTCTAATTTTAGGGTGTGGGCACCACAGGACAGTTCCCACACAGGAATGGAAGTCTAGGTCACTAGAGATACACCCTTCTTTCCCTCAAGGCATAGAAAAAGGCAAACTCAAAATACAGCCTGAGTCGACATGAGTTATACATCTCCTTTCCTATAGTTCTGTGAGGTCATCGTTGAAGTAGAGCAGTATTGCAGGTATGTGGTGTGTGCCATCCATATTGAGAAAGTCAAACTCTTCCTCTTCATCCTGGATCCCATTTTCTTCCAAAGTATGATCCATGTCCAGGTTCTTTCCATCGTATTTCCATGTGTAGCTGGCAGCATGTGCATTATAGGGCAGATATCGGTGTAGGATTTCCCACATTGACTCCAGAGCCCCCACCTGGAGAACACAGAAGCACCCCACCTCTAGAATATATGAAACACACACAGCCCAACACACACACACACACACACACACACACACACACACAAGGTTAGGAGCCCAAGATAGGGCAGAGCACCTTCAGACACTCCACAGTCTCAGAAGCCAACATACAACAAAGATGATGACCTCCTACTTGTTTTTTAGGGAGCCATTTCTAACAAATAGATGACCTAAAAGAGCCCAAGCCACGGTTCCTCATTTTAACTCTGTAATGGAGTTAAAGAATCTAACTACTGTCCAAAAGAACCCCCGTAAGCCCTCCCAAAGACTATGACCATTAAGCTGCTGCCCCTGGGCCTGAGGAGACCAGAGCTGTGATCCAGGCACACTTCTAGAATTCTCCTCTGGGATTTGAGTAATCTGTTCTCATATCATTGTGAGGAGGAAAAAACTGCAGTTCCCAGTCGGGATGGCTTGGAGAGTTTCGGCTCCATCAAGCTCACCTGTCCCCAGACAAGAGTTCTTACCTGCAGTGTGTGCTGCTGAGATGTGAGAGTGTTAATGATACGGATGTTCCGGGTCTTGGCAGACAGTCGTCCCACCTGGTAATTCGATCCCTTCCACCAGGGCTTCCCGAAATCATTGGCCCAGTCTGAACGGGGCAGCTGAGGTGGAACGTGAACGAAGCGGCCCCGAGGGGTGCGGTATCTCAAGCAACCAGTCAGCGGATCTATATGTTTGCGGATCTTTTCAAAGTAAGGTTTGGGCGAAGGAGTCGGAGTCACTATTTTTGTTCTGGCTATTTCCCGCTGTTCTCCCCCATCCCGCTCTCCAGTGTCCCTTTCACCAACCCCAAGTTCCAGCAGAGCTTACGTCTCTAGTCTTTGGATCAAACCAGTGGCTAATGTCCTGTCCTGCAACTTCCAGAATGGGTTTCAGCAGCAGGTCCCCTGGGAAGGAACAGCTGCCGTCAACCCTTCCCCACCCCCCAACCCCCCAAAAAAAGTTCCAGCCAGGACAGAAGGTGAATTCTTACCTTTGAACTCATTTACCAGCGGCGTTAGGTCGTACACGTATCCTAGGTAAGACACCCAAAGGTTTTCGGGTTGGTTATGTTGTGCAACCTCCTCCGGAGTGAAAAACCGACGCTGGAAATACTCAAATTCTGGCCCAGCCACTAGACCCCGGCGCGGCATGGCTCCTGTTCTAAAGGGACACCGGCCTCCTTAGCTGCTTCGCGCTCTTCAGCGCCCGGACATGCTCCCTTCGGTCCCAGAGCTTAGGGGAAAGCGTTTGCTGCTGACATGGAAACCATTATCCTTTTTCGGCCACCGTCGACGGAGATTTAACGCTGCGTAGACAAGGAGGCGCTTGTGCTGTGTGTTCACGGGAAGTGTAGTCGTACGGCGGCGGCATCGGGCACGCTCTTGAGTCACTGCGTTGATTTCTGAAGACAGCAAACGCATTCAGTTTTAATTAAGGGCTCTAGGATGTATGAGATATTTGGAGAAAATTCTATCCTAGGGCAGAAAAGCGCGGCACAGAAATCACAATTGAACAAATTTCAGGAATTCTAAAGGATGTATAAGAAATTTCAAGTATATTCTCGCGATACCTTAAGACATCCACTAGACTTCACTCAGCCACAAGTGAAGCAGAGCTCGCGAGATCTGTAGTTGCGGAGGGAAGTCAGTGGAGTGATCTCGCGAAAGGAAAGCGCTTGAGAGCACTCGCGAGATCTCAGAACACCCGACCCATATATTGAGAAGTTTAAGGGCCCAGAGGCGGCCCAGGGGCCGATGGCCGGAGCTGGGCCCACCATGTTGCTTCGAGAAGAGAACGGCTGTTGCAGTCGGCGTCAAAGCAGCTCCAGCGCCGGGGTTAGCGTGGGCTCGGGTTCCGGGATTGAGGAGCATTCGGGCAGAGCAAGATGGGGAAGGAAATGGGGGCCCGTCCTCCCGGCAGCCTCCGGGCTTCACGTGAGCGCCCCGCGGGCTGCCGGGAGCTGTGGTTCCAGGGGCGGGCGGACGGGCTGGCTGGCAGCCGCGACCGCTCCATGTCAGTGGGTGTCCTGCCCGCAGCAGGACTCGGACGGGGAGCATGAGGACTCGCCGGCCACGCGAGCCCGACAGCAACTAGAGGCGCTGCTCAACAAGACTATGCGCATTCGTATGACGGATGGGCGGACACTGGTGGGCTGCTTCCTGTGCACCGACCGCGACTGTAATGTCATCCTGGGCTCTGCGCAGGAGTTCCTCAAGCCGTCGGGTCAGTGCCCAGGGGATGCACGCCCGCCTGGGACCGTGGCGGAAACTCACGGCAAGGCATTTCCCCTTCCGGGTCTGACTGCACTCCTTGTTTTCTGTGGGGCTCGCAAGGGGCGACACCGACTCAGGCCTGCCTTCCTGATGCTCTGAACTTTTTTTCCAGATTCCTTCTCTGCGGGGGAACCCCGTGTGCTGGGCCTGGCCATGGTACCGGGACACCACATCGTTTCTATCGAGGTGCAAAGGGAGAGCCTGGCGGGGGCCCCGTATCTCTGACTACGAGCTCGCGTGTCCTCAGAGATCATTAAACATATAACCGAAGTGACCTGCGTTTGTGTGTAGATCGGATAACTCAGACCACCCCTGGAGAAGAGGGCTTATAGCTTGTTTCAGGAACATTCTTGACCTCCCCCTCCCCCCCTCCTCCCCCTCAACCAAATGACCAGGGAGGTAACAAATCCCTCTCAAATTCGTGGGATTTGAGACTGAACTGCAGACCAACTGGCCCTAGGGTGGGCCTCTCCATCTTCCCTCCCACGCAACAGTGGCGGGAGGGGGTGTCATCCTGCTCCGGAAGACCCATTGTTTCCCACCCCGGCCTGGCAACACAGAGTTCCTCCAAACGGGTCAGAGAACGGGCTCGGGTCCCCAAGGGAAGTTGGGTAATCTGCCGAAACAGAGCTCCCTCCGTGCTATTGATGGAAAGGTGACTTCGGGGTCAGGGTCAGAACTCTAGGGTCTAACCAGGAAGAATGGACTAATGCGATAAGGGAAAAGCCAGGATGTTGAAGGATGCTCTGGCCTGAACATAGTAGTAGCCTAGGGGATTTGTTTCCTGTTCTTTGCCCTGGGCAGTGTGATGGTATACACAGAGTGCATTCAGTTCTTAAGTTCTTTATTGCTGTATGATCATTTCTTCTCTGGTCCTGCCTCTCGGTCCTGTAAATACTAGAGGGGCTGCACCAGTTAGAAGAGCCGCACCAGAAAAGGAAGGCACAAGGTTCAGCTGTCCCATTCAAGCTAAGAGAGGGAGAGTGTGCAGGGTCCAGCCCAGATGTTCAAGATTCATATGTGGACGGTAAGAATAAAACAGGTTTTCCAGGGACGTGGAAATGTTCGCCAGCATCGGGTCCACATGGGCTGCTGCTCCACCAAAGGGATGATTGCACCCGGCCGCGGCAAGGGAACGGACCATGCAGGACACAGTATCCCTGTGCTTCAAGTCCTTGGGCGGCAGGAAGTAGGGTAGTTGACTGGAATCAGTTCTCAGACCCAGACCTTTCCAGGTGTGGGAACAGCCTGGTGCCCAGGTGCTGCGGCCTGGGTTTGCCTCGTCTGTGGAGTAGGCCGACGCCTGTAGAGGGCTCGGCTGTAGGGCACGAGGCAGTCGGCCAGGCGGAGACGCAGGCAGAGGCGACGGTAGCTGGCCAGGGCAAGCACGAGCAGTGGCACAAGAAGCAGGAATCCAGTGACCAACAGGGCGGTGAAGCCGGGGTCCCGCAAGTGCGAGGTACAAGGGGGTGCCTGGGACCTCAGAAACTGTAGGAGACCAAAGCTTCAGACTCCTGCCGACTGAGCCACACTGTGCCGCGTGTGGAAACGGCCCAAGTCAAGAGAAATTGTAACCCAAAGACATCCCCCCCCCCAGACACGCATACCCTGGGGCACATTCTCACCTGGGAATGACAGAGGAAGCCGAAGCCCAGCATGGTGACAGCGGGTAGTAAGATGGTCCCCAGCACCAGCGCCAGCAGGAGGAGATTGAACGCAGCCACCAGCAGATTCTGAGCTGTCACTAGCACAGCACAAGCCCAGCAATCGAGGGGATCCCGGGGCTCCGGGCCGCCACCGAGGGCCGGTCGCTGGGCTGCGGGGATGTCCGCCATGGCCTGGCTGCTTCCCGCCGCTCGGCCGAGGCCCTTATAGCCCTCTTTCCCGCCCCTCCTCCGGCCCAACCTCCACCCCCCCATCCCTTATCCTGGAATGCGGCCCTAGGAGTCGACACCCCCTTCCCAAGGAGCGGACCGGCGGCTGTACATTCCACAGGCGCCTGGGGAGGGGCTCGCCTCCGCTGGGGTCCACGACGTGCTCCCATCAATCTCTCTGCGGTCCTCCTCCCGGGGCTCTTCCCCGCCGTCGCCAGCACGGTATCCAAACACACGTCGTGAGGCTTTTTTTTTCTGCTTTTATTTTTAATATTAATATTCTCACACAAAAAAAATCACCGAAAATAGGGTAGGGTTGGGAAGACCCCTCTGCCCCTGGGGCAGAGAGACAGTGCAGTGCGAGGGGGCGGGACTGTAAACCCCCCACCCCTCCGCAGCCCCAGCGGGAGAAAAAAAAATTAGAAAATGAAAATCAAGCCCCAGAGAAACTCACCCCGGGGTGTCCCTGCCCCAGTGAGGCCCTGCCCTGGGCTGTTTCACGCCTTTAAAAAAAGAGGGGGAGTGAAGGGGGCTGTCCAATGTCTTTAAAATTGGCCGAGGCTGGGGGGACGGGGTTCCTTTTCCTCATAGTTCTTTCTTTAAAACTTTTAAATTTTTTATTTTATTTATTTATTTTTTACAAAATACCATTTCAGTTCCCACTTCTTCCCCTACAGTACAGGAGTCGCTCACCCTCGGGTGGGGTCGGGGTTGGGTCAGGAGCTGGGGTACTGGTCCGAGAAAGTGCAGGACGTAGGAGGGGAGCGGGTTTGAGCACCATGAGAGCCCGGCTGGAGCGCGGGCGGGCGGGCGGACGGACGGGCGGGCGGGGACGCTCGGGCCGGGCCGCACTTGCACGCAGGGCTCAGGACGCCCCGCAGCGGCGTCCCCGGAGGGGCAGGAGGGAGGCTTAGGGGTGCGGGAGGTCGGGTTTTTCCCAAAAATGAATAAATAGGTGAGTGGGACTGTTATAAATTAAAAACCAAAAAGAATAAAAATACAAATCATAACCAAGTGAATAAACAGACATTTACAGGGATCACAGCTAGCATTGGAAGTAAAAAAAGGAAAAAAGAAAAACAAGAAAAGGAGGTTCTGGGGAGGGTAAAGCCCATAGAAAGAATCTCATGAAAACCTCGGCTGCCGAACGTCTATGTACACGAGCCGCGGGCGTCGGGCCCGCGCTTGCGGGCGGGCGGGCGCGAGGGAACCCGTATGCGACCCCCGCTGCCGCCGGAGCCTGGTCCTTGTGTCTGCTGCTAGAAAGGCCAAAGTCGGTGAGGGGAGGCGCTGGTGGAGGGGCTGCCAGCCCCCTCCCCCGTCTCCCATTTTTTTTCCTTTTTTTCCTCATATTTGCTAAAAAAATTGTTTTCGTTTCTTAATAAATTAAGTGAAGGGAGCTGCCAATAGGGTGGAAGGGCCGGGCCCGACCCCCTTCCCGGCCAGAGGCGGGACCTAGGTCCAGCCCAGGCGTGTGCTGGTGGCCCCGCGGCGCCCTGCGGGGCGGCGGGCGGGGCGTTCGGCCTCATCGCGACGTGCCGGCGGGGGCCTGCGGAGGGAGGAGAAGGAGGGGGTCAGTGGGGGCGGCCCGGCTGCGCCCCGCCCAGCCCCCTGCTCCCCCCGCGGCCCCCGGGCGCCGCGCACCAGCGTGAAGGCGTCGTAGGCCTGCGCCAGCTCCTCGGTGCGGTACTGCTCCAGCACCACCACGCCCTGCAGCCCCGCGCTGCGGCGCCGCGCGCAGCCCTCGCAGTGCACCAGGTACGTGTTCCGGCTGCCGTTCTCGCTCGTGACGAACAGGATGTTGAAAACCTCCACCTGGCGAGAAGAGGGGGGGTCACCCGCGCGAACGCCCGCCGCACCGCCCGCCGCACCACCGGGCAGAGGAGTGAGCGCGCACTCACGTCGCACTCGTTGCAGTAGTAGGCGGGCTCGTCCTTGACGCGGCCCTGGTACGCGATCTTCTTCCCCGCGCGCACCAGGCTCTCCCGCTGCACCTGGCAGTGCTTCATGGACTGCAGGAGGCAGAACCTAGGGAGGAGTCGGGGGTGCTGAGAAAAACCTTCCAGAAGGGAGGATGGACGGTGGAGACCCCGAGACCTTGTCCCACAACCTCGCCGTTCCGTTCGGCTAGTTGAGCTACGGGAAGCACAGCCTCTCCCGAACAGTACACTACGGGCACGTGCAGACAGGGAGAAAGACACGGCCGGAGAATGGGGTGGTCAGGAAGAACAGGCAGGTGGAGGGGGCTGCCACCCAAACAGGGGCCTCACTTGATCATCTTGAACAAGTCAGGGTCGCTGATCTTGACGGTGCGAGCCACGTTCCAGGACACGTGAATCATGGGCACGATGGATTTGACGTTCTTCACCTCGTTCCACTCGTATCGTTCCAGGGCCAGCTGGTACTGATAAGCTGCAGGCAGAGAGGCTCAGTCTCCATCCACACACCGGGGTCCCAGCCCTTCCCTCAGCTGAGGCTTTTCAGGCTAATTCCTCCCCACGGGACTCACTCCCCACACTCCTCACTGTGCTGTGACCTGACCCCACCCCTCTCACCGGTGAGGGGCCCAACGTTCCAGGCAATGTTGTTGCACCAGCCTGTAGCCTGGACCCAGTGCACAGTTCCTGCGTTAATCCACACGAGGTCTCCAGGGCGCTGCACGAAGCGGTACACAGGAATATTGGAAGCATAGAGGTCATCCAGGATTGGCCACCAGGATCCAGTCAAGTAGTCCACACCATGTCTGTGAGGTAGGTGACCACAGGGTCAGGTGGGACCCCCTAGGACCCAGAGACCCACGTGGTAGGATGATTGGTGAGGTGGTTACGCACCGGTCACAGAAGGCGCTGATGGTTTCCCAGTAGTGCTCATGCACTGCAAACCACTCACAGTCACCTGGGCCAATGTTGATGTTGACAGAGCAGAAATTGTTATTCTCTTGATGGCCTGCAGGGGGAGACAGACAGACACGGATGGTCTGATCAGAGCCTGGGCTCAAAGACAACCTCTTTGCCCTGATTGGCTGATTGTGCGCAGAGGGAGGAGCACACCTGGTGTTCGACTGCCAGGAACCTTCATGTATAGCTGCACAGTGTTCATGCCCAGGATGGTGTGACCCACGTGGCTGAGCATGTTGCCTGTGGATGTTACTCGCATGAAGGCAGGCAGCTTCAGCAGTTCCTGTAGCTGGGGCTTCCACCTGCAAAGACAAGAGACCCATCAAAGTGAGAGGATGCCCCAGATTAAGTGCCCAGCAGGACTGCTGTCCCAATTTTGCCCAGCTCCACTGACCGCTTAGCATCAGACAGGTCGATGTTGGTGCCAAACTTGATGATATGATGGTTCTTCGGGTCAGGGGTACTGCTGCTGGGGACAAGAGCACAGGCAGGTTAGTGAAGAACACAGGCAATGTAAGAGTCACGCAGGAAAAGACAACTCCACTATACCTAGGTGGGGTTCCTGTGGTGCTGTCTGGCTCCTCTGACTCCTCATCCTCACTCTCCTTCTCCTCCTGTTAGGTCAGATTGGTAGCAGGCCTGGGTCAGTGACCTTCCCGAAGCCCTTCCACAGCAGCCAGATCCCAGCACCCTTGTCTCCATCTGTGCTTGCTCCTCACCTGCAACGACTCCTGGAAGGACGAAGCCTGGTACTGCGCATACTTGGCGATGGTGGTGTGTGAGCGGGAGCTCTCACAGGGCCAGATCTGCCGTGTGCCTGTCAGGTCCCAGTTCTCATCTGAGGGCTGCTGCACTTGGGTGCGCACCTCCACAGTGTGCTCACCACTTGCCTCAACCAGAGTCTTGGTGGAAAAGAGGCCCAAGTCTACAAGGGAGAGCCAAGCCGGGAATCAGGAATGAGCAACCACTCGCCCTTCCCTTTCCTACTGCCAAGCCTCTGACTGAGTGACACAGGCTTGAGAGAACTGAATGGGCAAGAAGTCCACCCCAGGAAGCTGCTAAGGCTGGCCTCCTAGGATCCAGGATCTCTCCAGTTCCTTCCTCCAGTCACTTCGGGCTTCAACCAGAATCCTTAGGCAAGCATATGGAAACACATGAACAGCACTTGGCAAACAGGAGGCACTCAATGAATGGCAACTCTACAGTATCACTGGATCCAATTAAAGATATCAGTCAATAGGGCTGTAGCCATAGCTCAGTGATTAGAGCTCTTGCCTAGTGCTCATGACACTCTAAATTCAATTTCCAGTACTATTGTGAAAAAAAGATATTCAAGCCCAGAAACAAAACTGACCTTTTTTTTCTATATGATTTCCTCAAGTATTATATTACTAAAATTTCACAAAACAAAAGGTTTAAGAAAGTTTAAACACCACTGATTTTTTTCAAGGGCTGTCTACAATCTATTTTTTTCATCTTCTCTTAAAACCAGAAGTGGGGCTCAGGAGATGACAGCAATTAAAGTGCTTACTGCCCAAAGCAAGAGGATCAGAGAGTGGATCCCCAGATTCCACAAAAATGCTGGATATGTAGTGATCTACTTGTAATTCCAATCTCTGAAGGTAGAGACTAGGCATCTCCAAAGCAAGCTGGCTAGCAAGACTAGTTCTGTTAATGAGCTCTTGGTTCATTTAAGACAGTAAGAAGCCCACGAGAAGGCTCAGTGGATGAAAGAACCTGTTTGAAAACTTAGTGACCTGAATCCAGTCTTTGGAGTCACAGGCTAGGAGGAACTGATTTCTGAGAACTGTCTTGACTCCCCACACATGCTCTGTGGCTTCCTCCACTTTCTCCCTTTCTCTCTCAAAATATATACATGGGTAGACAAGTAATGAAGGATGAGTCCCAATATCAATCTTAGGCCTCCACACATGTTATGTGCATTTGCACATACACATTAAAAAAAAAAAAAGGCAGAAGTGACTGGAGCCGGCCTTGAGATTCATCTTCCTATGTGGCCTGCTGCTGAGAATAGATGGGACATATTGGAGAAAATCCCAAGGCTGGAGGATCCACCACCCACAGCACTCAAAAATGGACTGCGCATGACTGAGTAGATGAGCTCCCTCATGCTTGTAGCCACTGTGCTGGGTCCAGAGCATGGGTGTTCTCAAAGGGTCCTGCCCATTTAGGTCTTTATAGCCCTTCCCATACTTTGTGCTCCATACTCACTGAGTCTGAGAGAACCGGCCAGGCCTCTGATCACGGTGATGGGATTTCGAGGGTCTGTACAGAATTGCAGCAGCACTGGTGAGAATGCATCCCGTTTGCTCTCCAGCTGAAAGACAGCCAGAGGATGCTGGGGTCAGAGCCTTGTCTCAGGCTCTGAGTAACCCCACACAACCCAAGTGGCATCTTGGAACCCTCTGGGAGGAGTGGCTCTAAAGGCAGATGGCATACATAGATGCTGGGTGTGGGAGGGTTGAGTTTTTCCCGGGGCAGCTTCTCCTCAGTGTTGATCTTCGGTTTCACAGACTGGGCAGGGGAAAGGTAGGACTCTCGAAACTTCCCTTTCACCTTGGCATTCCTGTGAGGAGACATGGGATGAGGATGAAAACACCAGCTAGGACAGACAGGAGGCACCTAACCCTAGGCCACATGGGCAGCTTTGGGAATGTCATGGTCCCAACTCACTTGCTGGCACGGACGACGTCAGCAGCACAGTGGCTGATGGTGAGGTCTGCCATGCGCAGCCGCCGCTCTTCCACCTCAGAGGCGATAAAGGTCTCCTTGTCACCACTCTCTACCTTGATCAGCCGGATCTTCAATTCCTTGGGGGGTCCCTCGCTGAGTGACCGCAATTTCAGCATGTCTGCTCGGCTCACACCTGGGGGCCCTGGAGCTTCCTCTCTAGTTTTCTTCCCAGGGACAGGAGCTGGTGGGGGTGTTGGCTGGGCAGAAGGCGCAGGAGCAGGTGGAGGGACTGGAGCTGTGGGTGGCTTAACTTTGGAGGCCCCACCTACATCTGGCCGGGCCTTCTCCCGACCCTGGATCTCCTCGCTCTGCAGGTCCAGGTTCCCCAGCACCCGGCGGCTCTTTTCTTTGGGAGCCTTGGTCTTGGTTTTTGTCCTCCCTTCTCGAGGCCGCCGACTTACACTGTCCTTACAGGCCCTCCTGTGTCGCCGGTGCTCCTTCTGGTGTTCCTTCTGCCGTCGCTTGCCACTGCCTGGCCCTGCTGCCACCACTGCCACCCCACTACTGTCCTCCTTGGCCTGCGTAGGAGGCATCGGTCGCTCAGTCCCACTGTCCACCAGATCTGCTGTGTCCACAGGGTCTGCTGCCGGGCTGATGGCAGTCCGGCCCACCCGCTCCACAAGGGTCTCACAAGCCCGACTAATCTCTTCTAGCACCTCAGACTCAGAGCGAGAAGGGGGCAGCGGCAGGGGTGGGGGCAGCTGGGCAGGGGTGGCAGGGCCTGGGGCTGGCTCTTCACCTGCCCTGCGCTCCCGGGCCCAGGGCCCTCCTGAGGTAGAGAACTGAGATGACGAGGAAGCTGAGGGCTTGGGGGAGCCCTGGGCGCTGGGGGCTACTGAAATGGGTGATGGGGCGGTAGCACCTGATGCAGGACCATGGGAATACTGAGTGGTGGGCGAGGGCCCGGGCCGGGTAGGAACAACTGCTCCAGTCCCCCGGTAACAGTACTTCTGTCCCTCCAGCACAGAGGCCAAAGATTTGAGCAGGCTGGCCGGATTGGCTGGTGGAGGTGGCAGGGGCTGTGACTGGGGCGGTGGAGGAAACTTGGCTAGAGGCGGCGGTGGTGGTAGGGCTGGTGGTGGCTTCTTATCCTCTTCTTGGGCTGTGGCTGTGTTGGTGGTGGTGGTGGAGGTGGCGGTGGTGGGGGCAGCAGTGGTAGCCGGGATTTTATCACTGGGAAATGGAGGCTGGAGAGATGCGAAGGACTCTTTCAGTGGGGGTGGGGGAATCACGCCAGCCTCCTGTTGCTGCTGTTCCTCTTCCTTTCGAATGGATTCATCCAGCATCTTCATGATGTTAGCCAGCCCATCAGGTAGGATCTTAAATTCAGTGGGCTCTTCAAACTGGTCCTCCAAAGGGGTTGGTGGAAAATCAAAGAGCCGCGGGCCTCGGGCAGGCAGCTCTCCAACCCCAGCTGGCACAGGCTGGGGGGCTTTACTCAGGGGACCTGGGGGTGGCCCTGGCCCCACCTCGGGGGTCTTTGGGAAGGAGACCCTGGGCCGGGGGCTCTCCGAGCGCCTGAAGCTTCCTGAGGTATTTTGGTGGCAGGAGGAGGGAGGGGCTGGAGGCAGGGCAAGAGTCAGGGGTGGAAGAGATGGATCCTGGGGACTCAGTGTTGGGCTGGGTGGCCGAGGAAGGGGGTCCATACTTCTGGCCAAATAAGGGGGTGGGGGGAAAGGTACAGGCCCAGTTGGGCTGCTGCTGTGGCTGCCATTGTTGCTGCTGCTGCTGTTGCTGCTGCTACTGCTGGTGGTTGGGGAAGTGGAAGGGGTATGCGAATCCTGAGTGCCCACAGAAAAGCGGGGGGCTGGAGGCCCCAAGAAGCCCTCACGGTGGGGGAGGCGGGGAGGGGTAGGACGAGGGGGCCCCTCAGCCCCAAAGAAAAGCTCCTGTAAGATCTCTCCGTCCTCTCGGGCTGACCGGCAAGCTGAGTTCTTCATCCAAGCAGGGGGTGGTGGAGGGCGTAGGAGGCGAGGACAGGTGGATGGAGGGGATGATGGGGTCCCAGGTGGCAGGGACAGATGGGGAGTAGCAGCAGGAGCCGTCAAAAAGGGTTTCCGACTGCTGTGTGCCGAGGGCCCCAGGCGGCCCTGGTGAGGGGAGACCTCCAGCGCAGTTTGGTAATGGTCAGCACTGGGCTGTAAGTATAAGATGGGGGAGGTCAGAGCACTGCACTTCAGGCAGGCTCCTCAGATATCCCACCCATCTTCCACATGAAGTCACCACTCACAATGCCTGGGCTCGGCTCCACACCCCGAAGACCAGTGTTGCTGCTGCTGCTGCTGCTACTGCTACTGCTGCTGGTGGTGGTGCCAGGGAGGCCAGGGGGCCGGGAAGGGGCATAAGGCACGCAGGCGGTAGTTGCTGCTGGTGAAACGCTGGAGTCCATCCGCGACCTCTGAACTCTGCTCTCTCTAAGGTCACTTCCGGGGGGACGGGTGGCAGGCAGGCAGCCATGGCTCTCTGCTCCTGGGGGGCGGGGGCCTGGACCTTGGGGTGTGGCTGGGGCCAATCGGTGGCTGGGGGGATGCGTAGTGTAGGCAGGAGCTGGGTATGGGTACGGGTGAGGCAGCAAGTGTCGCTGCTCCTATGGGAGACAGACACAGGATAAGCAATGGCAGATGCAGAGCTTGCAGGAGATACAAAGTGATGGGCAACTGAAAGATTACCTGGCGCTCTGGGGGTGCTGAACTCTTGCGCTCGGGGCCCCAAGCATCTCCATGCAGGGAACTCCATAGTCCTGGCTTAGTCAGTTGAAATGAGGGACCTGAAGCCAGGCCAGGCAGTGGTGGTGGTGGTGGTGGAGGTGGAGGTGGTGGCGGTGGGGGTGGTAATGGGGGTGGAGGGAGTGGCAGGCCTGGTGGAAGGCCAGTCTGGAAGAGAAGAGAGTGTAAAAATCCCACTAGTCACCCCATACCTGCATCTACCCTGCCTGCTAGTCTACCTACAACCATACCTGGTCAGAGTTGCAGCCTCTCCTGCGCTTGCCTCCAGGGCTAAGGCCTTCCTCTCCTGAGAGTGGTGCAGGAGGCATAGGCTGTACCACTGGGGGGTCAGCAGCTCGCTTCACTGGAGGGCCCCCTCGCTTAGCCCCATAGTTCCGTTTGTGCTGAAGACAAAAGATAGAGAATGGCATGGGTCCTGGGCTAATCCAGCTCTCTTCCCTAGATCACTTAGTCTCAGCCTCACCTCAAGGTGCAACAAGTTCCACACTTGTTCCAGTGGAGGCAGGACCTTGGCTCGGTGTTGACAAGAACCAGAGTGAAAGTTCCAAAGTTGAGCCTAGAGGTGGATCAAAGGACAGATGAAAACACAGAGTGGGGGCACTGAACCAGAAGGCACAATCTTAGCCACTTATACCCTGCTTCAACCCACCTGCTGCAGTCGTCCAATGCGGGACCCCAGCTCAGCAAAACTTCCTCCATATCTAAGAGCGCTATGGTAGCAGCGGATGGCCTCCTCACTGTCATGCTCTGATTCATACAGCTGTCCAAGTTGTTCCCACAACCCTGGCTGGGCTGGCTCCCGAAGCAATGCCTGCACACAGCCATGCAGAGACTCCAACTTCCCATGGAGGGGTCTTGGGGTGGGTGTCCTATAAAGAAGAGGCAGGGGGATCAGGCTTGGAGAGACATTTTCAAATACCACCTACTTCCCTAGAATTTTTGAATCTCCCACTTACCCTGGAGCATAATATGGTTTGTTAGGATGCCCAGAGCTACTGCCATGTGAAGGAGGTAAGGGAGCAGGGAGTGGGGGCTGCCCAATGCTGGCCGAGCATCTGGAAAAAGAAGAAGTTTGTAAGGCTATAGCAAGAAGGCACTCTTGCCCCCTAGGAAGCAGGAATCTAAGGTAATAAAGTCAGCGAAGATGGCATTGGACCCACAGAGTGGCAGAAATTCATGGAGAATGTCAGAGATAAAGCGTAGAGAAGGTGGGATCCCTACATATAGAAGGAGTCATGGCCCAAGTTCTCACCTGCCTCCAGGCAGCCATGCACTTCGAGGAGGAGGATGGGGTGGGCAGGTGCTCCAAGCCCCAGCACAGCTCAGGCCCCCAAGGGCAAAGGCTTCCCGTGCAGTGCGGGCCCCTGGAGGGTCCACTGCCCGATGCATCCAGCCTAAGTCAAGGATAAGTGGTGATGCACTTACAGGAAGACAAAACCAGAGCCGCCAGTATACACACCCAGCTAACCCAACCCCAGTCTTTCCCTTACCAGGTCAGCAGTGGCCCCAGGAGCCCTGGAGATAGGGCACAGCCCCCTGCCCCAGCTCTTTGGGGCGATGGTCCAGCTCCACGTGCTCTTAAACAAGAGTGCCCACTGTCCCCAGATGGCAGTCCCTGGCTTTTAAAGCCAATTCTAGGGAGAGAAGGAAAGAATGCAGTGAGTTTGCCAACATAGTCAAGGGCCAGGGGCTGGGCTGAGCTGCCTGCGGCATCACAGTCTGTTAGCATCTGAGCAGAGAGAGGTTGGCAGTCCTCTGGCATAGAGGCCTTGAGAGCGGAGCGGCAGGAATGGGACAAGTTGTTGGGAGCCCGACTAGGGGGTGCAACTTGCAGGAGCTGTGCTAACACTCTGCCAATCCTGAGCCACAAGGCCGACCTACAGAGCAGCTGCTTACCCGCCTGGGTGGGAGCGTCCCCTCAAAGCTTCAGGAGCTCCAGAAATTTGGCCAATCACAGGACTTCAACTCTCCCCAGAAAGCCAATCATCGCCAGTGTCTCCGCCTCAGTAACAGCCTGGCAGGAG
This sequence comes from Typhlomys cinereus, assembly GCA_023101885.1. Taxonomy (NCBI): domain Eukaryota; kingdom Metazoa; phylum Chordata; class Mammalia; order Rodentia; family Platacanthomyidae; genus Typhlomys; species Typhlomys cinereus. The sequence goes on along the minus strand of JALPQD010000101.1, from coordinate 2,980,562 downwards.
CCAATAGGGACGAGGTTAGCCCGGCAGTCGGCAACCACGAGGAGGAGGGGTGGCTGAGCCGGTCAGACAGGCTCGCCTGGGGGTGACCCCAATGTGACCCCATGACTCCCACCTAAGGTAGGTCCCCATTTGGGATCTGATACCCCAGGGTTGAAAGGGAACTGGCTCGGCAAGACCCCGTGTGGGTGACAGTGGGGAATCGCTTGTTCGCCAATCGGAGCGCAAGCCCCACACATCCACCAAACTGTCAGTGGTCCCAGGAGACTGCCAGAATCGCCTCTGCCAAGCCACCACAGGACCCGAAGACCGCGAACCTATGCAGATCACTGAAAAATATACTTTCTTCCCTCGCTTTACACCTCGCCCTGCGACTAGACCTCTCCTCCCTGAGCTTTCCTTAGAATTAGCGACCCAAGCAAATAAGGCTCCCAAACTCATCCGCACCTCTGTCAAGAGCGCTCCATATCCAACGCCTGACCCCGTCCCAATTCACCGTCAAGTCTCCATGCTCATACCAAGTTCCTCCAGTTTCCCTGGATCTCTTGAGTCTTCAATATCGATCGAACCTCTAAAGCAGCACCCCACAACTTCTGGGAAGCTGCGCACAGTGGTCCCCGCGTGGTCCCTCTCGCGTGGCTCCTGTATCCTCTGTGCCCTTTCCCTACCGGGGCCACGCGGTTCCCCACGGCCCACGTGGCCCCCGCCCCCCAAGGGAGGGGGGATTTCGGGGGTTGCCCGTGACGTGGCTACTTGCGCAGCGGAAGCGGTGTGTGTAAGGGGGGGGTCCGTCGGGAGGGAGGAGGGCGGGGCCCGACAGGCAGTGACATCAACCTTGTCCCACTCTCACCGCCTACTCCCTTAAAGAAGCCAGAACTCGTTTCGCTTCCTCTTTCACGCTCGGCCCCCCTCCACCCCTTCCCGTCGGTGCTGACTCGACCCACAACGGACACAACACTCCCTTCTCCTAGGCACCTTCCCTTTAGCCCTAGGCGCTTCCTTCTTGACTCAAGGAGCCCAGGAGCTGCGCCCCCGCGCCTACCCAGCGTCCCGGCAGGTAGGGAGCCTACTCGGCTCCTAGGATCGGTCCACCGAGAGTCTAGAGTACAAAGAGCGGCGAGAGGCGAGGGTCGAGTACAAAGCGGCGGGGGCGGGGCTAGCGCTCCAGCTGGAGCAAGTGGCGAGCAGGAAGCCGGGGGTGGGCGCGCGCCGAGGGGTTGGGGGCGGCTGGAAAGTTCACCTTTGCTAGGAAGTCCACTCTTAGGGGGAAAGTTCCACCCAGCCCACAAAGACAGAAGGAGTTCTGGTGAAAATAAGTCCCCCCTCCGTCCGTGGCAAGGTCGTGTGTCTGCAGGCAAGTGCTTTGACCCTACAGGTCACACTACGGGCCGGTCCCGGTAGGAGGCGAGGTCGGTTTCTCCCCACTCCACCCCGAGCTCCGCAGCTCGTAGCGAGTTGTCACAGCTCCCCACTCCCGCGGCAGCAGCCTAACAGTCACCAGCCCTGGATCAAGTACAGCTGTTCGGGTCAAGGGGAACCCAGACCGAGTGCTCCAGACAAGCCCTGGGGCTCTCTTGGGACCAAAGTGGGCAAACGGACGCACGGGGCACCAGGTGTCAAGAAGTAGATCCCTGCTAAGGAAGTGGTGCCCGTGGTGCTGCTCGTTACCAGGAAATGCAACTTCCCCTCCGGGATGATGACACTTCCCCTCGGCCGCTTCCCCTTTCCCACGGGGAACTGACTCAGCTTTCCCCAAACCAGCCAGTTCCGTCCCTCCAGCCCTCCGATCTCCAGCCTCTGTCTGTCCACAGCCTCCCACGACGACGCCTTGGAATACAGAGCGCTCCGAAACAAAACCTCCCCGCAACCACCTCGCGTCCGTGTCCCCACCGGGGACGCAGGCGTCTCACTTCCCACCTGCCTCACGAACAAAGCCCTTCTCAGGGTCTGAATCAGGCTCGGGGTGAGGGGGTGAGTGAGTCACTCAGAAAACCTGCCCCTGTTCCCACTGACTCAGCCCCCGCCTCCCTCCGCGCTCAGACACTCAGAGGCAGACACAACTCCCCAGCCCACACACCGCTCGCCACCGGCCGCGCGGAATTTCCCCTCGCGTCTCCCCAACGACGGCCCCTCCCCGCCCCGGGCGGCCCGCCCCGCCCCGGGCAGCCCCGCCACCGCACTCACACCTGTTCCTCCGCCGCCGCCGCCGCCCGGCCGGCGGTCCACTCTCACCTCCACTCTCGCTTCGCGTCGGGAACAGCCCTCCCGGACTCCCGGTGTCGAGACTAACCGAGGGGAGGGGACGACCGCGGACCAGCACAAAACAGACACCCACAGACTCCTCGAAGACGGGGGGTAGACGCACTCGGCCGGAGCCAGGCTGGGAGGGCGACGCACTTCTGGGGCCGACATTCCAGCCTCTCCCGGCCCAACCTAGGGGCTCGAGAGCCCGCAGCCCCGAAGGGGTTAATGGTGCTCCCTCCGAGACCACGCCCTCTCCATCCGGGCACTCCCGGCGAAGTCCAGCTCCGCCCCTTCCATCCGGGCTCCGGACTCCCGGACTTTAATCGACGCCCCCCCGCCGCCCCCTCCCAACCTCCCCTTGAAGCCCCAGGGGAGAATCACTCCATCAATCACACCCACTTAACTCTCCCCGCTGGAGGCGAAGGAGCCCTTCCGCGCAGGGCCCGGGCCACGGGGGGTGACGGGACGCAAGGTGCGGGGCCCACCGAGCGCGGCAGCCCCGCGACGGCCCGACGCGGACCCTGCGGAGGGGGTTTTCCCGGCTGTCAGCCGGCACCTGCAGGCTCGGAGGTGGGGCGGGTCCGCCGCGTCCCGCTCCCCTCCAGTTCTCACTCGGTGCATGGAACCGATTGGGTTACCGACTCGCTTCTCACCTGGGAGAGCGGGAGGCGGAGGGGAGGGCCGCCGACGGAGGCTCCGCTGTGACTCAGCCGCCCGGGCAGGCCGCCCGCCCGGGATTCCCTTCCACAGCCGTCCCCCGCCGCCGGCCGGCCCTCCCGCCCCCCACCGAGGAGTGACGGTGCTGGCCCCGGCCCGCTATGTGTCACTGCGGGCGTTGTGTCTGCCTGTGACTGGGCGCTGTGTTCCCCGGCGGCGACAAGATTGACTGTGTGTGGGTCCCGGTGTCTGTCTCCGCGTGCACTTGCGTATCTGCTCATCTTGTCTCTTTCGATGCCAGTGTCTGACGGATTCCTGTCATTATCCCTGTCTACATGACTCCGCGGGGCTGTCTCTGTCTGTGTGTCTGCCTGGCTCCTGTCTCGGTCTTTTGTCTGGGTCTGCCTCTGCATCGCTGGTGTGATCACGTGTGACTCCTGCACATGCCCTTCTGTGTATGCCTTCATGTTCCTGAACGGAGACAGGGAAACACTGGAGGCGGGCTGGCTGCCTCTCCTCGCTTCCCTGAATCCGCACGTCCTGCTGGATCGATGATCCGTCGGTTATTTGGGGGATTTGTCTGCCTTCCTACTATCAAGTTCTGTTCCCATTCCTCAACCTCCTTGTTTGATCTTTACAGTTCTCTGCAGCAACCACGGCAATAATTACCAGCCTTTATTACATCGCAGACCTTGTGTTAAGCATTTTTCCACGCATCTCTTAACTTCTCCCCAAAACTTGGCACAAGATTGCCCCATGTTGCAGATGAGAAAACCGAGGCTCAGAAAAGTTAGGTAACTCACCAACATGCCCCCATAGACTATCGAGGAACTCGAGAGAGATAAGAACATACAGTGGAAACCTTGGGGACTAAAGCTACATGTGTGAAGGGAAATGCCTCTATCAGTGGGGTGGCCCGACCAGAGGCAACTTGGTATGCCACAAGAGGCTTGAAACCCCCACTAGAGTAGAAAAGCCAGAAGGAACCCTAGAGTCCATAGAAGCGGATAGGCAGGAGTCCTGGCAGAAGGGAATGGAATGGATTGTGAAGGAAAGGGAGAGAAATGGGAGAGAAGGGGGATAGGGAGAAACAGGGATAAGTACTCAATATGCTTGTAAAACCAGAAAAATATTTTTTTAAAAAAAGGTTAGATACCCAAAGTCATTCTGCAGAGCATCAGAGCCACTGCCTCTGAACTACGCCCCCTCAAGTTTCATCCTTGCAGTCTATCTCCTAGGCCACCTACCTGTCTGTCACTGTCCCAATGTCTCAAGTCCTCTAAAGAAGGTGGGGGTAGGAGGTTATGCTGCCAATCCCAGAAGCCATAGATTTCTTGGCAAGGAACCTCCTTCAGTTAGGACAACCATTCAACACAGATCCACAAAGGCACCCCAGTGTGAAAACCATCATACCAAACAATGACAGATACAGAGGGAAGACACTCAGTGAGTGACGCGGATGAGTTGAACACTCAGAGAACTTAAGGTCCTCCTTTAAGGAACATTCCTTTCATGCTGAGGAGGAAAGGGGAATGCAGCAGGATCTTAGGCCGAAACTAGCAAAAGTATCAAAAGCAGAAGAGTCAACCTTCAGGTGTAGGGAGCAGAAGCCACAATGTATCAAGGAGAGAATAAGTCAAAAGGGGTCAGGGAAGAAAGTTGAGATGCCAAGATTGCCATGACAACCATGAGCCACGTGGCAGTGATTTTCAGAATCTTCCCACATCTATTTCCAAACATCTTTCAGAAGCCAAGCTATTCAACATTCTTGTGGAAGCAAAATCCTCCCCTACATAAAAAGAGATTCCTTCGGAGTATCTCATATCTACTTTTAGCTTGCAAACTTAGCCTTCTTCAATCAGCAATGAGTTGTAGCACTGGGGGTGTGAGATAGAAGTTTTTTTGGTGGTAGTAGAGAGGCTGGTGAAGTATGGGGCTGAACCATTCATAAGAGATAGAGGGATGGCTCCATAAACCAGGATGGCTGTACCATTTAAGCACCACATGATGGGGGAAAAGCTGAGAGAGCTGGACTGGACCATTCTTATGAGGACATGAACCAAATCACACGAAGCATTTTCAAACATGCCATTGAAAGTTGAACTTTGGGGAAAGGGAACACTAAGCAGTCAAACTTACCAAATGGAATCTGATTTGTTCTGTCTCATTGGAACCAGCGCCCCAGAGACGGGGTACAGCCGACCTTGATAGGGTGGGTAGTGCTATGGGGCTGACATGGTGCCTGGGGGAACCTAAAAGAAAAAAAAAATTAAATTAGAGGTAGGGACTCCCGGGCTGAAGGATTTCCCTGTGTTCCCTAGCCACTTCTTTGAAAAGAAGCCTGGCTCCAGAGGTCAGGGGAGATGGAAGAATCAGTTTCCATGACAACCAGAAAAAGCTATCCTTCAATCTTCCCCTCAGGATGTAGCCTGATCCAGGTTGTAAGGAAGACATGCTATGGCATCTGAGTAGGTCTACAGTGGACATCAATCCTCTTCTGACTGAACTGTCCTGAGACTCCCTGGACCCGGAGTAGCCACAGCTACCCCTGATACCTACATCCAAGAAGTCTTCGTTTCTGGTACAGACCCTCTTTTCCAGCTCTGCTTCCTCCAACCCAAAGGCTCCTCACCAACCTTATCAAGACACCAGACAGTCAACTCCACCCTTTGGACTCTGCCCCCTCCACTTCTCCTAGGCGGGTGCAGGCAGGTTCTAGCGAGCAACACAGGTGGCCAGACGAGATGAACGGGCCCAACAGGGAGGAGCCTTCCTCCTCTGCAAGAACTATGACTCTGGGCCTGAGTCTGGTGGCCTCTGCTGCAAACCTCCCTCCATGCCATCTCTGAGGCCATATCCTGTTTCCCCATCACCTCCTTCCTCTGTGTGGCCCAAGAAGGTGACAGGGGATCAATCCCCTCCCTCCCAATTCTCAGATACACAGAGCTAGGTCCTCAGATACACAAAGCTAGGGCCAAGGATCAGGTGTCCACACAGGAGTCAAGAACTCAATTGATCTGCCCATCCCTGCTTTCTGCTCCCCAGGTCCCAGGACCTAAGAGACACTCAGTCTTCCACCCTAGACTCTCCATTCCCTGGCCTTCCAGCCCCCATCTTTCCCCCTGCCCCTGAGACTCAGGCCTCTGGCCCCCAGCCTCCATGATGCAATGTGCTGCAAGCTTCAGGGCTGCTGATGACACTGCCCCCCCCCCGGGGGGGGAGTGTTATTTCTGACCCAAGCAAGGCCCTTGGAAGGCCAGAGCAGTGGTCAGCTGCAGGCTGAAGGAGCCAGACTGACAAGGCCCTTCTGCTGGAGAAAGGTGCTGGAGGCTGGAATCCTTCAAGACTGGAAGGCTCCAAATGAGCGATGTAGGGAGGAAGCCTAACCTGCAGTTGATAAGATTTTGTGACAGGGTGGGAGTGCTGGAGGTCTAGCCTTGAGGAAAGGGAGTGGGAAGGCCTCTGGACAGACCCAGAGGAGGAGTGAAGGGTAGCCAAGGAGGTCAGAGGGGAATGTAAGGGGTGTCTGGACACCAGAATGGGGGAGGGGCTGACAGTCATTTAAAGGGCCAACCTCGGAGCTTTAATCCCTCAGCAGCCCTGGCCCCAAGCAGGAGGCTGTAATTCATCTGTCCAACAGCTGGGGTGGGTGGGTGGGTGGGGCATGTGGACAAGAAGAGGGAGTTGGGGGAGGGGCTGGGACTTTTCTTGTGCACAGAACCAAACAACAAAAGGGAAGGCTGAAGGGCCAGCTCCAAAGTGCCCAGGCCAGGCTGCTGATCAGCAGATCTGACAGCGGCTCACACCTGGTAACCTACAGGCTCCATAGTTTGGACTCAAGGATTCTTGGTCCAGGAGTCAAAGGATCCAAATGTGGGGCTCTAGAGAAAGCCCAGATTGAGCGTCTCCCCCTACCCAGGCAAACTGTCAACCCCTCCAGGAACCTTCTTAGCCCGGAGCACTGTCCCAAACCTGCAGGCTCTGCACCAGACTCAGCCTCAAATGCCTCTCACCAGCCAAGCCTCCCTAGACTCAGCCAGCGGCTCCCCCTCCTGCCAGAGACGGGTGGCAGCCGTCGTGGCTGTCCCTTTAAATCATTACCACCCCTGATTGTGTGGACGAACCAAGGGCCCTGCCCCCCAGGCAGGCGGCTTGCCACCCCCCCCCCAGTCCCCAGAAATGTGAGGGCCATTTAAAGGGACATCAGAGAGGCAGCCGGTGTCCAACCGACCCCCACCCCCTGCACACACACACAGCCCCTTTACTCAGCAACACACAGCCCCTTGCCCCTCCAGAGGGCCCCCCAAATTCCGGTTCTTTCCCCCCCTAGAGACTGTTGCAAGGAGAAAAGGGCAGGGGGGCAGGGAATTGGGGGGAGCCAGAAAAGGACAGGGACTCCCTCCACCCTCAGTTCCCCAAGGAATAAGTCCGAAAGGAAGAAGCCGAAGAAACAGCGAGACAGAACCCCGAAAGGTGCCTCGGACAGACCTGGGGCTCACAGACTGCGGGGTCAGGGGAAGGGAGTCGGGCTGCACGAGTCGGCGGATGGCGCGGCCAGCGGGCGACAAGCCCAACTGGGGGAAATGGAACAAGAAGGGCTAGGGAAATAGGCAAGGCCGGGGAAATCGGGGAGACGGAAGGGAGAAAAGGGGTTATCCGGGAGGGTGTGGAGGAAAATCAGGGGGGGAGGGCGAGCCAGGCCAGGGTTACCTGCTGGGTGTCCGTCCCCCGGCGGTGCCCCCAGAGTCCGGGTTAGGGAGGGGGGGAATCAGCAGGGGGGGGAGTGGGGGCTGGGGGGGCGGGGGAGACAGTCCCTCCTCTGCCTCCTGGGCCTGCCCCGGCGCTTGCAGCCTCTGCCTCCCTCCCTCCTCCTCCCCGTCCCTGAGTCCCGGAGTCAAACAAAGAACTGTAGCAGGCTCTCCCCAACCCCCTCCCTCCTCCTCCTCCTCCTCCACCACCACCACCTCCTCCTCCTCCTCTTCTCCCTCCCCACCAGCAGGCTCCCTCCTCCTCCCTTCCGGTCTCTTCCTTTAACTACCCGCTCCCCCAGCCCCCAGCACTAGTCACTTTCCACCCACCCACCTCAGCCTTTTACATACCCCTTAGCCTAGCCCTGTCCCCAATAGGGAACTGAAGTCCCTTTGCAAAATGAAAGGCTCCAGAGAACAACATGAGAGAGAACCGGGGTCTGGCTTGAAAATCATGAGCCACAACACTATTATTTTAACAGCCAAAGAAATAGTCTTAGTTATTTTTTTCTCCAAAAGAATAAAAAATAATCCTAAAGAGAGCAATCCAAATATGACTAAAGCCCACATCAAATAAGGTACATACAGCTGTCCACGCTAATTCCCGAGACATTCTCAGTCAGCAAAACTCTCCATTCTTCGCTAACCACTAGTCAGGGTGACTTTGGAGCAGGCCCACCAACTGTAATAAAAATAACTAACACTATTTAATAATAAGTATTTCGTGACAAGTATTCATCAGTATATTTTTGCCAGGCGCTGTGCTAACTACTTTGTCAAAATTATCTTACCGAGTCCTTCCATCAGCCTTGAAGGGTAGGGATTAATATTTAAATTTCTGATTAAAAATGTTAGGTTCTGGAAGGTTGTGCCTTTCCAAGTCCCACTTAGTGGTAGAGCTGGGGTTAAAATCCAAGTTTGACCTGACCCAACTTGCAAGATAGATGAAAGGTGACAAACTAATACCGGAACCAACTCCGGGACCCAGCAGCCATTACCATCCCTGAGTCCCTCTCTCCCAGGTGGGACACACCAGTAACATCCACCTTATCTACACAGAATAAAGACTTTGACTTTGCAGTCTTGACCTTTTCCCTCAACTGGGGAGGGGAGTCAACTATTGGTTAAGGCGGCCTCACGTACGAACTGGTGTGTCCCCACGCACAACTCTTCTCTCCCGAGGCAGCTGTCTTGCAACTACTTCCACTTCAACTCAAGAAGGGGCAACATGACACTAGGCGCTGCAGCAGGTGGGAATGTAAAAAAAAAAGAAAAAAGAAAAAAATTCTAGGAAGCTCTTCCAAGGGGGAGGGACCTTAGAAGTGAAGCTTTTCCATGCCCAACTGAAGAAAAACGACCCAGAGTTCTCTCAATACAGCCAAGGGGCAAAGTCTTTCAAAGCCATATACCGGTGCCCCTCCCCCTCACAAAACTCCAGGCCAGGGTTTCCCACCTGCAGGATGCTAATGCCAAGGGAAAGGAGAGGGAAAAGAGATGGCACGGGACTGGAACTGGACTCGGGGCAGGGGTGGGAGGGAATGGAAGGGGAGGAGACCTCATTGCCTGGCAACCGTCCCGGGGCACGTGCACTGGTGACATCATCCCAGGCCACCTCTAACACAGACCTTTGACTCGGACGGGGGCGAGGAAACCGCTGGCTAAAGTTTCCTGGGAAATAGCCGTAGGAATTCTGGGAACTCAGAAGAACAGAGTAAGGAGGGAACCCAGGAGTCCTGCCTTAACCTCGACTAACCCCAGTAGGCCTAATCCTAGGAATTCAGGCCTCTCGCCTGCCTCCTTCTCCCAGCTTCCAACCTTGACCTCCCAACCCATATTTCTGCCTGGAGTCCCGACACGCCCCTCAGAGATACTGCGCTTTCTCTCCAGTGGGCGAGCTCCCTGATGGGGAGTGGGAGACCCGGGACCCGGTATCGGGTCCCACAGGACTCCGTCTGCTATCTGCGGGATCCCCTGTGCCCCAGCCGGCCGCCGGCCGGAATCTGTCTGGGTCCCCAACTCTCCCGCCCCTCCCGCGCTGTTCCAGGGCGGAGTCTGTGGAGTTGAAATCAGGACACGCCGAGAGGAAGCGTTATATAACCCGGAGACGCAGAGAAGGACGAGTGGAGACGGGGACAGGCAGCCCGAAAGGAGCCAAGGGAGGTGCAAAGCACTTAAGGGCGAATTTGAAGGAGGCATTAGGTATGGGAAGGGTTTGGGTGCACATCAAAAAACAGGAGTGCACTCAGAAAAATGGGCGTGATGACCCAGTCAGGGAAAGTCACCTGGACCGTCCTGGGCTTCTCCGCCATGTCCTCCCACCCACGCCCACTCCTCCGCCACCAACCGCAGCTGGGCCCAGGGGTTGGGGAGAATGAGGTCTCCAGGAGGTGTGCTTGTACCCATTCCCTTTCTTTAGGGGAAACTAACATAAACCAGAGCTCAGGAAAGCAGCGGCGGAGCAGATGGGGCCGGAAACCACAGCTCCGCCCAGTCCACCTGGGAGCGCGGGGCGCCAGCTGGGGGAGGCGGTGGGGAACAGGTAGCTAACTGCCCTTCTCACCCGAGGATAGCATTATCAGTCCAGACCCGACAAAAGAGAGCAAACCGACCCAGACGTCTGGGCCCGCGGGGATTGAGAAAAGCAACACAGAACTAGTTTGCAAACATATTGAAGATTGCGGGAGGGGTGTGGAGGGGGAAATCGCCTAGACTAAGGGGCGCGCAGGCGCAAGGAGAGGCTGGGGCGCGTGCGGTGGAGGGAGGGGGGTGGGAGCGAGCGTGTGGGAGTGCACGTGCAGATCTGGGGCCGCCACCTTTTCCCTTCCTCCACCTCCTCTTCTCTCCCTTCCTGTACCACTTCCCCATTGGCCACCAGTGCCCTGACGTAGGCGACGTCCGCTACAGCGGATTGGGCTGAAGAGAGAGTTCGGGAATCTGACTCCAAGTCTTCCTAGCCTGTTACTCTGGCAACAGGGCAAGCAACCCCGGGGAGCTGCGGAGACCGGATCTAAACCAGCTCCTGGGTCCTGCCTTCCTCCGAACAACCAGAGTCCATCTCCGTAGCTCCTCCTGTGCTCGGTGCATCCTTCTTCCTCACAAGGTTCTCATCGCCTGGAACTAGATGTCCTGCCTTAAGCTTTCCCACAGTCCCCCAACCCCCCATTCTACACCCCCCAAGACACTGCCACAAGCCCCCGCAGATCCGAAGCGAATTTGTGTTGCTTAGAAACCAACCCTCGTGCCCATTTCCACCGATTACCCAGCCCTGAGAAGCGAGTCTGAGTTTCCTGTCCTCTCTCATCCTCTGCCCTTTGCCCCCCTACTCACGATTTCCTGGGAGGGGACCAAGATGATAGGAAATAAAAGGAGATCCTCAGCCAGCCCACATTCCCACAAGCCTAGGCTTGGGGCTTCAGCTACCTTCACGACCACATCCCCCACCCGCGCGCCCCTCAGGTCTGCGTGGGCGTCTCATCCTCGCCATCTCGTGGCTGCCCTGGGAAAGATTCAGCGCGAAGAAGGGCCCAAGCCCAAGAAAAGTTAGGGAGCAAATGACCGCAGAATAGGGGCAGCACCAGGGATATGGAAATGAACAGAGCGAGCCCGAGCGAACAAAGAGTAGAGGTGGAGGAAAGGCTACCGCTGGGGTTCTCGAGGGTCCTAGGAAGGTGAGGACTGAGGCTACACACCACAGAAGGTTGAGGTGGCTTCGGAACTGGAGGCACACCCTACCTGACCAAGGCATTGACCTGTCTTCAAACTCTGCCCTTAGTCTTGTCCTTCAAAGTAGAAGGGCTGCACCTGCCCTTAGGCCACTCTTGACCCAAGATCTTTCTGCCTCCGAGCTCCTCGCAACCCTGCCATGCCGTCTTCTGTGGGCCCCGGATGACCTGCGCCCCAGTCTTCCCAGAACCCGAACGTCCATCCTCTACTGCGATACTGATGTCCGGCCTCCCTTTGCACGAAGATAGTTTCCCTCTTTCCAGACGCCCTAACGGTCCCCGGTTACCTGGTTCTGGGGGCGGTCCCAGGTATTCAGGCTCCCCCAAGGCCTCTCGGGGGTCGAGCGGCCCCCCCTCCCCCAGGCCGGGGCTGGGGGGGCCGCTCCGCCCCGTGGCGCAGTTGGATTTTCCAACACAAATACCCGCACCCCCCTCCCGCCGCTTCCCCAGTCCCGCCCCCTCTTCGTGGTCCCGCCCCTTCAGCTCTGAAGTCTCTCTCTCCAGCGCCGCCCCGCCTTCTGAGGGTTAGGCTTTGCCCCAGCTCCCCCAGCTCCGGTGTCAGAGAGAATGCCGAGTGCAGGCTGCAGTGATCCCGGTGCAGAGTTAAGGGCTCATCCCGGATCCTTGCATGACAAATCCCTATTCCATTTGGATCCCGCGCCCTTCCGAAGTAAGCTCCGCCCCTCCTCCTCAACCTGCCCCTCGATTTAGCCACACCCTCTCAGGACCCACAGTCCTGTCAGATTGGTTGAAGGCACACCTCCCTTCCTATTGAGGCGGTGCCACTTTTCTAGGTCCTTCAGCTCACCAGTAGCTTCTGTAAAGCTATGGCTCCCTCACCCCCCCACACACACCCCAACTCACTAGATCACCATCGTTCCATTGAGAGAGTTGAGGCCTGCTAAGCTCCAATACAACTATTTCGCTCTATGACTAGCGTCACTAAAGTATCTCCCGAGCCCCAATCACTGGTCAGATTCAGTCAAGGTCAAAACTTTATCCAGCTTTATTCCAAGGTGTCATCGGCCCTACAGCCTAGAGGCCCCGACTCTCTCATGCAGGTAGAAGAGAGGGGCCTCATCAGTTGTCCAGGCTCATGAGCAGAGCAGTGCCTCTCTTGATCCAGTGATCAGATGTCATTGCTCCAGATCGGAGATCGATACCGATGACAAAGGAGGCTCTATCAGTGGTGCCTGCCCGGTTAGGATAATAATAACAGGGGCAGGAATACATGCCTGCGAGAAAGGAAAGGAAAAGAAGAGAACAGGGCAGGTGCATGTGACTACACTGATTTAGGATCCAAACAAGGAACAGGGCAGGCAGGTGTAGGCAGGGCGCCCTACCCTTGGCAGTCTTCTTGCGGCTCTCTGCAGGACGGAAGTGGATTGTGGGCATGAGGCAGACCAGCTGCATAGGCTCTGCCTCCACTAAGCACGAGTTCTTCCGATCCCAGCCAGCGCCTTCCAGGTATAGGCCCCGAACCCAGACACCATCCTGCGAAGGGTTAGGAACAGATTTGAGGAGCAGGGTCTAGACCCTGCATTGCCAGTATTTCCCGTGGAATTCCTTTGTCCTCCTTCTCTTCAATTACTTCTCATTTTTTTTTAATTCCACCACCCTCTTCCACCACTGAAAGGCAAAGTTCATCTAACTCCCACCTTGGGTGGATACACTAGGTTGCTGTCGTCTACTGTGGAGACTATAAATTCCCAGGAGAGAGCATCCACGGAAACCTGTGGGGTGGAAGGTGACCATCAGGGAGGTTCCCAAAGAAGACGGAAGAACTATGTTCCTGGTATCCATCCCTTCACCCTCCCACCATTCTGTTCTGTTCACATTGTTTTGGCGGGCTGAAGACTGCAGCACCGCAGTTAGGAATCCGGTGGGAAAGGTGAAGCCAGACAACCAGAAGATCACCGGAGGCCTGGCTCGACTGGCCCACAGCTCGAACTGTTCCACACGCACAGCCAGGTCCCGGGTCCATGAAGCCAAAGGCTTTTGGGAGGGATATGCCTGAGGGAGGAAGCAGGGCATGTGTTTGTTCATCCCATTATGCTTTGATATCCTTATTTTGAACACCTGGAGCAGCTAAGAGAAGACCAAGTGACATCAGTCCCTGCTCCCCCAAATCCAACTAACTCTTAGGGGGAAAGAAACATACATAAAATGTCAACCATTTATGAACAACAATGACATCAGTAGCCTGTGCTAGAAGTGCTTCAGATTTCTAGGGTGTTTTTTTTTTTTTTTTTTTGAAGGGGGGCTAATTAAGATATTTTCCTAGATTACTGGTTGATCATCCTTAATCCAAAACTCTAAAACATGAAGGTTGAGCATTATGTTGTCACTCCAGAAGTTTCAAATTTAATACCATTTCACATTTCCTTGGATTAGGGATGCTGTATCTGCAGTAATCAGGTGTCTTTGGTGAAACACTTAGTACTATGCACAGAGCTGGGACTCTTTGAACTATCCTTTGAGAGGTTAACAATGTGCCCTGAATACATCTGTAAATTAAGTCATGTGGATTCATTCAGTGATTGGCAGAGTCAGATTTTAACTTTGAACCTGTCTGGATTCAAAGGCCAGGCCCTCTGCAGTGTACTATCTGCCTCCTGAAAACTAAGGAATGGGGGAGAGGTCCCCTATACCCCCAGCACCCTCTGCTTCCTTCCCCCTCCCCCGGTGAGAAGAGAGCTCATTGTTCAATGCTAGAAAGATTGACAGTGGTGTGATTCTTGCCTTTCCCCAGAGTGGAGGAACATGAGCATCAAAGATGCAATTGAAAATCTCTTCCAGACTTGTTGACATGACGATGAGACCCTGAATGCCCTTCTCTAGGTCTGTCAGAGAGGACCTGCGTAGGATGAGGTTGGCGGAGTGTTAGAGATGGTAGGGTGCAGGCCTGGGTGAGCCACCCCAGCCCGGGCCTGCTGATCTTGCTTCTGCCCCTCCCATGTTCCACACAGGTGCCTTCCGTCTTACAAAATGGTCTCCATCAGTTTGTTGTATCTCTGGATCTCCTGCAGGAGGACCACATTGAGTGGCGAGGGGTCAAGAGCCAGTAGCTTGCGGGTCCCCTCGTAGTCAATCATTTCAGGGATCTTCTGCTTCACATCAGCGGCCAGCTCAAGGACCTACAGAGGTAGGAGCTTAGGGCAGCCCACCCTTTCTCAACACGTTCCTTCCCATGGGGCATCCTCGGTTTCTACCTTCTCTTCCCGGCTCTGGCCACCAATCCTGGTGGGTGTGATCTGGGGTTGTAGTGAAAGCAGCGTCTCAAAGAGAGTTCGGGCCTCCGTAATCTGGGAGGCTACGTCAGCATTGGGGTTCTGGCCAAAGGCCTCAGGGGGGTCCATGCTAGGCAGTAAACTGATGTATTCCTTGTAAGAGGCCAAGCCCCCATCCTTGGGGATGATGTAAGTGTCCAGTACAGACAACCTGGGTGGTCACAGCAGAGGTATCACCACACTGTAGGAATTGGGCTTCCATCCCAGGCCAAGAACCAAGTCCCTATCCATGTTCCATTTGCCCAACTCCCAATTCCATGAAGTCCATCTTTTCCAGACCTCCCCACAACTCTGACCCCTAATCTATTTATGTCCTTTCACCCCCTACCCAGTACCACGCCCCCTCACCGGTAGGAGGGAGTTGTTAGAGCCTGATCACAGAAATAGTCATTGATGTAGGTGCTGAGCAGGCGCCGGTCCCAGTCATCTGTGACATGTCCCCCGTAGTTGACACCAGCAATGAGATACTTGAGTGCATCCCAGGGTGTCTCCTCGTACTCATCCAGATAAAGGCTCAACAGGTTCTCAGACACCTGTGCAGGACACCAAATCCCCAGCCGCACAGGCATATGTCAAGAGCTCTCCCAGGAGAGAGGGAACATCAGCTTTCTGGCAGCCAATATTCCCATAGGAGAGCCATGGAAATATGAAGAGAAAGGGCTGAGATAAGGGACCTCCTGGATAACACAAACCTCAAAATCAGAGTCATTGAAGCCATAGATGATGTTCCAGCCAAGCTGCAAGAACTTTTTGCGTTCAAGCAGGATAGAATGGAAGAAACACAGCGCAAAAAGCAGCTTCTTGTATTTGGCAGGTTTGGCGCAGCGGGAAAACTGTGGTTCTGATACCAGTTGATAAAGACGAGTCATGTTGGCCTTCAGACCCTGCAGACAATGGAGTGTGGGTGGGGACGGGTTATAAGCATTGTGTTCAACCCTGCTACTAGCAGTAACATGCAAGGTTGTGAGAGTGATTTACTGCACACAGACTCTGGCTGGAGAAGTGAACAAAAGCTGATATCTAGCCCCTGATCAAGATGGACGAGGGGCTGGGGGCCTTTTCCTAAATGGTAATTCTGCCTTCTCCCCACTCACAGGCACACACCTTCTTAAAAATTATTTGTGGGGGGTGCGTTTTATGCATGCCATGGTTTACGGGTGGAGATCAGAAGAAAGCTTTCTAAAATCAGTTCTCTCCTTCCACTGAGTGGCTTTGGGGAATCAAACTCAGGGTGTCAGGTTTGTAAGCAGGCACCTCCCACTTTTAAAATTATTTACCCTCAAGAAAATCAGCTATTTACTTATTCATGGGAGAGAGAGAGAAAAAAAAAGAGAGAGAGAGAACAGGCACATGCATGACATAGTACACATGTGGTCTGAAGACAATCCTCCCCTAACATCATATGGGCTCTGAAGGCTCAACTCAGATCACCAGGTTTGCAAGCAGGTTAAAAAAAAAAGAGTAACTCATACATGGGTGTGTTTGACTTTTTTTTTTTTTTTTGAGACACGATAGAGCACCATCATGCTTGCTGTGGCACCAAGGGGAAAGCAGAGGAGGACATCTTTCAGAAACTAGTTCTCTCCTTCCACGGAGGCCCTCTGGCCCCAGTTTATGTGCAGGCACCTTACCTGCTGCTGTCTTTCCACCTCCCTCTCTCCCAGCCTTTTTTTTTTTTGAGACAAGTTCTTGCTATATATTCCTGGCTAACCTAAACTTACTATGTAGACCAGGTTACCTCCAATTTGCAACAATCCTCCAGTCTCCTCCCCCACAGTGCTGGGATTGCAGGTGCATGCCATAACACCCAGGCCTTCCCCCAGCTCTTCATCCTCTCAGCCATGATGTTCTCAATAATGTTAAGCCAGCTCAATTCCAGAGTTCCAGAGCATATAAATGAAGACAAAGATGTACATCTGTACCTGCTTGTTGTGGTGGTTTGTCTTGTTTTGGTGCTGGGAATCAAACCCAAGGCTTTGCAGATAAAACCCTACATTGAGATCTGCTAGAAGATCAACTGAGTCTGGCCCCAATATGAACAGATCAATGAGACGTAGAGGACCAAAAGCTCCAATCGGGTTTCCAGAAACCACCCCCACCTCACCCCCAGGTCTGCGTAGGCCTATAAATAACTCTGCTCTAGCTGTCATCTTTGGCTCCCTTGCCCCTCATGGACTGCATGCCTGTGAGTTCTTTTCTGACTCTCTTGGCCCTCACAGATTCATGTCTGTGAATTCTGTTCTTTCTCTCTTCTAATAAGCTGTCTTAATCCTCTACACTGGTTCTGGTTTAATCTTCTATTCTCGAACACAAGAACCTGGAAACACATAAGACCCCTGAGAACCCATAACATTTTAACTGGTAATTAACAAAAAATATTCAGAATTGCTAAGCATGGTTGCATACTTGGGAAACCAAGGCAGAAGGATTACAAATTCCAGGTCAGCCTAGGTTGTAAGGCAAGAGAGGAAAATAAATAAATAAAAGAAATAAAAAAAAAGAAAGCTGGGGCTGGAGAGGTGGCTCAGGGGTTAAGCCTCTGCCTTGCAGGCGGAAGGCCCTGAGTTCGGATCCTAGACCCCACGTATAGACGCCAGGCGGAAGCGGGGGGCAGCCTGGGCTTCTGGTCCTGGTGGGCAGAGCCTGTGAATCCCCGGACAGAGTAAACAAGGAGGAGGTGGAGGTGGTCCGTGGTGGTTCCCGAATTTGTCCATGGTTCTACACACACACACATACACACGCATACACACATATACCCACAATTGAATAAATAATAAATAAAAAAAATTAAAAAAAAAGAAAGCTATAAAACATGTAGTTGAATCGATTAGGATCTGAAATATATAAAGAAGTATAAAGTGAATATTCAATGAGAAAAGCAAATTGTAGGGAATTGCACAGAACTTTAAAAGAATTAAAAAAAATCACAATGTTCAAGCAATAGCTTCTGAGAAGTTGCTGAGAGATTAGGAAGAGGTACTTCAAAAAATGCTAACATTCTACTTTTTTTTTTGCATGTGTATGTGTGTGTGTGTGTGTGTGTGTATGTGTGTGTGTGCGGTTCCTGTGGAAGGCTAAGGGTGCCTTCAGGAATCACCTGCCCTCCTATTTGCTTTGCTCTGGAATTTCCCAGGCTCCCTCTTCCAGGGCCGGAAGTACAGACTGCTGCCATTTCCACGTGGCTTTTTTTTTTTTTTTAACATGGGACCAGATCTGAACTCAGAAATCTCTGCTTACCAGGCAGAGGTTTAACCCTGAGCCTTCTTTCCAGCCCAGCCTTTTTACTTTTTGAGATAAGGTCTCCCTATGTAACTCAGATTGGCTTTGAATTCCTGGTAATCCTCTGGCCTCAATCTCAAGAGTCTAGGATTATAGATATGCAAAACCACACCCAGCATTTCTGCTCCCCCCCCCCACACACAATGGGTAAACTGGGTGTGGTGTGATGGCAATTGTCTACAAATCTATCATTTTGAAGGTGGGAAGATCACATCCTGAGTTTAAGGTCATTCTCAGCCTAACTAGAAATTTTGAGACCACCATAGACCACATGAGACCTTGTCTTGGAAAACAAAATAAATAAGGGCCAGAGAGGTAGCTCAGTGGGTTAAGGTGCATATGTGCAAGTCTGATGACTTGAGTTCAATTCCCAAAGCCCATATGAAGGTGGAAAGAGAGTACAGACCCCACAAAGTTGTCCTCTGACTTCCACATACACCTGTGCATTCACACACTGGGACACACACACACACACACACACACACACACACACACACACACACAGATATACAATAAAATGTAAATTAACAAGCATTTGTCTTCTGGAATAAATGCAGCTACACCAGTACACTCTGAGCTACTTTGGCAGATGGGCAGGGAGGTCTCACGTCTGCAGCAGGCAATCTTTCATAGAAAGTTCCCCACACCTAAGCCTCTGAGCAGGGATGCGAGGAACCTCCTGACTGCAGAGCTGTCCCCCCCTATTCTTCTCCCTCCTAGGTTTCACTAAGAGTCACCACCACTTCCGTTTTTGTTGTGCACACTTAAGCACGCCTACCTTCAAGCTCCTCCTCCCATTGCTAGTGTTCTGTCATAAAGGCCCCTCCTCTGAGAGAGCTACCAAGCTCTCTTAGAAGGCAAAGAAATGATTGTCAAAAGAAAAAAAACTACTGTAGGTTCAGTGTTAGTGTGTATGTTTAGTCTGCTTGAAGCTCTAGGTTCATTCTCTAGCCCTGCGCAAGGAAGGGGGACAAGTTTTTCTGTTACATGGATGCCAGATTTATAGGCAACTGTTTGACTTTTTTGGGGTGTGTGTGTGTCTTTTTTTCTCTTATATTTTTATTTATTTTGTGTGTGTGTGTGTGTGTGTGTGTGTGTGTGTGAGAGAGAGAGAGAGAGAGAGAGAGAGGGGGCACTGTATGTCTCTGTGAAGGACCAAGGGTAATTTCCTGAGTCATCTTAGATTGCTTCTACCTCCTCCTTGCTTCGCTCTGAGTTTCCCAGGCTTGCCCCACCAGGGCCAAAAGTGCAGGCCACTGCCATTTCCTCCTGGCGGTTTTACATGGGACCTGGGATCCAAACTCAGGACTTTCTGCTTTGGAGACAGAGTTGTAACCCCTGAGCCAACTCTCCAGCCCCTGTTTGACATTTTTGAGTGAATATTTTTGTTGGGAGAAAAAAAAACTAAACAAAGAAAAAAAAAAAAAAAAACTAGTGTGGTGGCACACACCTGTAATACTAGCACTTGGGAGGTGGGGGCAGAAGGATCAACAGTTCAAGGTCATTCCTGGATATACAGCAAGTTCAAGAGCCACTCTGGGCTATATGATATCCTGTCTCAAAAAAAGGAAAACAGTTAACTTGAAAGTTTTATTTTTCTTGTACTAGAGACAGAACCCAGGATTTCATGTATGTGAGGCAAGAGAGCTACCTCAAAATGACATTCCCAACTCAACTAAACATATTAAAAAAAAAAATAGTGGTGCCAGGGAAAAAAGTGGGATGAGTGCTAATCATTGGCAAAGAAGCTGGCATGATAAAGGCATACCAGGAAGAAATGCTTTGTCATTAGCTGGCAGTTCTAGAACTGAGCTTGATCCTGCAGCCAGAGATGGGATTAGAGGTCAAGTTATAGAAAGGACAACTTCTCTGTCATCTTTAGAATGAGAAAAGTTAGAGCTTCTGATTCTTTCAGATACAGAAGGCAGAAAAAGAGCTGGTAGGATGTCTCAGCAGGTCAAGACACCTGTTTACAAGTTAAGATAAATGTTAACATAAGCAAAAAACACAGAGCAGAAAGGAACTCAAAAGTAATAAATGATATGTCAAAGGAGAAGGAGAACAAAGAGAGCTGTGTCAGAAAATGTCAAATGATGTCAGACAACCATCAAATCAGTGGCCTCACACCAGGGTATTCAAGATGGAGAGGATCATGAAAGGCTCAAACAGTGCTGATATTCTCAGCACATGCTAAGTACTGGTCTTTCATACAGTGTATCAAAAGGGTTTGATCTCAACTAGGCACAATACTGAATAAATATCAAAATAATCTAGGGATGATAATGGCTTGTACTCACCTGTAACACTAGCACACAGAGTTTGAGATCAGCCTGGACTACACAGCAAGACCCTATCTCAAATAAGCAAACAAACAAACAAACAGACAACAAGAAAAAACCTGGTGAAATAACTCTGCAAAGTCCTAGGTTCTATTCCTAGTCCTGAAACCAAACTAAACTAAAACAAAACAAATCAAGACAAAACAAAACAAAACAAAAAATCTTCCAAAATAGCTGAAGTAGAGGATCTGTAGTGGTAAAGTGAAGTGGCTTGGGCAGATTTTAAAGGATCAGTATTAGTTAATTCAATGGTGAATTTGTGGAATTACAGATGATGCTTTTAAGAGAGCTGAAGGAAGGAGAACGGATGTTCAGGTAGTGTGGCTTTTGGGAGAAAAAGCAATTTTGGGAGGCAGAACATTTTCATGTTATAAAAGAACAAATTTAGAAATCAGCTACCCAAATTCTAGTTCTGGAGTACTAACTTAATCCTTCTGTGACTCGGTGTCCTAGTTGTGACATAGGAATATGTCTTACCTGAAGGACTATGTTTGTATGTATGTGTGTGCATGCATATGTGTGCATATGTGTGTTGGTGGGTATGTGCCCATATGTGTGTGTGTGCTATAAATGAATTAATAAATGTAAAATTAGAATAGCATTTGATTCACAATGATCACTCACGAAATGTTATTAACTATTATGTTCCAGGGATTTGGCACGAAGAAGAGAAAAAAGGTGTTTTGTTTTTTAAAAAACACCACAAACACAAAGCTGTGTTGTTGTGAAGACTTTTCTCTGGTGCTAGTGAGAGGAAAGACAAGTGACAGGCAGGTGATGCTGGCTATCCACGGCCTCCATACCTTCGGTGGTTCTGTGGTCATCTTGATACTGGCTTGCAAGATGGAGATTGGAAAGTCTGGGTGGGGGCTAGAGCTGAGCCAGAGACGGAAGGAAGGGTGAGGGTCCTCCACCTGCAGCTGTTCAACTAGCTTGTCCAGATTAGGCATCCAAGACAGTGACAGGTGACAGTTTGCCAGGAATACCCAATGTCCTGCAAGAAGATGCCAGGATCAGTGGGAATCATCCTCTGGTCCTTGTGGTCCATATTCTTGCAGTGGGGTTGGTGTCACCTCTAGGGCTTGGGAAGGTGAGAGCTCTAGGCAGTCACAGTAATGTGGTTCTAAGGGAGAAGAATCTCGGCTGAGATGTGGGGGTGAAGCACAGACAGATACGAACCCTGCTTCACACCATCTCGGAGGAGCCGAGCAGCAATGGGAGCCTGGCCCTGGCCCAGGGACAGGGCATGGAAGCGCTGGGCCATGCCTGTGTTCTCGGCCAGCTGGAGCAGAGCACTGGTGGGGTCCACTCCCGGGGATAGGATGAATACGAGAGGAGATCGAGGAGTTGAATCCTCCATGACCTGGAAGCAGGGGGATGGTCTCAGGCAGAAGGCCATAGAGCTAAGTGGGAGGAGAGGAGAGACCACCCAGGACACTGCAGCAGGGTGTAGGAGACATAGGGGGTAGGAGGAGGGGAAGGGCCGTGTGAGCCAGAAGGCAGCGCCACTGACCAACTTCATGTTTAGCACAGGTGGCTCGATGAAGCGGGAGCCGAGGTTAGAGACAATGAAAGACGTCACACAGAAGGCCACGCGGTCCTGGCGCAAAGAGCGGACTAGCAGCATCCGCTGCATCTCGTTGCAGGCATTTTCCCACTCACCTGGGGATACAAAGGAGCGGTGGCACAGAGTGAGTCTGGAGAGCATCCAAGCAAAGGGGCACAGGCTAGGAAGAAGAAATAAAGAGAAGGGCAAACACAGGCTGGGGGGGGAGGCTCTGAGGCCTGGCACCTGGCAGCATGGCCTTCTCGGGGGCCGAATTGGTGTACCACAGAAGCCAGTCGCGAGGGTACTGCTCAAAGGAGTTCATGAGCCCGTGGAAGTTGGTTAGTTTGTCCAGTTCTGTGATGTTATCCCAGTAGGCATCTGCCAGCCAGCTGGTACAAGGGTTGTCCATTTGGCCCTCCCGATCCAGCACCTAGAGGAAGAAGAGAGGAGAAAGAGTTGGTCAGAATCCTCAAAGAGTTATTGATTCCCATGTTCCTAACACAAGAAAACCACAGGTGCTTGAAGCGATGGCGATCTGATTGCCACACACCCTACCTACATATTGAAATGCCACACTGTAATCTGGGCGTGGGGATACAGAGCTGTGATCTCAGGACTCAGGCTGAGGCAGGGGGTTGCCAGGGCTACACCTGGCCTATAGTGTGACATACAAACACACAAGACTTAAAGGCACACTGTATCTCCATAAAACACAACTGTATGTCCATAAAAATAAAGGATTTTATTTTCAAAAGGTTATTCTCTCTCTCTCTCCGATGCTAATCTTGTATGAAACACCAAATGAAGAAATGAATGATATAGGAATCCAAGATGGATGGACTCCACCTTTATGGAGGAATAGTTGGGGGCGGAGGGGTATTCAGAATCATCAGTTGAATTTTGGGAAGTTGGTGCCCTCTGGTGGTTTAGTAGCAGTAATGTCTCCAAATCTATTGACTTCAACTGGTTAGCCACCCCACCAAAGAATCATGAACGACCCTTTACATTCATATATTCATTCTTAGGGTTTTAATATGTTTCTTAGGATGATTTAAAACTCCTGTGATCAAAGGCTACTTCTGTCTCAACCTCCTACGTATCTGGGGCTTATAAGTGGGTGTTACTGTCATGAGCCTTTCAAGGAATTTTTATTGTTAATCCACTGTATTTTATGCACTTGAGATACTTCACTGAACAGGTAGGATCATTATCTCTGCCCTGGGACATTGCTTTTCAACATGGAGCTAAAACCTGTGGGATAATTATGATCCATTAAAAGCACAGCCAACCAGAGTGGTGGTTTATACCCATAATCCCAACACTCAGGAGACTGAGATAGGACTATAATCCATGAGCTCAAGACCAGTTTGAGCTACACCATGATTCTAGGTCAGACCGAGCTACAGAGTTGGGCTCTGTCTTAAACCCATCCCCCATCAAGGTAGCATAATAATAAATGTTATTGTTATATTAATGATAGCAGTACTATATGAAGAAAGAATAAGCCAGAGAGATTAAGGAGAGTAGAAAGCTGGGAGGTCATGTGAAATACTAAGCAAGATCAAGGACTAGGGAAGGTCTCAGTAGTAGGGTGCTTGTCTCATATGGGCTGGGTTCCATCCTCAGCACCACCAAGATTCAAAGGTCTGAGGGGCCAGGCATGCATCTGAGGAATGCTTTCTCAGCACAGGCCAAGACCTGCCAGAGCATTTGAGGGTACTGAGACCTGTACCGCTGCAGTGGAGGTGGGCTGGACAGTGGGAAATGTATACAGCTCTGGAGAATCCTGTCCAAATGGTGTGCATGCTCAAAAGCCCTTTCTGCTGCTGAACTGAGAGTTTGGGGTAGGGTGTTAAATTGGAAGGCAGGATACCCAGTAGTAGGTTATAGGGAATAGCGCCCCAATCCTAGCTTATACTGAGTACTAGGAGGTGCATGTCACCCTGAGTGCTCATTGTTTGCCTGCTCCTGGCATGGTTTCCTCGGTTTACTTGAAAAAGCCTTAGACCAGGACACTCCAGGTTTGGAGTCCTCACCACACCTGCCTGTACCCTCGTCCTTAACCACTATGCTGGAGGGACCCTCTGACTCACCACACCCCCACGCAGAAAGAAGTTATACTCGTCCATGTTGAGCTTGCCAGCCGTCTCCAGGATTTTGGCACACATATGAAAACTGAATAGTAGCTTGTGGCGCTCAAAAAGGGTGCGGCAGGTATACCTGGGAGATGGGGGGGGGACAGAGGAGCTGAGGTGAAATGGTAGTGAGGTGTCCCACACAAATAATGAGTGAATCTGGTCCTACTTAGAGCCTTATACAGAGGGGCCATAATCAGCCTCCAACCCAAACCTCCTGGAACTAGCCAAGGTTTTCTCAGGGTCCTTGAGAGATAGCATGATTTTTCCAGAGTTGCTGGACATTCAGTTCTATTAAGAAGCAAAACATTGATTATTCCCCCAGCATCTTGCTGAGGACTTTGTAGGTCATGAAGCCACAGACGGGTAGGTAAGTCACAGTTTCTGTCTTTGGGGAAGGCAGGACAGGGCAGGGAGGCCTTGCGCTCTGACTCAGAGATGCAGAAACAGTTATAGTACAGTGCGCTGAGTCCTGTGCAGACATGGGAGCCATGTCAAGGGGATACAGGGCAAGGTACCCAGTCTTGCTTGGTGGTCCTGAAAGCAAGTGTTCCGAGGTGTGAGGAGTCCCCCGTGGAGAGCTGGTATGAGGCTCAGGGAGCTGGGAAACTAGAGCAGGTAGGGATCAAGTCACCGAAGATTTAGGGGGGTCACTGGAGACATGACATCCATTACAAGGTTTAAATCAAGAGTAATGAGGTTAGATTTATGTCTGGAGGGATAACATTGGCAGCTGGAAGACTGAGAGGTACAAACAGGCGAGGTGACTTATTAGGGGCTGCTGTGCAAGACATCGTGAAGATGCAGCCAAGTTCCAGCCCTGGAGGTCAGTAGGTGGGGGGAGGAGGTAGACAGGGATGGAGAAAGTTGGCAGGAATGTTTATGAGCAAAACCTGGTTACTGGTTGGAGCCAGGAGAGTCAAGGGTAAAGACTCAGCTTCTGACTCAGGCGACTGGGTGGAGGCCTGGGCAGACATTGGTGGAAGAGAGATCACAAGTTTTGCTGAAACAAATTGAACATGAGGGGGTCTGTGGGAGCGCTCAGGTGGACAAGTCAAGAACTTTGTTCATTGAAATGTGATTTATAACACAGAGCAGCAGTACCTGGAAGAGTGCTGAAAATGCAGAATCACAGACTCCTTCCCATAACTCCTGATCCCAATCTGTATCTTGTGTGTGTGTATGTGTGTGCAGGTACCCATGCACATGTGTGAGTGTGTACATGCACGCTAGAGATGTCAGATGTCTTCAATCACTCTCCACATTATTTTTTTGAGACAGGACCTCTCACTGAACCGAGGATTTACTGATTCAGCTAGACTGGCTGGACAGCAAGCCTTAGGGATCTTCCTGTCTTTACCTCTCAAGTGCTGAGATTAGAGTTTCACTTGGATCTGAGATCCACACTCAGGGCCTCATGCTTATGCTACAATCACTTTGTCCAATGAACCATCTCCCCCACCCCCAAATCAGTGTTTTAACAGGTTCCCAGGACTTTATGTGCTTATTAGCATAACAGAAGAGTTGGGATAGTAGACATTTCCAACATACAAGGGAAAGCTACAAAAACTAGGAGTGGGATAGGGAGACTGCTCAGGGGTTAAGTCTTTGCTGTAAAAGCAAAAGGACCTGAGTTTGGACCCCCAAGTCCCATATAAAAATTTCAGTGAGCAGGGGGCTCAGTTTGGATCCCCAAGTCACATATAAAAATGTCAGGGAGCAGGAGGCTAGAGAGATGGCTCAGGGGTTAAACCTCTGCCTTAAAAGCAGATTCTAGATCCCATGTAAAAATGCCAGGTGGCAATGACAGTGTCCTGTATTTCCATTCCTGAAAGGTAGAGCCTGGGAAACTCCAGAAAAGCAAATAGGAGGAAGAAGCAATCCAGGATGGTTTACAAAGTTACCTTTGGACCCCTACAGGAATACACAGTGCCCCCCCTTTCTCTCTCTCATACACCCACACAGATACACACATTAAAAAAAAATGTTGGGTAGAAATGGCGGGTGCCTGCAATTCTTGCCCTGGAAGGCAGAGTCTAGGAAACCCCAGAGTAAAGCAATAAGGAGTAAGAACAATCCAAGATGATTCCAACACACACCTAAAAAAAAAAAAAAAGAAAAGAAAAGAAAAAGAAAGTTCGAAAACTAGGGCATGATCCGTAGGTGATGGTCTAACTTTGGGGGTGGGCAAGTTTTCCAGAATAGTGCAGACAGGAGAGCAGTGACCTTCAGGGGAAACTAGAAAGCCAAGTAGCCAGAAGAGGAGAGTCAGAGGCAACCACATGGCCCCTGTCTTGTGCATAAGGATGCATGTGGCAGTCAGACCTGTAGACGGCATAGGTGTGGTAGTCATTCAGGTAGTCGATGCGGTCCTCCAGTTTATTGCTGCGATGACTCTTGTCAATGCTGAGGATAAAGAGGCTGATGTAGGCATCCAGCGAGAACTGATACATGGGATCGATGCGACCCATATCGTTGAGCACGAAGAACAACACTGAGGCTCGCTGGGCACATGGGCGGTAAGCCTGTGGAGACCAACGGTCAGGGCCACGGAAGGGCCAGCACACTCAGGGGCTCGGGGAAGAAAGGGGCTGTCTCCGGCACCATGACACAAGTTGCTTGTGGATGGTCAGGTAGGGGCAGAGTGGGAACGTGTAGAAGCCCACCTCTCGGGCCAAGTCGATGTTGATCTCTGTGGTCTCACTGGTCTCCAGCTGCTCAGTCACTTCAATGGCGGTCAATTTGGATGTCTGCAGGGTGTTCACTAGCTGCACATCATCCAGCAGAGATCCTGTGGCCTCATTCAGCAAACTGGGGGAAGAAGCCAAGAGGCACAGGGATCATGGAGTTTGCAGTACTAGGCTGGGGGCACAGGATTCCTCTCGGCCCCATGGGGCGCTAGTTTTGCCTGTGGCCTGGGAAAGACCAAGTGGGTGGGAGATAGCACCCACCGGAGGATCTCATCCTCTAACTCCTTGAGTTTCCTCTTGCCCGCAGCGATGTTGATGACCAGCGAATCCTTTTGTTCCTCCAGCTCAGGTCTCTCCTTCCGAACCACAATGCCCAACAGTTGGGCCTCCAGGCCCTGGGAGTACCAAGACTCAGAGTAAGGGTCTCATTCCTGGGACTTTCACTTCTAGGACTCACTTGTACCTCCTGAGACCCTCATCCTCAGCTGCCCACCTGATTCAAATTTAATCTTTCCCTCAAGTCTCCGCCAGACTCTCCACCCTAGCTTGTTGGCCCTTATCTACCTGTTCCTTGACAGCGAAGTTGACAATGGTGGTTTTAGCTGAGGTCTCTGGGCTGTAGTGGGGATTAGAAAGCTTGGTGGTGAGGTAGAAACGGAAATTGGTGTTGTATTCCACCTCCTTGTCACCAATTCGAATCAGCAGCCGACCACCTGCACCCAAAAAAGAGTCAAGGATGAGGGTCTCATATGACCAGTTACAAGCTGATCCGTTCCCTCCTGGCATTCAGGCCAGTGATTGGGCCTGCCCTAAGGCTCCACCAAGGGCTGTCTACAATGGAGGAGCATGCAGGTGGAGGATACAGCCAGAGAGCCACCCTTTCTACTTTAGCATCCCACTGGATGGTTTCTAGGACCTGCCCTACCATCTAAACCCAACATCAGAGAGACTGGGTTCTGACCGATTCGAGCTACGGATTTGTTGAGCACAGGATTGAGTGTGGGGTCCAGGTATTCCTGCAAATTCTGAAGCAGCACTGGCAATCCAAACTGGATGGCTGTTTCTAGGATTCGAAGGTAGTCGCTCATCTGCAGGTCAATGATCTTCAGGCCCTATAGAGCAAGGGGACAGATGGAAGGAATGTGGAGCGACACTGGGGAGACAATAGCCAAGGGCTGGAGCTTGAGAAGAGACTGAATTGGGAGAAGATTCTTCTGGACCAAGCTGACCTGTCGCTCCCCTCTCCCCCCAGTCCTAATACCTGATTTCCTTCCATGTTCTTGATCCACTTCAGGGCCTGGGCCTGAGGATCAATCATGAGGGCCCACCTGAGAGAATAAGTGTCAGATAGGAGACAGGCCAGGCTCCTCCTCTGCCTCTCACTCCCTGGACTGTCCTCACCTGTTACCCCGGGTGACGATGATGCCATTCTCAGTGGAGAAGGAATCCGAGGGCAATCCCTGGATGTTCCAGTCCCGAACTTTGGTAGGATTGGATAGGAAGCTATCAATGGCAAATCGGGGTGAGCAAGGAACCTGGAGCTCCCGTATCTGGGGAAAGAACTCTGATCTTCAACTTGAGTCAGTGAGCTCTGCCTTTTTCCTCTATGTTTTCACATTCCCCTAAAGCCCCCATCCCCAGAGCCCACCCTAAGAACCCCCACGCATACCAGGCCCCTTTCTCACCTTCCTTATCCAGATTTGGTTGACAATCTCATCACGGTAGTTGGTCAGGAAGGGCCCCATGTAGGACAGGAAGGCAGCTGCCAGGAGACAGTCTCCCACCAGGTAACCCAGATCTTCCTCTAGGCCCTGGTGGTGGAGGGAGGTGCTAAGTGCTGGGACCCCAGTCCTCCCAGACACTCTCCTTTGGACTCTGGTCTAGATCAAAGACGTCTTTCCCTCTCCTGAGAACTCTAATTGCTTCTGTGTCTCCGCTTCTGACAACAAGGTATTCTGCTGATGGCTATCTGGTGATAAGATCTCATCCTTTCATGGAGCCAGGAGCTTAGTGAGACAGAGACAAGATGGCTGGTATCTGTCATCTCTCCAGTGGGCAGGCTGTACTGAAAGGCTTCATGTGAATTCCAGCCTTATTGAACTAGAGCCCACCCCCAGCAGGCAGAATGCCATTCCTTACACATTTTTACCAAATGCAAGCTAGGGGAGAAAGAGCTCCCATTGCCTATCTTTGTATTTCCTACACTCAAGAGTCCTTGCCCAGCTGGGGAGATGGCTCAGGGGTTAAAACCTTTGCCTGGCAAGCAAAAGGACCTGAATTCAAATCCCCAGATCCCACATAAAAAAAATACAAGGCAGGCAAGGTGTTGGCCTGCAAGATGGAGCCTAGGAAATTCCACAGCAAAGTAATAAGGAGGTAGATCAACCCAGGATGATTCCCAAAATCACCCTTGGGCTTCCACAATTACACAGTGCCCTCTTTTACACAGATACAGACACTCCCCCCCCAAAAAAAAGTCCTTGCTTTCTCAACTGTGGTATTTCAAGGAAAGAGGATGTGCTGAAGTTGAGCCACAGCCCCGCTCACCAACACAGTCTCCTCCCACCGGGCCTTCTCGCCGGCCAACCCGGACACCAGCATCCCGGCGCGCTCCAGCTTCAGCTCCATCTCTTCCGACTTCTTGCGCAGCTCCTCCTTCTGCGCGAGCTTCTCATCATACTGTTTCTTCAGCATCTCCAACTTCTCTGCCACCTGGGAGGGTTTGGAGCATGGGGTCATAGACCAGGCTGGGCAGATGAAAGGTTGTTCCAGGTCGAATACTGACTCAGCTACTTTGCAGCTGCCTGATCTTAGGTAAATTGAAATCTTCCGAGCCTCAGGCTACTTCACTATAAAATAATACCCACACTCTAGGATCGTATGTAAGAGAAAAAGAGGTTGTTGTTGTTGTTGCTATCATTATTATTCTATGAGGTGAATTTCTGCTTCCTTTTACCTCCTTGTCCTAGATCCCAGACTCTATCTGGAAGTGAAACTCATGACTGGGCACATGACAGAGGCTTCTCAAGTATAATAAACCGCACGGGAGGCTGGGGACGTAGCCCTGGTTCAATCCCCAGCATAACAGAAGTTAAAAACAAAATAAAAATAAAGCAAGAACTCCTCAAACTATAGGTAAATGGCTGCCACTCCATGTTGGGGCCGTATCAGGGTGGAATCTCAAAAGAGGAAAGAAAGAGCTAGAAATGAGTTCCAGAGCTGTGAGAGAAGAGGAAGAGGGAATTCATTAAAAAAAAAAAAAAAAGATCAAGTGGTGAGGTTGAGCCATCACCATGAGGCTGTGTTGTGGTGTCAGTGGTGAGGTTGTGAAGTGAGAGTAAGACTATGTTGTCACTAATGATGCTATGATGCATAATGATGCTGTGATGTCAGTAGCGATGTGATTTTACAGTGAGGTTAGGATGTCACTGGTGCAGCTGTGCCTTCACAATGAGGCTGTGATGACAGATGGACTCCTGGAAGAGCTGTGTGTACAGCTAAGTGCTTCAACTCATCACGGGCCTGGAGGGTGCACGTGTCACTCAAATCTGAGGCTGAGAACTGATCCAGTTCTGTCCTGTGTATGTTTCTATCTGGTCAACAGTCACTGGCCCAGATACGGGCTATATCACCTATCTTTTTCACCATGAGGAACATGGGCTACAATAACACCTCACATGCACACTATAGTCACTGTTTCTGTGTCTGCTGCCCCCAAAACACACACACACGCACGCACACACGCACGCACGCACGCACACATGCAATTCTGGAGAAACTTGACTACAATAGTATCAGGGAGAAAGATATCTGTTTTACTAAATAATGTCAGATAGGGTTCTGCCTACAGTATATGAGGTGAAATATGAGCTACAGCACAATGCCTGGTACATAGTAAATAGGCCATACCAGGACTGAATGCTTGGAAGCAAGACAGATGGCTCTTCAAAGGAACATTCCTTAAGACAAAGTAGACATTCAGAATGTCACCTTTGAAGGACAGAATGGCCTATTGATCTGCCTTTGGTGTCAAACTGTTAGACGGCATTAAGGTGCAAGGAAAGAAAGTGTCCCTGGAAAGGATGTGGTCAGCTGGGATCATCAGGTGGGCCTCCGGTACTGATTGGGGGCTCAGGGCCGGGGTGCCCCTGCCACCTTGCACATGTGCCGGGTCTAGCACTGGGGAGTCATGCACTGGCAGTCTTGTGCCAGAGGTATGTTACCAGGATCTTGTAGCCTCTCCCTGTGTTGAGGCCACACATAGCGACACCCTGTTTATAATTCAGCTTTCCCTGGAGAGTTGTCTCAGAAGAGACACCTGGCCAACTGAGCTAGATTTTGTTATTCTTTTCCATTTTCACATATGGGTGTGTTGGGCACATAAATGTGTTCAGATGCGTGTAAACGCATGAGCGTGTGCACATGTATGTGGAGGCCCAAGGTTGATACAGGAATCGCCTTTGATCGCTCTTCTACCTTATTCTTTTGGGGCTGGGTTTCTAATCAAATCCAGAGATCACCAAAGGACTAGTCTGGATAGCCAGTTTCTGCCTTCTGAAGTTGGACTCGCAGGCAGGCTGCCACACCCACCTGCCCATTTGTGTTGGATCTGAGGATCCAAACTCTAATCCTTTTGCTTGTGTGGCAATGCTTTAGCCACTGAGCCATCTCCCCTGCCTACTACTTTGTTATTTATTTTGCATGTGATATTTCTATCTTCGTTGCATTTTTAAATACAAGAAATATATTCGCAAACTTTAAAATCTATTAGAAAGTAAAGCAGGGGTTGGAGAGGTGGTTCAGGGGTTAAGCCTCTGCCTTGCAAGCGGAGTCCTGAGTTCGCATCCTAGACCCCACATATAGACTTAGGGCGGAAGCGGGGGTGGCCTATGTTTCTGGTCCTGGTAGGGCGGAGGCTGTGCAGAGTAAACAAAGAGGAGGAGGAGGTGGAGGTTCCCGAATTCGCCCGTGGTTCTATACACACACACACACACACACACACACACACACACACACACAAAACACAAGTGCACACATGCACACATGCACAACTGAATAATAAAAAAAAGAAAGTAAAGCAATAGCCTGATAGCTTATGTTCTCCATAGTCAATCCATTCTATTCTGTCTGTATGTACGTTTGATTGTGGTGTGTATATGTGTATGTGTATATGTGTGTGGGTGCTTGTGCCTGTGCATATGCATATGGAGGCCAGGGGATGATGTCAGCTATCCTATTCTATCACTCATCACCTTTTTCTAGGTTCATGCATGGCCATGCCTGATTTTTTACTGGGTGCTGGGACTTGTACTCAGGACTGCAAGCTTGCAAAGCAAACACTCTTATCACTGAACCATCTCTCAAGTGTGCAAACTACATTTTAAGCATTTCTTTTTCTTTTTTTTTTTTTTTTTTTAAGCATTTCTTTTTCTGTGCCTTCTGGAAATTATCTCCATAGTTCCAAATAACAAGCTTGTATCACTATGTATAATATGGGACTGGGAGAACTACAGTTCAGTGGCAAAGACCTTGAATTGGATTCTTAGTTACACACACACACACACACACACACACACACACTATATATATATATATATATAAATATATATATATATATAACATTTTCAATTAGAGTATTTGATGAAAAATTTCAAACCTAGAAATACCCACCAACTAGTTTTAACAGTTAGCATGTTGCTATATTTATCTCATCTACTTGTTTTTGCCAAAATATCTTAAAGTGAATTACAAATTCATGAAATTTCAAGCTGAAATGCTTCACAATATATCCCTGAAAAATAAGAATATTTTCCTTCATAATCACACCATTATTATAACCAATAGAATCTTCATCTCTTTTAGAGAGCAATATTTAGGGGCCAGTGAGATGGCACAGTGAGGAAAGGTGCTTAAGCACAAACCTGAAGACCCGGGTTCTATCCTTGGAGTCTACATGGCAGAAAGCAAGAAATGACTTTCACCCTCCTGTGACTTTGACTTCAATATGCATGACATGGCATGCATATGCCTGCTTGTATTCTCTCTCTCTCTCTCCAGTTAAAAAATATTAAAAAATAATTGTTTGTTTACTCAGAATCATGGATACATTCACACAAATTAAAATTCAAAGAAAGCACATACAGCAAAAGTAGTTCTTTTGTTTTTATTTAGTGTGTATGTGTGTGTGTGCGCGTGCATGTGTTCATACATGTATACATATGCATGTGTGTGCTACAGTTCTGCACAGTTCTCTAAGACTTTTCCAACTCCTAACCCCAGCCCAACCCTGCCCTATTTTCTCATTTAGCTTTCTAGGAAAGTCCTTGAACAAGTGTAAAAGTTTCTCTTAAATATTTTACTTATGTAGGGTGTGTGTGTGTGTATGTGTGTGTGTGTGTGTGTGTGTGTCAGAGGGCACTGTGTGTTCCTGTGGAGGACCAAGTGTGACTTTGGGGATCATCCTGGATTTCTTCTACCTCCTACCTCCTCCTTGCTTGGTTCTGGGATTTCCCAGAGCTCTGTCCACCAGGGCCAGAAGTGCAGGCAAATACCATTTTTACAAACACCTGGCATTTTTACACGGAACTTGAGATCTGAACTCAGGTCCTTCTGCTTTTGAGCCACAATCTTAACCCCTGAGCCATCTCTTCAGTCCCAGTCACTTTTTTAAGATAGGAGTTTATTGTGGTTTTTAAATACCTCTTATATAATCACCTAAAATGTGCAGGTCAGTGGCATACAGTGCCACCACAATGTTATACAGCCATCACTACCATCAATTGAATTCCAGAACTTTTTCATTGCCTTGAAAGGAAACCCCACTAAAATCTACAGATTATAGAGATGGCATTTTGATCAACATTCTCTCTCTCTTTCTCTTGAATGTGCATGCGTGCATGTGTTTGGCATGTGGGAGTGTGTGTATACTGTGTGCAAGTGTGTGTACATAAGTGTACTTGAGTGTGTGTGCCCATAAACCCAAGCATGATATTGGGAATCATTCTCAATGGCTCTTCCATCTTATCATTGTGGGCAGGGATTCTAATTAAACCCAGAACATGCCATTAAGGACAGTCTGGCTAGCCAGCTTGCTCCAGGGATTCCCAAGTTCTACCTTCCAGGGCTAGAACTACAGGTGGACCACCAACCATATCCATCCTGCATTTTTAGGTAGGATCTGGGGATCTGAACTCAGGTCCTTCTGCTTGGCAAGGGCTTTAACCACTGAGTCAAATCCCCAGTCCCTACATTCTTTTAACAGTAGCACTTGGTCACACTTGTGGCTTCAGAGTTGCCTGTGTGCAGGGTGCTAG